>OX243895.1:33941718-34585595 GCA_945859665.1 Anorthoa munda | reverse complement strand
GCAGATGTGAGTGAAAACACCACCCGGGGGATGGGGGACGTCCTAGGTCATACACGGATCTAATTGGTAATGTTCTTCAGAAAGGTCAGGAGCGCTGTCCTCATTACCGGTGTGCTCTTATGACTAGATGTATGCATGTAAATGAAGCAAAAGGAGTATGTAAGGACCGTAGCAGGTGGCGTTGTAGTTTCTGCTTGCCCAAATGGGAAAAAGGCGTGAGTTTGTTTGAATATTTATAGGGTTAGTAGAATGGAGTTTGATGATAATAATAAATAATGTCCAAAACGTGGGCTATATAAGTAGGTATTCTATTGATTATCCAGCTGCAAAATCATTTATTACAACACAGTAGATAGATATTATACACAATATTGTTAACGCAGTCGGGTAAAAAGATGCAGATGGTTATCAGTTATTACCATTGAGATTATGTCCATGGATACCACACTTATCACACACAATGGTACTAGGCAGTCATCACAAGCACTTAAGGATTAATACAGCAAAGCAGCCATAAGCAATAAATAACGTGAGACACTAGCACAAGCACCACAAAACACCAAAAGCTAATAAAATGCATTCTTCTTCGTACGTAGTTTACAGGTTATAACCAATCATTCACATTATTATATTTCAGCTCCCTAAGCTTCACGATGGGTTTGTTGCCTTCTATCAGCTTTCTTTTCTTTCTTATTTATCCTCGAACTGGAACAGTATTATACAATGCCGTGTCTTTAATGCAGTGCCTTTAATTACATCACAGTGTCGGTAGACACAAGCTGCCGGCGCAGCGGTAGTAGGTTGCGATGGCTCACGTAGCGTCTGCACAGCCCTCCATGATTTCATGGGTTTATTCGCCATTAATAATGCATTCGCCAACTAGAATCAAACAAGAAATTCAGTCCACATGCACTAAAATCGCATGAGATACACAAATCAATGGACAAGTTTACCTACGTAGGTAGGGAATAACATAACATGATGCCTGTTCCTCTGTAGGGCTTGGCAGAGGTTATGAATTGAATAAATGCGTAAATAAATACGATTTACTTACCGGTTGTATCACGGAAGTGATATTTTTTGTAAATATTTTGGAAAATGATAGTATTTCGAGCCCGCCAAAGCAACTTTTATTAACTGTCAAACAAAACCAAAATTTGTAGTAAAAACGATATCGCTAGTTGTCAAAAAGCACGTTGTGGTTTGATTTTTGAATGAACTATAAGACAATCGGCATACAAACATTATCAAAGTCTAAACAAAAACAACTTCGTAGCGTTATCAAAGTGAGCTTTTTTAAACGACGTCATGGTACGAAAACGCGACATAAGGTCAAATTGATACCGCCCTAAGACCTTGTTGTCACCCCCCTGTTTTCCTTTGTATGCAAAGACATAAGTCACGGTCAGTTGCAACCAACTGCAAATAAGTAATATTTTTTTTTTATATATAAGACCAAATTTACGGGCCCCGGATTTTTTCCTATACTTGAGCTATAAGACATTACTTCTTACCAAATTTCATGATTTGGGAGTATCCTGTAGATTTTGATTCCCTTGCGAGTGTAAAATATGCGTCATTAACGGCTTTATCTCTTGATTGCGTTGATCTAGAAGTTCGATTTTTTCACAGCTACAAGGGGTTGCAATCTTGAGTATATAAATATATAAAAAAATATATAAGAATAATAATATATAAGAGATTTAAATTTCAACTCGATACAGCCACGCGTTCTCGGTGCCGGTGTTGACAGATAGTCGGACAGAAATGGACACCAAAGTGATCCTATAAGAGTTACGTTTTTCCTTTTGAGGAACAGAACCCTAAAAATGGATATATCTATTACACATGTGTACGCCCACCCTAACATACGTCACGTAAGGCCGCAGTAATGTTAAGGGTGTGACATTAAAATATATGATAAGTTAAAGGACCTACTATCTGTGTTTCCGTGTATTGTGCTGTGAACATTTAAACCTTGTTACTGTAACTCTCTCGTCTATTCTCCTTCCAACACGTCACGTACGTCACGTCCACACACACATGCATGGCAACAAATATCACTTTGCTGGTCATGTTCGAGCGTGCGACACAAACTGAATCAGTTTCCAGTTTATATGAGTTTTAGTTTTTGACTTTTAAATGTTTGTGTAACTACTGTACTCGTATGACACGGCAGCTGTGACTTCAGATTAAGAACTAGGACTCGCAATCCCAAGGACTATGTATATTATAAAAGTTGGCATTACCTTCAGTATAGGTATGGTAAGTCCTACACAATCGTTTGCTAATCGCTCGCTGTTTGTCAAATGCACTTATTTAAAAAATAACCACCAACAACTCTAAAACTTCTGTCATCATCATCATCATTTCAGCCAAAAGACGTCCACTGTTGGACATAGGCCTCCCCCAAGCGTCGCCACATTGACCGATCCTTTCCGCAACCTTAACCAGGTTATCGGTCCACCTTGTGGGAGGCCTTCCAACGTATCGTCTTCCGGTTCGCGGTCGCCATTCCAGAACTTTTCGGCCCCATAGGCCATCGGTTCTGCGAGCAATGTACCCTGCCCACTTAAACTTCTGTATTGAAGAGCAATTATTGCGCTAAAAACACTATCGTTTTGCTCTTGCAAAAGATACGTAATAATCCTGCCGTTCAACCGTTCTGGTGTGATTGAGTATAAAACATCCATCCAAACGATCTTTCGTATGTTATAATAAAACGATAGTATGATTCTATTTACCTACATAGATAAAAAATGTAGACAGAGTATTGTTATACTACATTAACTTAAAAACATCATTATCAGCATTTTAGCCGAAAATCGTCCACTGCTGGACATAGGCCTCCCCCAAGCGTCGCCACATTGATCGATCCTGTGCGTTTCGCAACTCCGCACTTCCACAGTCTTGACCAGGTCATCGCTCCACCTAGAGGGAGGCCGTCCAACGCCACGTCTTTTGGTACGTGGTCGCCACTCCAGAACATTTGGGTCCCACTGACTATCTGTTTTGCAAGCAATGTGCCCTACCCACTGCCACTTAAGTTTGGCCATTCTACGTGCTATGTTGGTAACCCTGGTTTCTTGCGGATGTCTTCATTTCTGATTCGATCTGTAAGGAATCGCCCAGCATAGCCGTCTCCATTTCCCTAGGTGACTTTAAGCCTTCTGAAAAGGCTAATTGCGAGCGACCAAGTTTCGGTCCCATATGTAATCACTGGCAACACACACGGTCATAGACTTTCGTCTTTGACACTGCGAAATTTAAATAAATTGGTATACATAAATCAAAACACTTAAAACAAAAATAAAAAGCTTTTTTACAAAAATATACTACCGACTTCCAAATAAAAAAACTACAAAGTGAAAAATAACTTTATTTTTGGAAGTCGGTGTCTTTTGTAGGTAGGTACCAATTTTTTGCGTTATAGACACCGACTTCCAAAAAATAAAGTTATTTTTCACTTTGTAGTTTTTTTATTTGGATGTCGGTAGTATTTTTTTTGTAAAAAAGCGTTTTATGTTTCACTTTTTAGTTGTACCTACATAATTGGCAAGTTGTTTAGTATGGTACCTATAACGCCAGAATAGATTATCCGAATATCATGAAACTTGAACATAACTGGTGAAATGAGAGATCTGCGTACCCCTTAAGAGCGTACTGTCGTGATGTTATGTTATGAAATGGTATAAACAATAAACATACATGCGATTGCAGCAGCGATCCCGAGAGATTTGCCGTAATTTATTGAAGAGTTCTGTTGTAAATCTTTGAAGTTCTTCTTCAAATCTTCACCAAACTAAAGTGGGACCAATTTCAAAACATACTTTTTCAAACAAAAAAAGAATTTTCAAAATCGGCCCAAAATTGACGGAGATATGCGTGAACATAAACAAATAAAAAATAAACAAACATAATGTCGAACATAGAACCTCCTCCTTTTTGGTAAGTCGGTTAAAAATATACTTATCTCAAATATGACGTCGACATCACCTACGCATCACTGTCCACTAGTATTCCGTGTTATAAACACAAATACGAGAAAATTTCAGATAACAGCTATCAGCTCAATTGTGAGCGAACAATAATTAGTGTTATTATTAAACTATATCATACCATCACGCCTGTATTCCTCGCAAGGTTCGGCAGAGTGCATCACATACACACACGCACACACACACACACACACACTCATTGCGCTAGTTATGTTTACGTCTTATATAATAGGAGGTGACTCTATTGCCATCAACTGGCCACAAGACTCCGGGCTGCAACTGACAAATTCCAGGTGGAAAAACCCAATAACACTTTGCTCGACCTGGGTATCAAACCCAGAACCTCATGCTTGTTGCATCAAACTGTAAGTGCAGAGAGTGATTAAGATTCCTAAATTTTTTTTTAGAGTTTTAGAAGTTTAAGTTGACAACACTGTTTTAACGTCTGTCAAGTGATTTGTGTTTAGTTTGGTTTGGCATTTCAACATTAATAGACTGACTCCTGAACAGTGCTTCCAAATTGTGCAAATTTCTTGTTTTGTGCAAATTGGCCAGAACGTTACAGTCAATGGTGACCGCTATTGAGCCCTGATTACTGACTTTTTCGTTCCTCAATTAAACAACCATGATGTGCAGGAGCTGTGGTTTCAACAAGAGGGCGCAACATGTCACACAGCTCGTACCACAATTGATTTACTGAAGGAAACGTTTGGTAACCGCATTGTTTCACGTTCCAAGATCGCGTGATTTAACGCCGCTAGACTATTTTCTGTAGGGATATGTGAAGTCGCTAGTCTACGCCGATAAACCCGAAACGATCGACTACTTGGAGGACAACATTCGCCGCGTTATTGCCGATATACGGCCATAAATTTCGGAAAAAGTGATTGAAAATTGGACCTCCAGATTAGATTACGTCCGAGCCAGCCGTGGCGGTCATATGCCAGAAATCATATTTAAATTATAATGCCAAAAGATTATCTTTTGAATAAAGTCAATTACATGTCAGTTTTAAAAATTCATCCTTGTTACATTTCATAGTTCTATACCTCTAAAAAAAAACCCTTTATAAATGCTGAACAGTAGCGCTTGCGACACTAGAGCAACAAAACAACAGGAACTAGCTACCGTTCATGGTTCATAGGCCTGATATCGCCCCATAGGCTAGCGATAAATAAATACAACTGTTTACGTTATAATATAGATAGTTATGCGTAACAACAACGACTGAAGTGATCGACCACCCGCGGTGCACCCAAGTAATAAAACTTGAGTTATGACCTCTTGAAGAGGTTACTTGATAAGCAAACAACCGTTAAGTAAAATTAAAGATTAGGTTTTATTTGTAATAAATTACGAAGTAAGCATTGCTAAAACAATTAGAAGTGTTATCTGTAATGCTTGTGACTTTCTGTTAATGGCTCAATGTGAGACACGGACACACAAATGTAAATCTTTCCACTACTATATAAGCCCATATAACTTAGATTTAAGTGATGCCTGGCTGGAGGCTATAGTTAAGTCTCCACAGGATCGCCCGGTTAAGCAGAAAGAAAACAATCACTTGGATTGAACTGAGAGATGAAAAAAAAAAATAAGATTTCTTCATAATATTATAACGCTCATGCTGATCACACGAGTATTTAATTAAATAAATAAATTTTTAACAAATCTTGCGTGTTCATATTTGACTATATACAGCTATATACCTAAATCACACAACATGCAAACCACAATATCGATTCAGCGAGGTTCAATTAACGTAACGAACATTTTGGGTAAATGTTCGTCAATGTAATGTTTTTACGATATGTGGTACTACCGGTATCGATATCTGAAAAGCTTATTAAGTACCAAGAAATCACCATAGAAATAGAAATTCAGTGGAAAGCATTCACATCCTTCCTTTAGTACTCTTATCTACTTACAAACATATATAAACAACCCGACCAGAACAACTATCTTTATCTATATATTGTGGTGGTGGACCAGTGGTAACGGCCCGGACTTACGTGTTGTAGGTGATGGGTTCGAGCCCAGGCAGGCGCTTTACTTTGTGTAAGTTACTTCATCACCACTGCTCTAAAATCGGAACACTATAAGCTCTATTGAGTCATTATGGGAGTTATAGGTGCCTTACTATAGAACTTGCCCGCTAGGTACCACAACAAAATAGTGGCTAGTTATAAGTTTGAAATCGCCAATCCACCTTGAGCAAGCGTGGTAGTGATTAATGCTCATTTTGCCCTGCAATAGGACAGTAACAGGATGGAAGGTATTGACAAGTTATCATTCATTGTACCAAACGGAATCGATTGTCTTACTATGGGCCAGTTAAGAAGGGGAATGAAACGCATAAGATTAAAAGAGATGAGGATGAATAGAGAGAGGTCAAAGAAAAGATGGATGGTTTGTGCGCCAACCCCAAGTAATAAAGGACAAAGGAAGGAAGACGGTGACGAGATTCCGCATGCACATCTGCAAAATCGCTGCAGCTATTTAAGAGTTTACACAGCCGGGGAATGGCCGAGTTGTCACCGAGAACGATTCTACGTGGTAGAGAGTAGAAAGGAGTGATAGGAACTCGGGGGTATCTAGTCTTGGGGGTGGCTTGGAATCTTATTTTGCCTAATAAATGAGATCAGTCAAAAAAAAACTCCTATAAAATTTACAATAAAATTTTAGTTTTAACCCGTCGAAAGCCAACAACATTTCTAATAACAAAACCCAACGTTCTAGAGGCTGGTTTGATGATGCTCTCTTAGTGGGGTATGAATGTGAGCTTTATATCAAACAGTACACCCAGGTCCACTTCCTGGATGACGTGGGTACCAATGTAATAAACAATCGGTACTAAGAGCTTCTGCCGAGAAAACTTAATATCAAAACATTTTTTAATGTTTAAGTCCATGTCATTGTTAACACACCACTCAATTAATGTATCCAGATCATTCTGTAGTTACTCTGAATCATCGTTTGACTCGATTACTTTACTAAACTTCAGATCATCAGCATACATGAAACATTCGCAGATACGGAAGCATTCAAGTATGTCATTAACAAAGACAATAAATAATTTTGGACCGATATGAGAGCCCTGCGGAACGCTCGACGTAATTGCACAAGTACCAGATTGGGAGCCATTAACTGCAACAAAGTAGAAACGGTTCTCCAAGTAAGACTCCAACCATGCCAATAAATTACCAGTAATGCCATAATATGCCATTAACTTTTCCATAAGGATGTAGTGTGACACACGGTCAAAAGCCTTACTGAAATCCGTATAGATAACGTCAACCTGTTTTCCAGAGCCAATAGCATCAGCTAAGGATTTGGTGAAAGTCATCAGATTTGTACAAGTAGACCTGGCGCTCACAAAACCATGCTGGGAGACACCAAGATAAAGTTTTAAGTGTGACTGAATGAGATGATAAACCAAAGACTCACAGTGATGAATGACAAGTATCGGTTAATTATTGGTAGAAGTACAGTTAAATTAGTTAGCCAATCTAAGCACATGACTGGGTTTGACTTATGTAACAATCAACACGCAAAATGTAGGTAAGAATGGATGTCTTCCATGCAGACAAAGTCACGGACATAAGCTAGTACCTACCAATAGTAAGATAATAATCATATTGTATCACCTTTTAACCATGGAATGATGTCATCTCGTGTTCACGTTAAAATGAAAAAACGACAAAAAATAATTTACACGATAATCGAATATTTCGAAAACATGCTATGTTATCGTTTGTTTATACTTTTTTAATGAGCAGAATACGGATTGTTTTTTTTTTAATTTTTGTATGTAGATCAGGGCTGTCCAAAGTACAGCCCGCGACATGTTTCTAATCTACTAGAATTACGAAAATTTTGCCTGTGGTGTATTTTTTGGTAAAATTACATTATTTAATTTTTATATGGTATCCCAAATAAATTAATTGAATGAATTTTATAAAATATAAATATTGATGAATAATTCAGTAGTACACACACTGCGCCTGGCAACAACTATTATGAATATTGATAGAAATGTAAAAGATAAATTAAGAAAGATTTAATAAAACTAAATTTAAAAGTATTTATTTCTGAGAGGATCCTATCTACATAGTCTAGATCGTTTTTCTAAGTAATATGTGTGTGTCTTTGGTACCTATTGTTTTGCGTGTTTCGACACCGACTTCGGAAAGAAAGTTATTTTTCGTTTTGCAGTGTTTTTTTGGAAGACGGTTTGTTTTTTTGTTAAAAAGTATTTTATGTATCTCTTTTTAGTTTTGATAGGTACGTCCAATTGCCATAAAATTCATATATAGCCAAAGTACATCTCATGAGGATTCCAATAAGCCCATACACGTACATTGTTTTATTTCGGAGTACCAGTGCCTACCTGCCGGCTTCATCATCAGATCAGTTCGATGGTACCATTTTCATCAGCACTATGTATTTATAAGTATTTGCTTCATCATAGTCGTTAAACTATTCGAGATATCTTATAACCCATGACATACTTAGCATTAAGGAATTCTATTGGCCATCTGTGATCTTCTTCACCCGTTCCACTTTACCAAATGTTACTTTCTGAATCCAGATGATAGCATCGTTGATAAAAATACCAAAATCGGTATATGTATGCCTATAATATTTGCGGAGTTCCCTCGATTTCTCCAAGATCCCATCATCAGATCCTGACCTGATGACTATGGGACCAACTGGGAAGTATACCCTTTCAAACAAAAGAAGAATTTTCTAAATCGGTCCAGGCGTCTTTCAGTAATCGGGGAACATACATAAAAAAAACAAAAAAGATTCCGACGAATTGAGAACCTCCTCCTTTTTTTGAAGTCGGTTAAAAATAGGCTCATTCTGTTCTTACTTTCATCATAATGCAAGCTGAACTTGAGTCAGCAGACCATGCCAGAATTATTTTTGGAACTACCAACCGCACGCACGCCACGCATGCTGTTGGTTCGCCATCCCTGCCCTATGCTCTTATCAAAGTTACTCTCGGGTTATCAATATGACTGGAAAACAAGCGGTATATTAATTCTTATAGCAAAACAGAGATATTTAAATTTCATATTTCACAACAAGTGGACATCTCACTAAAATTTGCCGAAAAACATATATACGCGTACAAGATGAATAGTGCTCATTTGTTAACGTTGTTAACGTTGTTCGTGGCCTGCGTGGACTCCTCGTGGGGTAAGCATAACAATCAACAATACTTTTCTAGTTTTTTAGTCTCTTTAGTAGATAAATAGCTAAAACATAAACGCTTAGCACGTGCGCTGTGCCTCGGAAAGCACATTAAGAAGTTGGTCCCACCTATCATTTGTAGAATCTTTGACAGTTGCAACGGAAAGTAGATAGCACGGAACTCTGACACCAGTCTCTCCAAGCGGTATCGTGTTACCTAGTAGGCTGGGGACGTCAGATAGGCTGTTGCTGAATGTAAAATACTGCATACCTCCTCAGCTGCATCAGGTTAAGATAGCCGACACCAAAATGGCTGGGAAAAGGCAGGCAGTTTGATAGATTGATTAACGCTTACCGAAATAAATGTAAGACATTTTTTTTCCGTTTCAAGCCGTACCTAAGTCAGAATTCTGTAGAGCTTTCATTCCTTGATTAAGCAGGTAGGTTATTTTTTAACCGACTTACCAAAAAGGTGGAGGTTCTATGTTCGATATTATGTTTGTTTTTTAGGGTTTCGTACCCAAAGGGTAAAAACGGGACCCTATTACTGAGACTTCGCGATCCGTCTGTCTGTCTGTCTATCTGTCTGTCACCAGGCTGTATCTAATGAACCGTGATAGCTACACAGTTGAAATTTTCTCAGATGATGTATTTCTGTTGCCGCTATAACAACAAAGAAAGAATGAAATCATTTATTTGCTGATAATGTAGGTATACAAATGAGTTGGAATATTATTAGATTGTCCCAATACATTTTGCCTTACGGCATGCCAAATATTACATCTGAATTTCATAATACAGTAACAAACATCACAATTATTATTAACACCATTCAGAATTGAATGGATAGGTACAGGTAAACCAAAAAAATGAATAAAAGATATGAATGAATGAAATGTGAATTTCTCGCTTATTTAATAACATGCAATGAAGAATATAAAATAAATGTCATCGTATTGTCAAAAAGCTTAATGTCAAAATGTTTAATGTCAAAATATTATAAAACAACAACCATGACAATTAATACTACAGATTAAAGTTAATGTCGTAATGTGAAGGTAAAGTCAATTATTGTAATGTCAAATTATTTTGGTGTCGACATAGTTACTCCAATGTAAAAAAAAAATATAGGAAAAATATTATTAGGCATAAAAATGTCATCATAATAAATAATAATAATCCTAACAAAATCATAACTAATCATATTAAATCTGTAAACATTCGAAATTGCAAAGATAAGGTATTTTTATTTTTTCATACAACAACTTTTTACTATAGAGTTTTATCATTTAAAAAGTCTTTAATTGAGTAATAACATTTTTCCAGCAATAGCTTTGCTAATTGCTTTTTAAAGAAAATTATGGGTAGGTCTTTTAAATTTTCAGGTACTTTATTATATTTAAGCGGTCCCATGGAATGGATGTTATTTTTTTATAAGGCTGTTTTATGACCACCTGTGTACAATTGGTTAATATATTGCGATCTTAATGGTACTGTGCGTTTTCTTGTTTTAACCATTGAGGTAAATAAGTGTTTGTTTAATTTAACGAAAAGGGCAACTTCTAGTATATATAAACAAGGTAATGTCAGAATTCACAGAGATTTAAATACGGGTTGACAACTTTCAGTAGACTTAAGACCTGTCATTGATCTGAGGCATCGTTTTTGGGCCCTAAATATTGTTTCTCTCTAACTGCAGTTGCCCCAAAATATGACACCGTATCTCAACAATGCAGCAACTAATCCATGATAGGCTATCAATAACGTATCAATGTTTACTTTATTTGAGAGATTATAGAGTACATATGAAGATTTACTTAAGTTTTGGCACACGCTTTCAGCATGAGATTTCCATGTCAATTTGTTGTCAATATGCACTCCTAAGATTTTTGTCACTGAAGTTGTGTCTACGATTTGGCCATTATATTCAGTAATTACTTTTTTTGGCTGTAACCTCAGAGGTTACAGCCAAAAAAAATGCATGACTTTAGTTTTTTTTTTTAATTTATGACTAGATTATTTTTATTAAGACAATCAATTATCGTTTTAAGTGTGATGTTTATTCTTACGTTTGACTATAGCAGTGCTGTCGTCAGCAAATAAAATCATTGGTTGACGAATTTGACGGGGTAGGTCATTAATGTAAAGTAGAAATAGTAATGGACCTAGCACACTGCCCTGTGGAACTCCGAATTCTGTTACTCTACAACTGGATAGATATTTCAGTTCACGCTTGGTTTTAGTACAGATTCTCGATATTTCTGTGTATTGTTTTCTATCCGTGAGATATGACTTAATAAGGTTTAGTACGTTTCCTCGTATGCCGTAATCGCTAAGTTTATTTAAGAGAGTATCATGTTTTACATAATCGAATGCCTTTGTCATGTCTGTGAATATTGCACATATAGGGTTTTTCTTATCCATATTATTCATGATTACTTTTAAAAGATCGAATATTGCTATGTTGATATTTTTATTTTTACGAAAGCCCTTTTGTTCTTCACATAAAATGCCATGCCAACCTGAGCTTATACACACATTTATTAAATGGCTTAATGGTTTTGCGATAATATCAGCGACAAATTTGACTACAACGGTTGAAATGCCGTCGAATCCGAACCTTTTTTTATTTTTTAAGTTTTGTATCACCCGTGTGATATCTTGAGGGATTACTGGCTGCATAAATAAAGACTTTTGGGTTTTGGTAATTGCTGCTGTTTTTCCGGTACAAGTACTGGATACATCATGTATTTGGTCAACGAAAAAGTCATTAAATGATTCAGCAATCTGCCTAGGGTCTTTTACTAGTCTGTTTCCTGCGTTAATATGCAAAATTGGTTCTCTTACTAAATTATTATCATTATTTATTATCTGCCATGATGCTTTTGATTTATTTATTGAGCTATTTATTAAATAATTATTTTGGGCTTTTTGAGTTAGTTTTACAATCTTTTTAAGTTTCTGTGCATAGTTTTGAAATTTATTTTTGTTCTCACTTGTCTTTCTGTATTTCCATAGCATGTTCCGTTGTTTTCTGCTACAAACCCTAATACCGCGTGAGAGCCATTTAATTTTTTTATTAGCTTTTAATTTTTTTAATTGAATTGGGAAGCATAAAATTAATATTTTGAAGCTTCAGGATTTTTAAAACATTTCCGTGTCAAGTAAAGTTGTTAAGATGTACTTTATTGTATTTCATTGTAAGTAAATAAGATCAAAATCAAAATCAAAATCAAATGTTTTTTATTTCACATAGGCCTACATGGGCACTTATAAAACGTCGACAAAAGGTACACGGTTCGGGTTAGTCGTTTCCTGTGGAGAAGAACCGGCAAGAAACTCCACGGTTACTCTTTTAAAAAAATTGGTTTGTTTTTACAATATTTCCACGTTACAGTATTAGTGCTTAGATATGGGGGGACAACGTAGGCCCGACAATAAGTCGTAAGAAACTTAAAAAAAATTTGTATAAACGAGATAGTTAACAAATGTTAACAAGCGTCTAGAAATCTAGAAGGCCTACAATGTTCACACATTCACAAAACAATCAGTAAAAGAATCTATACAAAGGAAAAAATAAATAAAAATATATAACAAGACTAAATTTAACATGTGGCACAAATGTTGTTATCAGTGCTGTAACTATTCATAGCAAAGGGCTATAAAGATTATTGAAATCATTGTAAAAAGTCTAATTAAAAGAAAGAAAAAAAGTAAAAATGAGATTGAGAATAGTTAGAGACATCCACATATTTGTGCCGTTTATGAGTTACCAGGGAAGCCGCATGCGCAGAAGGAGCTAAAATTTTTATCTTCAACGTAGTCCTTGATTTTGTAATATGCTTTTTTAATAAGGACACGTTTGATGTAGTTTTTGAACTTTCCATCGGTCAATTCTATAACTGGCTTTGGCAACTTGTTATAAAAGCGTATACTGTTTATAAGAAAAGACTTGCTAGTTTTCGTTAATCTGAATTTGGGTATTACAACTTCATGCTTACTGCGTGTATTTAAATTATGGAAATCGCTTCTAGTTTTGAAAAGCCCTCGATTTTTGCGGACATACAAAATACATTCCAATATATAAAGAGAAGGTAGAGTCAGTATATCGATCTCTTTAAATTTTTCTCTGAGGGACTCTCGTGGACTCATTTTATAGATTGCGCGGACTGCCCTCTTTTGTAAGATGAAAATTGAGTCAACGTCTGCTGCTGATCCCCACAGCAGAATGCCATAAGACATAATACTGTGGAAATAAGCATAGTATACTAACCTTGCTGTGGCTACATCGGTTAACTGCCTTATTTTCCTTACTGTATATGCAGCTGAACTTAACCGACCCGAAAGAGTTCTAATGTGCGCGACGTGTAAGAGACGACATAGTTGGCGCAGTGGTTGAGAGATTGGCTGCTGCGCTGCGTATACTAAAGTACCAGGATGCCGCAATCATGAAGAAGTCTTAATATTTGCTGGGCTGGAATCATTACCAGTAAAGACTAACTTAAGTACCAGGAGATTATAATCATGAGGAAGTAATACTGAGGCTGGAATCATGAGATGTAAAAGAGTACCGAGAAATTTTAGATTTCGATCTCCTGGTACTCCGGTAGTCTCTACCTGTTCAGGTCAACAAGATCATAGCGCCATCACTTGTAATTTAAACAAAGTTTAACTTGTCATTCCCTAGATGGCGTTGGCGGCAAAATAGATCGCGCTAACGTTTTGTTACCATCATTTAACCAAGTAGTTGTAGTATTATTTTTTGTGGGTGAGCATTACTAATATGCATTGTGATTCGGTACAGATTAATATACGCGATTAGTAACCAGTCCAGTGTTTAATTTAGTAACCTCATCTCCAAGTCGATCCGCGGTTTATTCATGGCCCTTCGAGAGCCGGGGGTGGAAATCGCCATCCTTCGCGTCGTTACTGGGCAGTGGATCGCTGTCCAGATCAATCCCCTTCAGTGGATACCAGGTAAAAAGTGCCAGGAGTTGGAACACCGGTTGGTGCAGGGAGCAGCCAGTGGAGCGTGGTGCAGCACTGCTGGTGGCAGCAACATCCGGAGGAGCGAGGCAAGGGAGGAGAAGAGGAGCAGACCGTGGACTCGCAGAGGGCGCCGCTTGTGTGGTGCAAGACATCACAACGTGACGTCAGCAGTAGTGTCTGTGAGTGAATATAGTGAAAAATCGTGAGTACAATTATTATTTGCAATTTTATTATCAGGAAGATTAATTGGAAGATTTCCAAAAAGTTAAATTTAATTTGAAGTTTATTAACATTTGAAAATTAACTTAGTCATTCTTGAGTAGTTTTGGACTTGCAATAATTTTAAGTGAAAAGTGGTTTTAACGGGGAATCCATGCCCGAATTTGAATCTAGGTGACTTTAGTGTAAAGACTTGTAAAATTTTACCGAATAAGTTAATTTTGCTTTGTTGTTTCTAATAATTGTTTAGTTTTTTATAACATAATTAATAAAAATGGTATCGTTTAGGGATCTGCAGGAGGACATTAAAGCTAAAATGATGAAAGCTAAGACAAATTTTAAGAAGTCCCCTAAAGAGTGATTAACAATTTCATATGTTGAAACCAGGCTTGATAACTTAGAGCAACAATGGAGTTTATTTACAAACACTCATACTAAAATTATAAGCCAAGTTAAAAGGAGTGATTTGTACAGTTCTGATTATCATAAAAATTGTGTTTATGACGATGTAGAAGAATTGTACGTCGAATATAAGACTGATTTAAAAGAGATGTTATGTACATTAAAACCTACGGAACCAGAGGGCAAATTAAGTTCTGGTAGTCAATGTGATAGTTCAGCTAGACGTTTTAAGTTGCCTGAAATAAAAAGCCCGTGTTTTTCGGGTCAATATACTGAGTGGCAGACGTTTAGAGACTTGTTTTTAGGACTTGTGCATGAAAACCAGTCTCTGGACGATGCCCAAAGATTCTATTATCTCAGAGGTCATTTAACAGGAGAACCTGAACAGTTGTTGCGAAATATTAAAGTGTCGTCCGATAGATATCAAATTGCTTGG
This sequence comes from Anorthoa munda, assembly GCA_945859665.1. Taxonomy (NCBI): domain Eukaryota; kingdom Metazoa; phylum Arthropoda; class Insecta; order Lepidoptera; family Noctuidae; genus Anorthoa; species Anorthoa munda. The sequence goes on along the minus strand of OX243895.1, from coordinate 34,570,352 downwards.
GAGAAGTTAGATAGTATGTACAACAATAAACGGTTTTTAGCTAACGGTATCTTGAAACGGTTGCTAAGTCAAAAAAAATTAGTGTCTGAATCGGCTTCGGTAATTAAGAATTTAATTAGTACCTCAGATTGTTTAAAGTCTATAAAAAATCTATGTGTGGATGTTTCATCCTGGGACATATTGGTTATTTATATCATAAATTCTAAATTAGATAAAGATACTCGAAAGGCCTGGAAGTTAAAGGTATCCTTAGACCGAACTGATGAACTATCCACATTTGTACAGTTCTCAGAGTTCTTAATAGGTCGATTCAGAGGTCTGGAAAATTTAGAACCTAAGTTAAATATTATTGATAAGAAAGGTATTAAATCTTTTCACATTGTTAAAAATGTCAACATCGCGTCATGTGCATATTATGCTGAAGATCACAAAATAACTTTATGCAAAAGGTTCGGTAAAGAATCTAACGATGCTCGGCGTAATTTCGTACAGGAAAATAACTTGTGCTTTGTTTACCTTCATAATAACCACTCTGCAAAATTCTGTAAAAATACTTTTAGATGCCAGGTGTGCAAACGCCGCCATCATACTTTATTTCAACCAACAGGTGTTTCTGGGTCTGGTAATGGGGAAAATGGTAGTATTGCTGCCGAGGAAACCTCCTCGGCCGCTGGAAGGTTGAGGAAGGAGGATACAAATAAGTATAATAATGAAGTAACCGTTCAAGCGGAGGGGTCAAGCAACCCAGTAGTCTCATGTCTTTCGACAGAAAGTGGTCAGAAGACTGTACTGTTGACTACAGCTTTAGTTAAAACGGAGTCGAAAGATGGAACTTATCAAGTAATTAGGGCGTTGCTAGATCAAGGGTCACAGGGTTCTTTCGTTACGGAGTCTACAGTCCAATATTTAGGATTAAAGAAAAAGTCATCGAGGCACACTGTATTAGGTGTAGGGGGTGACAAAAGCGTAACGTCTAAGTCCACTGTCGTCATTCATTTGAGTTCTAGACTAGATCCCAAATTCCAAGTAAGGGTTAATGCTTACGTCCTGAAGTCAGTCACCACCCTTCTCCCAGCTACGAAAGTAGCGAAGATAGAATGGGTAGACTTGACCGATGATGATCTGGCTGATCTCGAATACCACAGACCCAACAAAATTGATATTTTATTGGGTGCTGAGGTTTACAGCCAAATCATGCAAGAGGGCATTAAAAGGAATATAAGTGGTACTCTATTAGCGCAAGATACCACATTAGGCTGGATACTATCGGGCGCTTGTGAAGTGGATAATGAGTCAAGTATTCATTCACACATTACCGTGATGCATTTCGGTGTTCAAGCTGATGATGACAACATGTTGAAAAGATTTGGGGAATTAGAAGCAGAACCATCTAGAAAAAATAAATTACTCACGGAGGATGAAATTAAATGTGAAAACATATTTACAGCTACCACAACGCGGAATAACATAGGTAGATACATAGTGAAACTGCCGCTGCGTGATGCTGACCAGGTTAGCATAGTTGGTGAGTCTAAGTGTATTGCTGAAAAAAGACTAAAGAGTTTAGAGACAAGGTTAAGAAAGAACAGTAAAATAAGAGAAGATTATGCGACGGTTATACAAGAATATTTAGATTTGAAGCATATGAGAAGAGTGTCAGATAAGGAAAGGGATAATAGTAAAGCAATATACTTACCTCATCACGCTGTCGTCCGGGAGGATAAAGATACGACGAAGGTTCGTGTCGTTTTCGATACTTCCTGCAAAGGGACTAATGGAATGTCGCTTAATGACAACCTGTTAGTTGGTCCAACGTTGCAAGCTGAACTCCGTCACACAATTATGAGATGGAGAACATATCAGATATGTATTGTGGCAGATATTATCGAAATGTATTGACAAGTTTTGGTTAACGGCTCAGATACAATATATCAACGTATACTCTGGAGAAACGACCCTGAAAAGGAAATAGAAGAATACGAGTTAATGTCTGTCACATTTGGTACCGCATCAGCACCATATTTAGCGGTGCGCTCCTTGCATCAAGTCGCATTTGATGAATGTAAGGATAATCCGCAGGTATAGAAAATAGTACTCAATGATTTTTATATGGATGATTTGATGACGGGAGCAGAAAATATAGAAGAAGAATTTAAAATCTATACAGAAATGAATGCAATCTTAGCTAAAGGTGGTTTCCATTTGCAAAAATGGAGGAGTAATAGCAAAACATTACTAGATAAAATCAGGGATGGTAAAAGAACTACAGATGAAGAACTAAGGATAAAAACGGATAATGTTACAAAGATACTGGGACTTACCTGGAACTCATGCGATGACTTCTTCCAATACTCGGTGGAACTCCCGCCGCTAGCTGCACCTAAATATAACAAAAAGAAAAATTATTTCTGACATAACCAAGTTGTTTGACCCGTTAGGATGGTTAGCGCCTAGTATTATATTAGCCAAAACATTTATTCAAAAATTATGGTTGGCCGGCTTAGAATGGGATCAAGAAATTCCTAATAATTTAATACATGAATGGGCTACTTACCATCACAACTTATCTTCTTTGGTGGAGGTTAAAATCCCACGATGGCTACATACTGCTACTAACGTAAAGAAGGAACTGCATGTCTTCTCGGATGCTTCCAAAATGGCGTATGCAGCCGTCATTTATCTCAGAGTAGTGGACCACCAAGCAAACATTCACATATCTTTAGTCACTTCAAAAACGAAGGTGGCACCCATTAGACAAGTGTCTATACCAAGACTAGAACTTTGTGGGGCTGTTCTTCTAGCCAAATTAATGGCTGAAGTAGGAGAAGTAATGGGGGTCCAGAAGCTTGACTGGCATGCATGGACAGATAGTGAGGTGGTGCTAGCTTGGCTCAATAGTCACCCTAGCCGCTGGATAACTTTTATAGCCAATCGAGTTTCGGATATTTTAAACATTGTAGATACATACCACTGGGCTCACGTATCGTCTAAGCAAAATTCCGCAGATTGTGCTTCCCGCTGTGTTTGACTAGCTGAATTAAATTCTACGGATATGTGGTGGAATGGTCTGGATCTGTTGCGACAGCAGGTGATTGAATACAACTCAACTCAACTCATTTGGAAAAAGTCAAAGCACACACGACTGTGGTTGATACTGTTACCGTCTGGAATAAGTTTTCCAGGTTGTCGAGATTAATTCGAGTCATAGCCCTCTGTAGACGGTTTTTGAGTCTAAGGAAACAAGCAACTACTAAGCATAGTACACGGGAATTAACGAAACATGAAGGAACTTGAAGATTCCACAGACACATGCATAAGGAAATGCCAAGAGGAGTTTTCAGAGGAAATGAAAGAATTAAAAAACAGTAAGATAAAAAAGAAAAAGGGAAATCTAGATTCGTTAAATGCTTTTGTTGACTCTAACGGGATTATAAGAGTAGGAGGAAGACTTGAAATGTCTCAATTGAATCATAATCGCATACACCCAATCATCTTACCAAGGGAATCTTTTCTGAGCGAACTTCTGATTGCTGACGCTCATGCAAAAACCATGCATGGGGGCCCGCAGCTTATGGTTACATACTTAAGATCCAAGTATTGGATTATAGGGGTTAAGTTGCTAGCTAAAAAATATGTAAGGGGCTGTGTTAAATGCGTTAGGTATTCAGCCAAAGCACGGACACAACTTATGGGGCAACTACCATCGGCACGTGTGACACCAAACAAACCCTTTTTGTGTACCGGAGTACATTATGCAGGACCAATAAACGTAGTAGTATCGAAAAGGTCGCGGGCACAAGTCATATAAAGGTTACATTGCACTTTTTATATGCATGTCTACTCGAGTTGTGCATATAGAAGCGGTTAGTGAGTTGAGTGCCAAGGGTTTCCTAGCTGCGTACAAAAGATTTGTAGCTAGGCGTGGTCGTTGCACCGAGTTGTATAGCGACAATTGTACTAATTTTGTGGGCGTTGCACGTGAATTGCTTTATTTATATAATGAAAAAAAAAACAATTTTAACTCGGAATTAGCAGAGTATCTCGCTACTAATGGCACTAAGTGGCACTTTATCCCTCCTCACGCGCCAAATTTTGGAGGTCTTTAGGAGGCAGGCATTAAGTCTACCTTGTACCATTTAAAGAGGATCATAGGAAACACCACTCTGACGTACGAAGAAATGGCTACTGTGCTGGCTCAAGCATATTATAGTATAACAGAATTTTTAAACGACTCATGGTGATTATTATAAATAATTATAACTAACATTGTAGTAATTATGGTCATTTAGTAGTGGCAAACTTGGATAGGCATATATTATATTATAAATTTAATTATAATTGAATGTCTGTTAAAGTGATGTAAATCTTTATTGTGATAGTTTTAATCTGTAATATTGGACAAGGGAAATAAACAATAATAATAATAATAAAAAAGAAAAATTAATGTATTATTTCAATTAATTAGTAATTATAATTTGGATAGTGTAAATAATATAGAATATAAGAAATCTGTTTGTGTGAATGATATTTAATGTATAATTGTAAAAATCATAAATTCAATAATAATAATTTTATCTAAAATATTTGCACGCTATGAGAAATGGCAGACATGTCGTGAGCCACTGTTATTTAAAATCTTGCATGCATGTATTATTTTAATTCTGTATGTATACACATGTTTGAGCAAATAAAATTTCTTATTCTTATTCTAAAATCGAAGTGTGCCTCAATTCAAGGCCATTATCCTATGTTGAGGATCACGGTAAGGTTGAAATATTAACACCTGGTCATTTTCTGATTGGAGAGCCAGTTGTTTTGGTTCCGGATTCAAATTATGAAAGTTCTAATGTTAATATTTTACAACGCTGGCAACTCCAGCAGAGAATGATGCAGGAGTTTTGGCGATGATGGTCGCATGATTATCTCCATCAATTCCTGCAACGGTACAAATGGGCTCATTAAAATCCAGAACCATCTGTTGGCGATATAGTATTAGTTAAAGAGGATGACATGCCTCCCGGCAAGTGGTTATTAGGAAAGATTGAGCAAAAGCATTGTGGACCTGACGGAATTACTTGGGTAGTGACTTTACGCACGAAGGTTTCAATTGTTAAAGGGCCAATATCCAAATTATGTGTATTGCCAGTTGCCCAGTAAACCCAATTATTAATGTAAGATTAATTAAGGTTTCATGTTAGTTGTATTTAATTATAAGATTAGCTAATAAAATACAAATTGTTGTAACATTTGCTACTATTTTTGTATCTAGGTATTTAGATACATATTTACTACCGAAGACATATGTGCAATTTAGTGGGTCTACCTTTTATAGCAGAACTTTTTATGTCATAATATTATTATGCATAACAACGGATAGCATAAACATCATTTCGCAGAAAATCGTTTGGCATACACTCATTTATCATATACATTCAAACCCATAATTTTGTAAGTCAGAATAATCTTTAGGCATAAATTTCATATCGATAGTCATTAAAAGGCAGAACCATCATATTGCAGAAAGTTCACAGTCAGAATCGTCTTTTGGCATAAATTTCATATCCATATTAATTGAAATACTCATCTATCACATTACAGATAATTCATAGTTAGATTAATTTTGTATTTTTACCATAATAAAAAATTGATTGAACACATTTCTTTTTGTGTTTTAATTCGCTGAATAAAGCATGCAAACAAGCATACACCATGCATGCAGCAAGCATGCAGCATGCAAACAAGTATACACCATGCATGCAGCAAGCATGCAGCATTCAAACAAGCATACACCATGCATGCAGCAAGCATGCATTATGCAAGCAAGCATGCAAGAGAGCATGCAGCAAGCATGCAAGTGAGCATGCAGCATGCAGCAGGCATGGTTTCTGTCACGGCTCCGGCGCTGCGGGGCTCCTGCGGTCCCACGCGAACTTATCGTCGCAGATGGTTTTAACGCTCACCACCTGCTCCTCAGCTACCGTGCCGCCTCGCCCCTCCACGCCTACGCGGGCTTAAATTACACTCTAGGGGTAGGGCAGACAAGACTACGTGGAGTCGGTTTTGCAGCGATTCGTTTCTGTCACTAACTTTTGTAACACGACATATTGACTTTTTATGACAGCATTTCAATTTTAATTTAAGGTTAAAAATGCTATTTTATACAAATGCCTAATAAAATTATTCCAAATGTTTTTTATTTTTTTTTATTTGTTATAAGCTCGCGCTTGACCACCATCTCACCTGATGGTAAGCGATGATGTGTTCGACGATGGAGCACGCTTTTCTTTCTTCTTTTTCTTGAGTTTCTGCCATCTTCATAATATGCCAAGTGAAATTATGCCAAATTAAATTCTGCCATCTTAAAAGTAAGCCATTGTAAATTTGGACATAGAAACATTCGGCCAAACAATGATTATAATTATTGAATAATTTTTATGCCATAAGAATATTCGTTTAAAAAAGATTATGCCAAGTGTGTTATGCCAAATCAATTTCGGAGTATCAAGATTCTGCCAGATAGAGGGAACCCCAGTTTAGTGCTATTGTTGTTTGTTTTGGATTTTACCCTTTATCGTTGGCATGTTGGGCGGCCATTAATAAGGACATTCTGCATTTTGTCCTTGGTGGGCGGTATGTTCAGGTCAACAAGATCATAGCGCCATCACTTGTAATTTAAACAAAGTTTAACTCGTCATTCCCTAGATGGCGTTGGCGGCAATATAGATCGCGCTATCGCGCTAACGGTTCCGTATGGTGACGGACGTAAAGAATTTCACCATCCCATATCTTCTCGTGGGTGTCGTAAGAGGCGACTAAGGGACACACCAGAGAATGGGCAGCAGCGTTCTCTGTGCACTTTATCAACAAACTGCGATCGCCAAGCCGCCTGCCAAGCGTGGCGATTATGGCAAAATCCCCCAATCCTAATGGTCAGCACACAGAAAAAACGGCCCCGAGTGCCCGGCAGCCCGTCTACCCTCGGCTACGGTAGCGGTCGAGGCGATGGCGTGGCAAGGAGTGCTAAAAATCCCCGGAGTGGACCCGGCTACCCCAATAAACACCGACGACTGGACCTGGGAACATATAACACGCGAACTCTCCGGACCGACGAGAAGATAGCCGAACTCGAGGAAGAATTGAGCAGGTTGCGATGGATTATCTGAAGTCCGAAGAGAGGGGGAGTACTCGATAATCCTCAAATCCGGTAACCTGCTATATTTCCGAGAGGGTGACCGACAGTCCCAGGATGGTGTCGGGTTTATCGTCCACAAGTCCCTTGTGAACAACGTGGTGAAGATCGAGAGTCTGTCGACCAGGGTGGCGTACCTTATACTCAGAATATCCGCAAGATATTCGCTGAAGGTCATACAGGCCTACGCCCCGACCTCGGCACACCCCGACGACGAGGTAGAGACCATGTATGAGGATATCTCTAGAGCCATGCATGGTTTCAAAACTCACTTCACCGTTGTCATGGGGGACTTCAACGCAAAACTGGGCAAACGAAACGTGGATGAGCTGCAAGTGGGGTAATTTGGAGTTGGACGCCGGAACCACCGGGGTCACCTACTGGCCAGTTTTATGGAGAAGGAGGGCCTCTACATGATGAACTCCTTCTTCAGAAAGTGAGAGCACAGGAAGTGGACCTGGCAAAGCCCCGATGGTGCAACTAAAAACGAGATCGACCTCATCATGTCAACCAAGAAGCAAATGTTCAATGATGTCTCAGTGATCAATTCGGTGAAAACCGGGAGCGATCACCGCATGATGAGAGGCACATTGAACATTAATGTTAAACTTGAAAGGTCTCGACTGGTGAAGTTCACGTTCCGCCCAGCACAGATTCAGGTCCAAAACCCCGAGAACTTTCAGCTCGAACTCCAGAATCGTTTTGAGTGCCTAGGAAGCTCCGTGGACGATTACAGCGATGGGTTCGTGGAAGCTGTCCATACGGTCGGGTCTAAGTTTTTCAAGACCCGCCGTACAGATAGGAACAAAAAGCTCTCTGATCCTACTCTCAAGCTAATGAAGGAGAGGCGTGAGATGATCCTGCAGTCTTCAGACGATGCGTTGAAATAATAAATAAAATAAAATAAACATCCTGTATTACATTTTTTTAGTAATTCTTAAATTAGATTTATATTTTTGAACAGGAACCCCTCTCAGGTGAAGGCCTCTTCCAGAGATTGCCACTTATCTCGGTCTTGAGCAGTATGATACCAGTTTGATCCGGCTATTTTCTTGATGTCGTCTTCCCAGCGTGAATGAGGTCTTTCTTTATGGCGTTTGCCCTGAGGGCCTTTCCACGTTGTGACTGCTTTGGTCCATCTATGGTCTTTAAGGCGCGCCACATGGCCAGCCCATCTCCATTTTAACTTTTGAGCGTGGCTAAGAACATCGATTGCTTTTATCTTTGAACTTATCTTTGAGTGTCTTATCTTATGTATTTTCTTAATGTTTAACATACTGCGTTCCATTCCTCTCTGGACTGTGGTTATTTTGTTTCTTATTTTATTTGTGAATTTCCATGTTTGGCACGCATATGTCAAGCATGGGATAAGACATGTCTCCATAACGTTCTTCTTTAACTTAACGGACATGTCACTTTTAAAAATTTCTTTGAGGCTCCAGTACTTATTCCACGTATTTTTAACTCTCCTCTCTATTTCCAGTTCATTGCTATTTCTGTTAAAACCAATTTGTTACCCTAAATAAATGTAATTTTCCACGTATTCCAACGGTTCGCTATCAACTGTTATATTTGTCTTTACATAGTTTGACATAGCTTTTGTCTTTGATATGTTCATTTCGAGGCCTACTTGTTTGCTAGCTTTGTGGAGAGTGTTGATCATATATTGTAGCTGAGATGTCGTTTCTGATAACAGTACCAGGTCGTCAGCAAATCTAAGGTGATTTAAATATTTGCCTTGAATCAATAAGCCAAGGTTTTTCCAGTCTAATTTACTAATAATGGATTCCAAAACGGCAATGAAAATTTTAGGGGATAGTGGATCGCTTTGGCGCACATCTCTTTTCACTGGAAAGCTTGGGCCAACAGTTTCCAACTTGACCCTGCTAGTGCTCTTCTTGTACAAGTTTCTTAATATATCTATATATCCGGTCTCTACATTTTGAGCTTTTAAAGTTTGCGATATACTTTCGTGTGAGACAGTATCGAAGGCTTTTTTGGTAGACAATGAATGCGATATACAATGGTCTTTGGTGTTCCTGGTATTTTTCGATTATGAGCTCTAAAGTATGTATGTGATCGGTAGTAGAGAATCCCTTTCTGAATCCTGCTTGTTCAATGGGTTGTTTTTGTTCCAGTGATGTGCTTATTCTCTGATTTATGATCGTAGAAAATGGTTTATACATAGTTGGCAGTAGGCTTATAGGCCTATAGTTGCCGATGTCTTTAGGATCTCCTTTTTTGTAAATTAAAATTATATTAGATTCAGATCATTGTAAAGGCGTTTTTGAGGATATTATTATTTGGTTGAAGAGGTTCGCCAGTGGCGCGGCTAGAATGGTGTGGGCTAACTTTATGGCATCATTTGTAATATTGTCAGAACCTGGACTTTTATCCGATTTTAGCTTCCGTATTGCCTCTACAATTTCAACGCAGTCTATTGGCTCTATGTTGTGGTTAGGGCTTTCGCATTCTTATAATTGGTTTGGAGAAAAGCTTTCAGTTCTGCTCGTATTTGAAGCCGCGCTATATAAGTTTCTGTAGTAATTGGTTGCAACTTTTATGATGTCGTTTCGGCTGTATTTAGTTCTCCCTACGTCTTGTAAACCTTCAATCCATTTTTTATTAGTTCGTAATTCTTTGAGACTTTTTTTTAGACTTCCTTTTTGTTCCAGATGTTTTTTAATAATTTCCGCTCTGTGTTTCTTATAATCAATTTTTATACATTTACTTGTAAGTTTATATAGAGCTTTTAGTTCGTTTTTCATGGATCGAGTTTTTTTACTGGTTTTTTGTAGTTCTTGTCTTCTTTTCATAAGGTTTTTTGTGCGTTCTATTAGAATGCTGCGGTCTGTTTTTGAATTATTTGTACTTGTTGCTCTTTGTAAACTAATTTGGATAAAATTTATTAATTTATCGTGATATACCTGTACTGACTCTTGTTGGTATCTATCTTGAAGAGCAGGTAGGAAATTTTGCAAACTCTCTTTATATGCTAATATGTCTTCTTCATTTTTAAGTGAGCTGAATTGATTATTCTTATATCTGGCTCTACTTTTATTGGTTTTGCGAGAGACACACTTGCTCTTAGTGGTCTGTGGTCTGAAGGATAGTTTAGATTTAGTGTTTCGATGTTTTGAAATATATGTGGCCGATTTGATAGAATGAAATCTATTTCGTTTTTATATTGTCCGTTTGGGGAGAGCCACGTCCATCGTTTTTTTTTATTTTTTCTTATAAAAGGTGTTCATGATTGCCAGCTTGTTTTCCAAGGCGAAATCTATGAGTCTTTGTCCTCTGGCGTTTCTTTCTCCGTATCCGTTGGCTTTTGTTACAAGATGTTCGTCCATTTGTGGTTTCCCGATTTTTGCATTAAAATCCCTCATTAATATTGTATCTTTATAAGCTATATCAAAGGCCTTATGGATGCTTTCATAGAAAAGATTGAGCTCTTCTTCTATTGCTCCCTCTGTGGGAGCGTATACTTGAATTAACGAGAGCTGTTTACCTGGTAAGTTCAAGTTGAGTACAGCGACTCGTTCGGAAATGCCGATATAGCTTACCATATATTGTCTGAGATATTTCCTTACCATGAAGCCAACTCCATACTTGCCTGGTGTGTGACCTGTGTGGCAGAGAATAAAAGCCTCATATTCTGATATTACATTGCCAAGACGTCGCACTTCTGAAAGGCCAATGATATCGCATTTTATATTTTTAAGAGCTTCATTTAATTCAATAATTATTTTGTACGAAGAAAGTGTTCTTACATTGTAGGTTACTATGTAGAGCTGTTTTTTGTTTCTACTTTGAGTTTTGGAAGTTTGTATAATAGTGTCTCTGGAAGGTTGTGGTCATAATCTTCCTCGGTGACCAACCGGCTTGGAAGATGTGTTTCTGTGCTATTTGAATTCTGTTTGTGAGGTGCATTGTCTGAGAGAGGTGCCGCTGGTTGCTACATGTGACTGTTGTTCCTGTTTGTATTTTCATTCTCCTTACCTTTACTATTCTTGTTTACTAGGCAGTTTAGTATGCCCGGCTAAACCATTTGAAAAACTAGATGATCTCTGGGATGATGTGCCACTCGTTGGTAAGTTTTTATTTTTCTTAGCGACTTGATTACTGCGTGGGATAGTTACCTCTGTGTTCGAGTTATTTTGTGGCGAAATTGAGAGATTCCTTATTCTGATACTCGTAGATTCAGTCTCTGTTTTCTTATTTAATGTTATCCGTTTATCGTATTTTATAACCACCTTATGCCCCTTCTCTACCTCCGTTTTGGCCTGTACATGTAGTTCTTTCCTTCTTTCCGATATGTGTGGGGGGTAGTCTTCCTTTATGTAGTAAGCAGTATCCCTTAGTATGCCCTTTTGCTTTAGAATTTTTATTTTACTGCCCAATGTGGTGAATGTTACTACAATTGGGCGGGGCTTTTCAGTTTTCCTGCCTATTCTTCTAAGTTCTTGTATGTCATTACAATTTAAATTTATCTGAAAAAACTGATTTATAAAAGCAATGAAATTATTTTCCAGCTGTGAATATGATCTTTCATTTTCTTCGATGCCTCCTCCTGCGATGATTTTTCTGCCTTATCTGCCTTCCAAGAAGTGTAATCTTTTTTCTTGATTTTCTATTTTTTCCTCCAATGTTTTCTGAGATTCTTCCCATATTGTAAATTTTGCTTCCAGTATTCTGTTTATATTTTCGGTTACTTTCTTGGTTATAGTTTCGCCACTTTTCGCAATAGCAAGTTTTTGTTCATCTAGGTCTTTCTGGATCTTGCGTAGAGCTGCAATAACTTCTTCCATATTTGCGTTTATTTTTGTTTTGTTTATAACGAAAATAAAACGACAAAATATTCCAAAATCCAAAAACAAACAAAAAACAAAAAGTACTAAAATAATTATCGGTGGTCGGGTTCGAACTCAGAACACGAGACTCGTAGATCCAGGCTAATCAGAAACACGCTGTGTGCGCTTGTGCTCACTGCGGTGAAATTATTGTTCTGTGTAAACGAACTCGGTGATTTTAACGTACAGCTAAGATGATTATAATTATTAAAGTTTGTGGGTACTACACAGATTCACCAATATGATAGTCACTTTTTTCACCCTTTTTCTGTTTCAGTTTAGCAATAATAATCACTTGCACTGATTCTATGCATAAGATTTTGCGCACGCAAGTTAGACTTGTGGTATTCTTCAAGTAAAGCGATTGTAAAAGCGCAAGATTGCCAAAAAAAACACTATTTTGTAAATTATTTCTGCAGAGCGTACATAAACAAGACTATTTGCTTCCAAGTCAGCGCCTACCATGCGTTGAAATACCGGCAGCTAAATAGACGGATCTCAAAGTCCTTGAAAAGCGACCTCCGCTGCTTTAATACTGAGCGTATTAAAGACGCGATTGAGTTGCATAAGGGCTCCAAAGTCTTTGCAAGAGATCTGTCTATAGGGCAGAGCAGCTGACGAAACTGAAGACCGATGATGGCAGGATCGTTTCCGCCCCCCCCGGTGGGTTCCCGCTTTGTCGATGCGGGGGGGCTCAGTAACCGTGGCTTGGTCACCCACGGTGAAGCGAAGAGGAACCCGAGGAGGGGCCGCTCGTCAGGGCTTTTGCCGATTAAGCCGACGACGTAGCGGCCAACTAGTAGGTTGCGGTGCCGCTTGGTAACAGGCGACATCGCAACTGAGGCGGGCCGCGATGTCTTATGGAGATTCCCAGGTCCCATACGATGTCGCGGCTGAGGGTTGGAGGCCGCGGTGGGAGAGGAGTGCCGGTATTGCGGTGCGCCGCTCTCCCTACCTTCCGCGGCCCGGACGGGGTCGCCACCGTCTGATGGCGGACGCGGTGGGGCCGCAGGGGAGGAGGAGTGTCGGTATTGCGTTAGCCGCTCTCCTTATCCCCTGCGGCCGAACAATGGTAGGTGGCGGGGCCATTGACCTTGACCCGTCACAGGGGGACCAAGGGTGCCATACACGGGGTCGTCTGGCGCCCATGTGCTGATTGGTCCCTAGGGTGGTCACGGCGTGCAGTGTGTTTTGGTGCGCCGGTGATGGAGGGACACCCCCGAGGAGGGTCCGGTGACGGACAGCTGCGGCGGGTTCGCGGTGAGTGCTAACGCGTACCCGTGCTCCCGCCATAAGCGGCACAGGAGGACACCGTGGAGTTTTAGTGGGTTAGAGTCCCACATAACTGCACTGTCTCCCCGTGGTAGTGCAGTATGCATGAGCATTTCTCCAAGCAAAAAAAAAAAAAAAAAAAAAGGTTCGTTTCCGCCAAACCAGAGCTTCTGAAGGAGATCGAGAGATTCTATGGGCAGCTGTACACGTCAACCAGTAAACGCGTCGGGAATCTAGCGAATGACCTTAGAGCTAGATTGACCCGACACTATACCGAAGACATTCCGGACGTCAGCCTGTATGAGATTAGGATGGCTCTGAAACAGCTTAAGAACAACAAGGCACCGGGTGACGACGGAATTACGGCCGAACTCCTGAAGGCGGGTGGAAAACCAATCCTTAAGGTCCTTCAGAAGCTGTTTGATTCCGTCATACTCGAAGGGAAAACGCCACAGGCATGGTGCAGGGGTGTGGTGGTACTCTTCTTCAAGAAGGGTGACAATGCCTTACTGAAGAACTAAAGGCCCATCACACTTCTTAGCCATTAACAAGCTGTTTTCAAGAGTCATCACGAAACGTCTCGCGCGCAGGTTTGACGATTTCCAGCCTCCTGAACAAGCCGGATTCCGTAAAGGCTTCAGCACCGTAGACCACATACATACGCTGCGGCAGGTTATACAGAAGACCGAAGAGTACAACCTGCCTCTCTGTTTAGCGTTTGTAGACTACGAGAAAGCCTTCGATTCGATCGAGACTTGGGCTGTACTGCAGTCTCTCCAACGGTGCCAAATTAACTACCGGTACATCGAAGTATTGAAGTGTTTATACAAAAACGCCACCATGTCAGTTCGACTTCAGGATCAGACCTCGGAACCAGTCCTTCTGCAGCGAGGTGTGAAACAGGGAGACGTCATATCTCCGAAGCTGTTTACCGCTGCACTGGAGGATATCTTCAAGGTTCTGGACTGGAGAGGGCTAGGCATCAACGTCAATGGCGAGTACATCACTCACCTTTGGTTTGCCGACGATATAGTGGTTATGGCTGAGACCATGGAGTACAATGATCGATGACCTCAGTAGAGCTTCCGAAAGAATGGGCCTTAGAATGAACATGGACAAAACCAAGGTGATGTTGAATGCCCATGTTACACCCACTCCTATCAAGGTAGGAGACTCTACACTCGAAGTTGTGGGCGACTATGTCTACCTGGGACAAACGATCCAGTTGGGTAGGGCCAACTTCGAGAAAGAGGTCAACCGTCGAATCCGACTCGGCTGGGCAGCGTTCGGGAAGTTGCGCGGTATCTTCTCGTCCAACTTACCACAGTGTCTCAAGACGAAAGTCTATGACCAGTGTGTGTTGCTAGTGATGACATATGGCTCTGAGACGTGGTCGCTTACAATGGGCCTCATCAGAAAGCTTACAGTCACTCAAAAGGCAATGGAGAGGGCTATGCTTGGAGTTACCTTGCGTGATCGAATCAGAAATGTAGAGATCCGCAAGAGAACCAAGGTTACCGATATAGCCCGAAGAATTGCCAAACTTAAGTAGCAGTGGGCAGGGCACATTGCTCGCAGAACGTGTGGCCGATGGGGCAGAAAGGTTCTGGAGTGGCGACCGCGAACCGGAAGACGTTGCGTTGGAAGGCCTCCCACCAGGTGGACCGATGACCTGGTGAAGGTTGCGGGAATCCGCTGGTTGCTGTTTTTAGTATTTGTTGTTATAGCGGCAATAGAATACATCATGTGTGAATTTTCGACTGTCTAGTTATCACGGTTCATGAGATACAGCCTGATGGCAGACGGACAGACAAACAGACGAACCGCGGAGTCATAGTAATAGGTTCCCATTTTTACCCCTTGGGTACGGAACCCTAAAAAAAAAAATATTTTGCAAGCAGTTATATAAAAATGTTAATTTTGTTTTTCAGATATCATCGTGAGCCAAGGCAAACAACTTCAATTTTACAAAAACAGAACATTTATACACACAGTAAACGTTCCGTCGGTTAAATTTATCTATTCAATAACTTACGATCCAATTCACTACCGGGTGATATTTGCCGACGATCACTTTCCAAACCATCAAATATCCAGTTTTGACCTAACAACCAGCAATATACAACCTTTAGTTACAAGAACATCGGACTATTACTTGAGTCTCACCTACGACCCGGTCACACAATTACTGTTTTGGAAGGATGGACACAGTATTTACTCGTTTTCATTAGATCCAGCGTCATCTGCTTATAAGTACGTTGTACGTATATTTACGTTGGATCACTTCTGCCGGGATATCGCCGTAGACAGCTGTGGAGGGTACGTTACTAAACATATAGACATAACTACACACACCGGCAAAATTAGCGGAATGTAAAAGGAAGCTATAAATTTGTAATGTATAAATATTTTCAGTGCAGCACCCTAGCAAGGTCATTTTTAATCAAATCTAAATATACTAATATTATATTAATGAAAAAAAACTGAATGGATGTTTGTTACTCAATCAAATCTAGACGAAATTTGGCATAGATATAGATTATAGCCTGAACTGGCACATAGATGTTCATCCCGGTATACGTTCTCTTGGGATAATAAAACACTTTTCACGTCGGTGAAGCGGCGGGCAGAAGCTAGTGAGTTTATAATAAACCAAATACCTTTTTTCACTTTACACTAAGTTACCATCAAATCCATACAGTATATTCACTTAGGTCAACTCTAGACTAAACACTTAGGAACACTTAGGGAACATGGTTGTTGCAAGCACGTCCAGACTAGACTCTAAATCAACTGACTCCACATGCCTCGTGTCCCCACAATCCCCCTCCAATTGACAACTGTCATTGAATGTGATGTCATTTGACACTCGAATATTCTCTAGGATAATCAATTTAACAACTTTTAAGTACTATTTGATGTTAAAAATAAATAATTTAATTCTTTACAAATAAAAGATGTATTTATCATAGAAAACCTAACACTCAACCATCCTGACAACGTGTATGACCTCATACACGTATCCGGTGATAACCTAACACTCGGCCTGTTGAGTCAATTTTAAAAGTCTCAAGTCAAATCAATTAAACCATTTAATGGCACTTTTGAATGTAAAAAGTTCAAAGTCAAAAAAATAACAAAAAAATATTCTACTGTCCATTCGCAAAGGTAGTTTGCTATGGAGAAGAACGGACAAGAAACTCCACACTTACTCTTTTCTTTAAAATAAAAACTTCTTTTTAATAAAAAATGTTTTACATTATTGGATAAACACTAATTCATTAATTTTACGTGAGTACCTTATCAAGCTTACCTTACCTTACTTTATTCATCTAAAATAAAACTCCTGTTGTATGTATAGATACAATGTATTTCAAGCAATAGCAGTTATATTGATCTATTTGATAAATACGAACATGGTACTCACATACTTACAAAATCTGCAATTTATTCACCTGTATAGAAAACCGTGACTTATTTGCTTAAAGATCAGATCGCGACTTACTCGCATAGAGACTACCAAAAATTAGGAAACAAACCTAATCAATAGTAACGTTTAAATTGGACCACTTAGTCTGTACGTGAGTATCTCCTGGAGTATAATCGCTGCTTTACTAAGTATAGGTTTAAAGCAATAATAGTTCAATTTAATCATTTGATAAATAGGAACATTGTACTCACATACTTACAACATCTGCTATTTATTCGCCAGTTGGCAAACCCGCGACTTTTTCGCATATTAGAAAAACCCGCAACTTATTCGCATATAGCGATTTATTTGCCAGTAGGCAAGTCCTGCGAATTATTCGCCTTTAGGCAAGCCCGTGACTTATTCGCACATAGACTTGTAAAACTTACCAAACAAACCAAATCAATTTTAATATTGTAATTTGACCAATTCACCTGTACGTGAGTAACTTCTGAAGTATAATGCTATACTGTATTATGCATAGGTACAAAGTGTTACAAGCAATAACAGTAAAATTTTATCATTTGATAAATATGAACATGGTACTCACATACTTACAAAATCTGCAATTTATTCACCTGTATAGAAAACCGTGACTTATTTGCTTAAAGATCAGATCGCGACTTACTCGCATAGAGACTACCAAAAATTAGGAAACAAACCTAATCAATAGTAATGTTTAAATTGGACCACTTAGTCTGTACGTGAGTATCTCCTGGAGTATAATCGCTGCTTTACTAAGTATAGGTTTAAAGCAATAATAGTTCAATTTAATCATTTGATAAATAGGAACATTGTACTCACATACATAGTTACCTGTTTGGCCGCCGGCAGCGTATTTGCATTGAGGAATCTTTCTCTTCTTGGTGTCACACCTCTGCCGGTGTGCCGCAGGGTGGCGTATTATCTCCTCTACTTTTCGCACTCTTTATTAATGCTATCACTCAACGGCTATCTTCTTTCTACCACCTTTATGCAGATGATCTCCAAATTTATACTCAAGCCCCTCTAGGTGAGTTATCAGACGCTATTGAGTTTATTAATACGGACTTGGCTCGAATTGGTGACTGGAGCGCTGAGTTTGGGCTGAAAATCAATCCGACGAAAACTCAAGTGGCTGTTGTGGGAAGTTCCCGAACGGTATCTAGGATTGATTGGGCGACACTTCCCCAGGTTTCTTTCAGCAACACCGTTGTTCCTATATCTCACACTGTGAAGAACCTGGGGATTTACATCGACAGCACCCTTTCCTGGACCAAACAAATGCAGGAGGTCAGTCGGAAAATGTTTGCGTCTGCGGGCTCCCTGAGACGCCTTCGTAACTTTCTTCCCATCACCACTAAAATTGCGATAGCACAATCTCTTCTTCTCCCTATCCTGGACTATGCCGATGCCAGTTATCTTGATCTCACCCAAGACCAGTTGGACAAGCTGGAGCGACTTCAAAATCTCTGTATCAGGTTCATATTTGGCTTGCGCAAGTATGACCATGTTTCTGAATTTCGAACAAAGCTCAAATGGCTTCCTATTCGCCTTCGCCGGAATGCCCACATACTTTCATTGCTTTATAATGTGCTCTTTAATCCTGCTAGTCCTTCTTATCTTAAAGAACGCTTTCAGTTCCTCTGTGACACACATTCTCGGTCCTTGAGATCATCGGGAAACCTAAAATTAAGCATTCCTATGCATTCCACATCCTTCTTCGACAAATCTTTCACGGTTATAGCAGCTCGTTTGTGGAATGCATTACCTATTGAGGTAAGACGTGCGCAAACATTACCTACCTTTAAAAAAATGGTGAAGGAGCATTTCCTTTCTCTGTAACTATTCTTCTCCTTTCTCTGTTCTATATTTTATATTTATTAGTATATTATTTTATTGGTATGTATGTATTTTATGTAATATCTAAGTAATATTATCAAGATAGTTTTTGTACACTGACAGCCCTATGTCTATCTCCTCTCGTTCAGTCCATCCAAAGGTTGTCTGTAAGAGATTGCCCTGTGCGATAAGACCGCCCATTGTACACTTATCTTTAAAAATATTGTCCTGTTATTATTTAAGTGGTGTACAATAAAGTATATAATAAATAATAAATAAATAAATAAATACTTACAACATCTGCTATTTATTCGCCAGTTGGCAAACCCGCGACTTATTCGCATATTAGACAAACCCGCAACTTATTCGCATATAGCGATTTATTTGCCAGTAGGCAAGTCCTGCGAATTATTCGCCTTTAGGCAAGCCCGTGACTTATTCGCACATAGACTTGTAAAACTAAACAAACAAACCAAATCAATTTTAATATTGTAATTTGACCAATTCACCTGTACGTGAGTAACTTCTGAAGTATAATGCTATACTGTATTATGCATAGGTACAAAGTGTTACAAGCAATAACAGTTAAATTTAATCATTTGATAAATATGAACATGGTACTCACATACTTACAAAATCTGCGATTTATTCGCCTGTAAGCAAACCCGTGACTTCTTCGCATATAGACAAGCCCGCAACTTATTCGCATATTGCGAATTAGTGTCTGTAGGCAAGTCCTGCGGTTTATTCGGTAAGCCCGCGACTTATTCTCAAATTTACATGTACAGGTCACGGCCGCTAGATGGCGTTGTGGGCAGTCGAGATGGTCGTCAACACTGCGATTTATTCGCCTGTAGGGAAGCCCCGCGACTCAATCACAAACTTATAAAAACTTAGCAAACAAACCAAATCATTTCCAACATTTAAATTTTACAACTTCGACCGCACTCTACCACTCTTAGAGTAAGGGCCTCGTTCACCATCTGCATTTAAAGTGCCGAGTAGGCTAACCGCCAGTCAAAGTCACCCGTAACGTCATGTGCGAATTTCACGACGTTCGAGTAGCACTAATTATAAGATTAACTGACCCATAACTTACTTGCCCCGACATCTGCCCATTAGCGTGTTTACCCATTAGTTAAAAGTTGTCCGTTGTCATTTTGTGTAGATTATTTTACAGTTTATTAATAAAAATGGATTTATTTGACTTGATTGATCATCAATTGGATGATTTAGAACATTCTACGACGCTACGAGTACCTTATTGGTTTATTTAAATGCCGTTTTGATTATTTTACGGATCTAGATGATACTTATTTTTGCTAGATTTTGTCTATTGAATTACCTATCAATTCATATTTTTAACTTTATTTATGTTAAATAAAGTAACACATTAAAATCACATGCATACCAAACCAGACGCAAAAACACCATAAATATAAAAAAAAAAAAAGTGCAAATGACTATTAACATCTGGCAATGGCATTTGACGAGCAACATTGACGTATTATTGAACGAATGAAACGCAAGATTTGTTACGGCATTCACTTAACCAGTAAGTTGTTACCAGAAGCTCTGTTTTCGTTTGTGAAATTGATAAAAGATACTCGTAACTTTTACGTGCCACTTAACGTTAACTTGGAGGTAACTAATCAACGCTTTACTTGGAGATGGTGAACGAGGCCCTAAGACTTCATTCAGTATAGGGTTAATAGCGCAATTCATACTAGTTCCAAGTGTAACCTCTACGACGTTCTGAGAGCGGATTTTGAAGAGTATTAGTATCAAACACATGTAGGAAAATGGGCATCCAATTATGGAAATTTGTCGAAAAGCTCATTAGCCACACGATATATGCAACCGATCAAAGGTTTTTAATTAAAGGTCACTAGATCCACAGAAACACATGGTTAGTGAGTACGTCCAAACCCAAACAAGCAAAATTCCAAGTTAGTTAATTGACGACATACCAGAATTTAAGTGATATCTACTTAATGGATCATATTTAGAGTTCTGTAGCTCCTCACGTGTCAAATATCCAGAGAAGTCGTTGTATTAAGAAATATTCAAATTGAAAAGATTCATCCGACACGTATCCCAGCGCTACTGGGGCGAAGGACAGGCTTAAAGTTTGGTCTAATCGAGCAGGCTCCTAAAACATTGTTCCTAAATCGGCATGTAAGAGGTCAATATTTTAAAGTGTACGCTTATTGATTTATAAAAGAATGATTGAAATGCAAGTATTAAGTTGACAAAATACCAGAATTCAAATGACTCGCATTTAAAACTCTCAAGCTACTCAAGTACCCACAATCCTAGAAATATTTGCCCTGAAAAGATCCATCCAATGACACATATTATATCGCTACTGGGATGCGACAAAATTTCCTATTGCCCTTTGCAAGGACTATACTATTAAGGACCTATCCTGCTTCTATGGAGCAAAATATGACAAGAAAAAGTTGTGCCGAAATAAGTAATCATCCTGTTGTACAAAAGGTAATCCAGTGGATATTGGGCATTATCAATAAAGAAGCCAAATAAGCAAAATCTCAGCAATAATGAAGTTACGACTAAATTATCACCACATGTCACTCACTAGGTAAATGACATCCCTCTCAAGTTTGTAGAAAAGTATACCTATCTGAGCCAACAGATCTCCCTCAGCAAAGCCAGAAATATGGAACAAGTCGATATAAAATTAGAGTAGTAGAGTCGGTAAGAGATTAACAATCACTTAGCTATGTACATCCAGGCTGCTGCTGTAGTAGTTTCTTGTTGTGATGTCCTGGACTGCTGCGCCTTGGGCTGTGTCGTCCTGGACTGCGTCACCTTGTGCTGTGGCGTCCTGGATGGATTTTATTTTCAAAGATTCTAAAATTATATTTTTTATTAAATTTCGTAAAAGCCGCTATCTTTACTGATGTGTGCAGTTTTATGTCTCAGCAAAATTCGTTTTAAACTTTCTTAATGTTCTTTTTTATTACCAAATTACAGGAATATTTATTGGATAATAGACAACGAGATAGAGAGGGCTCAGTTTGATGGCTCCAAGAGAGAAGTTTTAATAGCCTGTGCTGTTAATTATAGATTTAGGTTGGCTATCGACCAACAGACACATAAAATGTATTGGACTGAGAAATTAAATTGGAGTGATAATCATGTATCCATAGAAAGTGCCGATTTTAATGGGCAGAACAGGAGAACATACACTATTGAAAACGAAATTGGAGCAGGTGCATTGACTGTATCAAATGATTTAATCTACTGGCACGGCAATATTCAAAAGGAAATTTGGCAATTACCAAAGAATCTCTCACAACAGATGGAAGCAAAACTATTTTCATATTCTAGCAATGTTTATTGGGAACATAATATCATAGCAGCAAACTATATAATCAAGGATCAACTTAAAGAGAATCAGAAATGCGAAAATCTAAAGAGATTGATATCAAAAAAGCCGGAGCCAGATTGTATAGATTTAATGCTTTGTGTCCATGGTACGAAAGTTAGTGGCAAATCTCGTTGTGAATGCACACAGGGTTATACCGGTGAAAGATGTGAAGTATATGTCTGTCAGAATTATTGTTTGGATGGAAACTGTAGTGTCAGTGCTGATGGAAAACCGAAATGCAGGTAAAACATGTTCATCGCATTAAGGGGTCAGCTCACACCGAGATGCGATTGTTCAGCGCTGCGCAGCTAGGTGCCACGACGTGCATCGAGAAGCCGCGGGGTTCTTCTAATTCTCTTACTGTGATGTGTATCTCTTTTTTTCTACACAAAGTTCAATAGTCGCGTCGCGCCTCGGTGTGAGCTGACCTAATACTCGCCTCTATGCTCGCCTTTACTAAAATCAAGTAACGCAACGCCTAATAGGTAGGTATACCTAACGTTAAGCATCCACGTCATCACCGTCATCGTTACTCAAATGGAAACTCGCTTCGAAATCTAAAGTTAGGCTACCTAGAATAGTGAGTCGCGTCGAACATGGTAAACATCTAGTATCGGTTGGGAGGAGAAGAGTGGGAAGGAGGGTGGAGGGGGGAGTAAGAAGTGCCCCCTCCCCGCTGACACTACTCCTATGAAAAGGTAACGCACCGTTCTTGAGAAAAATAAATTATTGTAACCTTACATCAAAACACTAAAGTTGCTTCTGCGTCGTCTCCGGCGCTTCGCGAAGTGCAACCCCTTCACCCTTACGTAACCATTAATGCGTGTTTTTTAGTTTTTAGAACAACAATTTATTTAAGGTTTTTTTTCATTTCATGCCCTAATGAGGACCCCTCTTTAAGGCATGAAATGAAAAAAAACCCTTCAAATCATTTGATAAGAAAGTGTTTTTTTACAAATAAGGCTGCATAAGTTTGAATCTTGTATGTGGTTTTTTAATTCAAGTTCAGTTTCTGTCAAAACCGTTTACCGTAACCCACGCAAGAAATGATATCAAATAAAGATACACATAATAGTTATAAATAAATTAATAATTATTATTGCTTTCATAGGCACTTATCCCACCGCCGACGATAAGCGTGAAGCGAGTAAAGCTAGAACCTAAAGACGAATTGGCGAGCAGCGAGTAGCAAGTGTGTAGTTCCGACAGTTATACCCCTCGGCTATGAGCGAGTGCTTATGTGCGACGGGCCATTACTCGCACCACTCGCTCGGGACGGCCGCTCTGTAGGTAGAAGTGGTTGGTCTCTCGGCGTGTGTTCTGAGGCCTTAGTGCGAGTTTTTACTCACGGTCAATCAAGTTAACGTAAACCTCAATTTGTATTGAAACTGGATAAGCGCCGTCTGGTGGCGGTAAGGAGAAACCTCTTTTTATGTATACATTTTGACATAAGAGATCGTTTACGTTAACGCTTTTTTTTTCTAATTGAGCGTGAGTAAAAACTCGCACTAAGGGCACTGATCACCAAGCGAGCAAGTTAGCATCACTGAGCGAGTATAACTTTGATAGCTCTTGTCGCTGCGGCAAAAATGCGGTGAGAGATTACTTGCCGGCAGTGTGAACAGCCAGCAATCAACTATTACTATATGTGTCTTTTTTATTGAAACGGGTGCCTATATCTTTTGTACATTTTCATCGAGAAAATAGTCGATAGATAATCAGCCGCAGCAGTGGGACAACTGCCTTGCCTTATTACCATATTTCAGCAAAAAATAGTTTTTTATCACTTTGAATCTGTTCATGAAATAACATGACAACTTACTCATGATAATGTGCACACGTCTTACTACAAGATTAGTTCTGCAATATTATAATTAAAAGTAGCTACATTCTTGTTCGCATAACTTGGCTGAATGTGGCAAACCACTGCTTTTTTTGCGATTTCATTTTTAGCAAGTACTTAAGTAAAAATTGTTCATATTCATGAGTACTTCCACCTGAATTGAAAATCGAATAAATATATTATATAAGCCTTGTTTAGGGCGCATTGGCGTTGCAAAGAAATTACCTATATAGTGCCCAAGAAGCGGTAAAACAGTGGCTCACCTCGTTTCCCCGTTACACCTTGTTACAGATTTTTGATGATTTCCTTGCTTACTGAGTAACGCTGTTTTCATCTTCATTATTTCAGTTGTAATGACGGATACTCTGGTCAGAGATGCGAAGTAAACGCGTGCCATGGGTACTGTTTGAACGGTGGAGACTGTTCCCTGAATGAAAAAGATAATCCAGTCTGTCAATGCACTATAGATTATGAGGGTGAAAGATGCGGTATTCCCATTTGCAAGGACTATTGTTTTCAAGGGAATTGTAATGTCAGTGCTGAGGGACAACCTATTTGCAGGTAAAACATGTTATCCATATAGTTAATTCGTTGTATAGAATGTGTGGAGGAGCTCGTGGCTAAATAATAAAAGCTGCACGGGTCGATCTTCAAGGTTAAGCAACGCTTGACGAGGTCGGTCCGTGGATGGGTGACCGTTTCAACAAACCGAGTTTCCTCCGTGCCTCGGAAAGCACGTTAAGCCGTTGATCCCGGCTGTCATTTGAAGATCTTTGACAGTCGTTATGAGTAGTCAGAAGCTTGAGATCTGACACCAGTCTTGCCAAGGGTTACCGTGTTACCCAGTTACTGGGTTGTGGAGGTTAGATAGGCAGTCGCTCCATGTAAAACACTGGTACTCAGCTGAATCCGGTAAGACTGGAAGCCGACCCCTATATAGTTGGGAAAAGGCTAGGCAGATAATTGTATAGAATGTGTGAACACTTTTCTACATAAGAATATCTGCCTATTACTGTCCCATTTCTGGACAAAGACCTCGTCTCATACAGACAAGGTATAAGCATAATCAATACGCTTGTTCAAACCCAATTCGCGATTACAGAATCATATTTATTTTAAGTCTGTTCATTTATATTGTTTCCTTAACCGTCGACAAAGCTGTCTAATATAAACTTATAGAGCGTCCAAAACTCCAAATTGCCGCGCAGTTGTTGCACACCTCGTAATTATACCACACCCACATTACCACAAAAACATTTATTGTTTTACTTTCTTAAAGGATATTTTTTCTTTATCTTCGTTATTTCAGCTGTTCTGTTGGCTACTCTGGAGAGCGCTGTGAATTTGACGCTTGTCATGATTATTGCTTTAATAACGGTGTCTGTTTCCTTAATGAGGAGGAGGAGACAGCCTGTCAATGCACAGCAGATTACGAGGGTGAAAGATGCCATATTGCTATCAAACACACTGGTTTCTGCGGTGAAAACATGATGCAACAAATATTACAAGACCTGCGCAGCGAAGTGCAGCAAGTGCAAGTTATTAAAGAAGATCTACAACGTACCCTGCAATTCTACTCGGATAAAAATGATGAAAATGAAGTCAAGATCCAAAAATGCGAGAAGTCAATAAAGGATTTAGAAAACTATAGCGTTGCTTTAGAAAATCACGATGAAATTACGTCAAAAACACTTACATCAAATACATTGTCAGAAACCAACTAAATCGAATAGAGTAAGCTCAGTAAATTAACCAACTTGAAATATTGACGCATCTGAATAAGACAATTCTGAAGAATATGCAAAGTAATCCCTAAACCTAAATCCTGATGATGTCATATTGCCTACACAAAAACCAGCAAAACTTCAAATTTGGCAAGACAGAAAGAGCAGATCACTGACATATCGAGAGTAAACCCCAATCTTTATGCAGATTGATGTCGTCAATAACACTTAACTTATAAAGTGTACCTTCGAAAGTGACTGACACAGTCGAACATATCTGATAAGCCATACGTCGTCGTCCGGGTTTTGGGTTAAGGGTTTGCTTTGCTTCAGGTTTATCTTATTCACATGCGTCACATATTTCAAGTTGGGTTCATAAATGAATTTCTTTATTTTTAAAATAATAATTTTTTTAGATCATAAGCACTTTTCAATGTGAATACCTGAAAATATATCATTATTACTATGGGACCAACCCTGAAATCGCATCCACATATATAACGTTTCGCTTTCTATAACTCCTTTTTTATGAGCCTTGAATGAGGTGTCATTTCACTTATCTAATTGTCAAATATCGACAAAAGAGATCCTTAGTTTTGCTGATACCAATTTTACGCTATTACACGTTACTTAAGCTCACAAGATTCGGACGCCGCCTGCGGGCCATGGCCATGGCTCCCGCCTGCGCAGCGTGACTCGCGTCCATACTCGCAAGAGACGAATGCATCAAAGCAGTAGGATTTATAATATAATAGATTATCATTTTTATTCTGTGTTATTTTTTCAATTTCTGTTAATGCAATAATTCAATTCTAATTTGTATTTTTATTTAGTTTTGAATTAGATTTTAATTCCTAATAATGTAACTGCTTTTATATGTAAAACAAATCGCACCTTTAATAATAAACCGAAATAACAAAAAAAATAGAGTTATTGACATTTAATCAAAAAACGAATTAAGTCCGCGTAAAGAGTACGTACAGTCTAACGGACTCTTGATTCGAACAACTACAAGCGAAATAGAGGACCTGCCGTCTCTTTTTACCCGACTGCCGAAGGAGGGTAATGTGTTTATCAGTCTATGTATGTATGTATGTATGTATGTATGTATGTATGTATGTATGTATGTATGTATGTATGTTTGTTCCTATATGGCGTTCCAGAGACCAAACGCGTTGACCGATTTTGATGATTCATACGTCAATCGATT
This sequence comes from Anorthoa munda, assembly GCA_945859665.1. Taxonomy (NCBI): domain Eukaryota; kingdom Metazoa; phylum Arthropoda; class Insecta; order Lepidoptera; family Noctuidae; genus Anorthoa; species Anorthoa munda. The sequence continues at coordinate 34,543,580 of OX243895.1, read as the reverse complement.
CGTCTTAACCTTGCGAGTGTCATAGGCTACATTAAAATTGGAAAATAGAAAAATGGCGGCTTTTGGGCGCCATATTGTGGGGGGCCAATTTTATTTTTTCTTCCAAACCCATCGTGTGGGGTATCAAAATAAAGAATTTTTAGAGGCGATTTCAAAAATATATAACACTTATATATTTAAATGTACCTAATTCGAAAAAAATGTTAACTAAAAAGTTATAAATAAAAAAGTTAATTAAAAAAATCAAAATACCCGACTGCTTAAAAAGCGAACTAAAAAGACGTAAACAAGAAGAAAATCATGCTGTGCAGTCGGAGGATACATCTGGTTTTGGTCAGCCAGCTCGCGAATATGTATCCTCCGACTGCACAGCATGATTTTCTTCTTGTTTACGTCTTTTTAGTTCGCTTTTTAAGCAGTCGGGTATTTTGATTTTTTTAATTAACTTTTTTTTGACGGTGTGGACCAATGAGTATTCAAAAAACGTGCCATTTAGTGTTACGCCAGCAGTGAAAAGAGTGAGACGTGTATGTGCCTGTTCTAATACCCAATAGTTCGTTTTGCTATAAAAAGATAATTGATTTAATTTCTATTATTTTAGATGTAAAATGAACTTTTTTAAGTTATTTCGTTTTGCTTTTAAAAGATGGCTACTTAATTCGGCATTTTTTTATTTAATTCAGTTTACGATTAAACATTACGATATCTTGTAAGGACTTTTTATATTTGTTACGTTTTATTATTAAAATTTTACAATGTTTAGTAAAATATTAGATGATACTTCTGTTTTTTATTAAATGTTTTTAAAATACAAGTTCAAATTATGAGTTGTTGCGTTTATTTTTTATTTGTATGAAAAATTCTGTTTCATATTTGATGTACATTATTTACAAACTAATATTAGAACTAAAATAAGAAAAACTAATATGTACAATTACGGGGCGTCAAAAAATTCGTCCACATCGCTGTCAACAGGAAAAGTGCCCAGAAGGCTGGCAGCATTGCCACGTTGGATGGCAATGCTGATTCTTTGGCCAAAAAAAACGCCAGCCCTCTGGTCACGTGAAAGGTCGACCAACCGCTTGGCGATATCCCGAAATAATAGGTGTGCACTCGGACCCCATGGCCCTAGTGTTTCAACCCCAAACGGCTCAAAAACATAATTACCAATTAAGTTGTTGTATTTGCGCCGTTTGAGGTTTTCAGCACCTGCAGCAGCCGCCCCAGCGCAGCCCACCGTGCTAGGAAGATGGGATGGTGCAAGGGTGTCGACGCAAGTTGCATCCCACACCAAAGACCTACCCAACTTCCATGGCATTATGGTCATACCATCTGGTCTCTTCCCATCGACACGTGCCAGGCCATTGGGTTCTAAGATAGCTGGCACCCCGGCGGTGGCAAGAGCACGACGGATGAGATCATTAATGCTAGCGTGCCGCGCAATCCGACCTGCACTCTTACTACAGGAAAGGCCATGATGTCCGAGGCAGTCGACTGCTTCACCGCATTGGCAGCGATGTGGAGCCCCACAAGGAGCGCCCAATCGCAGACATGTAGCGAGTCGGAAGGTTGTGTCACCTAGCATAGTGCCTATGTTAGGTGATGGAAGTGCCTGAAGCCAGAGGCCCGACTCCCACTCACCCACAGCCAGCAGGCGGGCACGCTCAGCAGTATTGGAAGACGTATTAATAAGGTTATTCCGTACCAACCTGCAGAGCGGCTCATCCCACTGTCTCTGGGAAAATGGGTTTTCGGGCCGATCCGTATCCGGGCAAGCCACTTTCCAGGCGTCCTCTGCGTCGGTCAAGCACGGCACTTCTGAGTCAACCAGGGAAAGAGCTAAAATTTTCCTGGTTAGCTTTTCAGTGCTGTGGACAGAAGACAGGAACGCCGGTAAGCTTACACTAGAAATTTTGCGGACGCCGAGGCCACCAAAACGAATTGGTAGGGTGGCTTGCAGCCACGCTCGGTCGTCCAAGGCCACATTAAGAATGGATGTTAATGTGTTGCGAATGATTTGGTCAATTTTGTCCAAAAGTTGTGGTTTCTTCCAAAGAGGAGAAGAACGGAGAAAATACATAAAATTTGGACCGAAACAGCAATATCTGATAAGGGTGAATGCCGAATGTAAATTAATTTTGGAGAGTCTATCCGAAATATCAATAAAATGTTTGATTTTGTTATCGATGAAAGATGAAAAACTTTCTTCTAAAATAGGGGAACCTAGGAGGGTCAGGGAACTTTTTTCTAAGATTTTGATTTGCGGGGCTATTGCATTAAATTTATCTAAAGTCGATTGTCTGTCGGTAACGTCAGAGAGGTAAATTTCGCACTTTGAGGGGTTAAGTTCTAGGCCAATGGATTTAAATTTCTGTTTGAGGAGTTGCAGGTCATTCAAAACGGTGTCAACATCACCTCCTAGCGTTCCATCATCTAAATACCACACGTTAAATTTTGAATTTAGTTGTTGGATTATGGGATGAATAGCCAAACTGAAAATGACAGGCCCGAGAGGGTCACCTTGTTGGCAACCAACTGCAGATTCCAAAATGTTGTCCTTATACAATAATTTTGATGGATGCCTATAACATTGCCACATAAAACCATAAATTTCGGGGAATAATAGATATAATTATTAATTAATTTCAAATAAAAATGATACGTTTCATATTTTAAAGTTATTTCTCTTTTGGATTAACCAAGTATCAGCACTCAAAAGTTATGACGACGTCGTCGACGAGAAGTCTACGAATTTTGGGCCTGATTTTAAAATCTAAACAGTCCCAAAATAAGCAAACAAACGCAAAACGTATATCAAAATGCGTAAAACAAGATACCGGTGACATAAATGTTAGTAAAATAAAAGGATAATATTATTGTAGTATTGTCAAATTCATAATTATTAAGTAAATTCATTTTATTTTTATTACAGCCAAAGCGTCTGTAAATTTGTCAACAAGATAGTGTAGAAAATGTCAAACTATGCGATTCAGAAGTAAGTTTCTACAGATAGATTATGTTTAATAATTAAAATATTTATTTTACCGCCTAGTTAACTTTGTGTTAAAATTTTCATGAGCCAATAACTGAGTTGCTTTTGTCTAACCTCGCTCAAGATTGGCGTAAAAAAGACCTTGCAAAGTTAAACGATGACGTAAGATGTTTAATATTTCATTTTCTTTATATTTTTAGTTACCTACCCCTTGTCACTGTTTAATATAATTACCTACTAATTCAAAATTTCAGGCCGGTCAAGTTCAATAACTTGACCGGCCCTGAAACTGATAGTATTTTAGTTAGTTTAGTTACTATCGTTCTCAGAAACAAAAATAAATCTTGTCCTTGTAAATGTTGTCCTTCTAACGTAGATGATGAGGAAAACACAAAAGTACTTGCACCACATTGCTCATCTTCGTCGAGCTCATCTTCATCGAGCTCAGTCATCGTCTTCGAATTCCGACAGCTCTTCGGGGTAAACTGACTGCACAGCATGATTTTCTTCTTGTTTACGTCTTTTTAGTTCGCTTTTTAAGCAGTCGGGTATTTTGATTTTTTTAATTAACTTTTTTATTTATAACTTTTTAGTTAATATTTTTTTCGAATTAGGTACATTTAAATATATAAGTGTTATATATTTTTGAAATCGCCTCTAAAAACCCTTTATTTTGATACCCAACACGATGGGTTTGGAAGAAAAAATAAAATTGGCCCCCCACAATATGGCGCCCAAAAGCCGCCATTTTTCTATTTTCCAATTTTAATGTAGCCTATGACACTCGCAAGGTTAAGACGAATCGATTGACGTATGAATCATCAAAATCGGTCAACGCGTTTGGTCTCTGGAACGCCATATAGGAACAAACATACATACATACATACATACATACATACATACATACATACATACATACATACATACATATATACATACATACATACATACATAGACTGATAAACATATTATCCTCCTTCGGCAGTCGGGTAAAAGGGCCGCAACCGCGCGAAAAATCTTTCAAAATGGAGACAAAACCGAGTTATGAGATTGCGAAACGAAGGTGAATCATACAAATCTATGTCTAAGACTCCATAGAAAGTTGCCCATAGAAGATAAATATCGAGTGCACTTAAAAGAAAAAGGGCTAAGTAGGGAAGAAAAGTTAAAAGATAGAATTAAGGCAGATACAATTAATAAAGTCGTAATTTACAATTTGGAAGCCGTTTTGCAATGTCCGCGAGGAGAAACGTTGGCTTTCTATTATAAGTCAAAACTAAACAGTTATAATCTAACGTTTACAGAGCTTAAAAATAAAGACAGCAAAAATGCATACGATAACGTTCACTTCTATCTTAGACAGAGGTGGATGCTAAACGTAGGGCAATAGAAATCGGGTTTTGTGTGTGGGAATATTTTAAGAAAATCAGTGGTGAAGAAGGGACAGAAGGAAAAAACACATTTTTTTTTCTGAAGATTGTTGTGGTCAGAAACAAGTTTATCGCAACATTATGTTTGTACGCTCCACAACAATTAAATATAAATAGTATAACTCATAAGTTCCTCATCAGAGGCCTCACCCAGAATGAGGCAGATAGTGAGCACAGCCTCATTGAAAAGGAGGTAAAAAAGAACCTAAAGTCAGTCCCAATTTATACTCCGTACCAATATGTAACCCTAATCAAGTCTGCGAAAAAAGTAGTCCAGCTATTAATGTTCACGAAATTACTTACGTTTCATTTATGGATATTAAAGAACTGCAAGAAGACTGGGGTATAATTTTAATATCAACACTAATGGTCAAGCTGTAAATTGAAAAGATGTAAAGCATTTCAAGATGACTAAAGAAAATCCGTTTACTTTTTCCTACAAAAGTTCTTACGAGGATGAAGCATACAAAGAGGTGAACGTGAGAAACAAGAGAAAGAAGATGAAGGATCTAAATGATATTGTGCTTAAACAAGCGTATAATGAAAAACAAAAATTAAGCGCCAATAAGAATAAAGATTTGAAAGACCTCCTCACAAAAGGTTTAACTCCTGCTTACTATGCGAGTTTCTACAACATGATTTTGTAGAAAATAAAAGTGCATAGTGTAGTAATCTAATTATCATCTCATTTTAGTACCTAGTGAGTAGATCCTACTTTATCGGCGCTTACGTTGATTGAAGAATTTAATCTCATTCATACCAATGAAAGAAATTAAATAAGAATACCTAGATATTTTGTTTAGTTTGCTTATGTTGATTTATACTGAAAGTATTAACATGACTGTTATTAATTATACGCTAGAGTTTGTTTTTAAGTTTTGTTTTACTACATTTTTTATCATTACAAATGTTGTAATTTAAAATTATATTTTACTGTAATAATATTTAATTATAATAAGAACGCCTACAAGGATATTAGTAAAAAAATAATACAGATAGGTAATCTAAATACCTAATTTGTACTGATTTAATGTTATCTAATAGTGAAGCTCATTGTGAGATTTAATAATAGTGTAAACTGTAAAGATTTTCTCTCAATTTATATAAGATCTTAATGTTAATTAAACTATTTTGTAATAATAAAAGGAAGTTTCTTTTAAAAATCCTGTATTCCTGTAATATTAAACAGACGTTTTAAGTAATAAGACTAAAATTTTATGTTTTAATATACGAATAGAGCATTTTACCTTAATGTATAAAGTTTTTCATATATTTTGTTAATAATAAACTGCACTAATATATTTTGGGTCGCATATCATTTTAAATATTAACTTGTATTTTAATCATAAAACGAATTAAGCCGGTTGAATGTTTTTAAAGCCTTGTATTATTTAATTAATAAATAATAATATTGATTTTTATATGCCATTTGAAAGGCTATTCTATTGGTAATACAAAAATTTTACTAGTTTTACTGTATCGTTTCCACCTTTATTTTAATTTGCAAAAATGTAGCTGCATCGCATTTCCAAAACTTTAAACGCGATTTCCCAACAATCGTAATTTTGTAATTATTTCGGTTTATTATTAAGGCAGCGAAATGTGTAAATATGTACATACCTATCCAAACAAACAGACTTACAGAGTTTTCAAAATTTACATGCATTAAAGCCACACTTCCTATTCGCTTGGGTGGCCTCGGCGTCCGCAAAGTTTCAAGTATAAGTTTACCAGCCTTCCTCTCCCCGATCTACGGTACTGATAAATTAACCAGGAACATCTTATCTTCCTCACTAGTTGATTTTGGGATACCGTGTTTGACCGATGCGCTGAACGCTTGGAAAATGGCTTATCCCAATACGGATCTGCCCGACTACCTGTCCTCCCAGAGACGATGGATTGTGCCGCACTGCAGTATTATACAGAATTACCTTATAAATACATCGTCTAGTACTGCTGAGCGTGCGCGTCTGCTGGCTGTGGGGGAATGGGAGTTGGGTTTGTGGCTTCAAGCACTCCCGTCATCCACCATAGGCACTATGATGGATAACTCTTCGTTTCGGCTCACAACGTGTCTACACTTAGGCATACCTTGTGGTGCTCCACATCGGTGCCAATGTGGTGAAGCTATCGACAGCCTTGGACATCATGGCCTGTTTTGTTGCAAGAGCGCAGGACGCCAGCATCAAAGACATTATTAATCGAGTCCTTATCACCGCCAGCGTACCAGCTGTATTAGAACCTAGCGGCTTGGTACGTGACGATGGGAAGAGAACAGATGGCATGACATTCTTGCCGTGGAAGGTGGGTAGGCCTCTAGTGTGGGACGCAACCTGTGTTGATACCCTTGCGCCATCTCATGTTCTAGTTGGGTGGGCTATGCTGGCGCTACTGCTGCGGCTGCTGAGGCCCTCAAGCGGCGCAAATACTGTAACATACTTGGTAATTACAGTTTCGAGCCATTTGGGGTCGAAACGCTTGGGTCATGGGGCCCGAGTGCTCGTCTCCTTTATAAGAAGATCTCTCGCCGGCTGATCGACACTGTGCGTGAACAGAGGGCTGGTTCGTTCTTTGCACAAAGAATCAGCATTGCCATTCAACTTGGCAATGCTGTCAGTCTTGTGGGCACGTTCCCGGATGATAGCGATGTGGAGGTGTACTTCGACGCCTAAGTGTGCCTTTATTTTGTATGTAGTAGTGTAAGTAGTTAGATTTAATACAATATACTTTTGTTTAGTGTTTAAGTACGAGTATGTACATATTCCTAATAATTGGTGTTCAATTTATATTTTTATTTCAAATTTTAATTTTGATTTGTATTTTCATTTATGGCTGCGATACAGTTTTTAAATTATGCAGATATCTGTACACAATTTTAATTAATTGTAAAATGTGTTCTTTTTTTTATTTAAATATATATTGGACATTAATGTTAAAAACATTAATGACAGTAGAATCTCATCATCAATATCATGTAGGTACTTGTTAAATCATGTAACCAATATATTACTTTGGTAATGCTAATTAATCAGTCGTTAATTGTTCTCATCATTTCGTTGGTTAATCGATTAAAGTACAGCTTGGCAAAAAAGAGTGTGGAATAAATGAGGTCGCCACTATCGCACCTGTATACCCCGAAATACTATGATTTAACAGTTTTTGGATACTTGTTATTAATTTTTAGTTACTCTAACTACTCTTAGTACTTATAGGTAATAATAGGCAAGTAATAGGTAGGTTATTTTAGTTAACTAGTTAGTTTTATTTTTAGTTCCAACTGTCACCGCGTCAGACTCTTTTTTGCCAAGCTGTATCTGAGTCGTTTGGTCAGCGCCGATCTAAAGATGACGCTGACATCGCTAGGGAGCGGAGGGCGTTGACGGTGAAAGCGAATATATTGGTAACGAGATTTGCGACCAAGGGCCCTACCATAAGCCCTTAAAGCAAGGTGATTTCCATTGTGCGTAAGGGACAGATGACTTGTATACGTCGGTCCCTTATGCTTAATGGAAAAACCTTGCTCTAAGAGCTGAAGTTACTGCCCCTGTTCTAAGTATAAACCTGCTAGATCTGTTTAAAACAGCTTATGGACGACATATTCTCAAAAGCCGTCAACGCTTCGTGTGTCCAATACAATAACGCTTTTCCTAAAAGCGTTATTGTATTGGACACACGAAGCGTCCATGCTATTGCAGCTCCCACGTTTCTGCAGTGCATCTGGCATGTATATGGAGATTTGTACGGATGGGAACGCAGCCATTCTGCGTAAAAATATAGCCTCCTTGCTATACAGAGTTTGAATAGCAGCAATGGTATTCTGGCGGTTATTGCCGATAATTTGTCTTCCCACATAGGCATCAAATTAGGGTAGGGTTAAAAATTTGAATTGTATCATACTACTGAAATTTTTTTTTTTTTTTTTTTTTTTTTTTTCCTCTCTTCTATTGCAATCTATCTAAAAGACATTCAGCAATATTTGTGTTCTTTAGATATAAGTCGTGCGAGGTACTTGTCCAGTGACATGTCCTCATAATTTATGCATCAGAGCAAATCTTGCGGTACTCTTTTTTTAAGTCTCCGAAAACATGGAAATATTTTGATCCATGAGGTGGTGTGCCAGTTTGTTTGGATGTAACTGCAATCTCTCTTTGTATGTTTTGACCTTTTCCTTTATTTCTTCTTTCACAGTTTTAATACCGAGGTCACAGTGAAGTCTCTCATTTGTGACATACCATGGTGCGTCTACTATCATTCTCAACATTTTTGACTGAAATCTTTGTAGGATTTCTATATTTGAATTTGCAGCCGTGCCCCATAATTGTATCCCATAAGACCAGATTGGTTTTATTATACATTTGTATAGCAGGAGTTTATTTTCCATTGACAGTTGGCTTTTCTTATTAATTAGCCAATACATTTTTTTTTTTTACTTGGCTACATCAGATTGAGGGATCTGGACACCATTTAGTGTAACTGGTGGGCAAGTCTGACGCCGGGTAGTAAATGTGACCTGTACAGATTTCGTTTCATTGGCTTTAATACGCCAATCCTTCAGCCATGTTGTGATTTTGTCTAAGCTGGCTTGCAGCTTACAAGAGGCTTGATTTGGCGTATCGTCAGAGGCCATTATAGCTGTATCATCGGCAAATGTTCCCATTACAACATCATCAGATATTGGTAAGTCCGTGGTGTACAACAGATATAGTGGTGGTCCCATAACACTACCCTGCGGCACCCCCGCTTGTATTTTTTTAAGCTCTGTTGTTGCATCTCCTTCACTGACAAAAAAGGGTCTTCCAACTAGGTATGATCTGATGAGATTAAAGTAGGTAATGGGGAGAGTCTTTTTTATTTTATATAGAAGTCCATCATGCCAGACTCTGTCGAATGCTTGAGATATGTCAAGAAAGGATGCTGTGCAGTATCCTTTCAGTTCAAATGTTTTAGTGATACCTTCAACAAGTCTGTGAATCTGTTCAACTGTACTGTGCTTTCGTCTGAATCCAAATTGATGGTCGGGTATTAGTTTAGACTCATTTATTATGGGATTTAATCTTCTGAGAATCAAAATCTCCATTACCTTAGAGGCGATTGGAAGAAGGCTAATTGGACGATAGGACTTGGCTTCTTCTGGGCTCTTGCCAGGTTTGAGAATCATTATAATTTTTGCAACTTTCCATTGTGGTGGTACATATTCTATTCGTATAATGGCATTATAGAGCTGTGTTAGGTATTTTATGCCCACATCCGGTAGTTGTCTTAGGATAGTTGCGGTGGGGTGCAAGTTGAAAGCCTCCACGCGGCGCACCCTGGGCAACGTCGGCTCCAACTGCCCACCCGCGTTGGGTGGACAGTTGGGGCGGGCGGCTAATTTCAACACACGAGGAAAGGTCACGGTTCCAAACACAGATCATCATCCATGATGGTCTTTGAAGGGAACCGGGCTAGAGGCGGGACGGCAAGTCCGTCGCTGCGGTGGCCATCTAACGCCTACTCCCCCCTCTGCTGACAGAGGGTAGGTCTAGTGGGCGTGGAGTAAAGATGGAACCCAATCCCAAGGTCTCGCGTGCCGAGGGGATGAATGGCCGGAGGGTTTATATCCGGTCCCTAGCGCTGGAAAAGGGACCTTACCCTTAAAAAGGAACAGAAAAATGGAACACAGACTAACGGAAAAAAATCCTCAGGCGGGTACCCTTGCGCAACGCAAGGGCCAGTCCCGCCCCTCTAGGGATCTCCTAGAGGGCAGCCCCATCGTATCTGAGGGGGGCACCAATAGTCTCGCAGGCCGGCAGACCACCGCCGACCTGCGCCACGAGCGAGAAAAGGAGCTCCAGGTTCACCAGGAGCGACTGCGCGACGAGGATGCACCGCTTGCCGTCGCCGACGGCAACAAGAGCCGAGAGTAGTATATTATTGGGCATTCTATACCACTATCGGCAAGTTGCTCGGCGAGTGCGCCTCGCTGCCGATAGTGGTATAGAATGCCCAATAATTGATAATCTACTCGCCTCTCCACTCGACCGAGACAGTACATTGTACTGAGAACTTGATTTGGAACGATAATTCGAGCAAATCGATACTCGACTCGCCACTCAACTCGACCGATACACTCGAACGAGACAGTTCATTTTGTCGCGTACTGGATGAGCTTTACTCGACCATTGACTAGTAACTTACTCCTTACCACTATATTCCATACGTCTGACCAGTATGCGGCGTTTCGGAGAACGATGAACTGTCAACTATCAACTCGACTCTCCGTTTACTTACTGCACTCGACCGATCACTCGAGTTTGTATTCGCTGTTAACAGAATGTCGAGCGAGAGTGATGGTGGCCGATGATTGTAACAAACCAAAGCTTGTGACTAAAGCGTTAACGGGTTGTTACTGTAAATAATAAACAACTGTAACTTAGGTACTTGGTTTAATTATCATAAAATGTTGGTTTGTCTGGAAACAAAATATCAGCCGCACGCACGAGCTCTTGTAGTTTTCGCCACTGAGGAGAGTCCGCGTCGGTCTGGAACTTGATTCGGACGAGCGCTTTCTTCCACAGCTCGGCGGAGTCGGTGAGGCGAGCGTCGTCAGCCTTGTACACCTTGCAGTCGATGTAGTACTCTCCGTCGGTGCTCGTTGCTCGGCGCTCACAGCCGCTGGCTACGCGGTTCACAAAGAATGAAGTTAGGTGATCCGATGAATGTTCTTTGTGTGGGATGTCGCGGTTTTTACTGATGCCGAATATGTCCATGCCAGTGTTGGTTTTTTTACTGAAATAATAACGAAAACTGTTATTAGTTAATGTTTACAACGAGAGATGCAGGGGCAAACAAAAAATAACAACGGTGTGTAAGCAGCGCACACAATCGCATAATATTTTATGAACGACACCACGGATATTTCTGTAGAAAATATTACAAGTGACTAATCAGCGAATGGAATACTTATGCAAATTGCACTATTATAATTCAATTAGTGGAAACGTACTACTTTACTATTTTAATTTAATCAGAACTAGGAGATAATAAATTCAAAATATTATTCACCTGCTACGAGTTACGGTTGTTGTTTGTGACTGCATCTTGCGTTTCCCATTGCTGTCTGCAGACGGATTGCGACTGGCCTTCACTTTGTGTCCAGTGATCGATGCTTGCGAGTAATCACACTCAGAGTCTGACCTGAAATAAAGATAGAGGAAATGTAGTCACACAATTATTATTAATTAATCCAATGGAGTAATGTCCATTGCGCTGGGCATACTATAGGACACAAGTGTTCGGGCAAACACTGGTTCTCTAATATTTAAATGGGATAGCACTGAGACTGAGCTAACTATGTACAGATCGGGTGATCTGTGAAGTAACGCGCTCACAAACAAATATATGTAGTTATAAATGACAGGCTAATCACAAGTGTGATCCATGAAAACGAACAGACTATTTTATCAGACTTACATTATTTTCCGATCAGAAGTTCCACTCGGTTTGATGACTTGGCTGGTGATGACAGCAGCGGATGGCTATCGACAATGCCGTCACTGATATTGTAGGCGACACGGAGTGTTTGTAGACCGATTATACAAGAGCACTTCGTTGCACTTGCAGACTGCGAAAACTTTGTACCGAACAGAAAAACTTGTGGCTTATAAGTTAAAATCGAATTATAAGTTAGGAATGTTAAATCCACTACAAGCAATCCGGTATTGCTTTGTTAAAGTAACTTTTTCTATAGTCGTATTATACGCGTTGGTAAAATGAAGACGAAGGAAAATTTTATACTGTATCGAATGTCGATGCAGCGTAATAAGCTAGGGCTGACCAAACGATAGCGTGAACGGAATCGCCACAAACCAGATAGATTTTATTATTTTAAAGATAAATAAATGTTTCCAAGGTAATTATTTCATCATCTACATTTAGGTTTCGTGTAGAAAAAATGAACTTACTGCCGTCTACCGCGTACTTCTCTAGATTTCCTAAAATAAATAGATAATATAATTCCTGTAACTACGGTAACGGGCATGACGAAACCATGAACGTTATATGATATCGTCATCGTCATGTCGTCTATCGACATACTATGATATATTTTAATCGATTAAGTGCATTGTGTGAAATTTGTATATTTGAATGCCTACCAAGTTGTTACCAACCCTAACCAAAATAGCTGATTATTGTGATTGCGAAATAAATAATTATGTTTAGCACACGTGTAACAATTAGGCAATAACAACTTTTATGATGAAATATTTTTCTGCTTTGTAGACAAAAAAGAAAACAAAAAAAAATCCCTAAAATATTATTTATTACCTCAAAGTCTCTCGGAGCGAGCACCTTTCTAAACTGTTACAGTACAATCAAGTTAATTATTATAAATAAATATTTAATTGATCTCACACCAGAAACAACAACAATTTCAGCTACTGGAGCAACTGTGTTCGTTATATCGGGGTGCTGAAATATACATACATATTTGGATCACGCAAATACATAATCTTATGTATGAATCATTTCATATTGTGCAGGTAATTATCAAATATAACACAACAATAATACGATAACTATTTAGAACATTACAATAATTATGACTATTTTTCATTCTAGAATTTACAGCTTTTTACCTAATTCTTCATCGGTACCAATAAACCATTTTTTTTAGTTTCAGATACATTCTGCCTAAACATAATATTAATTACTGACTTGCCTGTGAAGAATTATTAAATTACTTGAAGTATAACTACATATTTGGACCACGCAGATACACGTACTCTTATGTATACATAGTTTCATATTTTGCAGGTAATTATGAAATATATTTTTCTTCCCAGAATATACCATTATCTTACCTAATCAGATTATGTACCTAATGCATCCATTTTTTTTTTCAGATACATCCTGCCTAAACATAATTACCGACTTGCCTGTGAAAAATTACACAAGGATCTTGAAATCAGCGTAAAATTGTCCTGACCAAGTTGTACTAATTATATAAAATATTTTGTCTGGTATACCTAAGACGGTGAATATTAGTTGTAAGTATTATCTAATCCAAATTTATTGAACTAATAATTTCAAGTGTTCTTAGATTTCAAACAATAATATAATGCCTCACTGCTCTGATTGTAAAGTATTTGTAGACAATCGTCGATGGTCTGGTCATTTACGTAGCAATGTACATAAAAACAATAGTTCTATCCCTATGTATGATAATGTTGCAATTATTAATTCTTCTTTTAAAGAACGAATCAAAAGTTACAAAATCATAGCGACAGGTGAACAAATACATAGTTTTCCTGAGGTGTTTCTCAAAAGTATTAGTACACAAGTCAAACATTTAATAGACAATTCAATAGAGAAACACACCTCTGTCAAAATAAATTTTGAACTGTTTGCTTCGTTTCTTATGTATAAAAATGATCAACAAGAAATAAAATCATTCCGTACAAACAACATTATTACACATTTTAATTACGATTTTGATTCTATTTATAAACTAACTATTGATTTACTACTAAAAAAAATTGAAGAATTTGAGGAAAGGGATAGTGGTTGGACTTTTTTATGCAATTCACATTTAGAATTAAATATTAATAAATATCAACCTCTCAGCGGATCTAAATTTTTAACTTTGCCGAAATTCATAAAAAGTAAAAGAGCTTGTTTGAATATTCGGAACAATGATGAGTATTGCTTTTTGTGGTGTGTTGTGGCGGCATTGTACCCCACAAATAGACATCCCGATAGGATTTCGTCTTATCCCCGCTTTCAGGATGTTTTGAATGTTAATAATTTGACATTTCCAATCACATTTTCGGACATAGCTATCTTTGAGAAAAATAATCCTTCTGTTAATATATATGTGTATGGTTTAAAAAACGAGAAGACAATTATTGGACCGCTTTATAAAACGTTGAATAATAAGTCTAATAAAAGTATCCATCTACTGTTTATAGAAAACAATAATAATTCTCATTCCTGTCTTATCAAAGATTTATCTCGTTTAGTTAGAAATCAGATGACCAAACATCATGGTAAACTATATTTCTGTGAAACTTGTTTATTGTTTTTTCCAACGCTTAGTCAAATTGAATCCCACTTGTGTGGGGGGATCGTCACAGTTTTACCAGAACAAGGTTCATTTTTAAAATTTAAAAATTATGATAGGAAACAAAACATTCCATTCGTCATATACGCTGATTTCGAAACGTTACTTGAACCCATTTCCGGCGATGATTTCAACACCGCTAATACGTCATACTCTAAACGCCACGTGCCGGCTGCATTCGCTTACAATGTCGTGTCATCAAATAAAAATGATAGCGTTGAAGGCTATAGAAGTTATCGCGGCAATGATTGTGTTTCAAAATTTATAAATTTTCTTACTGAGGATGTAAAACAAATACATCAGATTATATCCAAAAGCGAGCCTATGATATTCACTGATGACAATTCTCTAGAGTTCAAACGTGCCGTTAGGTGTCATATTTGCGACAATTTACTCTTGACCGATAAAGTAAGAGATCATTGTCATATTACAGGCCTGTATCGAGGTGCAGCACATCGACACTGTAATTTGCAACATAAAGTACCAAAATTTATACCAATATTTTTTCACAATTTATCCGGGTACGATTGTCATTTATTTATAAAAAAGTTAGGCGAAATTCCAGGCCCAATTAAAATAATCCCTAAGACTAAAGAAAAATACGTCGCATTTACCAAATTTATTCCTATTGCTGATAATGAGTTTATTTGTATAAGATTTTTAGATTCATTCAACTTTTTAGGGACAAGTTTAGACAAGCTCGCTAAAACATTGCAGGTGGAAGATTTTGTTAATCTTCGATTTCATTTTTCTAAAGACAGACAGTTTAATTTATTGACAAGAAAAGGTATATATCCTTATGATTACATGACCAATTGGAAATGTTACGATCAAAAATCATTGCCGTCTAAGGGTAATTTTTATAATTATTTGACTAACGAAGACATTACAGATGAGGATTATAATCACGCACAGGCTGTTTGGGCTGAATTCAATATTAATAACCTCGGCGAGTATACGGATCTATACTTAAAAACGGATGTGCTTTTGTTAACAGACATATTTCAAAATTTTCGGAAAACCTGTAAACAATATTACAGTCTTGACCCAGCGTTTTACATTACTGCACCTAGTTTATCTTTCGATGCAATGTTGCTAAAAACGGGCGTTCAGTTAGAACTCGTGTCGGACTTAGCTATCATCAGAATGATACAAAGCGGTATACGCGGCGGTTTGTGCATGTGTTCCCATCGGCATGCTAGAGCCAATCACAAATACATGCCTGAATATAATCCATCACAACCTGAGAGTTTCATAGTATATTTAGATTGTAATAATCTTTACGGTTTTAGCATGTGTCAGTATTTACCATACTCTAGTTTCAGATTTTTAAGTGATAACGAATTAGCAAATTTTAATGTTACCACTATAGAGGATAACGCAAACTGGGGCTTCATATTAGAAGTCGATCTATTGTATCCCGAGCATTTACATAATGACCATAATGACTTACCATTTTGTCCCGAAAAATGTGTACCCCCGGGAGGTAAAACAAAGAAATTAATAGCAAATTTGTATAATAAGTACAACTACGTGATTCACTACGTTCATTTAAAAAAATGTTTAGAACATGGTTTAATATTACGTAAAATTCATAGAGCAATTACTTTTAGACAGAGTCCGTATTTAAAACAGTACATAGAGTTAAATACTCAATTAAGACAGAAAGCAAAAAGTTCCTTCGAACAAGACTTTTTTAAGTTATTAAATAACAGTGTTTTTGGAAAAACATTAGAAAATACTGAAAATAGAGTAACCGTACATTTAGTTAATCAATGGTGCGATCAGTCCAATCGAACTAAGAAATTTATATCCGCTGAGAAACTTATAGCCAACCCCTATTTCCACAGTGCATCTATTTTATCAGAAAATTTAGTTGCAATACAAATGAAACCTGATCAAATTATTTTAGATAAACCTATATACATAGGTTTCACTGTATTAGAACTTTCAAAAGCACACATGTATTACTTTCATTACAATATTGTAAAGCCTTTTTATAAAGATCGAGTGCAGCTATGTTACACAGATACCGATTCCTTTGTCTATAAAATATACACCAACGATTTTTACAATGATTTGAAATATAATTTTTTACAATATTTTGACAGCAGTAACTATGAAATCACAAATGATTTACAGATACCGCTAAAAAATAAAAAGGTTCCCGGTCTCTTTAAAGATGAAATGGGAGGAAAATATATTACTGATTTTGTTGGTTTGAGATCGAAACTTTACTCTATAAGAACCCCTAATAGTATCATTAAAAAAGCAAAAGGAGTAAAATCATGCGTGGTCAGGGATTTAAACTTATCAGACTATGAAACCATTTTATTTAATGGTGGAGTAATCCGGAGAAAAAATAATATGTTTAAATCAATAAAGCACGAAATATTTACTCGGACTGTCAACAAAGTTGCTTTATCTAGAAATGATGACAAACGATCGATATCTGTGGATCAAATATCAACCCGAGCCTGGGGGCATGCATTTATTTTTAAGAATGAATTACTTTGATCATAATTTTAAGTTAAGTGTTACCTACTCATAGTTTAGTTTTAGGAAATAATAAATGTTAATATTATACAAAAAATGAAATAAAGTGTGAATTATTATAATTATTGACTTGTTTTATTTCTGAAATCCTGTTTATTTCAAAATATCATTACACTTTTTTTTTAACACTGATTGCAGTTATCTCACTATGCACCTAAAATACCATGCATCATAAGATTGATTTTCGAATAACTAACGTTTTACGATTAAGTAACATGCTTACAAGGCGTTGTTTGTCATTGTATAAGTGTTACCTACGTTGCAGTTCATTGGCCTTAGTCTTGAGACACAAACGCTTAGTTGACAATATTAGTATGACTTGTAATTATTTAGTTATTTTGTCATCATTTACGAAATATTATTCGGCGCGAACACCTGTTTAATATTTTTTTAACTTCCATCAAAAGTTATCATGTCGGTGAGTAAAATATTTTTAATTCGTTTTTTTTATGATTGTTTTATAATTAGAGATTGTGTTCGCAGCTGTGTTGTGTTGCATTTTTCCAGAGCCTTTTGTCACTAATCTAAAGTAAATCTAGACTTTCTCGATTGAAAACCCAATTAAAACGCTATACTAGCGGAATAGTGGTATAAATTGTGTTTATATTTTGTTCCAGAATTCTGACACCGAGATTGTATTCAGCCAGTATGCTCAGGATCCTTACGAGGGATTCTCCGAGATGTTTCGCAGTGAACCCGGGCAAAGCAAACAAGTCACGAAAGATAAAAAACCAAAACAACGGTGCAGGGAAAAATCGATAAAGCAAAATCCTACAAAATCCTTCGTTATGAGTCGACTACATCGAAAAGGGATTAAGTTAATAAAAATTTCAGTGGTAGATCTGTGTAACAACAATCCTCAAACCATAGACAGTGATAGTGACAGTGAAAACGTTATTATAAACGCTCAATATATTGTTCAAGATCCCATCGACAGTGTTATGGACGAAACTGAGTCTTTAGTTAAGAAAATATCAAAATCTTTAATAGGTACTGACTTTTATTAACCGTTTTTGTAAAGTAGTTAATATTTGTATTTTCATTATGATGTTTTTATTTAATTTTGTATTAGGTTGTGTTATTTGTGGAGTAGCGTGGGGGTGTTTAACAAAATAAAAGCAAATTTACATTATTTTGATTTTTATTTAAAAACCTTAAAACCAATAATCTAAATACATTACACATATGAGTACATACATTTATACCCATTCTAAATATTTCCTTAAACAAAGCACATTTTTAAGAGCACATTGCTTTAGATGTTTATTACAATTAAAATTAGATCTTCCTTCACAGTATTTTTTATGCAAAACAGAGAAACTAAGACATTGTTCTGTACCAAGGTCTGATACTTTACAATTCACACACAGTTCCTTTATCCAATTCACCTTCTCCAAACCATTTACAATAATTTCCTTATTTTCTAGATATGGAACGATTATACGCCGAAATTCTCTATAGTCAATATATCCTTCATTCCAATAAATACCTCTATTTCTTTCCAACCATTTAACTTGTCTCTTTTCGTCACTTGTTAAGTATTTAAACAAGTATGGCGGTTTTATTAAAAATGTTTGCGTATAATCACGACTTGCAAAAGCTAATTCTTTTATTATAAAATTATTGTTCAGGTCTTTAAACCCTTGAACATCTAAAATAATAGTATTCGGATTCATGATATTTTTCTCACAGTATTACTCAATGGCTTGTACTCAATTATGCAGTCGTTCAATATAAGACAGTATGCAGAAGTTTGATCTGGTATATCGGAATCACTCTCAATTTCCACTCTTACATCCACAATAGGACCTGTCTTTA
Organism: Anorthoa munda; assembly: GCA_945859665.1. Lineage (NCBI taxonomy): Eukaryota > Metazoa > Arthropoda > Insecta > Lepidoptera > Noctuidae > Anorthoa > Anorthoa munda. The sequence continues at coordinate 34,524,682 of OX243895.1, read as the reverse complement.
CATTATCAGCTTGTCTAGAGCAATCTATGACAAATAGCGGCGCCAAATCTTTGAATTGTTTCTCACTTAATAAGGGTTCCGAGCGACGTCCGTAATAAGACTGTTGAAATCTGATGTATTGCTCGTATAATAAAGCGATTCTGTTATTCGCGAAGCTGACATTTAGGTTTTCATACGGGAAGTAAGTTGAGTTTAAGTATACTCTAACGTCACGAACATGACAGTGATCGAACTGGGACATATCAGAACTTGAATTGTTTTTTCTATTTGTTTGTAGACCCATAATTATGTATCTTGGTTTCTCTATTTGTGAGGAAGTTTTGATAGACCAGGTATGTTTTGTAGTTTTAGGTAAAGCTGGATATTCGTACAGATCCCAATTTCTGAATATCATCTGGAGTGGTCGATCTTTTTCTAACAGTTTTAGCAAACTTATTTTTTCTTTGTCGGACACTTTAACATGCGGTACACGCCAGATGATTTTATTTATCTGAACGTCGTCTACAAATTCCCCGGTGTTAAGTTTCACAGCATTCAGATTAGTGTTACTTCGTAGCAATATCAGTTCGTGCCTACTATTTATCACGACTTTCTTGAAATCTTCTGCAAAACCGATAATGTTACAGAGGGGTATAGAAGCAGAAAAACTACCCCCATTAATATTTTTTATTCCATCGATATTCCAGCCCCATGCATTGGCTATCTTTGATTCACCTTCACTCATTGATATTAACGATTTCATGGTGGTAGTTATGCCAGCGTTTTTTATTCTATCAATTTCCACTCCATTCAGCTCATATCTTATATCTTGGAATAAGTAGAGTAGAGCATTATTCGTAAAATTAACACTAGTGGCTTTCTCTTTCATATCCTTTTTACTTACGACAACAGTTCCTTCCAAATACAAGGTACTAGCTGAGGGAAGTATATACAAGTCCTGTTGGTTAATAGGTATGCGGATTTCATCGTTTCTATTGAAACTAGTTACGTAGGGCTTGTAAGAATGAAATTCGATTCCTTCAACAGTGTTGTCATAAGTCGGAGCAGATAAAACGTCTAAGATATTCATTTTAGCAAACCGATCGCTTTGAGAAATGCCTTGTTTTCTTTAGTTAATTTAATTTTCTTCTTAGAGCGAGCTCTTATTTGGTTGGAAGCTTGAGCGGAACTGATATTTTTGATTTGTTGATGCATATATTTATTGTAGTCAATCATTTTTTTCTTCTGAGATGCAAATACAGCTGCACTTCTTCACCGCGCAAATTGATTAAGCGGTTATTTATATCTAACAGCCTGATATGTATACAGCTAATGTTGTTTTGGTTAATTGGAAAGTATATCGCGTTTTTCGGGATTTCTATAATTCTATATCCGGGAGGCACGTTGAGAGCAAATTCGTGGATAATGTGACTGGGTTCTCCGTTTGTGTACGAGCCGCTTACAATATCACATTCGATCCTGATCACTGTTGTAGGTAAAATGTTGACTGGAAAGTGCGATACATGCCATTTATTTGCTTTTAAGATCTGCTTATTAAACCCTAACAAATTCCTAAACGTACCTTCTTTATTAAAATTTATGTCTTTTGTACAATATACAGCAGCTTTTAAAGTATTGTTATTGCACTGTAGTTTGATTGATGCATCTTTCATTTCAGATTTTAAATAATCATTAATATCTTGCAATTCATAGGTGCCGTCAGGTATTTCAATAACTTCGTTAGAACCATAATAGAACTTATTATTCGTTTTGTCAATGTTTGGAATAGAATTAAATGTTGCGAAATGCAATAAGGCACACTCATACTGTTCATATAGTTGCAACGTGTTAGGATAGTAAGTAGATAAAGTTGACGAGTTTCCAGTTATCGATAATGTGAGTGACATCTTGCAAATGATTCAAATAAAAGAAAAGCATAAGTTTTATACGTTTTATTTCCAAAAATTCCATAGATATTCTAAACATAAGTGTCCACAATTTACAGTGTTGAATTTCTGATATCTTGTATAATTATAAAAAACATTACAATTCTTAAAATATCGCATTAATTCCATTGGAGGTTTTAAATCTCCAAAGCTATCAAAATATTCACAATAATTGCATACTTTTACATAAGCTACCCAATGCGTGCCTTCGTTCTTAGAGTCGTCCAAGTTAACGACACCACATTCAACCCGTTTTGGCGTCCTTGGTAACTGATCCTTCATGTATACTCCTCGAAAGTGAGGGATGTTGCGTGCATACCTTTGGATGTCTATATTAGTGAGAGGACGATTAGGTAGCTTATTTTTCAGTTTTTTGAAGACTTAATGAATAAACCATTACCATTTTTATGTGACTTAATGTACAAGCCCTGACCTAACTTTAAAGACTCCATAGCCTTATTATGTCGTTGTGTTTCTCGCAAATTTTGCTGACCTGCTTTGTAATCGTTAACAGTTTTTGCAATACCAGCCGCACCACCAGCTAAAGTTCCTAAAGCTGATAAACCCGCAAAAATTGGGATTAAAGGTAGAATACCTCCAGTCTTTGGTAAGGGTATCACTCGCGGCACTCGAATTTTCTGAATGCATGGGATTATTTTTTTTGCTGCTGAGTAAGCAGCGTTAATTAAAGCTTTACTGTCCTTTGGATTCAGTTTCTTTATTTTTGCTTTTATTTTTGACACGAAACTTTTAAACGTTTTAATGCCAGAACCAGATTTCAGTTTGGCTTTCATAACTTTGCTCACTAACCATGAACTAAGTTTTTCACCTTTCCCAGCATCGCTCGATTTAAGTCTTTGTTTAGCCATATTTAGTAGTTGCAAATCAGCTTTGTGGCGATTGGGTAAGTCTGTATGGTTTGCATATGCAATGTCGTGATGCATACAAGCTTCGTCTAGCTTATTTACACCTCGGTCACCTCGTAATAAACGTTTCTGCAATTTAGTTCCGGGACCGCAATAATTGTAGCCGGGTAAATGAAGTTCGAACGGTAGATTATTAATTAAGGTATTAACAAGTTCACCTCCTTGCATTGTCTAATGTGTAATGAGAGAAATGATGCAAAAGTAATCGTTATATAATTATTTTAATCCACTATTGCAGTTTTCTCGATCCAACTATTTTCTTCGTTGTTTAGACCCAACCATTTCACAAACATTTTTGATCCTTTTCTTTTTAAAACCCTTTCTATCAAATAAATACCAGGATAGTAAGATTTCTGAAGTTCTTGCTCGTAAAAGGTTCCCATTATGGCCTGCTTTCGCTGATCTTGTATATGATATGTTACTGGTATGGTATGGTTAATTTTTTTTATAGTAAATATTTCAGTTGACCAATTAGGTGTATAACCTTTTTCAAAATGGTGTTTGTATTTACTGATACGAACAAAGTCACCTACTTTGAACTTAGGTTTTCTACGGACGGTTACATGATTTAAGGCTTTTTTAATATTTTCTTTTATAACAGACTCGCAAGATTTATTTACTTCAATTGGTTTAAATTTAATGGTACGATGTTTTGTGTTGTTATATATCTTTAACGTAACCTCTAACGGTATACCTAACCACATATAGTTTCCGTTCAGACTAAAATATTTATATATTTTATTTTTAAGAGTTTTAATCAGTCGCTCTACGATCGAAGCTTTTTTGGTAGAAAACGTTGAGTAATGGTTAACATTGTAAGTCTTCATAAGCGTTTGAAATGAGTTGTTATAAAATTCTGTTCCCATATCAGTTTGTAAATTAACCGGTTTGCGATTGCTGTTAATCAGTATTCGTTTAAATGCATGAGTAACATCAAGTTTATTTTTTGATTTTAATGGCTCTGCCCAAGCGTACTTTGAGAAGCAGTCAATCACCACTAAAATGTAATTATGACCTTTATTATATTTTCTTAAATTTTGCATGTCCATCAGATCAGCTTGCCACAAGTCATCGATCCCCTTTAGAATGACAGGACGTCTAACGAAATTTCTTCGTGCTGCTTTATGTATTTCATTAACAATTTGCTGTTTTGCCATTACGGAGTTTTTTGTAGTAATTTATCTACCTCTGCTTTGGTATAAAACTTATCTTCCAAATGAGTTGAAATCTCAGGTATCTTTGCTTTTAAAGTAGCCTGAACTGTGTCCTTTGTGTCTTTTATGATTTGAGAGCGCAATGAACCAATCATGTTATTAAATTCTTTTAACATATTAGCATTCAATCGATCTACATAATCCTTGTTCACGGTCAGGTTATTTAATTCTTTTAACATGTTAGCATTCAATCGATCTACATAATCCTTGTTCACAGCATCGCCTGCTTCTACTGGAGATCGGACTCCTCTTAATCTTGATGTTTTTAAATCAAAATCTCCGTTTTCTAATTTTAACAATGCGTTCTCATTAAACTCAAATAACTCTGATAAACGCATTCTTTTGTGAATGTAGTGTCCGAATTTGTCTACGTTCATATTTAAGGTGTATTGTATCGAGAAGCTGATAATAAAATAAACACATTTTAAAATATTTATTTATTTATAACTTTACTTTCACGCAATTCTTCAATGATAGATATAATTTCATTATCTAATCCTGTGTTACCAGCATCTCGAGATGCAATTAGTAATTTTAACCTATCTACCAATTCATTTGGATCGTCCCAATAAACAAAATCAACATTTTTCTTCCACATTTTTGTAAAGGGTAGTCCTTTTCCTTTCGTTTGGTGGTCCTGAATTGTACTTCGTAGTTGGAATAGAGGCTTAATAATTTGCAAATATTTTTGTCCTTTATTACTTTTGATTGGTTTACTGGGCTCATAGTCCCGTCGATGTGCGTTTGTGTCAAGTAGCATCGACTTATAATGTTTCATATCACTCTCTGTAACCAAGCTTAAATCGGCATTCTTTTTCAACAGCAACTGTTTTAAACCAGGCGTATTTCGGTATTTGCGTCCAGCTACGATGATATACTCATCACTGATCGTTATACGAGCAGAACCTAACATCAATTTTCCGCCCTCTTTTCTGACACCAAACGGAATATCGGTCAGAGCTTCTGAGGACACTGACCAGGATGACGAATCAATACCTTGGTTGTTTTCAACTAATGATTTGTACGAAGAGTCACTTTCGATATCAGATTCATATTCGTCTTCATTGTCGTTATTATCATTGGTTCCTTTACTAATTGTGGGTTCTTTTTGCAAAGTTTTATCGATAAACGGAACTTCGGTTTCTTCATTTTCTATATTATGCGGAACACAAGCCTGCTTACTGACATTAGCAATTTGGTTGAGTGGTTCTGTTACCGGCTTGAAAACTGATTCCAGTACTTGCTGATTGTTAAGCTCAGCATCTCTCATCTTTCGCACCTTCTTCTTAACAGCATCTGCAGCCTCAACAATTTGTCTTTTCAGTGATTTTTCCATAGTAACAAAAAGTTCGTGATTGATTAAGCGATGTCTGAAGAATAATAATATCGCGAGGGTAACACTCTTAAATATAAATATTTTTAATCAAAGACAACAAAAGTGTCAAATTTATTTCTATAACATCCTTTATTTTTGGAGCAATCCTTATTAATCACTACATAATTGAAAGGTTCACTCCATATTTTCGAACACATTTCACGAAATTCAATCCATGTCATATCAGTGTTGACATGTTCTTCATAAATATGCCGTAAATTAATTTCATCTTGTTTAAAAAGTATGATTAAGTTCGCATTATCTCTTACTAACTGCTTGGGGATTTTACTATATGTTTGGTTCAGATAAAAACAATCTATGCATTTGTGTCTTCCCATTGCAAAATAATCACGCATGTTATTTTGATTTTCACAAGCAACATCATCAAAAATAATCACGGAGTTGGGTTTTGCGTCCTGAACGCTTAGTACTTCCTCATTTCCCTGATATTTCTGGAGGGAAATACCGGGAACCCGTTGCAAAACTCTTTCTAAGAAAATGTACTTAGGTTGGTGCAGAGTTTTTGAATAAACATAAACATTTTCAAATCTTAATCCATTTTCGTGTATAAGAAGGCCAATTAATAAATTGGTTTTTCCACAATTGGATGGACCACAAATGATACATCGTACTGAGTTAGGTAATAATTCCCCATGACGAAAACTAGTCTTACAAATATCATCGCAGACTGTATCAACATGCAGCGATTGCGGTTGTTTTACAAATTTCATGATTACTGTTGGAAATGAACCGATTAAAAATGAGTGAATGTATATAGTACGTTAACATTTATAAACTTACCACAACCTCTTTTGCGTTACTGGTCATTGATCGAGTGGATTGTTCATTACTAAGCATTCTGTACCACCCTTCAGAGCGATAGCAAACTCGCATGATCATTGGTTGTATACAGTTATACACTAGAGAGTAAGTAAACGGAGAGTTGATGGATGATCATCGTTGCTCATCAAGTACGCAGCAAAATGTACTGTCTCGGTCGAGTTTATCGGTCGAGTGGAAAGGCGAGTCGATTATCAATTATTGGGCATTCTATACCACTATCGGCAGCGAGGCGCACTCGCCGAGCAACTTGCCGATAGTGGTATAGAATGCCCAATAATATACTACTGCCGAGGAGGCTCAAGTCCCCATGTGGACGTACCTCTTGCCGTCGCCGACGGCAACAAGAGCCGAGGAGGCTCAGGTCATGGAGACAATTTGTCCGACCAGGACTCGCGTGGCACTTCCAAAGCTTGGAGGAAGCGTCCGCGCGGCAGGGACTCGGGGTCGCTGGGTCTTTCCTCAAGTGAGGAGAACCTGTCGGCCCCGAAGGTGTCAACAGGACGGAGAGGAAGGGGTCGCGGAGTGGCGGGTGTTGCCACCGCTCGGGTGCCGGGACGCGACACGCGGGGACGTTTCTTGCCTCGGCCCGACACGCCTGCCCCTGCAGAGTGCGTGCAGAGTGACCCTGGGCACATGAGTGCGGACCAGAGTGGTGGCTCCACCACGTCCCTGCTAGGTGAAAATAAGGCGGAGGCAAACGCCGCAAAGCGGGCGCAGCGACGGGCTGTCGCAGCTGACGAGGTCAGCGAGTTGGCCCGACAGGCCCGAGAGCGGCGCTTGGCTCGGACGGCTGCCGGTGGGGACATGTCAGCGGTGGCGCTCAGTCGCCAAGTGACGGACGGGCTTGAGGTTGTCCTGAAGGTTGCGACCAAGTCAGGCAACCTGAAGGGCACATTTACAAATGCCCTGAAGCAGGCGGTGAGCGACATACGGGAGGCGGTTGAGGTCCTCGTAAACCGCACAACCACGGACGAGACGGAGAAGTTGTGGGAGGAAAACGGCCGTCTCCGATCCGAGCTAGAGGAGCTCAAGCGGCAGTTCGCCGCCCAGACGTCAGCTTCTACCTTCAAGAGCCCACCGCTGGCGCCGTCGTCGGCTCCATCTCCAGCCCCATCATCGGTCTCTGCACTTGCGGATGCGGAGATCGAAAAGATCGCGCGCATCTGCATGATGCAGTGCGGGCGGATGGTGGGTGCTCGTATAGAGGCGATGGAGTCGAGATTGCTTCCGGCTGAAACCTCCCGCCCACCGCTCGCTGCGGACAAGCGGAGACAGGAGGGGCCCGCTAAAACTGGGCCAGCGGCCCAGCCGGCAGCGGCTGAGCCGAGAAATGTTGGGAAAGGGCCCAGCAAGCCCGCGGAGGGCAGGTCCACACCCACTACCCGGTCGACGGCTGCGACCCTGGTGACCCCGCCTGGCACCCTCACGGAGGCCTGGACGACGGTGGTCAAGAGGGGCCGCCGTCGAAAGAAGAAGACGGCGCCGCCGGCACCTGCTGGAGCACCCGCACCGGAAATCAGGAAGGCCGCGGGACCGCCTAAAGTCAGAGCCCCACGCTCCGCGGCTGTAGCGATCACGCTGCTGCCCGGAGCCGTCGAAAGGGGCGTCACATACAAGGCGGTCTTGTCAGAGGCGAAGTCCAAAGTCGCGTTCCCCGACCTTGGCACACCGTCCGGCTTCCGAATGAGGTCGGCGATTACGGGGGCGCGGCTGCTCGAGGTGTCAGGTGCCTCAAGCGCCGAAAAGGCGGATATGTTGGCCGCCAAGCTGCGGGAGGTCCTCAATCCGGAGGACGTTCGGGTGTCCAGGCCGATGAAGACCGCTGAGTTGCGTGTTGACGGCTTGGACGACTCGACGACCGTAGCTGAGGTCGCGGCGGCCATCGCCCAAGCCGGCGGATGTCCATCCGAGGACATTCGTACGGGCGAGATCCGCGCCGACGCTTCCGGGCTCGGCATGATTTGGGTGCGGTGCCCGGTGGCGGCGGCGAAAAAAGTCGCTGACGGTGGACGACTGTTGGTGGGGTGGGTTGCAGCGAGGGTCAAGCTGCTGCAACCCAGGGCATTGCGGTGCTATCGTTGTCTGGACATTGGGCATGTCAGGGCACGATGCACCGCCGAAACGGACCGCAGTGAACAATGCTATCGCTGCGGTCAGCCCGGCCACAAGGCAGCCCATTGCTCCGCGGCGCCAAACTGCAGCCTCTGTACAGCTGCAGGGAGGCCCGCTGGGCACAGAGTGGGTGGAAAGGCCTGTGGCGCACCCACGCAGCAGAAGAAGAGAAGGAGGGCCAAGGTTGCCGGGGGCTCTTTACCCCCCCGTCAACCTGGCTGCTTTTTGGCCGACTCCCGGCCTAGGAATGGAGTGGAGGGAATGGATTGCGCATAATGACGCTCTACCATTTCCTCCAGGGCAATATCAACCACTCTGCCAGAGCTCAGGATCTCTTGCTCCAGAGCATGGCAGAGTGGTCGATTCACGTGGCTGTGGTCGCCGAGCCGTATTACGTCCCACCCAGAGACAACTGGGTTGGAGACCTCGACGGTTTGGTGGCCATCATTGGCGGGGCTCTTGTCAGCCCGTCCCGAGGTCACGGCTGGGTGGCCGCCCTCGCGGACGGCGTTGGCATAGTTGGTGTTTATTTTTCGCCTAACAAGAGTCTCGCCGACTTCGAGAGTTTCCTTGTCGAGTTGGGCGCCGTCGTAGGCCGACTCCACCCTCGCCCTGTGCTGTTGCTAGGGGATCTCAACGCCAAGTCTTCGGCGTGGGGATCTCCGGTAACCGATGCTAGGGGTGAGGTGCTGGAAGAGTGGGCAATCACCACTGGCCTGGTCGTCCTAAACCGGGGCTCGGTCCACACTTGCGTGCGGCAGCGGGGCGGTTCAATAGTGGACATCTCGTTCGCTAGCCCTGCTGTCGCGAGCCGTGTCCACGACTGGCGTGTCGCCGTGGAGGTGGAGACGTTATCGGATCACAGATATATCCGTTTCGACGTCTCCACCCAGACCGCCGGCGGCCGCAGTTTGCCAGCCCCGCGAACGAATGCTCCGCGCTGGGCGCGCAAGCGCATCGACAGGGAACTTCTCGAGGAAGCCACCATTGTCCAGGCCTGGATCCGGGAGTCGGCAACGACCGGACCCGTCGACGTCGAACAGGAGGCGCTGTGGTTCCGCGGGGCGATGACGCAAATCAGCGACGCGTCCATGCCCCGGGTCCACGCACAGTCAGTGAGGCGCCAGGTGTACTGGTGGTCCGCCGAGATCGCACAGTTGCGTGTCGCGTGCGTAGCGGCCAGACGCCAGTACACCCGATACCGGAGGAGACGTCGTCGGGTCTCTGACGAAGAAGCCGCGCGGTATGAGGTGTACCGCGCGGCGACGGAGACTCTGCGGCTGGCCATCGGCGAGGCGAAGAAGCGAGCCAGGGAGGAGATGTTGGAGACTCTAGACCGGGATCCTTGGGGGCGTCCTTATCGAGCGGTTCGAGGGAAACTTCGAGCCGCTGCGCCTCCGCTTACGGAGAGTCTCCAACCTGAGCTGCTGGAGGAGGTAGTCGCAGCCCTCTTCCCGGCGAGAGCGGATTACATCCCACCGCTGATGGCTTTGCCCACAGCCGCAGAGTCTACAGAGGAGGACGCCATCAGCGTCCCAGAGGTGACACAGGCTGAGATGGGGGCGGCCGTGATGCGGCTCCGGGCCAAGAACGTGGCTCCGGGGCCCGATGGGATCCACGGCCAAGTATTAGCCCTCGCTCTGAAGGAGCTAGAGCCCTGGTTGAGAGGACTCTTCACTGCGTGCCTTGAGCGGGGCCAGTTTCCCACTTTGTGGAAATCTGGTCGTCTGGTCCTGCTCAGGAAGGCGGGGCGCCCTGCGGACTCGCCGTCCGCGTACCGGCCCATAGTGCTGCTAGACGAGGTGGGTAAGTTGTTCGAGCGGGTAATCGCTGCCCGCCTCGTCAGCCACTTGTACAGAGAGGGGCCGGACTTGGACGAAAGCCAGTTCGGCTTTCGGCATGGGCGCTCCACCATCCACGCGATATCGCAGGTGAGAGTCCTGGCGGAGGAAGCGGTGTCCCGGGGTGGGGTGATGTTGGCAGTGTCCTTGGACATTTCCAACGCCTTCAACACCCTGCCCTGGAGTTGTGTTCGGGAGGCACTGCGATATCATCGAGTGCCTCCCTACCTCCGCCGCATCGTCGGGGCTTATTTGGCGGATAGGTGTGTCACCTACGTGGGACGTGATGGCGTCGAAAATCCGCACCGCATGTCGTGCGGTGTTCCACAGGGCTCGGTCTTGGGCCCGCCTCTGTGGAACATCGGTTACGACTGGGTGCTGAGGGGCGAACTCCAACCGGGCGTGGACCTGACGTGTTACGCGGACGATACGCTGGTCACCGCCCGGGGGAGCTCGTACAGGGAGGCAGCGTTGCTGGCAACGGCTGCGGTCTCACAAGTGGTGAGCCGCATACGGCGCCTTGGCCTGGAGGTGGCCCTCAACAAGTCGGAGGCCATGGTCTTTCATGGTCCCCGGCGGGCGCCACCGCCCGATGCCCACATCGTGGTCGGGGGGGCTCGAATCGCTGTCGAGTCTACCATGAAGTACCTGGGATTGGTGCTCGACAGCCGGTGGGATTTCGGCCCCCACTTCCGGCGGCTGGCGCCCAAGTTGTTGGGCGCGGCTGGGGCGCTTTCAACGCTGCTTCCCAATCTGGGGGGCCCGAGCGCCGCTTGTAGGCGGCTCTACGTGGGGATCGTGCGATCGATGGCCCTGTATGGGGCCCCGATCTGGGCGGCTGACCTGACGGCCGGTAGCATCGCAGTTCTGCGGAAGCCGCAGAGAGCGATGGCCGTCAGAGTCATCAGGGGGTATCGCACGATCTCCTACGAGGTGGCTTGCGTACTGGCCGGATCCCCGCCCTGGGACCTAGAGGCGAAAGTACTTGCGTCACTGTATCGCTGGCGCGAGGAAGCGCGGGCGCGGGGCGAAGGGCCGATGCAGCGACATATGGAGTTGCGTCGGTCTCAGCTCCGCGAGGTCCTAGTGGCGGAATGGCGGGACAGGCTTTTACGCCCTACCGCCGGCCTCGTCACCATCGAGGCGGTCCGGCCGGTGCTCGAGCGCTGGCTCGGGAGGAGGCACGGCTCCCTGTCGTTTCGTGTGACGCAGGTGCTCTCGGGGCATGGTTGCTTCGGGAAGTACCTGTGTCGCATAAACAGGGAGCCGGACGCCCGGTGTCACCACTGCGTCGACTGCCGGGAGGACACGGCGTGGCATACGCTGGCAGAGTGCGCCGCTTGGGAGGAGCCACGCCGTGACCTCATCTCAGAAGTAGGCAGTGACCTATCGCTGCCGGCCGTAGTCGAGTCTATGGTCTGCAGCGAAGAGTCCTGGGACGCGGTGGTATCCTTCTGCGAAACAGTCGTCTCACAGAAGGAGGCTGCGGAGAGGGAGAGGGAGATTTCATCCGCTCACCCGATCCGCAGCAGACGCCCCGGGCGTCGGCGGAGGGCAGACAACGCCCTCTTCCAGCCCCCCTAAATGGGTCCAGGGGCGACGGACTCGGGGACGTCCGTCACCCCCACACACACCAGGACCCGAGGTGGTGGCGCGAAGTGTTCCACGCGCGCCCCTCTTAGATGTTGCGGGGGGAGTCTAACACCTCACTCCCCCCTAGCCAGAGATCGAGGCCCGCGGATGCGGGCCGGCACTAGCCGGGGGTTGCGGAAGTATCATTGTTCCCGCGACCCCCAGCGTAGGTGTGAGATGGAACACCGGGGTGGTTTTTAGTCAGTACGAGTCTGACAGACCCCTCTGCCCTCCCCAGGGTGGGGGACATCCAATGAGGATTTTCCACCCCGGAAAAAAAAAAAAAAAAAAAAAAAAAAAAAAAAAAAAAAGGATAGTTGCGGTGATTAGATCATAGCCTGGTGCTTTCTCTACGTCCAGTTGCCTGATTACAGACCTGATTTCGGCTGTACTGAATTTCTCAATTGGCAGCTCTAGTTGGTGTGTTTGACCCAGTGTTTGTATGACTGTTTCAGTCTTTGAGGAACCAGTATCGGGATTCGGTTTAAAAACTTCCTGTAGATGTTCCATAAACACGTGAGCTTTCTCAGTATCATTGTTTGCCCAGGTGTTATCTGCCTTTAACAGTGGTGATTGGTGAACTGTCGGGCGTTTAAGATTTTTAGTCGCCTTCCATAACGAATAATCTGTTGCGGGTTTAGCATCCAGGTGCTGCAGGTACATTGCTAGGTTCTGGTTTCGGTCGTCACTTAGTAGTTGTTTCAGTTGTGCAGTCAGTTTGTTATAAATTGCCTTATCGCCTGGATATCTTGTAGTCTGCCAATGCTTCCTAGCTTTACGCTTTTTACCTAATAATTTTCTAATAGATAGTGGACATTGAGGTCCATTACTAGTAAAACAAGGTGGAGGAGGCATGGCTTCCCACGCTGCTTGATGGACAACATGGTTAAAATGTTCCACTGCGTTTATGATGTCTTCGTCTGTTTGTAGTGGTATTTTTACCTCCAAAGACTTTGTCATCAATTCTCGAAAATATTCCCAGTTTGTTCTACGAGTATGTAGTCGGCATGGTTTTTCCTTGTGCAGAATCTTTCGACTTAACAGTATTTCCACAGGAGAGTGATCAGACGATAGATCTGCACCAGATTTGCAGCTAAAGTAAGTGCCATTAATACCTTTAATCACGCAGAAATCAATCAGATCCGGTTTCTTTTTTAGGTCAGTGGGCCAGTATGTTGGTTCACCGGTCGAAACGACGCCAAGTCGAAGTTTGTTTATTGTTGAAAGTAATTGCCGGCCCTTTGGCGTTATTATCCGAGAGCCCCAGAAAGTGTGCTTAGCATTAAAGTCTCCACCAGCGACAAATCTTTGTCCCAAAGATTGCAAGTAATCCTCATAATCTTCTTGCTTTATGTTATGTTTTGGTGGGCTGTATAAAGCTGAAATTGTGACAGGCCCTGACCAATCATCTATAACGATATTTGTAGCCTGGAATTTTTCAGTACAATAACTATTAACCAAATGATGCCTGATGTTGTTCTTTATCAGTACTGCACTTCCTCCATGAGCTTTTCCATCAGGGTGCATTGTGTGGTAGAATTTGTACCCTGATATGTTAAAATGGTTCTTCACTGTAAAGTGTGTCTCAGAAATCAGCATTATCTCAATGTTGTTTATTTGCATGTATTTTTTAACCTCTAAGGTATGTTTTGACAGCCCATTGGCGTTCCAGAGCACCATTTTTATGGAATCCATTTTGCTGTTAGCATAGTCGTTAGGTTTAAGATTTGGTTTGTTATTGCAGTTAATTGTTGCATCATTTGCTTTATTGTTATCATTAATTCCTTAAAATCACTATTATTATCATTTATTTTATTGTTTGGTTCATCTATCCGTGGTGGCGATTTACTTTTTACTTTTTCAGCATATGTTGGGCCTGTAGTTGATGTCTTGTTTTGTTCGTGTTGGTTTGTCTCAGCATAAATTCGCGTTGTTCTTTTTACCTTTACTTGTTGTGGCGGTGGGAATTTAATTTTTTGTAGTTCCCTATAGACCTTGCACCCTTTGTAATTCGCTGGATGGTTGCCTTCGCACAGCACACATTTAACACCGCTCGATCTGGTTTTTTGTGAGCAGTCAGATGACAAATGATTCCCTGCACACTTAATACATTTTGGATTTCTCCGACAATAGGTTTTCGTATGTCCGTATTGAAGACAATTTCCGCATTGAGGAATGTCTCGTTTAGGTCTAGGGGGTTCAAATACTACTTTGCAATGAAGGAGGTATTTTATGTCATATATAGCTTTATTGTTTTCTTTCTGTTTTAGTTCCACTATAAACATTGGTAGCGGTTTTTTAGTTGCATGTTGTTTGATATTCCAGATGTTGGTACATTCATGACCAAGCATATCTAGAGCTTCTTTCAACTCGTCTATACTGGAGGAGTGATGAAGGTTTTTAAGAACTACTTTGAAACTCCTGTCTTGTTTTGGTTTATATGTGTAAAATTCAGCTTTTTTGTTCTCTAATTCTTTGACTACTTTGGTGTATGTTTCTGAAGATTTCGTTTGAATTTTCACCTGCTCATTTCGGAGTACTTTTAGATTGTAGTTATTACATGCGTGAGTTTCCAATAGCTCGATTAGTGGTTGAATGTTACTAACTCTATCAACAAAGATTGGGGGTGGTTTAAGATTTTTTTGGGTTTTAGCATTGTTTGGTGCCTGCGTCTGTTCATCTTCCAGAATAGCGAAACTGTTAGAAGTTGGTGTTGGTGTAGGTTGGTTTGCCAGCCAGTATGTATCAAGTTTGCTTTGCTTCTGTGAGATAGGAGGTTCAGGACTAGATCGCTGCCGCTTTTTACTTGAGATATGTATCCAGTTCTTCTCGGTTTCTGGCGAATGGTGAGTTATAATTGATTGGTTCATTCTATTTTCAGCATTTTCCAATTCGATTGAAGTGTTAGTAGGACCAACCTGCGATTCGTCCATAGTCACATTCCCAGTGTTTGAGCTGGTATTTGGCGGGGTACTGTGATTGGATTGCTTTAGTGGCGAGTCTTGTAGGTTCTTGTTGGTACTGAGCGTCGCGCTTCTAACGGAGGCACTTCTTGGTCTTGTGAAAAGACTTGGGTGAAAGGCTTGCTGCATGTATTTTTTATTTTGACCAGTAGCATTTACTGCCACGGGGGCCTGGGTACCTACCCGCGTGGAGTCTTCGGTAGCAAATTTCACACCTTCCAGCCCGGATACTGGAAGGCGCCGGGGGTTAGCCGGATCGCATGACATATCATTTTCTCTGTTATTCGACATTTCCATAATAAAAAGATAGGAGAAATACTAATAGTGCTTTCCCAAGGCACTATTGCCACGATTTTTGGGGGTATTTAGTTCCCATTGGCGTGTGGATGCCAGTGTCAGGTTATTTGTCCGCCGCCTGTTGCTCGGCGTTGTTGCTCTTTTAGCACCACCCGGGGAGGACGTGTAGGGTGGGCCTAGGAAAAGGTGGTAAATCCTACGGACGCGAGCAACTTCATACCCCCCCTATTTTTTTATGATTTGAATTATATTATTCTATTATATATTGTCACCTAGCTTATGTCTACTAACCATTCGATGATAAGTTGTTACTAACCATTGGACCATGTTTTCGTAATTAAATAAATAATAATTTTGTATCTTAGTTTCAATGTTTCTCCAACATTTACCAGTCTCGGAGGTAATAATAATAATAATAATAATCGGTAATAATCGATCGTCGGTCATGAGATTGTATATCCCGCGGAAGTGTGGAGGCCGAGGCTTTTTAAATGCCAAAAACCTCCACAACCGCGAGATATGCAATCTCAGAGAATATTTTCTACACGCCGACGTGGGTATGCATCGAGATGTAGTGGCAGTGGACAAGGGACTCACCCTGCTCTCCTTGGCAAATGAGAACTGGCGCAAGCCTGTAGTGCTTGAGACTAACGACCGCAGGGAGGTATGGCAGAGTAAGGAGCTCCACGGACGCTTTTTCCGGGCCCTACATGGGTCCGATGTAGATCAGTCAGCGTCCGTAGCCTGGCTGCGTTTCGGTGACCTCTTTGGGGAAACCGAAGGTTTTGTCTGTGCAATTATGGACGAAGTTATCATGACGAATAACTACCGGAGATTTATTGTGAAGGATGGCACGGTTGACATCTGTCGGGCATGTCACCGCCCGGGTGAATCGATCCGCCACATTATCTCTGGTTGTTCTCGGCTAGCTAACGAAGAGTACTTGCATAGGCACAATCTTGTAGCCAGGATTATCCATCAGCAACTCGCTCTGAAATACACTCTTGTGGCATCGGAGGTACCGTACTACAGGTATGTGCCCGACCCAGTTCTCGAAAATGGCAATATCACATTGTACTGGGATCGGTCCATCATCACTGACAGGACTATTGTAGCCAATAAGCCTGATATTGTGGTGGTGGACCGAATCGAGAGGCGTACAATGATTGTTGACATTACCGTCCCGCATGACGGGAACCTCGTGAAAGCCGAGAAAGATAAACAAATCAAGTATCTTGACTTGGCTCGCGAGGTTGTCGACATGTGGGATGTGGACACAGCGATCATTGTACCGATAGTCGTGTTGGCCAATGGCTTAATAGCCACGAGCCTCGACCAACACCTTAGGAGGCTCTCGTTAGGCAGCTGGGTCAAGGGCCTGATCCAGAAAGCAGTACTGCTGGACACGGCTCGCATTGTTAGGAGGTTCCTCTCTCTGGAGCCCTGACCGCCAGTAGCTTGGACCCTGTTCCCGATACCGGTGGGCCTCTATTTTTTTATATTTTTAAATGTTTTTGTTTTTAAATTTATTTTATAAAAATATTTAAAAATGTAGATAATAAGAAAGACAATTAAATAAAGGATATAATAATAATAATAATAATGAATGAATGGACTCGGGAGGTCGAACGAGCGTGCGATCCAATAGAAGAAATGGGGGCTATCACGATCAGCCCCCAAGATGTAGCCCGTGCAGTCCGTCCGTTGCCGAACTGGAAATCTCCAGGGCCGGACGGGCTGCACAACTTCTGGATAAAATGGCTACAGAGGTCGCACGCTCGTTTGGCATCTCAGTACCAGGCAGCCTTAGAGTCTGGTTCGCTACCCAAGTTCCTTACAACAGGAATTACCCACCTGCTCCACAAGGCTGGTAGCACTGCGGAACCCAAAAATTATAGACCTATTACATGTTTACCGACGGTCTATAAGGTTCTTACATCCATTTTGAGAGTTAAAATTAATAAACACGTCGACGATAACTCCATCATGTCGGCCTCTCAGAATGGGTGTAGGAACGGGTCCCGCGGTACTAAGGAGCTACTCCTTATTGATATGGCCATTAGCCAACAGGTTCGGCGTTCCCGAAAGGATCTGTCGACATGTTGGATAGATTATAAGAAGGCCTATGACTCGGTGCCTCATACATGGCTCATGAGGGTGCTAGAATTGTATAAAATAGATACAACTCTACGCACCTTCCTGAAATCGTGTATGGGGCAATGGAGCACAGTCCTTCGCTATCCAGGATGTCGAAATATCCAGAGGAATAGCGAACCTGTAAGGATCGAGCGAGGTATATTCCAGGGCGATAGTTTGAGTCCACTTTGGTTTTGTCTAGCCTTGAATCCTCTAAGCATGATGCTGGAGAATTCAGGGCTTGGCTATCGGTTGAGGAGAGGTGGTCAGGTTATATCTCACCTCCTTTATATGGATGACCTGAAGCTCTTTGCCCCCAGCAATCTTCAGCTGATGGAGCTACTGAAGGTAACTGAAACTTTTAGTAGCGCCATCAGGATGGAGTTTGGTGTGGACAAATGTGCGGTCATGCATGTAAAGCGAGGGGAGATTGTGGAATCCGTGGGAATTCAACTCGCGGATTCCATAAACCTGAGATCCCTCTCTCCAAACGAAACCTATAAGTATTTGGGTATGTCGGAAGCATTAGGTATCAGTACTACTGACATGAAGCAATCGTTGAGGGAACGCTTCTTTGGCCGCCTGAAGAAAGTATTCAATAGCCTTCTTTCGGGCGGAAACAAGGTGCGCGCCTTCAACGGTTGGGTCATGCCGGTATTGATGTACTCTTTCGGCATATTCAAATGGACTCAAACCGAACTCGACGCCCTGGATAGGCGGGTCCGAACATTGCTGACTGCATATCGAATGCATCACCCACGATCGTCGGTCATGAGATTGTATATCCCGCGGAAGTGTGGAGGCCGAGGCTTTTTAAATGCCAAAAACCTCCACAACCGCGAGATATGCAATCTCAGAGAATATTTTCTACACGCCGACGTGGGTATGCATCGAGATGTAGTGGCAGTGGACAAGGGACTCACCCCGCTCTCCTTGGCAAATGAGAACTGGCGCAAGCCTGTAGTGCTTGAGACTAACGACCGCAGGGAGGTATGGCAGAGTAAGGAGCTCCACGGACGCTTTTTCCGGGCCCTACATGGGTCCGATGTAGATCAGTCAGCGTCCGTAGCCTGGCTGCGTTTCGGTGACCTCTTTGGGGAAACCGAAGGTTTTGTCTGTGCAATTATGGACGAAGTTATCATGACGAATAACTACCGGAGATTTATTGTGAAGGATGGCACGGTTGACATCTGTCGGGCATGTCACCGCCCGGGTGAATCGATCCGCCACATTATCTCTGGTTGTTCTCGGCTAGCTAACGAAGAGTACTTGCATAGGCACAACCTTGTAGCCAGGATTATCCATCAGCAACTCGCTCTGAAATACACTCTTGTGGCATCGGAGGTACCGTACTACAGGTATGTGCCCGACCCAGTTCTCGAAAATGGCAATATCACATTGTACTGGGATCGGTCCATCATCACTGACAGGACTATTGTAGCCAATAAGCTTGATATTGTGGTGGTGGACCGAATCGAGAGGCGTACAATGATTGTTGACATTACCGTCCCGCATGACGGGAACCTCGTGAAAGCCGAGAAAGATAAGCAAATCAAGTATCTTGACTTGGCTCGCGAGGTTGTCGACATGTGGGATGTGGACACAGCGATCATTGTACCGATAGTCGTGTCGGCCAATGGCTTAATAGCCACGAGCCTCGACCAACACCTTAGGAGGCTCTCGTTAGGCAGCTGGGTCAAGGGCCTGATCCAGAAAGCAGTACTGCTGGACACGGCTCGCATTGTTAGGAGGTTCCTCTCTCTGGAGCCCTGACCGCCGGTAGCTTGGACCCTGTTCCCGATACCGGTGGGCCTCTATTTTTTATATTTTTAAATGTTTTTGTTTTTAAATTTATTTTATAAAAATATTTAAAAATGTAGATAATAAGAAAGACAATTAAATAAAGGAGATAATAATAATAAGCCCCCTAAACAACCACACGTCCTGATTGACCATCTAATCACGTGGGGGGCGGACACACGAATGAGATATTACTGGCGTGGCTAACGTGGCTCTGGAAACCCATTCAAAATGGAGACTCGATCAAAGAATAAACGTATAGGACCGCTACCCGAGGGCGATCGTCGGGGCGCACCTGGGGCCGATGCTGGGTGTCACAGCATACGATCCAGCGGCGGTGGGGGACTGAGCAGGCGGGTTCTCCCCGATAAAAATACTACAGCCGAACCAACTGACAGACAAGACAATAGAGCAGTTACAGCTGCCGAGGATGTTTCGCAGGTGGCATCAGCTACTCAGCCTGCGACCACCAAGGCGGGAAAACCACGAGTGCGTATGAAATGGACGGAAGATATGAACATATTCATCATGCGCACATACTTATATATTACAAAACTTGAAGAGGACAAAACAATGTATTGCACACAACTATTTGAAAAATTTAAACTACAATACCCAGATATGAACGTAACAGAGCAGAGAATAGCAGACCAAAGACGGGTTATTATTAGAAATAAGCTGTTATCGGATAACACGTTAAATAGAATAAAATTTGAAATAGCAGAGCAGCTTAAAAAAGAAGAAGAGGAAGGTTTAAATATTTCACAACAAAATAACAATTTACAAATAACCCAATCACTCACACCTTATAATCCATCGTTACAGTACGACACGAGCCTAGGGACTGAATATTTTGACACCGCACTACCCGTTAACGCACCACATAGCAGTCAATCAACTATAGATAATTCAATGTCAATACAAACACAAATGGTATTTGACTCTTCGTTAGTAGAGACACTAAATAATGAACTAGAAACAAATATGTTAAAATACAATGGAATAGATCCCACGTGTAGACCTTTATTACCAAAAATGCGACCAACTCGTAAATTATCGGATATCATTAGTATATTCAACCAAAAAATTATCCCGCTAAAACTTTCATCTCTGGAAAACTTATCCGATACACATTCATTAATTTATTGCATAGCGCTTACGGTCGCTGAACATTTTAAATTAAAAATAAATATAGACAGGTCAAGCTATAAAACTAAAGTAAAGAACGAGCCACCATGGCAAAAAAGATTGGAAACAGACATAGATCTACTAAGAAAAGACATAAATAGGTTGACACAATATAAAAATGGTAACACATCAAGAAGGCTTGAAACAAAAGTCAATGAAATTATTGCGAAGACCAAACAACACAGCTCACACGAAAATTTTAATAAAAGAATAGAAGACCACCTAGACACCTTAAAACAAAAACTCTTAGTCAAGAGTCATAGGATAGCAAGATACAAAAAAGCCAAAGAAAGAAAGGATAACAACAGACTATTTACAACAAGTGAGAAACAATTTTATAGAAAGCTTAAAGGAAACGTTACGAATATGATAAATCCTCCATCGGAAGAGAATCTAAAAGAATTCTGGCAAGGAATCTGGTCAGAACATAATAAAGAAGCTAGATGGATACAAGAAGAAATAGTTAGATCAGAAAAAATAGAAGAAATGCTGTTTGAAGATATAGATACTCTTGAATTAAATACGATTATAAATAAAACACATAACTGGAAAGCAGCAGGAATAGATGGTTTGCATAATTTTTGGATAAAAAGATTACAAGCACTACATAGGACATAAGCTGAACAAATTAATGATATATTAAAAGGTAACGAAAATTTGCCAGAATTTCTCACAAAGGGCATCACATATATGATCCCAAAATCTAGTAGAACCCAGGATCCTTCACAATACAGACCAATAACTTGCCTTCCAACTATGTACAAAATCATAACGTCTTGCATTACTAACAAAATTATTAAACACACCGAAAAATATAACATTTTAACTGAAGAACAGAAAGGCTGCAGACGAGGGCATATGGGTTGCAAGGAACAGTTAATTATTGATTCCACTCTCTTAAAACACGTCCAGAGAGCAAGAAAAAACTTATACATAGCGTACATAGATTACAAAAAAGCATTTGACAGCGTACCGCATTCATGGTTAGTTCAAGTTCTAAATATCTATAAAATCAACCCATTGTTAACAAATTTTCTTAAGAATACCATGGGATCCTGGAAAACTACTCTTAAACTACAAACACAAACGTCAAACTTAACCATAGCTGAAATAGCAATTAAAAAGGGAATATTTCAAGGGGACTCACTAAGCCCTCTATGGTTTTGTCTAGCCCTAAATCCACTCTCTCGCGCATTAAACGAATCTAAATTAGGATTTGACATAAAGAACAATAGATCACTACTACACCAAATAACACATTTACTTTATATGGATGATTTAAAACTATACGCTAATAAAAATACAGATTTACATGGTTTATTAGACATAACAACATCGTTTTCGAAAGACATTAGAATGGATTTTGGACTAGACAAATGCCGAAAGCTTAACATAGAAAAAGGTAAGATAGTAGGCGGAAATTACACAACAGATTCGGAAGAAGTAATAGAAGCAATGAAAAATGAAGAATTTTATAAATACTTAGGATACAACCAAGCGCGACTATTAGAACACAAATCTATTAAAGATAAATTAAAACAGGAATACTGTAAAAGAATCCATTCATTATGTAAAATGCAACTAGCTGGTAAAAATTTGTTCAAATCTATAAATACTTATGCTATACCTATACTAACTTATTCCTTTGGCGTTATAAAGTGGTCTAAAACAGAATTAAATGCACTCGAAATTAAAACTAGAACAATTCTTACACAACATAGATATCACCACCCTAAATCAGCAATCGAAAGAGTGATTATGTCCAGGAAGGAGGGGGGCAGAGGGTTAATTGAAATATCACATTTACACAAAAGGCAAATAATTAACCTAAAACAATTATTTTATAGCAAGAAGAACACTAGTCAATTACATAAAACAATAACAGAGATAGATAACAAATATACACCACTGAATCTTAGCGAAGGTAATATTGAAACAATAGACAAAGCAAGACACATAGAAGAGATACATAAAAAATGGAGACAGAAAGAACTACACGGAAGACATCCTAACGATCTATACCAAACACACATTGATAGGGAAGCTTCCAACAAATGGCTCGAATTAAGTGGGCTGTTTCCAGAAACAGAAGGATTTATGCTAGCCATTCAAGACCAAGTCATTAATACCAAAAATTATAGAAAATATATTATAAAAGATAGTACAGTTAGAAACGATTTATGCAGAAAATGTCATAGCAAACCTGAAACAATACAACATATTACGGGAGCTTGTATGACATTGACTCAGAACGACTATACTCACCGGCATAATCAACTTGTTAATATTATACACCAAAAACTTGCAATCAAATTTAAACTCATGCAGGATCCGTACACACCATATTACAAATATTCACCCAGAGCTGTTTTAGAAAATCAATTATACAAAATATATTATGACCGCACAATAATTACAGATCACACTATTTATAACAACAGACCAGATATAACACTTGTTGATAAAGAAAACAAACACACATACATAATAGATATAGCGGTCCCAAACACTAATAATATACAAAAAACTATCTCGGAAAAAAATAGGAAGTACACAGAGTTACAAGAAGAAATTACCAGAGTTTGGAAAATGAACAGAGTTACAATAGTTCCAATTGTAATATCAACAACAGGTGTTATTCCGAAACAAATATACAATAGTTTTAATGTTCTCAATCTATCAAAATACACATACCTAACACTACAAAAAGCTGCAATATTGAACACTTGCCGAATAGTAAGAAAATTTTTACAGTTAGATTTAGATTACGATTTGAGTGCAGTACAAAATAATTCACCAGTTCAAATAGAAACTTAGGATTTCACCTTGGTTCACACCCGTGAGATCTTATAAAAACACCAGGTTCTTACCTGAGAAACTTAAGTTTAAAAACCATAATAATAATAATAATTTCTTTATTTGTATAGAATGCAGGTATTACAATAATGGTGTTAGTTTCAAATATATTCCCAGTACATTCTGCCTGTTGGCATACAAAAATATAGTGGTTAACTTACAGATAATTAAGAAACTAAAATTAAATTAATTAGTACTTAAATTCAAAATGAGATCATGAATCAGCTAAGTCTAAATAATTTACATAATAAATAAGATAAAGTGAAACAAATATTACAATTTATCATTTATAAAATCGGTAACAGAGTAATAACATTTCTCTATCAGCAACGTCGATAGGAGTTTCTTGAATTTTATAAATGGCTGATCCTTAATACAATTTGGCAATTTGTTAAATATAATAGGAGCCATACCAATAATGTTTTTTTTAAGCAATGCAGTGTTATATCTACCAGTACACAATAGACTCTGATATTTTGATCTCATGACATTAGTTCGCATCCTTGTATCATTAAATGTAGGGAATAGATGCTTGTTAGTTTTAACGAATATAGCTACTTCGAGAATGTATAAACTAGGAAATGTTAGTATTTTGTGTTTCTTGAAAAAAGGAATGCAACTATCTGTAATCTTGAGATTAAAAATGGATCTTATGCACCGTTTTTGGGCTTTAAATATAGATTCCCTTTCGGAACAATTACCCCAGAATACTACACCAAATCTAAGAACAGAGACCACCAAACCGTGATATGCTACCATTAATGTGTCAACGTAAATGAGGTGATTGTTGGTAAAAGCCAGAAATTTGCTTTTATTATAGATAATTTTGGACTTTTAACAGTAAGACTTTAAGTCTTAGGCTTTACTGGTAAATCCTAGGTTAGAGATTAAGTGTTTCTGTGTATAATAAATTAGGTAAATAACATGAACCATAGTATGTCACAGTATACAACAGGGCAGGCGACCGATGGCACGCCAATACAAGATCAATTAGTTTCTAGGTAATTTGCCACAACAGAAATCACCCAAATTTTTACTTGTTTTTATCTTAACATTATCTGTGACTGATATTAACTGTAAGCGTTATGATTGATGGCAGTTCTAAATAAAGAGTGGTGTTAAAAGCACTTTTTTTTTTTCATTATATCACCAAGTCAAGTCAAGTATCAAGCGCTACTACTGAGCATGCGGTCTTAGGTTCGGTTCCTAGGTCCGACAAAGACCTCTTGGGTTTTTCCATCTGGTATTTCTCAATAGCAGCGCAGTTGATGGCAACAGGCTCACACCACGTGGGATTTAAACATAACTGGCGACATGTGGGTGTACTGTAGGTCCACCACTGCTTAACCTTCGTGCATTACAGGCGTGATGTTATGAAGTTAACTTGCCATATCTACTCTTCATCCCTTTGCGCAGTAAATACAGTTACCAATAATACTGGAAAAATACCTTTCCCCTACAAATAATTGACCAACTTCGCGACACTGGATGTTTATTCAAGCTCATAGGAAGCTCACTCAAAGCGCATGCCGGCAACATTCTTGTAAACATCACTACTATAAGAATTCATCTAAATAAGTGCGACATACAATAAAATACCTTCGTAAAAGTGATCTTAGAATCGGTAAGTATGAATAAATTACTGAAAGTATAACTTAATCCCACTTCCCACTGCTGAGACACAAGTAGAGTTATAATTTTTTTTTGAAGAAATACAGCATAATCTTTTTTGTGATTTAATTTGGGATTTTTATAACCGCCTTGTGTGTAACAGTCCCATCATATCCTAAATACGCACTAGATAAAGATCAGAATTGGGCCATGACTTGAATAGACTCTTCGCATCATTACTATTTGGTTGAGATAGAAGTCTAACGTACCTACATCAAGTCGGTTAGAATATATTCTTAAAGAGTGAGTAAATAAAGTGTACAGACGTATGAAAAAAAACGTTTTACTGTTGTTGAAGACAGCGCCATCTACCAATGACGAGAGAAACGACGAGGGCAATTGATGGGCTCACAGCGCACGAGCTGTCACTGAATCGAAGTTCTGTGCGCCTGCGATGTCATCCAGCTGCGTGGTTCGTCGACCTGCCGGGAGAGGGCGTTGAATGCAGACTGTAAAGAGGAGCTACGTGACATGACCCTTCTTTTCTCCTCAACTTGCCTCTACTTGCTTTTTAAAATTTTGTCTGTAGTTACTGCAATAAATCCATTGTATAAAGAGGAAATAAACAATTCACTTGCTGCCATCATTCATTGATCCAAAATTACGAGGTCACACCTCAGCAATTGTTATTATTAATTACAAGCTTTATGGCTTTATATGATTACAATATTTTCGTACTTGTGTCAGGCAACTAGTAATCTATTATTCAAGCACTTATTGGCGTCGGATTAAACTGAATTTTGACGATTTTTTTATTAATAGTAGGATTGCGCTTGAACACTATCTCACCTGATGGTAAGCGCGTAAGATTTATGTAACTTTGGAAGTATTCAAATATTATGGTACTATGGAGCTAGTCTCATTATGGAGCCGGAAGGTGGCCATAGCAACTCGTCAACCAGACAAGATAACACCATCGAGTTTGGGCTCATTGGATATAATTATGTGTATTGACAAGCGATTTAACATTTCGAAATTTTTAATTCATTAAAAGCACTAAAGGTTGTTTTGAAAAGTGTTTTTTCATTTATTTATTATTTTAAAACATAACTTTTAGCGCATTTCCTTCTTTTAAAAATAATTGTACGCTTGTTTGAATCAGTTTAAATGAAGTCATGTTTTTTAGCAATTATGGTCTCTTCTTTCTTCTTATATCACTTTTTAGGTGGGTCGGCTCGCCTAATTTTTTGGCGCCAGGTCACGTTGTCCTAGTTTGCCGAGTTGGGAAGTTCTTCCTCCAATGGAAGTTTCGTCATGCTGTCCACCACGTAACCCGAGGTCGTCCTCTACCTCTTTTATGTAAGACACAATATATCTTAGTAATATAACAGGAATTCATTCAATTAAATTCAAAATCGCAGTCTAATAAGTAGAGTATCTAAGCTTACTCTATTGCTTTTGTAGATTATAACGTATGCCTAAGAGAAATACAGTACAAACCTAATCTTAACTAATAATTATTAATGCGAAAGAAACTCTGTCTATCTCCCTCTACCTGTATGTCTGTCTACATGTGTGACTATCTGTCGACCTGTCTGTTATCTGTTAAAGGTCATAGGATAGTTTTTATCCCCTTAAGAGGGTCGTCCCGGATATCATCCTAAAGAGGGTCGAAAGCAAAGGAGGGTTGACGTTTGTATGGAAATCATAGAATATTATTGCACGATATAGAACATTAGGCTATTCGAAGTACTAATGCAACGCAAACGAAGTCGCGGGCAATAGCTAGCATTCAATATTACATATACAAGAAAACTGTTAGCAAACCTAAAACAGGCCTAGGAGGTTAGAATACACGATCGTTATGTGTGTAAGCGTGGGATTAATGATTATCATTGGTATTTGGGTGAACTGAATGGAATGCTCGATTTGTCGCAGTTTTTTTGGGTACACAATATCACGCCTACTTATGTTCATCGGAGAGGCAGGCTGTTGGTGTATAGTACGACTAAGGACCGAATTCACAATTTACTAAGCTAAGTTTTTATAAACTAAGTTCAACTGAACTAAGTCTAGCGTAATCTAGTTTAAAGATTGGTGTTGATCTCGTTTTACGTCAAACCGATTCCACAAGCACCATTTTAACCGCGTTTAGCACAACCAATTTTAAATGGGTGAGGCTCCTAAAATGTCGTAACCGCGTATTGTATTTATATTTTACAACATGTATCAGCGATCTACTGCGGTTTTAAATGTATTTGAAAGAAGCAATAACAAAACGCATTTTAATTCATTCACAGTGTTACAAGCACAGAAAATATTTTCCTAAAAATGGGTAATATAATACAAAAATAATTTGAACTAAATTAAACAAAGTCAAATCATGTAGTAATTATATTACGATATATTGTTTAGTTCATAATTGAATAGACACTATTTACTAAAAAAGTTGTTAACCTGTGTTACAATGTAGTAAATTATGAAACATTATAATATAACTTTTGAGGATTAAATTTTACACCGTTGGCAATTTTATTTTCGTTCTCGTTATGATAAAAAAATCTAGAGCTGTTTTTATAGGGTAATTTTTAGATAATCCTAATATTCAATATATTAGCTATCACATTTATTATGATAATAGGTGTTTACTGGATATTTGTTAAATAATTATTAGTGAACCGATGCAATATTACCTATCTTGGACGACGAACTATTTCCTCTTCATCATATCTTTCATCAAAAGCTAGTGCTATCGCCCTTTTCATCTTTATTTTTTAAAGAAATAACAAATAATCTTTAAAAATAAACAAAACATTGCTTATTATTGTGACATTCCAAGTGTCAGCGGCTAAACGCGATTCAACAAGCTTAAATTTCGAAAACGGCGTTTCTAAGTTTTAGCTTAAGGCGCATATATTCCCCAATGTTAACGTAGTACTGCCCGTGCGACTGCTCGGAGCCAGAATATCAATATTGAACCTCCTTTTGACAGTTTTGTTTGCAAAATATTCTTTGATTTATATATTCTCGACCTGAGACGCATAAGGTCTGATATGGAATTATGTAGTTAATTATTATGGAGTTTAGAGGAGAGCCAAAAGAAAGATCTTGACAAAATCGTGTCATAACTTTTGTTAATTATCGATTAGGCTAACAAAAATAGTATAATGATTTAGATAAGTCTTGTACCTTTGTACTAGTATAGTAATAAAAATAGTCACAGTATAATAAATATATTTTATTAATAATAAACTAAAGGGTCTTTCAACAAGGACGGGTCGATGTTAAAATTGAATAAAACAAGATGTGTGTGAGATATTAACGAAATTTATTTTTTATTTAAAAGGCTCATTTTTGCCATTATGGACGGAATATGACATCGTTCAAATGTCCGCCGCGGCTTCGTATGGTGGCACGAATCCGAGAGGTCCAATTTTTAATGACTCTGCTGCATAGATCGAGCGAGCGCTACAGATCAATGATAATCAATTTCTTTTGGCTTGAATTGAACAATATGGACGTGAACGACATGTGGTTCCAGCAAGATGGCGCTACTTGCCACACAGCGAACGACACAATCGACATTCTGCATGAACGGTTTGAGGGTAGAGTTAGAGTTCCGCTAGACTTTTTCTTGTGGGGTTTTCTGAAGTCGCAGGTCTATGCCAATAAACCACATTCAACCGTTGCCCTGAAAGCCAACATAACGCAGGCCATCGCTCGGATTCAGCCGGATCTATGCAGCAGAGTTATTAAAAATTGGACTTTTATAGTGACATCCGAACTTATGTTTGTACAGAGTCATTAAAAGGCGAATCCTTTTAATTTTATTTTCTGATCCAACTTTATGCCTGCAATTTTTTGGTAAATTCAATGCGTATTTGTAACAAGTAACATTATGTTTGAAAAAAGTTGAAATTTAGTTACGTCCGATCTTTTAATATATCTATGAATGTAGCAATTAAATGAATTATTATGAAATACGTCATAAGGTGAGAATTAATAAAATGAAATTTAAAAAACACTAAAAACTTAAACATTATGACATTCTAACTCATTTATTTAAACTAATAAAGAATAGAACAATACGTCTTCTCAAGTAAAACATTATTAAATTATTAATCAACTTCACACTTGAAGACTTTCAGAATGTTTTAAATTTGTATAATGCTTTTTAGGGTTCCGTACCCAAAACGGGACCCTATTACTGAGACTTCGCTGTCCGTCTGTCTGTCTGTCTGTCTGTCTGTCTGTCTGTCTGTCTGTCTGTCTGTCTGTCTGTCTGTCTGTCTGTCTGTCTGTCTGTCTGTCTGTCTGTCTGTCTGTCTGTCTGTCTGTCTGTCTGTCTGTCTGTCTGTCTGTCTGTCTGTCTGTCTGTCTGTCTGTCTGTCTGTCTGTCTGTCTGTCTGTCTGTCTGTCTGTCTGTCTGTCTGTCTGTCTGTCTGTCTGTCTGTCTGTCTGTCTGTCTGTCTGTCTGTCTGTCTGTCTGTCTGTCTGTCTGTCTGTCTGTCTGTCTGTCTGTCTGTCTGTCTGTCTGTCTGTCTGTCTGTCTGTCTGTCTGTCTGTCTGTCTGTCTGTCTGTCTGTCTGTCTGTCTGTCTGTCTGTCTGTCTGTCTGTCTGTCTGTCTGTCTGTCTGTCTGTCTGTCTGTCTGTCTGTCTGTCTGTCTGTCTGTCTGTCTGTCTGTCTGTCTGTCTGTCTGTCTGTCTGTCTGTCTGTCTGTCTGTCTGTCTGTCTGTCTGTCTGTCTGTCTGTCTGTCTGTCTGTCTGTCTGTCTGTCTGTCTGTCTGTCTGTCTGTCTGTCTGTCTGTCTGTCTGTCTGTCTGTCTGTCTGTCTGTCTGTCTGTCTGTCTGTCTGTCTGTCTGTCTGTCTGTCTGTCTGTCTGTCTGTCTGTCTGTCTGTCTGTCTGTCTGTCTGTCTGTCTGTCTGTCTGTCTGTCTGTCTGTCTGTCTGTCTGTCTGTCTGTCTGTCTGTCTGTCTGTCTGTCTGTCTGTCTGTCTGTCTGTCTGTCTGTCTGTCTGTCTGTCTGTCTGTCTGTCTGTCTGTCTGTCTGTCTGTCTGTCTGTCTGTCTGTCTGTCTGTCTGTCTGTCTGTCTGTCTGTCTGTCTGTCTGTCTGTCTGTCTGTCTGTCTGTCTGTCTGTCTGTCTGTCTGTCTGTCTGTCTGTCTGTCTGTCTGTCTGTCTGTCTGTCTGTCTGTCTGTCTGTCTGTCTGTCTGTCTGTCTGTCTGTCTGTCTGTCTGTCTGTCTGTCTGTCTGTCTGTCTGTCTGTCTGTCTGTCTGTCTGTCTGTCTGTCTGTCTGTCTGCCTGTCTGTCTGTCTGCCTGTCTGCCTGTCTGTCTGTCTGTCTGTCTGCCTGTCTGCCTGTCTGTCTGTCTGTCTGTCTGTCTGTCTGTCTGTCTGTCTGCCTGTCTGCCTGCCTGTCTGTCTGTCTGTCTGTCTGTCTGTCTGTCTGTCTGTCTGTCTGTCTGTCTGTCTGTCTGTCTGTCTGTCTGTCTGTCTGTCTGTCTGTCTGTCTGTCTGTCTGTCTGTCTGTCTGTCTGTCTGTCTGTCTGTCTGTCTGTCTGTCTGTCTGTCTGTCTGTCTGTCTGTCTGTCTGTCTGTCTGTCTGTCTGTCTGTCTGTCTGTCTGTCTGTCTGTCTGTCTGTCTGTCTGTCTGTCTGTCTGTCTGTCTGTCTGTCTGTCTGTCTGTCTGTCTGTCTGTCTGTCTGTCTGTCTGTCTGTCTGTCTGTCTGTCTGTCTGTCTGTCTGTCTGTCTGTCTGTCTGTCTGTCTGTCTGTCTGTCTGTCTGTCTGTCTGTCTGTCTGTCTGTCTGTCTGTCTGTCTGTCTGTCTGTCTGTCTGTCTGTCTGTCTGTCTGTCTGTCTGTCTGTCTGTCTGTCTGTCTGTCTGTCTGTCTGTCTGTCTGTCTGTCTGTCTGTCTGTCTGTCTGTCTGTCTGTCTGTCTGTCTGTCTGTCTGTCTGTCTGTCTGTCTGTCTGTCTGTCTGTCTGTCTGTCTGTCTGTCTGTCTGTCTGTCTGTCTGTCTGTCTGTCTGTCTGTCTGTCTGTCTGTCTGTCTGTCTGTCTGTCTGTCTGTCTGTCTGTCTGTCTGTCTGTCTGTCTGTCTGTCTGTCTGTCTGTCTGTCTGTCTGTCTGTCTGTCTGTCTGTCTGTCTGTCTGTCTGTCTGTCTGTCTGTCTGTCTGTCTGTCTGTCTGTCTGTCTGTCTGTCTGTCTGTCTGTCTGTCTGTCTGTCTGTCTGTCTGTCTGTCTGTCTGTCTGTCTGTCTGTCTGTCTGTCTGTCTGTCTGTCTGTCTGTCTGTCTGTCTGTCTGTCTGTCTGTCTGTCTGTCTGTCTGTCTGTCTGTCTGTCTGTCTGTCTGTCTGTCTGTCTGTCTGTCTGTCTGTCTGTCTGTCTGTCTGTCTGTCTGTCTGTCTGTCTGTCTGTCTGTCTGTCTGTCTGTCTGTCTGTCTGTCTGTCTGTCTGTCTGTCTGTCTGTCTGTCTGTCTGTCTGTCTGTCTGTCTGTCTGTCTGTCTGTCTGTCTGTCTGTCTGTCTGTCTGTCTGTCTGTCTGTCTGTCTGTCTGTCTGTCTGTCTGTCTGTCTGTCTGTCTGTCTGTCTGTCTGTCTGTCTGTCTGTCTGTCTGTCTGTCTGTCTGTCTGTCTTAATTAAAATAAAATAAATTAAGGGGGGCTCCCATACAAAAAACGTGATTTTTTTGCAGTGTTTTGCGATAATGGTACGGAACCCTTCGTGTGCGAGTCCGACTCGCACTTGGCCGGTTTTTTATTTATAGGCCCATTCCTTCGGCCATTTTCCTGCCAACCATATCTTATTGCAGATGATGCTAAAGATCTGCACGCCGCGTTCCCCCAATGCTCGAATGATCTCAATTGGGATGGTATCAGAACCCGTAGCCTTTCCATTCTTCAAATGCTTAATGGCAGCTCTGACTTCAGATCCAAGAATGTCTGGCTCCAGTGTATCCCTCTCAGGTTCTGTAGGTGTAAAGGCTTCCGACTGCGGATATTCAAACAGCGACCTACAGTAAAATCTCCAAGCCTCAGATATCAGCTCCAGTTCGCTGACCACTTGACCATTACCGTCTTCAATGGCCCAAGTTTTAGATGGGAGCGCTTTAGTTGTAAGCCGAATTTTGTGATGCAGGTCTCTCGACTCATATCTACCTGCATGAGCTTCAATTTCCT
Source organism: Anorthoa munda (assembly GCA_945859665.1). Lineage (NCBI taxonomy): Eukaryota > Metazoa > Arthropoda > Insecta > Lepidoptera > Noctuidae > Anorthoa > Anorthoa munda. The sequence continues at coordinate 34,492,780 of OX243895.1, read as the reverse complement.
CACATATATGGCGCAGGTAGGCGTTGTGATCCTGTCTGCATTTCCTTTGGATTTGGGCAGACTTTTCATTACAGGCTTGAACACTTGCACCGGCTGCTTTCATATTTCGACGCTCCTCAACAAGCGCAATGGTTCTAGAAACGGGCTAAGCGGAATCAAATTATGCAGTTCCATCACACACTCCCCGAAATGTAACCGATATAAAACCGACAAGCTGGCAACTCTGCGACGATGTTCAAGGCTCTGGAGCCAAGGCTCCATCAAGTCAAGGTCGATATCAAGTCAAGACTTGACCAGTGCCTTGTTACCGATGAGCCCCTTTTCCCGTTTTTCTATCGACTCAAGTGCATCAAGCTGGTATTTGGCAGATCCGTCCTAGAGATGAGAGCAGTACTCCGATGCATGATCGAACTTGCGCTTGATACAAGTTAAACAGCTGTTTATGGGTGAAGTACCTCTCATCTTCGCAAAGATCCCACCAAGAACTTTTTGATCCCAGCTGAGCCTTTGGCTCAATGTATAGACAAAAATGGAGAGTCGATATCAATGTTATGCCAAGAAGCTCAAGATGGTCCGTTATCGGAAAGAAGGAACTGGGTGGAATTGGCTTCTTTTTGTGACAAAAAGACACGCCTGGGACCTAGCAGCAATAAAACTGACAAGATTGGCATCGCCCCATTTGGGGACTGCCATTAAGAAAGAAAGAAAACATTTATTACCAAACACTGTATGTGTACAATCTTAATACTAAATAGTGCCAAACACTGATGTGGCAATACTATATTCAGTGTGGTAAAAGGAGCGGGCTCAGCAAATGCTGATCAGTGCGCAGCATAGCCACAACGCTGATCAACGCTGATTTACAGCCCGCCCCCTCTCTCTCAACACTTAGCACAAAAATATAAATACCTTAAACTAAATCTTAATACTACTTATACATATAAATGCCCCAAAAAATTTAATAGAAACAAAATACCCGTAATAATAATACATATTATGATTTAAATAAAAATTTAAAATTAAAAACCCACCAAATGTTCAATCATAATACCCAGTTTGTGTGAAACAGAGAGGTAGCAGCGGTAAGGGCAGGTTCAAGCGCTCAACCATTGCCTCTCGGTGAGACCGAATCTAAGGCTCGGAAGCTCGACACGTACCTCTCAGCAACAGTGCTGTCGTCTGCATACCCAAATGTTAAGTTAAGGTTAATGTTAGGTTTTAGCAGATCGTTTTTGTGGAGCAAGAAAAATGTTGCTGAGAGTACTGACCCCTGAGGAACCCTAGCATTAATTAGTCAGACGAGCAGCCATCTATGACCACTCGGATGGACCGATCCCAAACACATAGACCACTGGGCAGAGCGAATGAAGGAAGCTTACCAATGAGGCTTTCGTGCCAAACCCTGTCAAAAACCTTCGAGATGTGGAGGGAGACGGCAAGCGCGTACCTCTCGATGGCCTCACTCTAGATTTGAATGGAATACGCTAGAAGATCGCTCAGTTGATCGATTTTGACGGAAGCGGTCCCGACGGTCACTGACGACGTCGTTAGCTTCCAGGTATGCCAGTAGCACCCGTTCCATTCTCTTACAGAGGATGGAGGTTACAGAGATGGGTCTGTAGTTGGCCGGGTCAGCCCTACTGTCCTTCTTGGGCACAGGCTGAACGTTGGCTTGCTTCCAAGCATTCGGTACTTTTCCAGCTTAGACGAAAGGCGATATAGGCGTGTCAAGATCGGAGACAGTACAGGCGCACAAGTGCTGAATACAATAGCTGGTATCCCATCAGGGCCACTGGCTTTGTTCACGTCAAGATTACGCAGCACCCTACGGACGTCGTTTTGGTGTATGCGAATTTCCTACATGATCCTCTCACATCCATCAGGACAGGCAGGGGCCGCGCGTTGAAATAATTTAGACGTGAATATTCCGAAAAAAGAGAGGCAACCAAGTTTGCTTTCTTCTCAGCAGAGTGGCCCAGTGACCCGTCGGGTTTCAGCAGTAGTGGTAGTGAGTAGCGGAAGAAGTTCGATTCAACCGACTTAGCCAGGAAACAAAACGATTTACTTTCTGCTGGGTCCATAGCAAGTTTGTACCTATCCGGCTAATCTGGTCAAAACGGACCCTTCGCATCGCCTTCTTGCAGGACTTGGCAGCCCTGTTGAAAGCTCTCTTCTTTTCACCGACGTCACTTGCCTTGCGCATTCAAGCGCCGACCCATGCCAGGTATGCCTCGTAGTTAAGCGTTTCGGCACGATTACACTCGGCACCCAATCATGGCTGGTCGACGCTGGACATAGCTACATCAGAGAACGAAATGTAGTACGACATTCCCCAACGCAACACATCCATCACGGCTACCAAGCATGACGTAGAATCAATCGAAGAGAAGCAGATAGGCTGCCACCACAATGTCATAGTTATTAAAAGTGTAGTGTCGTTCAGGATGATCACTGCAAATTATAGGATTAATTCGACACAACTAATTACTTGCGCGCGAATAACTTCTGTTTACTTAAATAAAACAAACCCACGCGGTGCAGTGCGCTGATAAGTCAAGCCACCGTGAGGCTGAAAACGGCCGATTGACCGGGCGATAATGTCCGATGCCACTCCATTGCGTCGGTGTGTGGTCACAAAATCAATGGAATAGTGTTTCTTTTTCACATGTGCTTTTCTGTACAACGATAAATTAGCACTTTTTAAAGGCATAAGGGCTAATTATCTATGTAGACCTTAACCAAACAAATAACATTTTCGAGGCATAACAGTATAATCTCAAGGTACGACATCTGATTATTTAATTTCAAGAGACCTAAAGTTCTATCTAACAATACGTATTATTTTCACCAACAATCCTTGTAGAATAAAGTCGAATGACAATAGTCCCTGCCTTACGCGTAAAATAATTTAAAAGCATGAAGGCTGAAGTCAATGTTCGACCTTCTAATAATACTTAAATTTTAAGCAACTTATGCTGTACTGTAGTTGTTATCAAGCATTAATCCACGATATAAATTACAAAAAAACTCTAAGGATCCGACCTTATGAATTTGTGTATATATCAGAACAAAAAGAGATAGAATTATGATTGTTATATGCTTAAAAAGAGCGCAAGATACTGGTTTTAGCTGACTATTATAGTTATTTGGTCCAATCTCGACATTCGACCTTATACGTCTCAGGTCGAGATTATGCTATTTCAGTTATGAAGTAATTCTAGCTATCAATTTTTCTATGTAAATATGTTTTTAACATCTAAGTCGTTTTGGAGGAGTATCCAAAAATTGCGAAAAAATATCGGGTTTTAATTATTTTTCAAAACAAAACTATTAGTTACACGAAAAAAACATGTTTCACAAATATTGTACATGAATTAATAATAAATATATATATTTTTTCAAACCTTTTAACCACAGAACAGAAAAAACGCCTTCTTTAACCTAGCCGTTACTAAGGAGTATGCTTTAGAAAGTAAACGTTTTACGGCACTAAAACGGTGGAAGGCCCTTAAACTAGTTTAGTTTGTAGTGGTTAAATGCAAGATGAAGCTCTAATCTCGATTAAATTCGTAAACTGAGTTTATTTTGAACTGATCGCGATTAGTTTCATTGGCGAAATTGATCCTAAGTGAGACTACCGACCGTGGAGACTCGGGTTCAATCCTCAGCTCTGAGGTCAGCCATAGTAGTAGTCGTCTGCAAGTTTCTCTATGCAACAGGTTTGCTGTTAGAGAACCCAATCACGAATTAGAATCAGTAAATAGTATTAACCTGGTGCATCAAAATATTCAAGGATTTATGAACAAAGATTTAGAAGTAGAATTATTTATGAATTTTAACAGTATTGATATTCTCTGTATAACTGAACATTGGCTTAAAAGCCACCAGTTATTGTTCAATTTTAATAATCACCAGGTTGGTAGTTCATTCAGCAGAGTTAATGCTATACATGGTGGCTCATTTATATAATTTAGTAAGTAACCAGCTTTTTTATTTTTATTTATTTATTAACAAGGCACACCAACCACTCAATTACACATTAACATTACAAAAAAACATCTAGAAATGATTCTGTGCAATCAAGTCACTTATAGGCATGCACATCATTTACAACGTAAGTCGCATGCATTTTAAAAGGAATATAAAACAAACATAAAATTTTAAAAAATAAACTAAAATTGGTTAAAACATTCTTGTATGTACATTGTAAAATAAAATTAGAATGAGAGAATTAAACAATAATAGAAATATACAAATTATTATAAAATTCAAAAGTTATACCTATATATATATATGTCATTGATTAAATTAGAATTCAACAGTTATCAAAACTAAATAATTGTAAAAGAAAAAGCAAAATGTCAAGTTATATTAGCTATTAGCTTAAATTTAAAGACCGTAAGGATATTGTGAGCCTATCTGTTGAGCGGATAGTTGAAATAGCTTGTATAGCTTGAATAAATTGTTGAATTAAAAAATAATACGATTTTTTAAATGTATTTTGAATCTTTACATATCATAAATTATATTGTCGTTGCAGAAATCTCTTAAATATTTTTTTTCAATTTATTATAAGCAATTGAAAATCGATATTTTTTTTAAAAGAACCGTCTGTCTACAAACGGGCCATGATTGGTCGCCATGTTGGTGACGTCATAACGTTCAAGGAATTTCACGATAATACTGTGTCAACTGCACGTGAATTGACTAAAAATATCCGAAAATTAGTGCAAAAATATTATTAAACAACAAATTTTATTTAGTCATGTGTGATAAAGGATTCATAAAGGCGAATGTCGATAATATACCTACCTGATGGACGATTTGGATGTTTTAAGCATAAATAAAGTAGTCGTAATGATTATCGTGTTAGCGGACCGGTGTTAGTTATTGTTGTTTTCCAGGTACATTTAGAAACATAATTGTCATAACTTAATCGTTTTTACATATGGGTAGGTGGTATTGGTGTAAAATAAAAAGTAAACAAACACGATTGGCGTGAAACTTCGACTTTGGATATCAAAAAATTTCATTAGATACCACTAAATATAATACACATAAACATAACATTTTCGTTAATTCACATTATGTGCATATCCCTTAATAATATTAAACACTAATATCTATATTACATATTTACAAACACTAAAAAGATTGTAGAACAGAAACGTGAAAATACAGTGAGGTATTAATGTACTAATGTGAAAATATTAACTTGGTAGATTTTCCTTACACTAATTCGTCAGTAAATATCTCTAAAATGCGTCAACCGATTTTCATAATTCAAACAGAAATATTAGTTTTACGCCTATATCTGTCATTTAAGAATAAAATAATGAATATATCTCCATAAACAAAAAATCATGTTTTCAAGTTACGTAATTATAACAATGTCAACTTTGCTCGAAAGTTCCCTTAAAAATTTACTTTTCTCAGTCTTTAATGGTCAAAGTAAGAAATTAATACGGATCTATAACTAAATTAAAACAAGATAACAACATAATTAATAACATAATTAACACTTTATAATTGGAATCTAGTTAGATATAGAACATTTCTCTTTAGTACAGATTGCTGGGTACTTGGCTGTTGCGCGAAACACACATTTATTGGGGATCTTTTTGTAGTGTTCGTACATAATGATTCGAAGCAAGCACGATAACTTTTAAGGTTCGATATTTATGATCAATATATTCGATATTCATCAATACATTGACGATAATAACAACATTGAATCGGTTAAAAGTCAAAACACTGTATAAGCTATGTGCCACAATGAGTAGAAATGAACGTTGTGACGTCACACGGGCTCGGGTTTGTTCGGAAAACTGTCGGGGTGTTTTCGGTACTGGATTCAAAAAAATATTTTCGATTGGATTTTACTTTGTTATAACAATGAAAACTTATATATGATCTTTCAATTTCTTACAAAATAAAAATGGTTCAACAAACCAATTGTAGCAGTTTATTGTATTAAGTGTATACAGACCCTATTCAGGATTGTATGACTGCTTTGAAAAGGTAATGGATGAAGTGTTACACAAGATTTGTAACTCGAAAAAATCCATTATCACTTGTGGTGATTTTAATGTTAATTTATTAGAAAACTCAGGTTCTTGCAGTAAAATAATAAGTCTGCTTCAGTCCTACAATCTTGTTAACCTATTTTTGGAGCCCACAAGAATAACCCCTATTAGTGCTAAATGCTTAGATAATATTTATACTAATGTTATACCAGTCCACAAAGAAATTATAAATTTACTGGATTCTGATCATTGCGGGCAGAGGATTACTATACCAAACCAAAATAACAAAGTGGCTAAAAAGGATATCACTGTTAACCCCAAAACTGCAAGTCACTTGGCAGCTTTTAAAGTTAAACTTATTAATAAATTACCAAGTTTGTCAATTCATGATAATCCTAATCATCTATATGATGATTTTTTTAATATATTATGTAACCAATTTAATTCCACTTTTATTCCCAAGACTATCTTTATGGTTTGGTTTATAGGTTAAAAGTTATGCTTCATTCGGTGATTAGGCTACCATTGGTATTTATAAAAGTAGAACACGGCTTTATGAGCTATACAGTGAAAGGACTTACACTGCTGAATTTAATTTATATGTTAGAAATTATTCAAAATTATTTAAAAAAGTCTGTTGTATGGCCAAGTCGCGTTATTTGAGTTCGAAGATTAAAAGCAGTAGTAACGTTATTAAAACGACTTGGAATATTATTAATAGTGAAACGGGAAGATCTGGTAACCGAAATATTGACAACAGCCTGTCTATAAATGACAACATCATAAAATCAGACTCACAAGTCGCAGTGGCTTTTGAAAATTTATTTTCAGATATTCCCATTTCAACTACTAAACTCATCATCTTCTGTTGCTTAGTCTATACTAAAAGAATATGTTAATTTTTGCGATTCGGAATTTCTTTTTGGACATATTACTTGTAGAGACATAATTAAAACCTATCACACTTTAAATATTAAAAAGACTGCAGATCTGTAGGGACATTCTATAGAAGTTGCTAAGTCTATTATTGACATTGTCGCACCTAGTTTAGCTATTATCTATAATAATTGTACCGACAGTGGGGCGTTTACTGACCTAATGAAAAATAGTAAAATAATACCCTTGTTTAAATCAGGTAGTGCTTCAGACCCTACAAATTATAGACCTATTTCAGTACTACCTAAGTTTAGTAAAATATTTGAGAAATAAATTTTAGAACAATTGCAAAGAACTTTTGATAAACATAAATTATTACATAGCAAACAGTTCGGTTTTACAAGGGGTCGTTCAACTACTGATACGGTGTTGAGCATTTAGGACATATTTATAATGCATGGGAAGATAAGTGCGATGCCTTGGGAATATTTTGTGATTTGTCCAAGGCATTTAATTGTGTTCTTCATGAAACGCTTATCAGGAAACTCCGCCACTACGGGATCCGGAACAGCGCCCTAGCTCTTCTTACTTCATACTTGAGTAATAGGATTCAGAGCGTTGACGTTAATGGAAAAAGATCTCCCGGATCTATAGTAGCAATGGGAGTCCCGCAGGGCTCAATTCTTGGCCCTTTCTTGTTTCTTATTTATATTAATGACTTGCCTTACCTCATAAAGGATAACCATGATATAGTGTTGTTTGCGGCTGATACTTCACATTTGTTTAAACTTAAACGTCAGCAACTGGTTACTGACGATGTAAATAGCGCGCTTTCAAAAGTAGTTCACTGATTCAATGTTAACAATTTACTACTAAATAAAAATAAAAATAAACCAAATGCATTAAGTTTACCCTACCTCACGTTAGGCAGGTGAAAACTGATGTGATGATAAAGGGCGAAGAATTGAATCCTGAAAATAGCACAGTATTCTTAGGCCTAACTTTGGATGCTAAGCTTCAGTGGGGCCCATATATAGATAAATGTCAAAGAAGCTAAGTTCCGCAGCATATGCTGTAAGAAAAATTCGTAATTTAACTGACATAGAGACAGCCCGTTTAGTGTACTTTAGCTATTTTCATAGTGTAATGTCGTATGGTATTCTGTTGTGGAGTAATGCCGCCGACATCCAGACTATCTTTGTTTGCAGAAAAGAGCTGTTTGATCACTTTATAAACAAAGCCCGAGACACTCTCTCAGAGAGAAATTTAAGGAGATTTATGTAATGACTGTGCCTTCGCAGTATATTTAAGAAAATCTTTTATATGCCCATAAAAATATAAAATTATTTAAAAAATACAGTGTTATCCATAACATAAATACTAGGAACAAACACAAATTTGTAGTTTGTAACAAGGCTCTAGAAAATAGGTGGCTCGTTTAGATGTCAATGTGTACGGTTTTATAATAAGCTTCCAAGCCACGTACAAGGTCTAAGTGTTAATACATTCAAATCATGCATTAAACGTAAGTTGTGCTAGAAAGCGTTTTATAACATTAAAGATTACGTTGAGGACAAAAAGGCTTGGGATTGAGCTGCTCCAATTAATTTAGTTTTTTTTATTTTTACTTTGCACCGTGAATTTAGTTTTTTAATTTTTCTTGCAATGACAAGAATATTTACTTTTTAAAGTATTATACTATTTTATTTTAATTATTGTGAATGTGAAGACTATGTGGATCATTCTTTTTTTATTTTAATTTTAATTTATCTTAGTTAGTTTTTAATCATGGTCTGGCAGTTTGAGTATTTATGCGGCCTACCCGAATGTCCTTTCTTTGGTATTGTTCGTCAATTCGTTAAGCTCCTTAATTTTGAGTTGAGCTGCACGGTTATTGACAAATACGTGCACTGACTGGACAGGTCCACTCAATCTGGCTGGTTCTTTCCTCAAAATACCATTTCAGACATCAGTCTACATGGTCTTCATGTGAAAAATCTTGGTTAGATCATGATCTAACCAAGATTTTGTCTGGACTTTAAAAGAGACTGTGACATCTGAGTTTGTTTTGGCCTTTCTTCTCAGAGTAGTCAGACAGGAAACGCCGACCTCATCTAGTTTTAAAAAATGTACAATAATGAATAAGAATAATAAAACATACTTTGAATTTATTGTCAACGTATTTTCAGAAGCAACAAATTCGAAACATCGTGAGGAACATGAGCCCAACATTGGATGTGTATTTAATTGACAAAGACATTACGTACTGTTCAATGCAAAAAGTTTGTTTTAAAAAAACTATTACCTAATATTTATTCTCTAAAGGTCACCGATCAGCTAATCTCATGTTCCTTCTCATTCTTTCCTGTCAACTGTCATGACCTTGTCATGTTAATGGCGAATTTGGATTCTATTTATACTAAAATATTGATAACATTCAAATTCCCCGGCAACATCTAATCACGCGGATGCATCAAGTTCGCCACGATTACGTCACCGCATATGAATAGTCCGAGAGCCGGCCGTTAAAAATAATTCCTTATCAAGTTAGCAGAAACCAGAAATTTGTAGAAATTGTAGACCATTGCTGGCACTTTTTGCAAAAAATATATAGTTACGGCTTTTTGACCTTCAAATTATTTCAATTTAAAATATATTGGGATGAAAACCGACAACTATTCACCTATATTTTGGTCAGCAATAAGCTTAAGTTGTGTTTTTCACGATACCAAAAATATTTAGTTAAAATAATTTATTATAAATATTGAACAGTTAACTTTTAGTTTAATTACTTTGACAGTTAATTTTATATTAATATTAATAGACACATTTCCAAGTACTTAAAGATTAAATAAAATAAAATGTTTATTTCGATTACATAAAGCATTAACATAAGTGATATGGAGATCACCTTTTAAGCAAGAAGATGCTTGTGATAGGTGACTCCGCTCTTCCACTTAACATTACACAGTGTATGCAATTGTAAACATAATAACAAAATAAATATAAGTGAAAAAAATCAAAATAGTAAAAGAAAATACAAAAAAAAAGGAGCGCGCTTGTGCGATTTGTGCGAGTAGGTTTTGAGTGTGTGTGTGATATTGTGAGTGTATGCGTGCGTGAGTATGTATAATAGTGTGAGTGTAGATTGTATATAAATAAAAGTAAAATTCGATTGACCGCATATAGATATACGTTCAGTTAGGTAAGGTCTAGGCTAGGATGTTACCATGGCCTCAATGTCGTCATAGGTTTTAGTCTTAAGCCATTCAGTCACAACCAATTTACAGTCACGGAGTTTCAGAGGATAGACGTGTAGTTCCTTATTTAATAAATTGTACAAGTGGGAAGATTGCCTTGAATACTGCCTCCTAGCAAAAACTGATCTTATTGGGACAGTTGGAGCGACTAAGTAGCGCCGTCTGCTACTCATACTCGGCTTTATGGGATCATACGGAAGGAATTTATGTTTTCTCAGGATAAGATGAAGTATATAAAGTTTCCTTACAGAAAGAAGGTCAGAGGTTATGTAAAGGCTTTGGGTCGAGAACCTATAGGGTTTAAATAGCATAACCTTAAGCAGAGATCGCTGCGCCCTATCAAGTTCAAAAAAAATGATTTTTGTTGTTCCACCCCAGCATGGCAAACAGTACGTAAGAATCGATTGGGCCAGCGATAAGTAGATTTTCTGCAATAGATTCTTTGAAGCAATGTGTTGCAATGATTTAAAAGTCCATATTAATTTCCTAACCCTTTTCATGATCAGTTCAGTATGCATGTGCCAGGACAGGCGCTGGTCAATCATGATACCCAGGTATTTAGTATACTGTAACCTGTCAATATTTGTACATGAGCAGTCAGGATTTGGGAGGTTGGCACAGCAGTGTATTTTTATTTGGAATTCGGGTGGTGGTTGAGTGTGCGCATACTTGGTGAAGCATATGTAGTTGGACTTGGAGGCGTTTAGTGTGAGGAGGTTACGATTGAGCCAATCTGAATCCTTGACAGGCCGGATTCGGCTGACCTTCTGACTTTTGCCCAAGTCTTATCGGCAAAGACAATGGCGGTATCATCCGTCATATCCATCATATTAAAGAGAAGCGGGTAAAATAAAACAGCTGCATATTTGTTATCCAACACATACAGAGAATTATGATACCTCATCAGAAGAACTCTTGGAGAGGTCATGCGATAAACATATTTCTATAATAATGTCTGCCACTCACAAAGTGATCACCCATAAACTACAAAATTCCGTAAGTATTATCTTTCAGTACTTACCCGCAATTTACAGTCCTATTTTTTTCCAGTATCTTGATAAGATCGGACTTTGAGCGGCCGGCTCTCGAACTAGAATGCCACGAGACAGCGATAACACGCGCGACGTCCATTTGGTTAATTGTTTCTTTGCTCTTTTAATTGAAACCTTAGTTATCACCTAAACAGAGCATATTTTCCCGTAACAACATGGTTACCAGATCTACTTATTAGATGATACATATTTAATAGGTAGTTTGTTTCATACTTTTCAGGGCGCGATTTTTCATGGCAAAGTTTTAGTTTTAAGCTTTATTTTTTGTTAGAAATATGTGCATTACGTTGTAGAGATACTGCTCCATGAGCTGGTAATGTAAAAATTCAATGTCAAGCCTGAAAAAGATAATTACACAAGCAAAAACCATGAGAGTATCAAAGCGATTTTTACAAAGACGCAAAAGATGCAAACGAGACGTAAATCATAACATGCAGTATGAGGCTACACTTTTGGTCAGCCACGTTGCGGAACAATAATTCGTAGGTATCCTCCTAGTCATCGCATGTACTAGATGAGTCGAGAGACTCCTCATTTATTAAAATCTTTGTAGCCGTTATGATGCCACGAGGATACTTATTATCCCACATACAAACATAGACACGTGTGTCAAACATAACCCTTTGCTTCTGTGCAGTCGCGTAAATAACGCACAGAGGGCATCAACTGAATGCATTTTCAAAGTCAAAGTCAGAGCCATTTATTTACATTAAATGCGGTACGAAAGATGTTGAGAGAACATGTCTGCGTATCCCTTTAGAGTGTACCAGCGTGATATACATCTGGTTTTGGTCAGCCAGCTCACGAATACGTATCCTCCGACTGCACAGCATGATTTTCTTCTTGTTTACGGCTTTTTAATTCACTTTTTAAGCAGTCGGGTTTTTTGTTTGTTTTTATTGACTTTTTTTTATTGTTTTCATCTTAATATATCATAACATCACGCTGGTACACTCTAAAGGGATACGCAGACATGTTCTCTTTTTCGCTTTTTAAGCAGTCGGGTTTTTTTATTTTTAGGGTTCCGTACCCAAAGGGTAAAAACGGGACCCTATTACTAAGACTTCGGGATTCGTCTGTCTGTCTGTCTGTCTGTTTGTCTGTCTGTCCGTCTGTCACCAGGCTGTATCTCATGAACCGTGATAGCTAGACAGTTGTAATTTTCACAGATGATGTATTTCTGTTGCCGCTATAACAAAAAATACTAAAAACAGTATAAAATAAATATTTAAGGGGGGCTCCCATACAACAAACGTGATATTTTTGCCGTTTTTTGCTCGATATTAATATCGAGCAAAAAACGGCAAAAGGCAACAGGTAGACGCTTGAAATATTCACAGAATGTTTAGTTGTATATTCTCTTCAAAATATAATAATTATTAAATTAAAATAAAATAAATTAAGGGGGGCTCCCATACAACAAACGTGATTTTTTTGCAGTGTTATACGATAATGGTACGAAACCCTTCGTGTGCGAGTCCGACTCGCACTTGGCCGGTTTGTTTTTAATTAACTTTTTTTATTTATGACTTTTTAGTTTTTTTTTAAGATTTCGGTACATTTAAACATATAAGTGTTATATATTTTTGAAATCACCTCTTGAAACCCTTTATTTTGATACCCCACATGATGGGTTTGGAAGTAAACAATAAATTTGTCCCCCACATTATGGCCCCCAAAATCCGCCAATTTTCTATTTTCCAATTTTAATCTAGCCAGTGACAATCGCAGAGTTAAGAAGAATCGATTGACGTATGAATCATCAAAATCGGCCAATGCGTTTGGTCTCTGGAACGCCACATAGGAACAAACATACAAACATACATACTTACATACATACATAGACTGATAAACACATTACCCTCCTTCGGCAGTCGGGTAAAAAGTATTGCGATTATAGCAATCTCGGGATTATTGAAGAGTGCCGTTATTTTTCTCCAAGGTTCTTCATCAGATTTTAACTAAAATAATAAGCAACAAATTTTTGAAAAAATCCTCTTCCATACAAATAACAATGATCAAAATCAGTTAAGAATTAGCAAAGATATCACTGAACAGATATACATATTCAGAAAAATTTAGTACCTTTTCCATTTCATGAAGTCGGTTAAAATACATTAAATTGAAGTTTTCCTCTGTCTGTCCGTCAGACTGTCTATTTGTTTCGGGCTATCTGCTAAACGGCTGAACCAATTTTAATGAGCAGATTGCTGATGTTATAAGGAGTAAATTAGACTAATTTTATTTTGGGAAAAGAATTAAGGTTCCGTGTTAAATAATAAAAATCCTTTTTCGGGTTCCGTGGCCAAATGGTAAAAAAACCGGCCAAGTGCGAGTCGGACTCCCGCACGAAGGGTTCCGTACCACTATCGCAAAAAACGGCAAAAAAATCATGTTTGTTGTATGGGAGCCCCACTTAAATATTAATTTTATTCTGTTTTTAGTATTCGTTGTTATAGCGGCAACAGAAATACATCATCTGTGAAAATTTCAACTTTTTAGCAATCACGGTTTCAGAGATACAGCCTGGTGACAGACGGACAGACAGACAGACGGATCGCGGCGTCTTAGTAATAGGGTCCCGTTTTTACCCTTTGGTTACGGAACCCTAAAAACGGAACCCTTATGGATTCGTCATGTCTGTCTGTCTGTACGTCCGTATGTAAAATCCACTTTTTCCCGAAACTATAAGAACTATGCTGTTGAAACTTGTTAAGTAGATATATTCTGTGAACCGCATTAAGATTTTCACACACAAAAATAGAAATAAAACAATAAATTTTGGGAGTTCCCCATAGTTATTTTTTTCATCAAACCCATACGTGTGGTGTATCTATGGATAGGCCTTCAAAAATGATATTGAGAATTCTACTAAAAAATATATGATGTACATTACCATGTAAACTTCCACTGAAAATTGGTTTGAATGAGATCTAGTAAGTAGTTTTTTTTAATACGTCATAAATCGTAAACCGCAATTTACCAAGTACGGAACCCTTCGTGCGCGAGTCCGACTCGCACTTGGCCGGTTTTTTGGTTTTAGAGTTTGATGTGGACGAAGTCGCGGACAACAGCTAGTACAAATATTTATAACATTAAATATTTGTGATTGTGTTCGCTTATCAGTGCGCCTTCCTGCTAATATGTCTGCATCCTATTGATAAAACACAGCTACACATCAATGAGACATAATTTGGTAATCGTAAACCCAAGTTTTAAAGAAGAAATAATTTACAGTTCTTGTTCAATATATTTACCGAAGTAGTAAATATATTGAACAAGAACAGTTTGACATGATGCAAAAGGTGACATTACGTTGAAATTAGTAATTTCAAAAAAAAACGGTAACAGTATTATTGCTTCAACATTACATTGCTTTTGCAAGGAAAAAGTGCCAATGATCTTTTTATAGAATGGAAATATAATACTTCAAGATTTATAAAAAACTGGCCAAGTGCGAGTCGAAATCGTGCACGAAGGGTTCCGTACCTACATCGTAAAAAAACGGCAAAAAAAATCACTTTTTATGTATGTATCCTCCGACTGCACAGCTTCATATTCTCCTTGTTTACGTCTTTTTAGTTCGCTTTTCAAGCAGTCGGGTTTTTTGTTTTTTTTTTTTTAGTATCTGTCTTTAAACCTTTTGCTATTGAAATACTTTAGTTGGGTTCCCAAACTTAAATAAATTATTTTATTCTGTTTTTAGTTTTTGTTGTTAAAGCGGCAATAGAAATAAGTACATCTCTGTGAAAATTTCAACAGTTTAGCTATCACAGTTCATGAGATACAGCTTGGTGGCAGACAGACGGACCGCGGAGTCTTAGAGTAATAGGGTCCCGTTTTTGCCCTTTGGGTATGGAACCCTAAAAATAGTCTTTTTTACAAGGAACACACTACAAGTGCTAAATAACTTTACTTTCTTTGTTTGTGACATCGATTAAAAACCTTTGTTAAGGTTTTACAAAAAAAATTTTCATACCAACAAAAAATCTGAAATTGCAGATTACCATGTGACCGGGAAACTACTGATAACACCAACACGTGATATATTCGTATGTCAATAAAAACGAATATGTAAAAAAAAAACAAGTCTTGCAAAGCAGTTTTTCAATCGCAAAAGGTTTAAAGACGGATTCTAAAAACAAGTCAAGTTAGGTTGGTACAAACACTAGGTACTCGTAAATAAAGGAAGTGCAGGTGATGAATTATTTAACAAACTGTTTATGAAATTCAAATAACTATCTCATTAAAGCTGCTATAAGTTGACTAAGATCCCAATTTCATCACTGGCCTTCAAAACACTGGGCTGACTCATAAATCATCATCATCATTTCAGCCAAAAGACGTTTACTGCTGGAAATAGGCACCCCCTAACTCGGGGGGGGCTGGGTCGACCCAACGCGAATGTATACGTACATCCGTGGTGGGGCGACCCGGACTGCCAGGCACTTCTTCTCATGCAACCGAGCGGGTGGGCAGGTTGCGGATAGCCCAACCCCGGCTGCGGTACGATGGCGGCTTCGCTCGCTGTTGGTTTTCCGGCGGTCGGGGCATCTGATAAAGATCCCGGACAAGAGAAGTTCCCGAAAGCCAAACCCCAGGCCTAGGGTAACCCAGACACCACTCTCCCATGAGCCTACCACCCAAATATTCCATCCTTTCCCTATCCGCACACATCCCGTCGATCCTTAAATCCCGAGGTTAACTCCCAAGCCTAGGGTGACCCCCCAAGACCACTCCCCTATCCATCAAATTCCTTCCTTCCTTCTCCTTAAATCCCGTCGATCCTAGAGGAAGGGTAACCTCGATTCCAAAAAAGCCCACCCCCCACATCATGAACAATGCAGGAAGACAAGACAGTTACCCAGGTGGGTCCCGGCCAAGCCGGGGAATCCCACACCGCTTCGGCGGTCAGCTCCCATCGTAATATGGGGGGAGCATCTAACTGCAGTAATGATGTACTGATGCCGCGCTTTTCTGCGCGGCTGGCTGCTGATCTAGCGCCCAAACCACTGGCTGCGATAAACGCGCCCACAAACCCGACCCTGGCTGCGACTAACGCGCCTTTAGACCCGACTCCGGCTGCGACCCACGCGCCAACACCCACTACACGGGGCATGCCCCCCGCGAACCTCTGGCAACAGAGCATCGTGCGGAACAGCTCCAACTACTCAGACCGACACGACAACACAGACACGGGGCAGGTCGACAGGCCTGGCAGCTCTATCACTCGCCCGGCTGATGTCGATGAAGTACGCCTGGAAAAGCGCGGAAAAATCCCAGCCGGGGAGAAGGAAGTAGGCGACCGAAAGCGCAGCACGCGCGAAGGCAATAGCCAGCGCGAAGCGCGATCGGACGCTGAAGGGAGGGTACGCGACCAGCCACGAGTACGCGCAGGGGCAACCCAGCGCGGAAAGGGGCCGGACGCGGGGCCACGCGATCGGCCGCTTGCACGCGAAGGGGAAACCCAGCGCGACGAGCGACCGGACGCGGGGCCACGCGACCAGACGCAAGTACGTGCGGGGGAAACCCAGTGCGAAAAGCGGACGGACGCGGACCTAAGCGAGCGGGGGAAGGTACGCGAAGGGGCAACCCAGCGCGAAGAGCCTCTGCAAGCGAGAGCATCTGCCGGGGCCGCCGCCCGACCCCAAGACACCGACAAAACCCACAACCAGACACGACCGAAACGCACTAGGGGAAAGCGCTCTCATGCCTCACGCCGGGCGTTGCTGACATCCGACGCCCTGCCAGGCACCTCTAACCCGAAGCCTGTACCAGGTGGGACGGGGCCGGGGAAGAGGACGCGCCCTGACGACACGGCCTCACCCAGTATGCTCCAGGGGGACGCCAAGCGCGTGAGAATTCACTCCGCGCAGGGAGGGCAGAGAACCTACGCGCGGGCCACAAAGGACATTCCTGCGCGGCTGGCGGTAGCAATCTGCCTTCCCCACCCCAGTAGAGAGCTAACTGGGGATGAGGCCGAACTCATTAAGACTGCCCTTGAAGACAGACTCATGGACTCGGATCCGTCCACACCACTCCCGGCCTTCCGCGGATACCCACGGGTAGCGGAAGGCACGGTGCAGATATGGTGTGAGGACGAAAACGCCCTGACCTGGCTGACCCAAAACGTACCACTTATAAAACTCCCCGACAACGACCAGACGCTGACGGTACTGCGACAGACTGACGTGCCCACCCGGGTCCGAGCCTCGCTCTTCGTCCCTCGCTATAGAGGTGATGTGGGCAGGCTCCACGGTATTCTGATTCGTCAGAATACCTGGTACAACATTGCCCGGTGGTCACTATACAGGGCGACTGCCGTCGGTGGCGACCGCTACGGGACGTATCTGACCCTGGGGCTGCCACCGGAGGAAGCCGAAAAGGTCCTGGGGCGGGAGCGACGTATATCGTACCTGCTAGGGTCGATATACGTGCGCTTCTGGCCCAAGACCCGCCCCTCTGACATCCAGACCGACGGCACAGACACTAACGCGACAGAACCGACGACGACACAGACGGGCGACACGGACATTGTCCAACTCGAGGAGTATATGGCCCAAACGACAATGGCCGAGGTCGCCGAACCCATACTGCCCGCATCACCCGGCTGGAATGCGCAACTTCTTGCCTCCTCACCGGGGGACACGCACGACGACGAGCTTTACCGGGAGGTGGAGACGGAGGCACTATCCGATGGATCTGTCTCCGATTAACCCCGCTCCCCCTCCACCAGCCCCCCTCAACATCATCCAAACTAACCTCCAACATAGCCAGACTGCCACGGCTAGCTTACGCAGGGCACTGGAGGTTAAACACCGAACCATCGCACTGATCCAAGAGCCGTGGATCAGGAACAATAGAATATGTGGCCTCGGTAACATCGGAGGTAAGATAATTCTCGACACACATGGCTCAGGAAAGCCAAGAACCTGCATCTATATACCCAAAGAAATTCCCTTTACGACAGTAACACAATTCTGTTCCAGAGACCTGACAACTGTCAGGCTCCATACCGAAGTTAGCGCTCCGGATGTTGTACTGGCCTCGGCATACATGCCAGGTGAGGACACAGATTGCCCACCAAAGGAGCTGGCTGACCTGGTGCAGCACTGTGAGCGCGCCGGTTTGGACCTGATCATCTGTACTGATTCGAACGCACACCACCCGCTCTGGGGCAGTGCCACACCGAACTCCAGAGGAGAGGTACTATCCACCTTTTTATTTTCTACTAATCTTAACATTGTTAACCGCGGCACGGAACCCACTTGGGTCACGGCCCGGGGACAAACAATCATAGATTTAACACTCGCCACAGAAAACGCGACAAACCTTATCACAAACTGGCACGTATCGGACGAGCCTTCTTGCTCAGACCATAGAAGGATACGCTTTACACTTACCACAAACACCAAAAAACCCGCACCAAGGCGAAACCCGAGGCGTACCAACGTTCCAAGGTTCAAAAGCCTTCTGGCCTCACTTTTAGCTGAGCATCTAGCACTGGCAACCGTAAGGGACCAAGCACAATTAGAACACACTGTAACGGAATTATCCAAACACATAACAGAAGCTTACCACGCATGCTGTAAATCAAGAGCGCCACAAAGCAGGAACGAGAGGAACCCCTGGTGGAACGCTGAACTTGGTAAACTCAGAGATACGCTGCGTAAGCAATTTAACAGAGCAAAAAACACGAGACTCCCGGAAGACTGGGAGATATACAAAGAGACCCAATATGCATACAAAAAACAGACTAGAACCGCCAGGAGGATGGCGTGGCGGAAATTCTGTGAATCCATTGAAACAAACAATGAGGCCGCAAGGGTACGGAAGATCCTATCAACTGATCAGGACCGATCCCTCGGCGCGCTGAAAAAACCCGACAACTCATACACACAAACCGACTATGAAACCAGCAAGGTCCTCCTCGAAACTCACTTCCCAGACTGTCAAGTCCTGGAGGACAGGATGTGGGAGGCTGAACCCGAATGGACCCCGACGGAACAAGACTGGTCAAGAGCCCACAATATAGTAACAGTAGACCGGATAAAATGGGCTATCAACACCTTTCAGCCATACAAGTCAGCGGGGCTGGACGGCATCTTCCCAGCCCTACTACAGTGGGGGGTAGATTATCTAACGCCATGGCTGTTGGAGATCTATCGGGCCTGCATAGCACTAAGATACATACCTCTCGGATGGCGCGAGGTGAAAGTCATCTTCATACCCAAACCTGGAAAAACTGATTACACACAACCCAAGGCATATAGACCTATAAGCCTCACATCCTTTTTGCTGAAAACCCTCGAAAGACTCTGCGATAGGCACATCCGTGATGGGCCTCTGCGAGAAAAACCATTGCACAAACAGCAGCATGCGTACTCCACAGGCAAATCAACCGAATCCGCGTTGCACAACGTGGTTTCAAAAATTGAATGCGCAGTGGACCACAAATGCTCTTCATTGGCTGTCTTCATTGACATTGAGGGCGCTTTCGATAAGACCATGTTCAACAGCATAAACACGGCCCTCGACAGACACGGCATAGACCCGACCCTAGGGGGCTGGATCACCAATATGCTCAAACTGAGAGCGGTCCAAGTCACGGTTAACGACACTACAAGGGCTATCGTCGCGAAGGGCTGTCCACAGGGGGGCGTTCTTTCGCCACTTCTGTGGAACCTGGTAGCTGACAGCCTCATCAAAACACTCAACGATAAAGGTTATTTCACCGTTGGCTACGCGGATGACATAACAATAATAATAAACGGATCCCACGAAAACACTCTATGCAATCTCATGCGTCAAGCCCTGAAAATAGTAGAGGAATGGTGTAGCGAGCACCAACTCTCAGTGAACCCCGCAAAAACTGAACTTATTCTCTTCACTAAAAAGAGAAAACCGATGACACTGCAATTACCGCGTTTCTTCGGAACAACACTAAGCCTTTCAACTGGAACCAAGTACCTGGGCATTTATTTGGACAAACAGTTGAATTGGGCAAATCACATGAACCACATCATCACAAAAGCCAGCATATCCCTGTGGCAGTGCAAACGCCTGCTAGGCAGGAATTGGGGTATTAGCCCCATGGTCACCTACTGGCTATACACTACAGTCATCCGACCAATCATCACATATGGCTCGCTGGTCTGGTGGCCCAGGACAGACCTCAGCACAGCCCAAAGAGATCTCGAAAAACTACAGAGGTTCGCCTGTGTTGCAATCACCAGTAGTATGAGAACCACACCCACTGCCACCCTACAGGCAATGCTGGGACTCCCACCTCTGCACTTAATTGTGAGGGAGGAGGCAGCCCTAGCCACCTTTAGACTCTACCTATCAGGTTCCCTAAATAAAGACTCCAGAATTAAGCACACACGCATAAAGGAGGATGCGATTAAGCGTAAACCGATGCTAGCATCCCCATGTGACAAAGCCCCAAAATCACACCACTTTCACAGGCACTACAACATAACACTCACAGAGGAAAGATGTGACTACTCTGGCCCGAAAGAGATGAGAATATACACCGACGGATCGAAAACCGACTTAGGTACCGGAGTCGGAGTCTTCTCATACGATTTCAACATAAACATATCCAGACCGCTAGGAGGGTTCAACACCGTCTATCAGGCGGAGTGTGTGGGCATCATACAAGCGGTCCATGCCCTAGAAGCCAGGAGGGTCACGGACACCCACATACGGATACTCTCCGACAGCGCATCAGTCCTCCAATCCTTACGAAAAAATTACATTACATCTAAACTAATACTAGAATGTCACAACGCACTGGAACAGATAACTGTATCTAGTCGTAACACGGTGACACTACAATGGATAAAGGGACACAGTGGATCGCTGGGCAACGACGCGGCTGACGAGCTTGCGAGGCGCGGATCCAGCTCGACGGTCTATGGACCCGAACCTGTTGTACCCATCCCCTTCAACCAAATACGCAGGTGGCTACAGGAATTCACCCAGACACAGGCGGAGAACTGGTGGGCCTCGGCACCGGGCTGTAGGCAATCCAAAGAAGCTCTGCCATTCTTGGACAGTAGGCTTACCAGGCGTCTTTTACGCCTGGACAGGAATGGCCTCCGCCTGGTGACGGGGACCATCACGGGACACTGCTCACTCAATAAACACTTCCACACAATAGGCATAACGGACAGTCCTCTGTGCAGGGCATGCATGGAGGCTGAGGAAACCGTTGCGCACGTTCTCTTTGAATGCACAGGTGTCACACAGATAAGAGCACAAACCCTCGGGTCACCCAGATCTTACACGGATGTTCTGAGGAAACCAGGAGCTTTAATTGACTTCTGGAGGGAGGTGGGCTGGTTGGAATGACCACCCAACGGCCGCCATGGCCCACGTACAAAGGTCCATTTGAAGGACTAAGTGCGGAAACCAAACCCCCCTAACATAGAACATAGAACATAGAGGCACCCCCTAAGCGTCGTCACACTGATTGGTCCATTGCGTCTGGCATCCACCGGGTTCCCGCAGCCTTGATCAGGTCGTCGCTCCACCTAATGAAAGGCCTTCCAACGCAACGTCTTTCGGTTCACGGTCGCCACACCAGAACTTTTTGGGCCCAGCGGCAGTCCGTTCTTCCAGCAATGTGCCCACCCACTGCTACTTAAGTTTGGCAATTCTTTGGACTATTTCGATAACCCTGGTTCTCTTGCAGATGTTTTATTTCTGATTCGATCACGCAAGGAAATTTCGAAAATAGCTCTCTCCATTGCTCTTTGGGTGACTTTAAGCCTTCTGATGGGGCCCATTGTGAGCGGCCACGTTTCGGTTCCATATGTCGTGACTGGCATAATACACTTGTCATAGACTGGCTGTGATCTGGAACCCGTATGAGAGTACTTACGCCTTACTTGTTGTCAAAAATCCAAAAAATCCAAAAAGCCTTGTTTCGTTTTCTTGATAATAAACTATACCCCTCTTACTAATAAACGCGGAATAAAGTTATACCAGGTATAACAAAGGAGTATCCATACATTTTCATAGGTTTATACTTGTTAAAACTTTATTCTGTGTTTACTAGTAAGAGGGTTCGGATATTACCCCTTCCTATACCCTACCAAATTTCTACTTGGTGTTTTAAATTTTAATTCTCTCGAAGGCGTAATTACTTTATGCTTAACTCTGCCAACCGTAATATGCGGGGTGAGTCCGATTGCCAGGAGCTCGTGGCGCAGTTGTTGAGGCTGCTTGTACCTGTGGTGCCCAAACAACAGCTTTTACCACGAAGTCACCAGCTTTTGGCCGTACTTTCGGCACGTACAGTGTCCCGAGCTAACTCGCTTCTAGTTCGGGCGCTCACAATGCTAAATGCCCTTCTGACATCAGCACCGGAGTGTGACCTGTTTGCTGGGAAATGTGCATGTGTGTGTGTTGTATCGTGAATGTTTAAGTTTTTTTGAGAAGATGGATGAAAGTTAGATTAGTGAATCTATATAAATAAAAAGAATAGTCCTGACTGACTGACTGACTCATCAACGCCCAGCCCAAACCCTTGGACCTAGAAAGATGAAATTTTGCACAAAGCTTTCCTTTATAATGTAGAGTAGGAATAAGGAAGGATTATTGGAAATTTTACCCCTAAGTGAGTTAAATTGGGGATGAAAGTTATAATAAGGCATTTAGCCTCTAAATATAAAATAAGAAAACCACTTTTTTAAAGATTTTTGTATTTCATATCTTAAAGGGGTAAAATGGGGTGTTAAACTTTGTAAGAAAAATAAATTGTTTACTTAGTATTTCTTTCAATAAAATTAAAGAGATACGTATTTAAGGATTTTTTGAATTTTATCTCTTAAAGAAGTATTACGGGGTGTTAGAGTTAGTAAGAAAAATAAATCGTTTATCATCAAAATTACTTGAAACTTAGTATTTCTACTCTTCAATATAATTGAAAAAAAAGTTCATAAGAATTTTTTGAATTTCATCCCTTAAACGGATAATGTAAATTTATTTTGAGCAAATTTTGTAGTCTACGCGAACAATGACGCGGGCAGAAAGCTATGTGTGGATAACAATTTAAAATATTCCGCCAGAACTGCAAAAAACGAAACAGCCAAAATCGAACAGGCGAAGCTGCGGGCGGAGAGCTAGTAAGTGAATAATTGTATATGTAAATATGTATTCTTTGTACATATTATTAATTCTGTAAGTATTTTCTGTTATTTTTTTTTTCCTTTTTTTGTATTTATATTCTTCTATGTTTTTTGTTATATCCTGTTTTTTTATTAGTTTTTATTTGTATATAGATATCTTTAATTTTGCCTAATTCTTATATGTTTCGTTTAAGTGATTTTTTTTCTCATTGTATATATGTATACTTGTATATTATACATGTATACTTAAATACATAAATAGACTTTCGTCTTAAGTCACTGTGGTAAGTTGGACGAGAAGATACCC
Source organism: Anorthoa munda (assembly GCA_945859665.1). Lineage (NCBI taxonomy): Eukaryota > Metazoa > Arthropoda > Insecta > Lepidoptera > Noctuidae > Anorthoa > Anorthoa munda. The sequence goes on along the minus strand of OX243895.1, from coordinate 34,469,122 downwards.
CACAACTTCCCGGACGCTGTCCAGGCGAGTTGGATTCAACGGTTGACCTCTTTCTCGAAGTTGGACCTACCTAACTGGACCGTTTGTCCCGGGTAGACATAATCGTCTACAACTTCGAGCAAGAGTCCTACCTTGATAGGAGTAGGTGGTCATGGGCATTCAAGATCACCTTGATTTGTCCATGTTCATTAACCGACTTCAAAAAAAGGAGGTGGGCAACATACGGAACGTATATACGTAAGACTCATAAGTATGTATAGTTTATGTAGGTATATTGAAGAAGACATCGTCTCTGACTTATTGTACCTACCTATATCTACTATGTATCTACCTATCTTCCTATTTAGGTAGTTTAAGTCACGAAGAATTGTATGAACAGTAAAACATTTTTTTATATAGGTAGATTGAATTACAAGTTACCTATGCAGTTCGTTAAAACGTGAAATTGCGATACGTTTAAGTTCTTCCTTCCTTTATAGGCTAAACATCAATTTTGTTCAATATTTTAATTTTCTCTACTAGAAATACCTCGGAATTATGATGATCGGTGATTGAGAGAGTCAGAGAAAAAAATAAGAAACTGATCTGAATGGCTTCGAGATAAGGATGGTACGGCCGTGTATGTGTTTGTTTCTGTTCGACTTGGCTGGACACTGCCGTAATCCCATATTGCAATTTTTTTTTAATAATTTTGTAATCATGGCTAACCACACGAGGCTCGCTTATCACAGCAACTCCCACGGAAATATCTATTTATAACTTTGTTTGTCACAGAAATTCATCGTTTTGCGCTCTATACACAACCCGGTGGTCACCAAGAGTGGACGTTTCTTCTATATCTGCTGAACCAACCTTGTCTAGAGAAAAAAATGTCTGTTTGCACGCTTACGTTAGCATTGTTAGTGCTGCAGCTGGGCTTGGCGAAATGCTTTTCATGGGGTAAGAAGATACTAATTCATTATTACTACTTTTGTTCATTTTGTTTTGAGGTGAATGTCTGAAAATTTATTTAGTGTTAGTTTTTCGAATCTCATATTAATAAATGTTCTTAATACTGACCCTTCAAAGAGGGCGTTATTGTAGGATGATAAGCTTGTTCAATATCGTTATTTACTCCAAAATATAATGACACAATTTACTGGAGTATCAGTCCATCAACACGGTAGCCAAGAAGTTTTTTTTACTTATTCATTAACAATTTACATTGTGTCTGAATGTTTACAAAATGTTACCTAATATTCTAAAGAGAGAGCCTGAACGTTTGGAGTTTAGAGGTGTAGGGTACCTTATCTTTAAAGCAGGGGTCTCCAATTACTTTAATTTTGGGTCCGTTTCCTAAAAATAAAAAGACCATCGCGGTCCGTAAGTAGTAGATCCTTTTTATCTACCTTTAGGAGTGGGTTTTATTTTTCAACTTAAAAAGAGGAACTTTGAAGTATATATATACTAATAAAAAATATTTTTTTAAATCGGACCACTCTATAAAAAGTTACGCATTGTCATACTTAAAACAATATATACGATTCTCGGTTTAGGTAAGCTTGTCGAGAAATCTGTGAATGCAATTTTTTTTCTTTTAAAAATAAGGGAATGTTTCCTTTAAGTAAAATAATCTATCTCAAGGATTGAAAGTGATTAATTAATTTATTAATTAATTTAATTTAGCCCTCTTGGCCCATTGATTTTTCCACCCTATATACATGTCGATCCTACTTTTTTTTTCGTCGGTAAAAGTAAGTAGCGAGATTTATTTTCGAATATTATTGTAAAAACCGGCCAAGAGCAAAAACATCAAAAAAAAATATAGTCCGAGTCTGACTCACACACAGCGAATTTTGTATTAACAGCTACATTTACCAAAATAAATAGGTAACATTACTAACGTTCATAAACAATGAATGCACCGAACATTGCTCTAACGCAGGGATTTTTCCGTTCGAAAACTGGTGTCCACATTCATCAATATACAAAATTATTACTTTTCCAAGTACATTTTATAAGTTGGTCGACTATTACTCGTAAACTTGTAACTCCTTCCTAGCTGTGATAGTTTTCTTTTAATTTCGTTATATATGTCATGGACCAAGTGATTATTCAATGCACTATTTATAATGCCTAGGCATTATGAATCAAGTAGTCACATTGTGTGGTCATTATGAATGTTGCTACGTAACGGTTGGGCAATTCGATAATAATGGTCAATGAATTAGTCCAAGAGCGAGCGAAGCGAGCTAGGGAGCTTAGGGTACAAAAACGTTTACCCGACACGGATAGGTTAGGTTTGAAGCGGATTACGGCGAGCAAAGCAAGCGAACTCAGCTCCCGTCCTCTCCTTTAAGTTAGGTTACTTTAGACCCTAAAGACAGAAATATTAGGAGCCCCGTCGATTTTGTTCCTTAAATAGTAATCGTACTTACCTATGCTATAATCAATGACAACATTAAAATAAAATGAAATATTACCTGGCCCAATAAGTGATGGGCATTATTCAGAAAGCCCAGTTAATTTAATTATTTCAATAGTGTTTAATTAATCACTTGGTGCCTATCATATATACTACTGCCGTGATTTTTTTCACATATCCAATAGCCACCATTTAGCCGGCGGGGAGGGGGACACTTGTCCCTTACAACTTTTTTTCCATTTAAAGTTTAATTTTACGCAAACGGATCCCTGAATCGAGAAATGGTTTTCACTGACCCGTAATATTTTTTTCAACACACTTGCTCATAAAGTGGCTTTAATTTCACCGCAATTAGGCACATAATGATACCTGTAATCAAACTGTGACTTTTTTTTTGCTATTATTCACAAGTTATACAGTTTTTTTTTTATTTTATTTGTTGAGTTGCTTTGTTCTTAAAAAAGTTTCGATACAAAAAAGATGCTCGATAGTACAAATAAATTAATGTACCTATTGCTTGCTCATTTCATGCAACTTCGTATTTAAATAGATAATTTCAACTTGTACGTGTTTAATAAATTAAACTTTCACTCAAATATAACTTTTGTTTTCTCTGTAATAAAGAAAACTTGAAATTACCCAATTTTAACATGGCTAAATCACTATCCGTGAAAAGCCAAAAAAAAGAAACCTCATTCTTTTAGTCTATATCGCCATTGGTAGATGCAGCAATTATCAGTTTTCCTATGCACGCATAGGAAAACTGATAATTTTTTCCCGCCATTGCGAAAACAATTTCACAACTCGTTTTCACTGTTGAAATTCCAGATATTTATTAATTAAAATGTCTACAAGTACTAATTATGAAGAAAATTATTTATGTTGTTTACCGCCCGATATATGATGTGAAACCCTTAACGTTATGGAAAGTTTACTACCTGAAAACTCCAAGGAAAAATATCTATTATCTACTAAATGAAATGATTTTTAGGTTACCGTACCCAAAGGGTAAAAACGGGACCCTATTACTAAGACTCCGCGGTCCATCTGTCTGCCTGTCTGTCTGTCCGTTTGTCACCAGGCTGTATATCTTGAACCGTGATAGCTAGGCAGTTGAAATTTTGTTTTTTTTTTATCGGTTATTTTTCGGGGAGTGTGCGATGGAATTGCATGAACTAATTCCTCCTAGCCTGTTCCATCATCGGACTACAAGACGTACGGCGATGCGTCATCGGTACATGGTGGACATCCCACCCATACGCACCAAACGTTTCGGGAGTACTTTCATTATGCGTTACCTGTACGCTAGGAGTGGAATTCCCTGCCAGAGTCTGTATTTCCTGATATTGCGATAATGGTACGGAACCCTTCGTGCGCGAGTCCGCCTCGCACTTGGCCGGTTTTTTTGTATTATTTTCTTCACAAGTGTGTTGAAAAACGTCGTATGATACACGTGTGTATTAATGATTACCGGGTACACTAAACGAAAATTCTTCCATACAAACGTAGTCTGGCTTTTACTCCACTGTTTGACGATGTACGTTCAAATTAAAAAATGATATCTATTTGTCTCATCTTTGCTAGCCCTGTATGGAAGCAAAAAAGCAAAAAAAAAAAATGACTTGAAAGTTATGAGCTTCGAAAGTTCATTTTAACACTCATTTTAACGCATCTTTGGGCGCAAATAGGTACCATAAGAAACGGCCCCCATACAGGGATAGATTAGTAGTTCAACAATGCAAATAATTTTATTTTGAGGATATACATTCAGTCGTCTTTTCATGATATCCAAACTCCCAAAGGTCTGTTTATAAAATTTCGCGCGCTGGTTTTCCTTCTAAATCATCATCCATTTCGCTACAAATATGAAAAAGCGTGTATTCGTACGCGTACTAACTTCTTACTGCTCATAACAGCATCTATCTGTTCCGCACGTGTTGTTGGTTGATATAGCACGCATTTTAACCCCGCGCACAAAATAGTTCGTGCCGTCGACTAGTGTACCCTCAAGACCCTCACCTAACGGCTCGGGTCTCAATGGCGCCTCAGCGGTACTCACCAACATTACACACTTGTACCATAATGTACTATGAATAGCCCATCCAACGATACCCTACACCATGGGAAGGATGACGATACCCCAAATTATAGCTTTCTATATAATCAATACCAATTCATATTAATAAATCTGTAGAAAAGTCGTTTTTGAATATCAAAAATATATTATGTTTTTAGTATTTGTTGTTATAGCGGCAACAGAAATACATCATCTGAGAAAATTTCAACTGTCACGGTTCATGAGATATGCCCGGTGATAGACGGACAAACAGACAGACGGATCGTGGAGTCTTAGTAATAGGGTTTTACTCTTTAGGTACGGAACCCTAAAAATGAGCGGGTAAATAAGTGAGATGCGTTTTTATTAGAGGCTTTTTATTGTTAAGGGGTATTTTTAGGAACTTTTGGATGATTGTGGACCCTGGAATAACCCGTGGATAATGGCTATCAGAAAACATAGTGTCGATGATCCACACTAAACACGCTGATTTATAAGAATTGGCTTGTAGGTATATGTATAAATAGGTCATCAGCAGTAGGTACCATGCATAAGATGATAATCGACCGTAATCAAACTACCGTAATAAAACGTAAGTAATAGCAGTATTTTAGTTTATGTACCTACCTACGCAATTTTATTTTATTTTATTAATCTTAGGAAAACTTACAGCTAATACAATAAATACGCAGAAACAACATGCAAAAAACGGCAAATTAAAAGAATAATTAAATAAACTAGAACGACTTTGGATTTTTAATTTTAGTTTTTTGTAATAGGAATTTTACAAAAATGTTCCAAACTGGACCGCGGGCATTAAGCCGAGCTTGTGCAGGCAATTCCATTCGTATGGTCACCCTACCCCGGGGTAAGCCGAAATAACGTCACAGTAAGTAAGTAAAGATGCAGTGTAGGTAAGTCTCAGCGGTGTCCTTGAGATAATTACCTACGTCTACGCCCGCTTTGTCTCATTCATGACATGAATAAACAAACGATAATAACAAAGCTTCGTAAGTTGGTAGATAGGTAGATAAATACTTATTTATACAAAAAATTGGTACTAAGGTACCTATTAATGTAACTTATTGTTTTATGTCATTGGGAAATAGGTAGAGTATGTACTGTGAGAAACATCCCAACGTTCGGAGTCCATGTCGGCAACCAAACCTAAAATAATAACAAAGTCCGTAAACAACACAGTTCGTAAGAAAGTAGATTACTCAATACCAAAGTCCAAATCACAAGCTAAATCTAAATCCAAGTTCATAGAATAGGTCAATAGTGTCAGAAATATTATTATATAAGTACAATTTAGAAAATAAATCAATTCGCACTTACAGCACAGTAAGTAAAGTAATAGTCTACAACAAACATACCCCCGAAGCACACTCGAAGTGCCCCGAACAAATCCCGTACGAGCGATGCATAAACGTGAGCGTAAGCAGTACGACCACGTACACATTGACATTTGCTTGACGCGACAGCAATACTTGCTATTGAACAAAACCGGCCAAGTGCGTGTCGGGCCACGCGCAGTAATAGGGTTCCGAAGTTGCATAATAATGCGGACTAAAAAGAGGGTTTTGTTGTTGTTACATGAACATTAGAACGGTTTCAGCGGCTCACAAAGTCTAAAAACGGGCCCACATAGGATGATGTTTTTTTTAATCTATATTCTCGCGTTTGACCACTATCTCGCCTGATGGTAAGCGATATGATGTGGTCTTCGATGAAGCACGCTTGCCTAGATGTAACCTATTCACTCTTGACTTAAACTAAATAAGGACTAACTGGTAACTGAAGAAGGAGTTATATAATCCAACTTCGCAACTGAAGTTAGAAAAATATTATCTATTTGAGTACTAACGCGGGTGCGAATTGCGAAAGGAGCCGATACGAGCGCGCGTTAGAGCCACGGGGGATGGTATAGTTCGTTCCTAGATCCTTGCGTGCACGCTCCTTGTTTATTTCTCTTTCGGAATTAGAAAAAAATCGTATGTATTCACCTCTAATCTCCTCTAATACCGCAGATTAGAGGTGAATCCTCTAATTTGCGGTATTCACTATTTCATTCTGGAAAGTTTTACGCTACTCAATTATTGATGAAGTCGGGTCGAATATTGACTTTATAGAAGGATATCGACAAAAGAAAATAAGTAATTTGCTTGGAAATCGAATCTAATTTGACTTAAATTTAAGGTTTTAATTACAAAACGTCGAAAATACTTCTGCACTAACACAAAATAGACTCCACCGCGCCCATGCGCCGTATGGACTACGGACTGGTACTGCCAAAGACTCCGGCCACTCCAATGCGTTATTCTAGCTTAAACGTTCATAAGCATATATTTACTAATTGTTTTAAACAGCTAACAACGTTATTTAAGTAATTTTTCAATGGCATTTGTACAAAATTTTTACTGTTCCAAGTACATTTTATAAGTTAGTCGACTATTACTCGTAAACTTGTAAAGCCTTGTTATCCGTGATAATTTTTCTTTTAATTTCGTTATATTTACTACTGCCGTGAATTTTTACACATAGCCTAGAGCAACCATTTCGCTGGCAGGGGGGGGGGGGGACACTTGACTCTAACATAAATTTCCAACTTAAAGCTTAATTTTACGAAAACGAATCTCTGAATCTAAAAATGGTTTTAACAAACCCATAATATTTTTGAATGGCCTAACCAACGATACCCCACACCATGGGATAGATGAGAAAAAAAATACATCCCCACTTTACGTCTATGAGAGGTACTCGAAAAAATAATATTTTTTATCATTTTATGTTACCTCTCTGTCGGAATTATTAATATGTATATACATGCCAAATAATAGCTTTCTAGTACTTAGATTCTTTTGAGCTAAGCTGCGGACGGACAGACGGACAGAGCGAAACTATAAGGGTTCCTTGTTGACTTCGGAACCCTAAAACGTATGATTAATTTGATGTGTTCCGTAATACCAAAAATTATTAATAAAAACTTAATGTCTTGAATTTTTTTTTCGATTATTTGTAATTTGATAATATGAGCTATGTTTCTGCACCGACAATATTATAGATATTGTTTTTTATAATATAGAAAAGTCAATAAGAAAACATGTCATTTACGCTGTAAAAATGTACGAAATGGAATTCGCTTAAACTTCATTTTAGGTAAGTATCTTGAAAAAAAAGACGTAGGAAACTAGATAAATACTGTTTGAATCCGAACTCTAGCATAATATGGTGAAAATACGCTCAACTTACAAATGATTTAGGTATTACGTTTGTATGGACAATTCATGCTCCGCCGCGCCCTTAACCGGTCGATGCATATACTGCTTACCTTCAGAGGCTAGTTTATTTATCTCGTTTTATCAGTAAATATTTTCCATTGACTTGTTGTCTAGTCGTCATACTTTCTAGGAAAATCTAATCTTGCTTTTTGGTAGCATACGTGGGAAATAAAAAATTATTCATAAAGAAATATTTTATAAAACAAGCTTTTTTTTTATTCTTCACTGCAAACTCTTTCATTTGATACTCATATCATGGCTGTGCACAAAAAATAACAAGTACTCCATCTTGGGCCTTCCACCATATTGGATTTAGAATGACGTCACATAACTAACCATACTAAACACACTTACATACATACATTGCAAGTTAAATAAAAGCTTGTAAAAATACTAGTTTCCGGAATTCGAAATTGCGAACATTTTTATTTTAGGATTATTGTGGCATTTTTAGGGGTTCGTATATTTTGGAGCTGATAATTCTGCATTCTGACATTCTGTATTTCTGCTAGGGATGAGCAAACGAATAAAATATTTCGATAAATATCGAATCGATATTCACAGACAGTATCGATAATAATTGGTCGGTCGCTATCTGGCTGCACTTTTTTAAAAGTTACCTCAAAACCTATTGGTTCAGAAACAAAACTTCTGAAAATGTTGTCATTTGTTGTATAATATACCAATAAATGCTAAAATAAAATAGGATATTGAAGATAAAATAGGAACTCGATTCGATTTAAAAAAAAGTAAGCAGTGTAGTTCACCTGCTTGCAAAAAAGTCCAGTCACCCCGTGTGTTTCCATTAGAAACAAGATAACCCTGGCAAAACTGCCTGGCAAAATTATAAATAACAACTTTTATTTCTTTTTCTTTTGATAGATAATAGTAAGCTTAAGTCAGCACATAACAAATTGAAAAATAAAAACAATTGTTCGCCACTTAACAGGCTGAATATGAAACATTTAGACATAGATTCACTCGTTGAACGTTATTTAAAGCATATTGTCAACGCTTCTACTCGGGTAGTCTATGGGCCACTTTCACAAAGCGGGCCTATAATGCACTCCGATTCCAATATAATAACATTTTAAGGACTCTGGTGCGGCTTCAGGCATGTTTGCAGATGCGCACATAGATGATTTTTAAGCAATTATGGATAAGAAAACCATGTTTGTGGTGCACAGTATGAGGGGGAGCCGTAGCGGCATCCTGAAAATGATAGCGGACAGAATGGTTTAGGCGATCATGCGTCGCTTCATTGACCTGCATGTGAAATGTGCAGGTTGATGAAGAAACATACATATAACTATCCCATTATTATTTTATTGTACTGATATAGTTTATAAGATTTCTGATAAAAAAAGTTTTTGATGCTCTATGTAGAAAAAGCAGTATTATTTTTAAATAACTTGGTAATTTGGTCCTGTGTACTCTAATCACAGATAACCACAGTTTACACAGAATTGATTGTACACACTCTGCATATATATATTCATATTCTATTATACTACAATATTCATATTCATATTCTTTATTGTACACAAAACAAACATCTAAGGCGAGCTTAATCCATAATTGGGTTCCCTTACAGAAAACCTCAGTGTTATAGCGAGATTTACACAATTAGGAAAATTAATAAAGGGGCACAAAAAATAAAAAAACTTAATAACAAATTAAAATTTCAATTCTTACTAAATAAATACACTACACAAATACGTGTACAGCACACATTGCATAAACATTCTACAACTATAGTAGTTTATGAAACTGTTGCATAATAAGGGGTATTAAAACATGAGTGTGTGTTTATAAACCGAGCCGTAGGCGAGGTTTTTAATAGTATTCACACGAATGTTTTAATACCTAGTTTTGTGCAGTTTCATACACTACTTTATCTACACGCATATATTGGGATTGAACCTACTAAATACCTTTTTTGCATTTCCCATGCCATAAAGTCGTGATAGCATTTATCATATAATTTTCTCGACTATGCTGGTAATAGATTATAAGTAATTTCCTTCGCCGCATCTAAAATATCGGGCGAAGTCAAATTTTCTTCACATTCACTGATATCAGACATTTTTAAGCAAGAATTTAAAAAAACTCATGAAATTCAATACAGCAAAACCTGCAAAACGTATGAATGGCGCCAAAACCCAGCACATCAACGCATTAACTACGCATTTTTCCCGCCCATTCTGCGACCTATAGAATTTTATGAAGCTGCTCGCATTGCGGTAAAAAAATCGTGCAGAAATACCGCAAGAAATCCGTATTTTGACACAGAATCCACCGCAACGCGGCGTGAATTTAATTCGTGCGAATATTTTAAGCTCTATGAACAGGTAGAAAGAGACAAAATTCGAGCGAATAAAAATCGCAGTGCGTGCTTAGCCTAAAGCGGGCATTGTCATAGACAAGTAAAAATTGGAATCAAATCTTTTTAAATAGGTACTGTAAAAATGGCATTACAAAAAAAAATTGATGAAAACTCCTTAGTGAAAAACTTCTTGGATTTGTCCTGTATCGTAATCGAAAAAAAATGTATTATAGCATTATTTTGTTAGAGAAAAAGTGTTTTAATAAGATTCTATTTTTAAATTTCGGTTTTGTGTTTATAAAGTATGTCAATATAAACTCTTTTTGAAGTTTATAATTCGAATATTACGATATGAGAGTAGATAATAGTAGTTTATGCAAAGGTCATATAATAGGGGTTATTAAAACACGAGCGTAGGTTTATCAAATGAGGCGAAGCCGAATTTGATAATAATATTACGCGAGTGTTTTGATACCTAATTATATGCCGTTGCATACACTACTTTATCTTCACTCATACAGTTGAAATAAAAAAAAAGTGGAAAGGGAAGAATATTTGGTATGGCGGGCAATTTAGATTCTCATTGCGCACCGCGCCCATCCACAGACAATGACACTTCTTTACTACAGCCCATACGCGCCAGAAAATTAAAAAGTAAAAGTGTGCTATAAAAATTAAAAAGTTATTTTATGATGCAGTTGTTTGAAAATCGAAGGAAAATGTTGAAATGTAATGGTTTTTTTTTTAATTTTACCTATCCACGAATATAAAGTACGTATTTATACAATATTTTTTGTACACTATTAGGCGAGCCGCATACGTACGTTTTCCGCATTCGATTTCCGAATTCGTTTTCCGTATTCAGAATCCCGAATGCACCGTACGCTAATAAAATACATTGACTGCCGCACACGTCCGTTTTTTTTCGAACGGAACACTTTCCGTACGTACGTATCGAATGCCAGCCAAACAAAATAAAAAAGAGGTAAACAAGAAGAAAATCAAGCTGTGCAGTCGGAGGATACATAATCGCGAGCTGGCTGACCAAAACCAGATGTATCCTCCGACTGCACAGCATGATTTTCTTCTTGTTTCTTCTTGGTCGCGTTCTTCATTACTGAAGGTCGTGTCCCTGAAAGGCCCTCGTGGCTTTATGTACGATGTTCTTCCAATTCAGTCGGTTCTCAGCTTCTCTCAGGGCGGCTGTAACAGAGAGTCCAGTGAGGGCGGTTACCTGGTCTGACCAGCGGTTAGATAACCGGCCGCGAGGTCTTTTTCCATCCACCTTGCCCATTACCACCAATTTCTCGAGATTGTCTGGTTCCCGACGGGCAATGTGACCAAAGTAGCTGAGAATCCTTTGGTAGCAGAGCGTGGTTAGTCTGTCTTTTATGCCTAGTTGATCAAGGATAGATTTGTTCGTTCTCTTGGCGGTCCATGGTATGCGGAGCATTCTTCGCCAACACCACATCTCAAAAGCTTCTATCTTTTTCCGTTCTATTGCCCGAATCGTCCACGACTCCGATCCATATAGGAATATTGAAAAAACCAGTGTCCGGACTAGTCTCATCTTGGTGACATTGGAGACCTTTCTGTCCTGCCAAATACGTGTCAGCTTACTCATCGCAGCTTTGGCCATTTGAGTCCTTCTCCTGATCTCTCTTTCGCTTCCTCCCTGGGCAGTTAGTAACGATCCGAGGTATATAAATTCGCTGGCAAATTCTAGGTCCGCAAGTTCATTCGTTCTAGAGAGTTGACCGGTTCTGTCGATAAGCATGACTTTTGTCTTCGACTTATTAATGGTGAGTCCAACCAGTCCACTCTCATATTCTACTCTGCGAAATAGATCAGCTAGCTCCTTTTCTGAATCTGCAAAGAGTGTAGTGTCATCCGCATATCTCAGGTTGCTGATCTTTATTCCCCCGACAGATACGCCTCCCTCCCATTCTTCTAAGGCTTTCCTCATTATGTATTCACCATATATATTAAAGAGAATAGGAGAAAGAATACACCCCTGTCTTACTCCTTTTTCTGGCTTGAAAGGGCCTGAGATGACGTCATTAACCCTTACCATGGATACCCCGTCCTGATACAGATTAGCAATCAAGGAGACTAGGTGTTGAGGTACGCCCATCTCTTGTAATATGGTCCACAGGCAGTCCCATCTGACGCAATCAAATGCCTTCGAGTAATCGATGAAACACATTAATATCGGCGTGTTGAACTCTCGGCTTTTCTCAATTATTTGCCTCACATTAACAATTTGTTCTTTTGTGCCTCGACCTTTCACAAAACCCGCTTGTTCACTGGGTATCTGCCACTGAAGATACGATTGCAGTCGGCCGTTGATTACATAAACCATTATCTTGCTGGCATGAGAGATAAGTGCAACTGTCCGGTAATTCCCGCATGTTCTCGTGGAGCCTTTCTTGTGCAGAGGAATTAGCAGGGACTCTTTCCAGTCAGTACACCAATTGCCAGTTTGCCAGACTTGATTGCACAGGTCAAGCATTATCTTTATCCCTAGATCCCCTAGGTGCTTAAGCTCTTCAGCAAAAATGTTGTCTCTACCGGCTGATTTGTTTGACTTGAGCTTGTGCAGTGCACTTCGGATTTCAGATTCGAGGATTTCGGGTTCCATGCGTTGCCTGTCTGCAATCGGGTTACTTGGAGCTCGTGCTGCAGAGTCAGCATATAGGTTTTCACAGTATGATCTCCATCTTTCTGTAACTTGGTCTATCTCGGTCAACAGTCTTCCCTCTTCACTTTCTATGGCCCATGTTTTCGGCTTGAATTCTCGAGTGATACTTTTGATTTTCTGGAAGAGATCCCTTGTCTGAAATTTTTGCGCATGGCTTTCTATATCCTGACAAACTGAATTCAGGTAGTCATTATAGTCCCAGCGACACAGACGTTGAACCTTCGCCGACATTTTCCGGTAGTCTGCAAGCGCGGATTCATTATTGTCCTTGAGTAGTTCCTTTCGTTCTCTGATGGCCTTCCATGTTTCTTCCGTTATCCATACCTTTCTCGGAGCGTCGACTGCCTTGCTCTGGCTCTCTTTGCGTGTTGAGAGGATAAGATCTTTCACTCTGTTCCAGTTGTGGTCGGTGTTATCATGACAGTTAATGGCAAAGTTGGCTGATTTGGTCTTGAAGCACTCACTGAAAGCCTTTAGTTCTCCAGGTTCAGGTCTCCTTTGTGTCGGTTGAACTACTCGCTGGCATCTTTTCAATTTGAGACACATCTCTGCCACCAAGAGTCTGTGGTCACTCCCGCAGTCCGCCCCAGGGTACGTTTTAGTGGAAGTTATGCAAGATCTCCACCTCTTGCCGACAGCGATGTAGTCTATTTGATTACGTGCTCGGTCACCCGGCATTACCCATGTATATAGTCTCCTCGGATGGTTTTTAAAGCAGGTGTTTATAATTGTTAGGGAGTTTTCCGCACAAAATTGCAGCCATTTCTCGCCCCTGTCATTTCTGGTGCCAAGTCCATATTTGCCAAATACGTCTTTTAGGTGTTCATCTCTCGACGTGTCCCCTACCTTGGCGTTAAGATCTCCCATTAGAACTGTGATATCTCTTTTTGCCAGACTTTTGAGAGTATCGTCGACTTGATTGTAGAAAGCCTCAGCATCAGACTCGGTTGAGGTGGACGTTGGGGCATATACCACTACTACATTGACACGACATGGTTTTGTGTTGATTCTCAACGTTAGTATTCGATCACTTACCGGGTTATATCCTAGAACCGATTTATTAACCTCGGGAGACACAGACAAAGCCACACCATTCCTACTTTCATTTTCTGGGCCTGAAAAGTATACAGTGTGGCCCTTCGGGGTTGTATAGTATCCTGAGCCTCTCATGTGAGTTTCGGTGATCCCTAGTATTTTCAGGTTGTAATGGGCTTGCTCTCTGTCTATAATCTCTTTTTTCCCTGGTTGGATCATTCCTCGAACATTCCAGGTTGCCAATCTCAACTTTTTGCGAAGCTGTGTGCGATGACCAGTTGTTTTGTCACCAGTAACATACTGTCCGCACTGTGCCTGGTGAGTCACGACAGTGTGGCCAGTAGCATATTTCTCACCATGAGACCTGGACTCAACATGGCGCCGGGTGGTAGCCGGATCGCATCCTATCGGTCTCTTTTCTTGGTCCACTTTCATAGGATTTCTTGGGAAAATAGTGCAGTGGTTTCCCCTTGCCTTCTGCACCGCAGTGATGTTATAAAAATAGTTAGTACGCCCTGCTGCCAACGACTAACATCCGGTTTATGAAGAGATATAACCAGACCCCCGTTCTCTCGTCTGCTTGCCGACCTATATCTCCAAAGGGTTTGGGTACCACAATCTCGGTAATAGGTTACTCGACGTAACAGTGTTCACCACGAGTAGGTGGGAGTGGAGTTGGTGAGGAGAGGCTAAGTGGTTGTTTTTGTTATGCAACCATGTATTGCGCATCACCCACCCTGGAACACCTTCTTCTTTCTTCTTGTTTACCTCTTTTTATTTCGCTAACGTTTTTTAAGCAGTCGGGTTTTTGATTTTTTTAATTAACTTTTTTTATTTACAACTTTTTAGTTATTTTTTGTTAGAATTAGGTACATTTAAAGATATAAGTGTTATATATTTTTGAAATCACCTCTTAAAACCCTTTATTCTGATACCCCACACGATGGGTTTGGAAGAAAAAAAAATTTTTTTTCCTCGACAAAATGGCGCCCAAAATCCGCCATTTTTTTCTTTTCCAATTTTAATGTAGCCAGTGACACTCGCAGGGTTATGACAAATCGATTGACGTAAGCATCATGAGTATCGGTCAACGCGTTTGGTCTCTAGAACGCCACATAGGAACAAACATACTTACATACATACATACATAGACTGATAAACACATTACCCTCCTTCGGCAGTTGGGTAAAAACTAACGTCTGCGCTAGGTACACGGAATTCCGAATCTGTATTCCGTATTCGGAAATCGAACGCGGAAAACGTACGTATGCGGCCCGCCTAACTGTTGAACAGTGTCGTTAAACCGTCGCAATAATTTATGTGACACTATTATAGTTGTGTGAAATATGTTTATGTGTGTGAGGAGTGTGTGCATCTAGTGGAAGGTGAGCATGTGTAATAAGGTTGCGCGCGCGCATGTTTAAATGTGTGTATGTTATAGAAATCGCGGTGCGCGTGAGATTAGGTGATGTATGTAAGTAGGGTCTCCATGTAGACATGTCCCTCTCTAGTAGCACTCTGTTACTTTAGTTTTTACCGCGTGAGTGTTTAGTTTTAGGATATTCAATTCTTTATTAATTTTACTATAAATATAATAACCAAGTGTATAAAATTAATGCTTTGCGAAAGTAGTTTTATGTTGAGATCCAGTGATGAGTTGTAGTCGATTATTAGAATTCGGCGTCGGCAGCTTAGCATGAGTTCTTAAAATTGATCGACGCACGAAGAGCTGACATACCGTAAGGAATTTGCAGTTAGAGTAGAATTCAGTTGTTGGGCATATGTAGGGTTTAATAGTTAAAAAAAATGTTCATACCAGCCAGACGTGGTCCATGACCAGTGGTCCCATTGGTTTCGTCGTCGCGATTGCTGAGCGTGGGTTTCCGGGTTCGATTCCCAAATCAGGCAATGTGTTATTAGCATGGCAATGTGAAAGCATTTGTATGAGCAGCGTATTTTATGGATTGTAGAGAAAACTGATGATTTTTGTGCTCATCTCGGTCTTTAAAAGATTTATCAGTTTTTAAAAATGTTACTTTTGTTTTTCAGATATTATCATGAGTGAAGGAAAATGGTTACAATTTTATAACAACGGAACACTAACGCATATAGAAGGCATTCAATCGGCTAAAGAAATCACTTCAATAATTTACGATCCAGTTCACTACCGGGTGCTGTTTGTCGACGATCAGGGTTCGAAGCAGCAAATATCCATCTTTGACCTATCAACCAGGAATATACAACCTTTAGTTACGAGAACATTAGCCACTAAATTGAGGGTCGCCTACGACCAGGGCATACAATTACTGTTTTGGCTGGAAGGATTGACAAGAATTTACTCGTTTTCATTAAATCCTGCATGTACTAATAAGGCAGTTGATAATAATCATATAGTTACGTTGAATCACGGTGCCTGGGATGTCACCGTGGACAGCTGTGGAGGGTACGTTATTAATTATACCTACAGTTATAACTACACACAAAGGCATATTAGCGAAATACAAAAGAAACATCTTATTTATTTTTGTGGATCTTTGCAAGGTAGTTTTAATATAACCTTATCTATCTTATTTTACTTCTTACCAATCTAATAAAAAAACTTTTTTACAAAAAAAATACTACCGACTTCCAATTAAAAAAACTACAAAGTGAAAAATAACTTTATTTTTGGAAGTCGGTGTCTTTTGTAGTTAGGTACCAATTTTTTGCGTTATGGACACCGACTTTTTATTTTTCACTTTTTATTTGTACGTACATACTAGGCAAGTTGTTTAGTACGGGAATAAATATAATGACCACCAAAAAAAACTTTGTGACGATAACCCCTAACCACCAAATCTAGTAATATACTGACAAAAATAGTAAATGATCACCAAATTTAGTAAATTGATCACCAAATTTCATAAGTGCTAAAACCGTAAGATATCAAATCTAGTGATTTGGTCAATGAATCAGTCCAAGAGCGAGCGAAGCGAGCTCGGGAGCTAAGGGCACCCCGACACGGACAGGTTAGGTTCGAAGGAGATGACGGGAGCTGAAGTGAGCGAGCAAAGCGAGCGAACTCAGCTCCCGTCATCACCTTCGTGTTAGGTTACTTTAGACCCTGTATTCAGAAATAGGAGCCCCGCCCAGCGGGGCTCCGTCGACTCTGTTGCGATTCTAAATTTAATTTTGGTGATCATTTACTATTTTTGGTGATCATTTACTATTTTTGTCAGTATATTACTAGATTTGGTGGTTTGTTAAACATAAGCCGTTTAGTACCTATAACTACAGAATAGATTACCCGAATATCATGAAACTTGAACATAACCGGTGAAATGAGAGATCTACGTACCCCTTAAGAGCGTACTGGCGTGATGTTATGTTATGAAGTGGAAAAAAATAAACAATAAACAGACATGCGATTGCAGCAATCCCGAGAAATTTGCCGTAATTTATTGAAGAGTTCTGTTGTATATCTTCGAAGTTCTTCATCAGATCTTCACCAAACTAAAATGGGACCAATTTCGAAACATACTCCTTCAAAAAAAAAAAAAAAAATAATCGGTCCAAAATTGACGGAAATATGCGTGAACACACACAAAAAAAAAAGAAAACAAACAAACATAATGTCGAACATAGAACCTCCTCCTTTTTGGTAAGTCAGTTAAAAAGCAAAACTTTAGGCGGACGTTTTGACTTGATTGTGTGTATCAAGACAAAACGTCTAAACGGAACTGGATAAAATTTGGCATAGAGATAGATTATAGTCAGGAGTAGCACATAAGTTACTTTTCATATCGGTATAATATTCCCTTGGGATAAGAAAACACTTTATGACGTGGGCGAAGCTGCTGACAGAAGCTAGTTAGTGTATAATAAACTAAATACCTATTCCTAATATTATCTTAATCTACACTTAACGTTCTAAGAGAGAGAGCGAATTTTTTGGGTTGTGTATATCTGAAGGAGCCCGGAACTAAATAAAAAAAAATATTTCAACCTTTTAAAGGTACATTATTCTATTTTCTTTTTTTTTTCTATTAGCTTGCGCTTGATCACTATCTCGCCTAATGGTAAGCGATGATGTGGTCGACGGTGAAGCACGCTTGCCAAGAAAAAACCCATTCACTCTTAATTTAAAGACTCCTAGAAGATAGAGAGCTATCGGGAAACACAGACTCCGGCAGGGAATTCCACTCCTTAGCTGTACGCATAATAAAAGTGTCTCCAAAACGCGTATGGGTGGTTCACGTTTTTTGCGTATGGGTGGGATGTCCACCATGTACCGATGATGCATCGCCGTACGTCTGGTAGTCCGATGATGGAACGGGCTGGGTGGAATTAAATCATGCAATTCCATCGCACACTCCCCGAAATGTAACCGATAAAAAACCGACAGGCTGGCAACTCGGCGACGATGTTCAAGGCTCTGGAGCTTTGACTTGACCAGTGCCTCATTGCCAATGAGTTTTTTGGCCCGCTTTTCAATCGACTCTAGTGCGTCAAGCTGGTATTTGGCAGATCCGTCCCAGAGATGAGAACTGAGTTGTTGCAAGTTGAGCAGCTGTTTCGGCGTGTAGTACTCACCTTCGCATGAATCCCAAACTTTTTGACAGCCAGCTGAGCCTTTGCCTCAATGTATGCCCCAAAATTGAGAGTCGATGTCAACGTAACGCCAAGAAGCTCAAGACGGTCCGTTATTGGCACGGTTACATCACGGCAAGTTGGAGTAAGGTGAAAGTGGCTCTTTTTTGCGGAAAATAGACACGCCTGGGTTTTAGCAGCATTAAACTTGACCAGATTAGCATCGACCCATTCGGAGACTGCTTGCAAAGACAAGTTCAAACGCTCCACCATGGCCTCACGTAGAGACTGGATCTGCGGCCCGGTAGCCCGTGCGTTGGACAAGAATCTCTCAGCAACAGTGCTGTCGTCTGCATACCCAAAAGTGCCGGGTTTTAGCAGATCGTTAATGTGCAACAAGAATAATGTTGCTGAGAGTACGGACCCCTAATGGACCCCGGCATTAATATCCAATTAGTCCAACGAGCAGCCATCGATAACCACCCGAATGGACCGATCTCTCAGGAAATCTGCAATCCAATCACACCGACCACCGGGCAGACCGAATGAAGGAAGCTTAACGATAAGGCTTTCATGCCAGACCCTATCGAAAGCCTTCGTGATGTCGAGGGAAACGGCAAGCGCTTCCTACCATTGCCAGACTCCAAAGGTTCCAAAGACTGGCATGTTCAGCTACCACTGGCTGCATGAGAACCACCCCGACAGCGGCCATGGAGGTAGCCCTAGTAATAACTCCCCTTGACCTATACATACAGCAGGAGGCCGTGCTAGCGGCCGTCAGGCTGATGCATCTGGGTACATGGGGCAAAAACCTCGCTAGCCCACACGCTGTTATCTTGGACCGGGCGATAGAGTACCAACCACTCATCGCTGCCCCGTATGATAGAACACCAAATCAACCTATGTTCAACAAAAAGTATACAATACAAACTGTAGAGGAAGAAAGGAATCAGTCTGGAGCCAATGAAGTACGCATCTATACAGATGGCTTAAAAACACATAATGGTTCAGGTGCTGGCGTACACTCCCTTGTCCTCAACGTCAACTTTCACTTATCACTAGGCACACACAGTTCAATCTTCCAATGTGAATGTGTCACCCTAACAGAAGCCTCAGCAGCTGTAAAGTGATTAGGCATCCATAACTATGGAATTAGATTCCTATCCGATAGTTTGGCTGTGCCGCAGAAAACAAACAAACCAACCTTTACACCCTTTACACAACCTTAGATAAGCAAACTAATCTTTGAATGCCACCTTGCGTGGATGCGTCAAAGATCAACCGAACAGCACAATAACAGATGGTCACGGGGAACAGACTGTAGGCAGTCGAAATTGGCTTTACCGAATGTAAAGCCACGATTAACCAAAAATCTCCTTAGCCTAAGTAGAAATAACCTAATAATAATCATAGGGGCAAGTACGGGCCACACCCCTCTTAACAAACATCATTTTAACATAGGCGCCACGGACAGCCCACTTTGCAGGGGCTGTTTCAACGCCGAAGAATCAGCCGCCCACGTCATCCTAGACTGCGAGGCCGTGGCTTCCCAACGTAAACAGACCCTCGGCAAAATGAGGTCGCTCCACGAAGCCTGTGAAGCCCCCAGGAAGCTTCTGTGCTTTTGGACGGAATAAGGCTGGCTACTTTAGCCAGAACCCCCACGCACAACGGACCAAATGGGAGTCTAAGTGTGGAAAAGGGAGTCCCTCTTCATTCATTCCCATATCTTCCCGTGGGTGTCGTAAGAGGTGACTAAGGGAAACACCAAAAAATGGGCAGCGGCATTCTCTGTGCACTTTAAGAACAAACTGCGATCGCTAACCCGCCTTCCAAGGGTAGCAATTACGGCAAACCCCCCTAAACAATGAAAATCACAATTAAAAAACGGCCTCGAGTGCCCGGCAATCCATCTACCCTTGACTGCGGTAGCGGTCGAGGCGATGGCGTCGCAAGGGGTGCTAAAAATCCCCGGAGTGGACCCGGTTACCCCAATAAACACCGACGACTGGACCTGGCAACGTATAACACGCGAACACTCCGGACCAACGAGAAGATGGCCGAACTCGAGGAAGAATTGAGCAGGTTACGATGGAGTATTATAGGGTTACCTGAAGCCTGAAGAGAGGGGGAGGACACGATAATCCTCAAATCCGGTAACCTGCTCTATTTCCGAGAGGGTGACCAGCAGTCCCAGGGTAGTGTCGGGTTTATCGTTCACAAGTACCTTGTGAACAACGTGGTGAAGATCGAGAGTATGTCGACCAGGGTGGCATACCTTATACTCAGAATATCCTCAAGAAATTCGTGAAGGTCATTCAGGTGTACTCCCCGTATCGGCACAACCCGACGACGAGGTAGAGACCATGTATGAGGATATCTTGAAAGCCATGCATGGTTTCAAAACTCTGACTGACTTCAACGCGAAACTGGGCAAACGAGACAAGGATGAGCAATGATGCAAAGATGTAAGTGGGGCAATTTGAAGTTGGACGTCGGAACCACCGGGGTCACCTACTGGCCAGTTTTATGGAGAAGGAACGCCTCTATATGGTGAACTTATTTTTTAGAAAGCATGAGCACAAGAAGTGGACATGGCAAAGCCCCGATGGTGCAACTAAAAACGAGATCGACTTCATCATGTCAATCAAGAAGCAAATGATGTATCTGTGATCAATTCGTTGAAAACTGGGAGCGATCACCGCATGGTAAGAGGCACATTCTTGAACTATTCAGATGTTTTTACGATCTTTGCTTTTCCTACGAAATAGTAACAAAATCAATCAATAAAAAATAAAAATGGATCACTAACGGTATAAGGAAATGCAATAAAAAGAAACGGCACTTGCTATGGCAATATAGAACAAAACCTACCCCAAAGAATAAAACACCTTTAATACATATTCTGCAAGGTTTAAAGGAGTAATAACTTTAACACAATCATCACAATATAACTACTTCATTAAGACGTCCAAAAAGAAATCTAAAGTGACATGGATCATAATTAATCATTCTAAGACCTACTTCCCTAAAGAACCAATAACACAAACAGAAAGTCACGAACCTATTAATTATAGCTCAGGCTTTTAACAATTTTTATATTAATCAGGTTACCAAACCAAAAAACAAAACTGTTCCAGAAATTAAAGTACATTCAAATACTTCAAATTCTTTATTTATGGAGCCGAGATATGGTCCCTCAAGATATAAATAATCATATTAACTCACTTCGAAATACAAATAGTGTTGGTTATGACGGAGTATGCACTAAAGTTATCAAAGAAGTGTCTCATTACATAGCTGTACATCTCAGTCACATAATTTATATGAGTTTTTTTAGCGGAATATTCCCTGAGAAATCGTGAGCCGTGAGAGTGGTAGGGCTGCCAGGTCTGTCATCCTTCCCCGTGTCAGTCTTATTGTGTCGGTCTGGGTCCGCACGACGCTCTGTTGTCAGAGGTTTGCAGGGGGCAAGCCCCGTGTCGTGGGTATTGGCGCGTGGGTCGTAGCCGGAATCGGGTTTAAGGGCGCGTTATTTGCAGCCTGTGGATTGGGCGCTAAATCAGCTGCCATCCGCTCAGAGAAGCGTGGCATCAGGGAATCTACGTTGCAGATTGGTGCTGTCCCCATACTACGATGGGAGCTTACCACCGAAACGGTGTGTGATTCCCCGGCTTGGCCGGGACCCACCTGGGTAGTTAGTTTGTCATTCTGCATTATATATTAATTTTGTTGGGGGGTGTGCTTTTTTGGAACCGAGGTTACCCTTCCTTTGGGAGCGACGGGACTGAGGGATAGGAGGGAAGGAATTTTATGGATGGGTGTGTGGGTTCCTTGGGGTCACCCTAGGCCTGGGAGTAGACCTGGGGATTTAAGGATCGACGGGATCTGTGCGGATAAAGGAGGGATGGCTTTGTTAGGTGATGGGCACATAGGACAATGGTATATGGGTTACCCTAGGCCTGGGACTTTGGCTTTCGGGAACTTCTCTTGTCCGGGATCTCTTTGGGAGCAGCGATGCAGCCGCCAGCGGTTGGTCCCGCAACCGGAGTCGGGCTATCCGGAACTTGCCTACCCGCTCGGTTGCATGAGAAGAAGTGCCTGGCAATCCGGGTCGCCCCACCACGGATGCACGTATACATTCACGTTGGGTCAATCCAGCCTCCCCCAAGTACAGGCTTCAGACCAACATACCTTCTTGGGTATGTTGGTCTGAAGCCGAACGGTGAGTTTGATCCCCAGTAACGGGACGACGTGTTATTTATGACCCCCTTGAGCCAGGACAGTGTGAAGTCGTCCTCGCACTATGTCTTGAGGACGCCTTTGGCGTAGTGGGCCCGACCTCTAAAGTAGACGGTCATGACGGCGACACACAGCTCGTTGTTCCTGAACGACACGGCCGTTTCGGCGTAGTTCACCAAGGTTATGTCAACCATATGAGAGTGAGGAGGCTCGTTCTTCTTGCTTATCCCAGTTGGTGTGACGAAATTCTCGGGACGCGAACGCTTCTGCGCTCTAGCCGGTCGTTCCGTGTTGTTTTTTTGTTTTTTTTACGCCCTCTAGGCTTTTTGCTGCGTTTGTTGTCCGGTGGCCGCCTCACCTGTTAGTGTGTCAGCCGTAGCAGACACCACCTTGGGCAACGTTTTTTTCTGTTGGAAACTATTTGCCAATCATTGGCGTTAGATGTTACTGCCAGTGGGGCTCCAGCTAGATTTGTTAGGTCCCTCTTAGAGACCGCAGCCGTTAACGCAATCCGTGTTTTGAGCGCATCTACATTTGCAGTACTCCTCGAGTCGCGGTGAAAGAGAACTGTCCTTGGCCTTTCGGTCAAGGTAGTGTTAAGGAGCGCATCCATGGACGTAGATGAGTTTGGGATTGCTTGGGACACAGCCTGTTGTACTGCACCCCTTGCCTTTTTCATCGCATACTTAGACGCAGCGGAGCGTTTGTGTTTGTTGGGTGCATCTGAGGATGCAGCCTTAGGCAGTTGTCGCTTAGGCGTATCTTGAGACGCAACACTTGGGTTAGTTATAAAAGGCGCATCTAAAGACGCGGCCCTTGATGTGTTTTGTGTATACGGCACGAGACAATGCCGCATTTCATCTCGAGACCCCTCGCCACGCTGGCTGTCCCCGCCCCTTCCCCCTATAAGCCGACCCTCGCTTGACATCCCGCTTATGGGATGCCTCAGCCAGTTGATCGTAGGTAGCTACCCCACGACCTCCCGTGTAAGAGGAAATCCGGGCCAAAGCGGTGTGTTTTGTGCAACCTGCTCCACTCAACCACCAGGATCTCTTCATCCCTCCATATGGGTCCCCACGCAAGCGAGCGAAGCGAATCGTGTTGCTGGAAACAAAACACAAATTTGCAAACGCATCGTCCTCCCCAATTGGATTGCAGAGTTCCTGAGGGATCGTTCCATTCGATTAGTTATAGACGGCTGCTCGTTGGACTTATTGGATATTAACGCAGGGGTCGGTACTCTCAGCGACATTATTCTTGCTGCACATATATGAGCTGCAAAAATCGTAACTTTTGGTATGCAAACGGCAGCACTGTTGCTGAGAGATACTTGTCCAATGCACGGGCTACTGGGCCTGAGATCCGGTCTCTCTTTAAGGCCGTGGTGGAGCGTTTGAGCTTAGCCTTGGAGGCAGTCTCCGAATGAGGCGATGCCAATCAGGCCTGTGTTTTAGCGACATTAAATTTGAGTTCAATGCCGCTAAAACACAGGCGTGTCTTTTCTCCACTAAAAAGAGACAATTTCCATCCCGGCTGGAAATCCCAACCATACGCACTAAACTTTTTGGAAATACTTTCATGATGCGTACAGCTAAGAAGTAGAATTACCTGCCGGAATCTGTTGATTGTTAAGGGAGTCTTATTGCAGATCGCTATAGATAAGGTATTCAAAAATACAATGTGGTCCTTTTTGCCCCTTTATCAGTATTGACTTCTAAAGAGCGGTGGTGGCCCAGTGGTAACGGCCGTGACTTACAAGTTGTAGCTTGTGGGTTCTTACCCAGGCAGGCGCTTTACTTTGTATAAATTATTTCATCACCACTGCTCTCAAAACGGTGAAGGAAAACATCGTGAGGAAACCGGCATGACTTAGAACCAAAAATTCTAAGAAATGTGTCATTCACCAACCCGCACTGGGCCCGCGTGGTGGATTACGGCCCATTTCCTCTCACAGAGAGAAGGCCTGCACGCACAACAGACCAAATGGGAGTCTAAGTGTATGAAAGGGGGTCCATCGATCCTATCCAGTATTGAATTCGTTTTAACGCAGGATAATCATTATCTTGGCCGCATGCTTACCGCTTTCTCAACTCAAGCATAATTTACTTATGTCTATGTCGCAGGAGTAGTCGACGAGATCACCGGATATGCATCCAATTTTAAATCACACAACACTAATTTAAAATCTACTAAAAATAAGTAAAACACAATAATCCCTGTTCCTGCCAATATGGGTGAACAGCGAATCGACGTTGTATAAGAATGTTAGAGACTACCACTGTAGACAATGGATAAAATTATTCCCAACATGTCCAGGCGGTTGAAAACTTACTTACTCGATATTTCGTGATATTGTTTTTATTGTAAAACACTTAAATATATTTTTTAACTTCTCCAGTTCCAAAAATTATAAATGCAATAATATTCTCTTTTCACAAAATTATCATTTTTATTTTTAAGTTAATATTTTAGAACAATAAAAGATGTTTTAATATTTAATGGTTATATTAAATTGTGTTTTTTTAAAACGTCCGTAAATACAATCCACTTTTTTACCGTTGTGTATAGTTTGAATCAGCAAAATTAGTTATAAACTTTCTTAATATTCATTTTTGTTAACATATTACAGGTATATCTACTGGGTCAC
This sequence comes from Anorthoa munda, assembly GCA_945859665.1. Lineage (NCBI taxonomy): Eukaryota > Metazoa > Arthropoda > Insecta > Lepidoptera > Noctuidae > Anorthoa > Anorthoa munda. Next base: position 34,443,861 of record OX243895.1, on the reverse strand, counting down.
AGACTATGAGATAGAGCGGGCTCGGTTTGATGGCTCAGAGAGAAAAGTTTTAATAAACAGTCAAGTTAATTATAGATTTAGCTTAGCCATCGACCAACAGACACAGAAAATGTACTGGATTGAGAGAGTACATGTAAGTGGTAATTATCAGGTATCTATTGAAAGTGCTGATTTCAATGGGAAGAACAGGAGAACATTATATACCATCAAAAACGAAACAATAGCAAGTTCATTGACTGTATCAAATGATTTCATTTACTGGAATAGCATTGATCAAAGGGCAATTTGGCAATTGCCGAATAATCGTCCACAACAGTTGGAAGCGAAACTATTTTCAACTTCTAGCAATAACGATTGGAAATTTCAAGTTATAGCCGCCAACTATACCATAAAGGATCAACTTAAAGGAAATCCGAACTGCCAAACTCTAAAAAGTCTGATACCAAGCGAATCGGATTGTATAGATGTACAGCTTTGTGTCCATGGTACGAAAGTTAGTGGAGAATCTCGTTGTAAATGTACACAGGGTTACATTGGTGAGAAATGCGACATATCCGTTTGTCAGAACTATTGTTTGCAAGGAAACTGTAGTGTCAGTGCTGAAGGACAACCTATTTGCAGGTAAGACATGTTCATCTCATCAAGTACTAGCGGAGATGTTTAGGGTCAGCTCAAACTGAGACACGCCACGACGATGCTGGTTGCCTGTTCAGCCCTGCGCATTTAAATATTAGCTTATAAAAAATACATTTAAAAATATAAAAAATAGCCCAATGGTATCGGAAACAGAGTCCAAGCTACCAGTGGTCAGAGCTCCTGATAGAGGAACCTCCTAATTACGGCGTGGCGTGGAAGCTTCCACGTCATCATCATCAATGTTTCTTAGAAGGAAACTCGAAGGCACAAAAATCTAAATGTAGCATACCTAGAACACTTACTCGTGTCGAATGTTATTTCATGTCATTATGTTTTTTTGGTTTCTTTTTTCATCAAGTAACACTGCTCAATCCATTATTTCAGTTGTAAAGCCGGATACTCTGGTCAGAGATGCGAAGTAAACGTGTGCCATGGGTATTGTTTGAACAGCGGCGTCTGTTCCCTGCATGGAGAAGATAGCCCAGTCTGTCAATGCAAAATAGATTATGAGGGCGAAAGATGTGGTATTCCTATTTGCAAGGACTATTGTTTTCAAGGCAACTGCAATATTAGTGCTGAGGGGCAACCTATTTGCAGGTAAGACATGTTATCCATGTAGTTATTTGCATAGAACACTTTTCTACATAAGAATTCCTGCTTACTGAACAAATGATGATGATGACTGAACAAAGGCCTCTTCTCCTACAGAGAAGGTATGAGCATTAGCAAAATGCTTACACAAAGTGAGTTCGCGGTTAGAGATTCAAATTCATTTTAATTCAATTCCTTCATGATGTTTCCTTTACCGAGACATTGTTGATTTTCTTTAATATTGACTCTTCTTTTACATATTTGTTATTATTACAGCTGTACTAACGGCTACTCAGGAGAACGGTGCGAAGTTAACGCGTGCCATAAGCACTGTTTAAACAACGGAGTCTGTTCCCTGAATGAAGAAGATGAACCAGTCTGCGAGTGCACGGCAGATTATGAGGGCGAGAGATGCGATGTTGCTACCAAACACACTGGTTGTCATAATGACAACACGACGCAGTATGTTCTACGGGATCTGCGCAGACAAGTGAGACAAGTTATCAAAGAAGAGCTTAAACGTGCCCAGCAATACTTCTCTGATAAAATTGATGAGTATGAGGTCAACATCTAATAATACGAGTTCTATCCATAGCAAAATAACGTACAGAATACAAACATCAAATACGTTGTTCTAGGAATTAAAAGGGATCAAGGAAGGTTGCTCCATCTTACAGTCATTACTGTAAGATGGATTCCACATGTTTCAAGTTAGTTTTAATAAACTAACTTGAAACATGTGGAAAGTCTACAGCAAGTGTTTTGATCGAATTTATCATGCGAATGCATAAATTGTTAATAATTGATTTAGGGGGTAATTTGTTTATAGGGTGCATTATACGTACAAAACAGGCGCCAGAACAGACGGTGTTTTTAATGCTCGAGGATGATATACATTCCGGTAGGTGTTCCCCAAGGCTCTTTGTAAGAAGCTCTTTTATATCCAATATTTTGTATAGATGACATAGTCACTTATTTCCTTAATTTGTATTGTATGCGGATGATATGAACAATCCGGTTATTAACCGTTGTAGACGCACGCCTATTATAACACGATCTGGACCGGCTCCACAATTACTGCGCTAGAAATAATTATGTACGTATATTTTTACTTATAAGTCGAACCCTACTAAGAACAATTCCAAGCTATCGAGTACCTTATTAGCCAGATTCAGTGTCATCGTCAGAATACCAAATACTGGTTCGGAAACACCGATCCTTTGTAATAAAAGACGCCGTGCAACTAGCGGGCTAGACTGTTAACTGAATGTCTGATTAAAGTAGTTGGTTGCTTTTTTGGTCGCTTGTTGGTTGCTTTTAATGCGATTGATAAATCACATTATAAGCTTCCATAGGCATTTCTAAGGTAATCTCAATATTGCTGAAATACTCGTATCTATATTCTTATATTACATAAGTCAGTATAAAATTTTCCACATTCTACCTCTACACAGAGTGCAAAAAAACTATATAATTTGCTTTCCATATTTCCTATTTTATGTTGTGAATGGATCTACTGACGTTCCTAAGCTGGTTGGTAAGGTTGGACTTTGTGTACCTGCAGCGATCGTGCCTCCTTCGTGCACCTAAAATTAGAACTATTTAGAAACGGAACTCGTATTTGATAAGAATTTTTCGTATATGTACCTATTATAACTGTGTAAAAATTATAATAAATTGTTTCTTTTTTTGTATTTATTAATCTTTAAGTAGATATAGTTTTTTTTTTAACTTACGCTGTCTTTGCAACTACGTACACAATGTTTATATAATTGGATACTTGTAATCTGCCATTATCTATTAATTGTTACTGCATATGGCACCATCGTATATTTTTAACTGTATTAGCTGTAAGCTTGCTTTAAATTCTTGAATTTAAAATAAAAATTGATTGCCTTTATTTGTTGTGTTGTTTTTCTTACGTATTTCTTTCCGTTATTTAGTTATTTTTACAACTCATAAGCAGCTCTATTTAAACAACTCTATCAGGTCAATTTATTTTTTGTATTTTCTCCGATTACTCAAAGATGCCTGGAACGGTTTGAAAAATTATTTTTTTGTTAAGTATATACACGGTCATCAGATCAGGATTTGATGACAGGACCCTGGAGAAATCGAAGGAACTGTTCAAATGTTATAGGCACACAAGCGAATTTGGTATTTTCATCAACAATGCAATCATTTGCACCCAGAAAGTATCATTTGGTGAAATGAAACTGTTGAAAAAGACCACAGATGGCCACTGGAACTCCTCAATGCTAACTAGTATAAGACACGGGTGTAAGATATCGAATAGTTAACCGACTATGATGAAGCAAATACTTATAAATAAATAGTACTGATGAAAATGCGTTTTTCGGCGGTAGCTGTAAAAAAAATGGCCAAGTGCGAGTCGGTCTCGCGCACGAAGGGTTCCGTACCACTATCGCAAAACACGGCAAAAAAACACGTTTGTTGTATGGGAGACCCACTCTAAAAAATATTTTATTCTGTTTTTAGTGTTTTTTGTTATAGTGGCAAGAGATATACATCATCTGTGAATATTTCAACTATCTAGCTATCACGGTTTATGAGATACAGCCTGGTCACAGACGGACAGACAGACAGACAGACAGATCGTGGAGTCTTAGTAATAGGGTCCCCTTTTTACCCTTTGGGTACGGAACCCTAAAAAGACAAGACGTGTTTTTTTTTTTATAATTCAATTAATAATACAATTAGGTATGTTTTTATAATTTTGTCCTTGAAAATAACTAAAGGGTCTAGTTAATCAGCGGTACTTATGTTAGTTAACCAGTTCATGTTAAAAAAAACTCAAAATTGTACCATCTGCCAGTTATTACCTGCACAAATCTCTAGAACAACACAAATACCTACTCAACAAAATGTCCGAATGTTCCGGGTGCTTGTGTACGGCATGCTGGGTCTTCTCCGGAAGCAGATCTCCGAGTGCTCTAGAATGGTCGACGGACTGGAGACACGCTCATGTCTGAAAGCTCTCATCTTGACGGGGTTTGCTGAAACGGACAACGAGGATTGTAGGGCTCTTGTGTTGAACACAAAAAAAACAACAAGCTGGCCTTGCCCAGCATCACTGCGTCTTTCTTCAAGGTTTGTCATAGATTGGGGCCAGCAAACAAGGGACCTACACGCAGCCGACCGATACTGGTAAGATTCTCGAGCACTGACCATAAAACTGCTGTCTGGAAGGCAAAGTCAGGTTTGAAGGGCTCCTTGGTTACGATCAAAGAGTTCTTGACAAGGGCTAGGCAGGCTGTATTTATCAAGGCGCGTATTCACTTCGGGATGTCGGCTTGCTGGATACAGGACGGGGTTTAAGTATTGAGTATTGAGTTGGATTATAGTCATCCAATGGCACATGGCAGAGGGTTACATCTTTGGATTATTTAATCTGTGAAATCGACTGGTGCAATGGGAAGTAATAGTGGACTGCGTAAAAACTAGTGTTATGTGCTTGGGCGTCTTAGTTCTCGCTATTAATTGTGGCATTATTAACAGCTATTAACAGTTGCACAGTAAGGCTATTTTTTTGCCATAGTTTAGTTTTATAGTTATTTATTTTTAATTGTTTTCTATGTTACCTGCTGATTACTCTTTTCATTCTGCCGTTGGTCTCCTAACTCTTCCGCTACTGCAAGTTTTGACTCATTGACCCTTGGTGACTTTCTGCGTCAGAGCTTTAGGCAACCGAAACTTAATTTATTTAACGTATATCACATAAACTCAGAGTGTGGCAAGTCATTATACCAATATCTTCGACACCTTTTCTGTATGTTCACCAGTCGGTATGTTTTCAAGCGGAAATTGCAATATCAGCGGGGTGAAGGGTCATCTCGATAACTTATTTTGATTGCTTTATTATAATAAATATATACATATTTATTTAGATATGTATCATACAAAATATGTATGTAGGTGTATTTTAAGAAATTTAAAATCATATTTTTTTATTAAATATCTTGTTGCTACGATTTAAACAATGCACCTGCCATGTTTTCTCTTCACCACCCTTGGATGACTGGTAGAGAATGCCTTAGGCATTAAGTCCATGATTGTACCTTTGTGCATGAAGTTTAAATACATAAATAAAATGGTACCATCGAACTAGTCGGAAGATGATGAAGCCGGAAGGTAGGCAGTGGAACGCCTAAATAAAACATTGTACCCTAGTCGTGTATGGCCTTATTGGAATCTTTATGAGATTTACGTTTTTTTTTTGTTCTGGGTTTGCTCTTGACTCTAATCTAGGTCAGAGGTGGCAGAGGCAGAGTCGACGAAGGAGTGAGTTTACCCAGAAGAAGCCTGTTCACTATAACTTTGAAGAAATTCGGGTTGAATGCGTTCGGAAACACAGACGCAGGTTGCGCATTATGAAGGATGTTTGGATGTTTTAATGGTAACTGGAGGTCCCTACCAAAACTAAAAAGAGGTAAATAAAAACTTTTTAACAAACACATTAATCCGCCTTCCAAAACAAAACACTACAAAGCGAAAAATAACTTTCTTTTCCGAAGTTGGTGTCGAAAAACGGCAAACAATAGGTACCAAAGACACCGATTTCGGCAAAGAAAGTTATTTCTCTCTTTGCAATGTTTTGTTTTAGAAAGCGGTTTGATTTTTAGGGTTCCGTACCCAAAGGGTAAAAACGGGACCGTATTACTAAGAATTCGCTGACAGTCTGTCTGTCTGTCACCAGGCTGTATCTCATGAGATACAACCCAAATGTATTTTATGAAATTTCAACTGTCTATCTTCATGAACCATGACAGATAGACTGTTGAAATTTTCACAGATGATGTATTTCTGTTGCCGCTCTAACAACAAATACTAACACAATACTAACTAAAACAGAATAAAATAAATATTTAAGTGGGGTTCCCATAAAAAAAATGTTTTTTTTTTGCCTTTTTTGCGACAATGTACGGAACCCTTCGTGCACGAGTCCGACTCGCACTTGACCGGTTTTTTTTGTTAATGTTTTGTTAATGTCCTCTATTACGTAAGAATTAAACATAAATGGTGAAATGTGTTTGTAATGTAGGTCAATCTCTGCTTAACCTTCGGACAGTACAGGCGTGATGTTATGATGCTAACTTGCCATATCTACTCCTCATCCCTCTGCGCAGTAACAAATAATTGATTAACCACGCGACACCGGATGTCTATTCAAACTCATAAGAAGCTCACTCAAAGCGCAAAATTCTTGTAAACATCACTACAATGAGAATTCTTCGAAATAAGTGCAACATACAATAAAATACTTTTGTGAATGTGATCTTAGAATCGGTTAGTATGAGAAAATAGTTAAAGTATAGCATAATCAACCTACAATGTTCCCACTGCTGAGACACAAGTAGGGTTATAAACTTTTTTTAGAAGAAATACAGCATAATCTTTTTAGGGTTCCGTACCCAAAAGGTAAAAACGGGACCCTATTACTAAGACTACGCGATCCGTCTGTCTGTCTGTCTGTCCGTCTGTCTCCAGGCTGTATCTCATGATCCGTGATAGCTAGACAGTTGAAATTTTCACAGATGATGTATTTCTGTTGCCGCTATAACAACAAATACTAAAAACAGTATAAAGTAAATATTAAAGGGGGGCTCCCATACAACAAACGTGATTTTTATGCAGTGTTTTGCGATAATGGTACGGAACCCTTCGTGTGCGAGTCCGACTCGCACTTGGCTGGTTTTTTGTTTTTTAATTTGGGACTTTTAGAACCGCCTTGCGTGTGACAGTCCCACCATACCCTAAATACGCATTAGGTAAAGTTCAGATTTGGGCCATGAACTTGAACAGACTCTTCGCATCATCTCTATTTGGTTGAGTTAGAAGTCAATGGAACGTGCTTACAACATGTCAGTTAGAGTATAATGATATAATCTTAAGAGAGGGTAAATAAAGTGTACAGACCACACAACCGATAAAAGAGGTTAGAAGGGCCTTGTGGGCGGGGCGGGCGTGCCGCTCATATAAGTGAACGCTCATATGTCGACCGAAATTACCGTCACCGGCCAACAGTCGCGCTCATATTGTAACAACGTACGAAGCTCCGCGAAAAAAAAAGAATTATGCCGTCTTGCGCTATCATAACGTGTCGGAAAAGAAGCCAGATGTGTAGTGTAGCCCGAGAAGGGATTTCTTTTCACCGGTAAGTCCTAAAACCTTATAATACGAGTGTTATTTGTAATTATTAAAATAGTATTATGTAGTTTGTAGACAAAAACGACGCAATCGAAAACATGTTGTTGCAAACATGTTGATGCAAAATTATACATTGCTTGCAATGCATGGGTACCATCTTGTAATACGCGAGCGATCGCGCAATGTATTGCGTTCATTGCGAGAGTCGCGTGTTCCGAACAAATGCTTGAATGCCGCGAAATTCCATGCGTATCGAGAGTTGTACCAAGTTGTAAACACTGTCGATATTACAAATGTATTCAAATGATTATTATTAGTAATATTGTTATATTTTAATAACAATATTACTAATAATAATCATTTGAATACACTTTTGTTTATTACCACCAATTATTGTTAATTGTGGTTATCAATATAGTTTTCGTCTCAAATTTGGTTTGAGGTTAGCCGTTTATAATGAAAACATACATTTTATTATTAGGTTTCCAACAGATCCAGATATAAGAAAATTGTGGATTGAGGCAACCGGTAGAATTGAATGGATACCTACTAAATGTAGCACAATTTGCTCTAAAAATTTTGCAGTAAATGCGTAAATACGTATTATATATATATATACAAAATAATAAATAAGTATTATTTCAGGGACAATAATAAAATCAGTATTGATTTTTTTTTTAAATGTTTGTTAAATATTAAAATACTCTTGTACTTTTTACTTGTTTCATTAATTTACTTACTAACTTTAATCCATGTCTTTCTATGCATGAATAACGTTTGTCGCGGGAACAAAGCCCAGGTACACACGGGCAGTTTTTTCATCTCTCGGTATTGAGCCGAGCATAATATAGAAATTCACAGGGAATTTAACATTAGTCACATGAAATTAATTAAATAGCTGTAACGGATGTTCCCTCTTAATTAAACATTATTATTATGTATTTAGAATGTCCACACTATTCGTACCCCGTCCCCATCCCGATACTATAGCGAATAATTGCAAAACTTAAATAACAATAATTTTAAAAATACATTAATTTTATCGATATCGATAATCGACCTTTTGGTCACCGTAACATGTATGAGAAATAAATTGCTTTTGCGCGTGTGTGAGTGCACGTCAAGCACAGTGTTTGCGTTAGTGTGACAATCAATAGCAAGCTCGCGATCTAAGTGCGTGTAGTTTATTTGTGTGCGTAATGAGCGTACGTATGGGACTCTTGCTTGTAGTGGAGTTAAAGAGTGGGAGACAAGTGGCGACACGCGTTCTAATACAAATCACGAACTATTTCCTTTCTAATCTCTTTTATCTGTTCTGTGGTACAGACGTATGACAGACGTATAAAAAAAGTAATTTTTACTGTTGTTGAGGACAGCGCCATCTACCAACGACGAGAGGAACGACAGTTGATAGGCTCACAGCGCACGAGCTGTCATTGAATCAAGGTGCGCCTGCGACGTCATCCATCTGAGTGGTCCGTCAACCTGCCGGGAGAGGGCAGTGACTGCAGACTGTAAATACGAGCGACTCCGTGACACGACCCTTCTTTTTTCCTCGACCTGCTTCTACTTGCTGTTCTAAATTTAGTCTGTAATTACTGCAATAAATCCTTTTTATAAAGAGGAAATAAACAATTCACTTGCTGCTATCTCAACTGTTATTACAACAAGCTTTAAGGCTTTATATTATTACCTTGTTTTCGTACATGTGTCTGGCAACTAGTAATCGATTTTTCAAGCACTTCCTGGCATCTGATTTTGGTTCAAGCTGAACTTTGACGATTTTTTTTATTGATTTTAGGCTTGCGCTTGACCACTATCTCACCTGATGGTAAGTGCGTTAGATTTATGTGACTTTGGAAGCATTTAAATATTATGGTACCATGGAGCTGGTATCATGATGGAGCCGGAAGGTGGCCATAGCAATTCCTCAACCAGACAAGATAGCACCATCGTGTTTGGCCTCATTGGATATAATTATATGTATTGACAAATGATTTAATATATCGAACTTTTCAGTCCATTAATATGTTATCCAGAACTAACATTATGAAGCAATAAATCCAAAAGGTGTATCTTAATGTCATGAAAGTGTTGCAAATAGTTATTTCGAATAATTACACAAGTTATAAAATCAATTGGTACCATTATGCTATAAGATGAAATTTTTTTTTCTGGAATTGTGTGTTTACAACCAGTGATTGTGTTTGTATATTTTGTTTTATGTTACAAGTTGAGTGACTGAGTGCGTGAGGTACTTGTGATACAACATGAATACATTTCCCAAATTTAAGTATAAGGTTATATGTGTAGTTTAAATTTAAAATAATCAAGATAATTAATAACATGCAGTAATTAAGATAATATAAAGGCTGTACAATATTTCCTAGTCACATAATAGTTTGAGGGTGCAGCTTGTTCAAATCACTTTCCTTATCAATTCGATGCGACGCGGCGCCCTCTTTCTGGCGGAGGAAAATCTTTCCATGGGCGGTCCAGCAGAATTGGTAGTTGTTCTTCTTACCAAACTCCCGGGCTAGATAAAACAATTTTCTTGCTTTTTGAGAAAGGCATTCAGAAAGGTAGATTGGTTGAGGGGGACCGTCGAGTTTCAAGTGAGAAGTATTTAATTTGGTGTTTTTGTTTGCCTGATTGTGTTTTTTAACCGAAGTTAAAATCCTTTCTTTCAATATTACCGAAGAAAAGTCAACTATGATGGGTCTATTTCCTACTTTGTCGGCATTTAGGCGAAAAACATCTCTAATCTGAGATTCATTAACAGCAGTTTTAGTTGCTAATCCTACTTTTGACACTATCTTCAGTAAATCCTCCTTTGTTTCGCTTTTTTGTACGGGAATGTTCCTTATCTCAATACTGGCTTGCTTTTGAGATCTCTCAAGGTTTTCCACTTTCGACTCAAGTAATTGTATGTACGCTAAATGCGTACGTCTCTCAGTCTCCATTGAAATGAGATTGTCTTTCATTTCTTCGTAGTGCTTTTCCATGAACTTATATAAATTTTTCTATTTCACAATTCTGTTTCAGAATGCCATTAATACTTTCTTGAATAGAGTTCTGCTTTAATTCTAAATTTTCAAGACTTTGTTTCATTTCAGCGGTCGCTTCGTAGTCAAAGGGTCGCTTATGGCAGCGATTTTTCGTGCTTTGTGCATTACTTGAGCTCTCGTTGTCGGTGTCCGTGGCTGGCGCCGAGCTTAGGTCTGGATCCATCTTACGATTACGATTGCCCTTGGAAGTGGATGGGGAAGTTCTTTTTTGTGGCATCGCAATGTCCAAATAGGTTACAAATGGTTTAATAATCAAAAATATGCGCGCCGAGACAAGGACACAAGGTCAAGGATGACGACGGCGTGTAAAATATTATTTCAATTAATAATATTGTCCGTCCCCGAAGTAGTGGTAGGTGGCGGAGTTTCCTTTACGCCGTATAAGAAATTATATAAAACAAAAACAGGATTTGGCAAAAAGAGGTCGACCGCGGCCGGGATTGAACTCGATACACGACGCTCGGCAGTCCACCTCGAACGGCACTAGACCAACCTGTCAGTGTCGAAAGCGCAAAATATTGTTTCTGTTCTGTCCGCGATTTGCTGCAAGTTCAAAAGTTGATGTGACCTCTCGACTCTCAAAATCGCGGTACCAGACAAAAAACACTTACACCCACACTTTTAAATTGTTAGCTACTTTTTGTTTTTTATTTTGGCTGATTTAGCAGTAATATTCCATTAAATTTAAATTGTTTTTTCACAGTTTTAAACACGATTCATTTATCCACATTATAGAGTATATTTCACGGTATTGCACGCAGATATTGCACAACTTTTTGAATTTAGAAGCTTAGAGATTTATTGCACTTCTAAGATTTTGTTACATTCACAGGCTGTATATAATATAGTTTTCAAGAGTTTTAGATTCAATAGTACACCTGGTAGTATTCAACAGAAAACGCACTTTCCGCGTTCCGTCCAGATTCCAGACTAAAAAAGTGACGCCCGTTTTTCTTTGTTCCGGTTCCAACATGTCTTCTAAATTTTAAATTCGAATATCAATTAAGAAATCATGAACGAATAAAAACGGTTTACAGAGGGGCAGTCTGCCGCTGCCCTTATTATGAAAATTATAATGTACAACAAGCTTAAGAAGTATTGTCCATGGTATCTTATGTCTATGGTTTAAGAAAATAAAATAGACATATGTCATGTCAATAAAAATGACAGGATAGAGTAATTTTTTTTCTATGGTTTAAAATATTCTATGATTTCACAAATTAGCAGTAAAAATAAGTTTCTGGATGTTAAAACAAATCTTAAGCTTTTCAAGTGATACGATAAGCGATTGAAGATTCATTCAATCGACAGTCAACACTTTACATTGACAATCAATTTGTCACATTAATTTTGCAATATTTGTCGTTTTAGAAACAGGACCGAAGTTTTGCTTAAGAGAGATCAGTTTTGCATAGTTTTCATTGCTTTTAATATTCCATATTTAATAGTTATTGAACTTGTCTCTGTTGAACGATCGTGGGGATAGAGCGACGGCTCAGTGGTCGAGTATTTAGTCATATTTAATTATATTTTGGTGCCAATCAATGATAAAATAATGAAAGCAATAAAAAAATGAATATTTTGAAGCTTCAGGATTTTTAAATCGTTTCCGTGTCAAGTAAAGTTGTTATGGTGTACTTTATTGTATTTTATTGTAAGTAAATAAGAGAAGACATAGTTGGCGCAGTGGTTGAGAGATTGGCTGCTGCGCTGCGTATTGAATCATTATATGGCTTAGTAGGCGTTTTAGCCGATGAGTTTCGCCCGTTCCGGCCGATACAGGAATTTTATTATTATTAATATTTTTGAGTGGTGTTTCGGACGAATCCTTTTTCAGAGGCAAAGTAACGTCAGAAACATAAAATCGGTAGAGAGTCTAATTACATGATAAAAATATAACTTCCTATTATGCTTTTTTAGTTAGATGTTGAAAATTATAAGCATTTATAACTAAACTACCAGGAGGCCACAATCATGAAATAGTACATTGTGATACAAGGGTGGAAAGTAACTCGTGTCATTAAAAACCCTCGCCTTCGGCTCGGGCTTGTTAATGACATCTCGTTTGCAATAACCTACACGCCCGTGTATCACACGATTTTTTTCAATACAGTTGTGGGAAATATTAAAAACAAATCAAAGAATTAGATTTGTTAATTCACAAAAAAATAAAATTTTCGCGCGTTTTTGCAACTGGACATATTTTTTTTACAACGATATCAGCCTACATAGCCTATTCGATTTTTGACAAATGTTGATCTGAAAATAATAAAATAAAAACTGGTAATTAAATATACTAAACAACCATTTAAAAGACTTTTGAGAATTAAATGGTAAAATGTACGGAATCATTCATTTTTCCTCGTATAAAATCTATTCCATTTTATTCTATGTATGAAAACTCCTTGCTACTAAACTTTTTTAAATTGACTTATAACTAAAGGCGCGTTTTTGCAACTGGACATTTTTTACAACGAAAACAGTCTATACAGCCTATTCGATTTTAGACAAATGTTGATGTGAAAATAATTAAATTAAAACTGGTAATTAAATATATTAAACAACCATTAAAAAGACCTTTGAGAATTCAATGCTAAAACGTACGGAATCATTAATTTTTCCTCGTATAAAATCTATCCCATTTTATTCTATGTATGGAAACTCTTTGCTACTAAACTGTTTAAATTGATTTATAAATTTAAAACTAAACTGCAAAACTAATAATCAAGCTTGTAAACAAAAGTCACGACCGCGTAACAGAAAGATGCCTATGCATAAGATTTAATTTTCGAATCATAATGATAGCCTCTGAAAGTACGCCATGTTTAACAACTGTATTGAAAAAGTCTTAATATTTGCGGGGCTGGAATCATTACCAGTAAATACTAACTTAAGTACCAGGAGATTATAACCATGAGGAAAACTTCATGATTCTGGCCTCCTGGTAGTTTGTGTATAAATGTTCAACATGTAACTAAAAAATCAAAAGAGGAAGTTATATTTTTATCATGTTATTTAGCTCTCATTTGATTTTAATCATAATTTGGATTTTGACATGCTAAAAAAAATAACGTCCCAACACTGGTACCTACTGATCCGTAGGTTCCTAAAGTGAAAAAAATAAATAAATTATTCCACTTATGGCACCTGCGAAATATCGATAGGAAATACCTCTGGTGCCATTTTGAATGCTTTTTAATTGTACTACTAATGCTGATTATTGGGATTTATCATGTTTACTGTTGATTGTTGTAATGTTAGTTTATCTTTTCCAAAAAATTGCCTAAATTTTACTTAAATAATATAACCCTACCTAAGGTTTTTCATTCTGACTGTACAAAATTTGCTTAAAAAAAATACTTATAGTCCGAAACACCACTCAAATATACTAATAATAATGAAATTCCTGTTTCGACCGGATTGGGCGAAACTGATCGGCCGAAACGCCTACTAAGCCCATTATATTTCTATGGCCTACAGACAGCTGTGCCGGATATGGGTGTGGGTGTGTAAACGCACCTACGATACAGGAGAAATTCCTATTCAGGGACAACTTAAAAAAGAAACTGGCCAAGTGCGAGTCGGACTCGCGCACGAAGGGCGTCCGTACCATTATCGCAAAAATCGGCAAAAAAGTCACCTTTGTTGTATGGGAGCCCCACTTTAATATTTATTTTATTCTGTTTTTAGTATTTGTAGTTATAGCGGCAACAGAAATACATCATCTGTGAAAATTTCAACTGTCTAGCTATCACGGTTCATGAGATACAGCCTGGTGACAGACGAACAGACAAACAGACGAATCGCGGAGTCATAGTAATAGGTTCCCATTTTTACCCCTTGGGTACGGAACCCTAAAAAATAATTTATTTAGCAAGCAGTTATATAAAAATGTTAATTTTGTTTTTCAGATATCATCGTGAGCCAAGGCAAACAACTTCAATTTTACAAAAACGGAACACTTACACACACAGAAAAGGTTCCGTCGGTTAAATTTATCTATTCACTAACTTACGATCCAATTCACTACCGGGTGATATTTGCCGACGATCACTTCCCAAACCATCGAGTATCCAGTTTTGACCTAACAACCAGGAATATACAAACTTTATTTAAAATAACATCGGCCTATTACTTGAGTATCACCTACGACCCGGTCACACAATTACTGTTTTGGAAGGATGGATACAGTATTTACTCGTTTTCATTAGATACAGCGTCATCTGATTATCTGTATCGTAGGTACGCTGTACGTATACTTACGTTGGATCACATCTGCCGGGATATCGCCATAGACAGCTGTGGAGGGTACGTTACTAAAGATATAGACATAACTACACACACCGGCAAAATTTGCGGAATATAAAAGGAAGCTATAAATTTATAATATATAAATATTTTTAGTGCAGCACCCTTTTTTTTTTTTTTTTTTTTTTCCGTGGAGAAATGTTCATGCATACTGCACTACCACGGGGAGATAGTGCAGTTATGTGGGACTCTAACCCACTAAAACTCCACGGTGTCCTCCTGTGCCGCTTATGGCGGGAGCACGGTTACGCGTTAGCACTCACCGCGAACCCGCCGCGGCTGTCCGTCACCGGACCCTCCTCGGGGGAGTCTCCCCATCACCGGCGCACCAGAACACACTGCACGCCGTGACCACCCTAGGGACCAATCAGCACATGGGCGCCAGACGACCCCGTGTATGGCACCCTTGGTTCCCCTGCGACGGGTCAAGGTCAATGGCCCCGCCACCTACCATTGTTCGGCCGCAGGGGATAGGGAGAGCGGCTAACGCAATACCGACACTCCTCCTCCCCTGCGGCCCCACCGCGTCCGCCATCAGACGGTGGCGACCCCGTCCGGGCCGCGGAAGGTAGGGAGAGCGGCGCACCGCAATACCGGCACTCCTCTCCCACCGCGGCCTCCAACCCTCAGCCGCGACATCGTATGGAACCTGGGAATCTCCATAAGACATCGCGGCCCGCCTCAGTTGCGATGTCGCCTGTTACCAAGCGGCACCGCAACCTACTAGTTGGCCGCTACGTCGTCGGCTTAATCGGCAAAAGCCCTGACGAGCGGCCCCTCCTCGGGTAGTGCAGCATCCTAGCAAGGTCATTTTTAATCAAATCTAAACATACTAATATTATATTAATGAAAAATTACTGAATGGATGTTTGTTACTCAATCAAATCTAGATGAAATTTGGCATAGAGATAGATTATAGCCTGAACTGGCACATAGGTGTTCATCCCGGTATAAGTTCTCTTGGGATAATAAAACACTTTTCACGTAGGTGAAGCGGCGGGCAGAAGCTAGTTAGTTTGTAATAAACCAAATACCTTTTCCTAAGTTTGTCTTAACTAATGTTATAGATCACTAGATAGACAACAGAGCTAGTACAAAGCAGGTAGAGCAGTGGGTAGAAAAATACTCAAGGATATATAATACTCACGTGTAGTTGGCAATTCAGCAATAACACACAGTTTGGAGTTTGAACTATTTTTATTTTCCACTTTACACAAAGTTACCACCAAATCCATACACTATATTCACTTAGGTCAACTCTAGACTAAACACTAAGGAACACTTAGATAAAGATAATTTATTTGCCATAACATGTGTTTACTTACCTTATGCATGCAAGATGTTGACTTAATATATAGCACATACATGTTTTGCCTATTGTTGGGATTTGAACCCAACACTCGCGGCCAGCGCACGCCGTCTGCACTTGGCACACTCGCACGCAGCGCACGCGGCATCGATGTGTGGGTGAGCGGCGCGACATCAACGCAGCACGGCGCAGGTCGAGGATCACTCGCTACCACGGACTCCACCGCACCAGTCGACACCTCTTCCTAATCTCACATTGTTTGTCCGGGACAGTCTAATGTAATTTAAATATAACGGCTTCAAAACCAACCGCCTTTTTTATACAGTCCACGAATCTCATCCACGAGCTAACATTGGTCCTTCGAGCCGGATCCGAACAACCGAACAAACCTAGAATACCCATTTTTACATTGTAGTGTTGACTACGCTGGGCCAGTGATGATAGCGGACAGTAAGGGTAGAGGCTGCAGACTTCTTAAGTCATTCTCGGCAATCTTCATATGTAACTCCTGTCATATCGAACTCGTCACTGCACTATCCAGCGAAACTTTTTTTTTTTATTTTTTATTTTTTTTTTTTGGTTGCCTCTGCCTCATGTGAGTGAAGCAGAGTGTTGTGTTTTTTCTTGCAATGTTTACAAGAACCAAGATTGCATCTAGAATCTGTGTGTCCTGTGTCCTGGTCGAAGACAGTTAAGACAGACCTTTGCTTGTGTGGCTGTTTGAATACGTGCTTCAATGGACAGGGCTCTAAATGCTTCACAATAAAATAAGAAATGTGGCTGATGGCACATTGGACATAATTATGAATAGTTTTCTGTGGTTATAAATTATTTTTTTATTTGTAGGGTTACTATCAATTATTTTTTCATTTGATGTTTTAAGTGTGTTTAGATATGAATAATGTTTTAAAGTGGCAGTTTTCTGTGTATTATAACTATGTGTTTTATGTTCTTGCAAGGTTTCTAATAGGTCAGCTCTGTTGCTAAGAAAATTTATAAAAATGTCAAGTGAGGGTGGATTAATAAGTGTGACTCTATGATCATCCCATTGTCTGCGTGTAACAATGTCTAGTTTTTCTGCCATCATGTGTATGATTAGGGTTTCTCCTAGACCGCTGTGCTCAGTTGGCTGTCCTAAAGTAGATAAGGCACGCAGGTTTTTATTTGTGACATCTATTAAATTTCGAATGGAAGAACAAGATTCACTTTCCATTTTTGTCACATTAAATAACGCATGAACATGGTTGTTTACGAGCAATCTTTTGTTGTCGTACCTACTACACAACAAACTCCAAGCAGACTCCTAATTCTTGGCTTTAAAGCACTACCCTTTAACGAAGCACGTAGGTAGTGTAATTTGTTGATGTCGTCTATGTCCGACCGTGAGTGAATTAAGGAAATGTATGTATCTCTAAATTCGAGCCAGTGTTGATAGTGACCGTGAAAAACAGGTAACTCAATTTTTGGCAACCTTACACAATTGTACTTAAAGCCACCGGCCTGTACATCGCCGTCACCTGTTACGGCACCATCTTGAAGACTGCAAGCCTGGGGAGGACGGGCACCGAGCATACTCCGCGCCGTCGCCACCAGCTTATAGTACTGGTTCTCGAAATTCTCACGCTCCTCGCTCTCGTCATTGGCGTTGTCCACCAACTCCTCGATGTCACTCTGTAATTTGTCGAAGACCTCGTATAAGCTATCAAATTTCTTATATCTAGTTTCTAAACGGAATCAGCACAACCCATAATGGGGCAGCTACCCGAAAACCGAACAAACCTAGAATACCCATTTTTACATTGTAGTGTTGACTACGCCGGGCCAGTGATGATAGCGGACAGGAAGGGTAGAGGCTGCAGACTTTTTAAGTCATTCTTGGCAATCTTCATATGTAACTCCACGAAGGCCTGTCATATCGAACTCGTCACTGCACTATCCAGCGAAGCTTTTTTGGCTGCACTTAACCGATTTGTGTCGCGTCGAGGTAAACCACAACGCATCACGTCCGACAATGGCACAAATTTCGTCGGTGCCTACAATGAGCTATCAAAGCTCCTCATACAGTCAGACCTCGAAGGTCAACTAGCTCAAGAAGGCATTGACTTTAAATTTATACCCGCCTATAGTCCCCACTTCAACGACTTAGCTGAGGCGGCTGTTCGTTCCACCAAACATCATCTTAAAAGGCTACTCCAAACCACTCACCTGACCTACGAGGAAATGGCTACTTGCCTCACTCAAATTGAAGCAGTTTTAAACTCCCGTCCCCTTACTCCTCTTTCCACAGAACCCCATGACTTCTCCGCTTTAACACCTTCTCACTTCTTAATTGGACGACCACTGAATGCTATTCCTCATCCACAGGTTTCTGACAGCAACATTAATCGTCTGGAGCGCTTCAAGAGGATAGAACACATCAAACAGCACTTTTGGCAGCGGTTCTCCCTTGAATACGTTACACTGCTACAGCAGAAGGTGAAGTGGCAGTCACCAAAGACAGATCTGAGGATGGGCTCCCTGGTCATCGTCAAAGACCGAGCTCTTCCTCCACTTCTCTGGTCCTTGGGAAGGGTCGTGCATGTCTACCCTGGCGGCGACGGAATAAACAGAGTCGCTGAGGTAAAGACAAAGAGAGGCACCATACGAAGAGCCTTCAATAATATATGTCCCCTTCCAGACTTTTGAAGCCATCTCTTCAACCCGGGCAGCATGTTGGGATTTGAACCCAACACTCGCGGCCAGCGCACGCCGTCTGCACTTGGCACACTCGCACGCAGCGCACGCGGCATCGATGTGTGGGTGAGCGGCGCGACATCAACGCAGCACGGCGCAGGTCGAGGATCACTCGCTACCACGGACTCCACCGCACCAGTCGACACCTCTTCCTAATCTCACATTGTTTGTCCGGGACAGTCTAATGTAATTTAAATATAACGGCTTCAAAACCAACCGCCTTTTTTATACAGTCCACGAATCTCATCCACAAGCTAACACCTATCGAGGCGTACAAATATAAATTTTATAAAATTGTTTTTATTAATTAAATTGATATAAAGTTTATTTTAAACAAATCACAATAAATTGATACTAGGTTAATGTCAGAAAAACCAAAAAAGATAACAATAGAGTTGCAAGCACGTCCAGACTAGACTATCTAACTCAACTGATTCCACATGCCTCGTGTCCCCACAATCCCCATCCAATTGACAACTGTCATTGAATGTGACGTCATTTGACTTTCGATTATTTTCTAGGATAATCAATTCAACAACTTTTAAGTACTATTTGATATTAAAAATAAATAATTTAATTATTTACAAATAAAAGATGTATTTATCAAAGAAAACCTAACACTCGACCATCCTGACAACGTGTATGATCTCATACACGTATCCGGTGATAACCTAACACTCGGCCTGTTGAGTCAATTTTCAAATTTTAAATCAATTAAACCATTTAATGGCACTTTTGAATGTAAAAAATTCAAAGTAAAAAAAAAAAACAAAAAATATTCTACTGTCCATTCGCAAAGGTAGTTTGCTATGGAGAAGAACGGACAAGAAACTCCAAACTTACTCTTTTCTTTAAAATAAAAATGTTTTACAATATTGGGTAAACACTAATTCATTAATTTTACGTGAGTACCTTATGAAGCTTACCTTACCTTAATTTATTCATCTAAAATAAAACTACTGTTGTATGTATACTACAATGTATTTCAAGCAATAGCAGTTATATTGATCCATTTTATAAATACGAACATGGTACTCACATACTTACAAAATCTGCAATTTATTCACCTGTATAGAAAACCGTGACTTATTTGCTTACAGATCAGTTCGCGGCTTACTCGCATAGAGACTTACAAAAATTAGGAACAAACCTAATCAATTGTAACGTTTAAATTGGACCACTTAGTCTGTACGTGAGTACCTCCTGTAGTATAATGCGCTGCTTTACTAAGTATAGGTTAAAGCAATAATGTTTAATTTAATCATTTGAGAAATAGGAACATTGTACTCACATACTTACAACATCTGCTATTTATTCGCCAGTTGGCAAACCCGTCGCTTATTCGCATATTAGACAAACCCGCAACTTATTTGCATATAGCAATTTATTTGCCAGTAGGCAAGTCCTGCGAATTATTCGCCTTTAGGCAAGCCCGTGTCTTATTCGCACATAGACTTGTAATAATTACCAAACAAACCAAATCAATTTTAATATTGAAATTTGACCAGTTCATCTGTACGTGAGAACCTTTTGAAGTATAATGCTATACTGTATTATGCATAGGTAGAAAGTGTTACAAGCAATAACAGTTAAATTTAATCATTTGATAAATATGAACATGGTACTCACATCCTTACAAAATCTGCGATTTATTCGCCTGTAAGCAAACCCGTGACTTTTTCGCATATAGACAAGCCCGCGACTTATTCGCATATTACGAATCAGTGCCTGTAGGCAAGTCCTGCGGTTTATTCATCTGTCGGTTAGCCCGCGACTTATTCTCAAATTTACATTTACTGCGATTTATTTGCCTATAGGCAAACCCGCGACTTATTCGTCTTTAGACAAGCCCGCAACTTATTCGCATATTGCGATTTATTCGCCTGTAGGTAAGTCCTACGTTTTATTCGCCTGTAGGTAAGCCCACGACTTATTCTCAAATTTAATAGAACTGCAATTTGTTCGCTTGAAGGCAAGTCTTGCGATTTATTCGCCTGTAGGCAAGCCCCGCGACTCAATCACAAACTTATAAAAACTTAGCAAACAAACCAAATCATTTCCAACATTTAAATTTTACAACTTGGACCGCACTCTACCATTCTTCGAGTAAGACTTCATACAGTATAGGGTTAATATCGCAATTCATACTAGTTCCAAGTGTAACCTCTACGACGTTCTGGGAGCGGATTTTGAAGAGTATTAGTATTAAACACATGTAGGAAAATGGGCATCCAATTATGGAAATTTGTCGAAAAGCTCATTAGCCACACGATATATGCAGATCAAAGGTTTTTAATTAAAAGTCACTAGATCCACAGAAACACACGGTTAGTGAGTACGTCCAAACCCAAACAAGCAAAATTCCAAGTTAGTTAATTGACGACATACCAGAATTCAAGTGACATCTACTTAATGGATCACATTTAGACTTCTGTAGCTCCTCACGTGTCAAATATTTTTTATTATTTTTATTAAATTTCGTAAAAGCCGCTATCTTTACTGATGTGTGCAGTTTTATGTATCAGCAAAATTCGTTTTAAACTTTCTTAATGTTCTTTTTTATTACCAAATTACAGGAATATTTATTGGATAACAGACAACGAGATAGAGAGGGCACAGTTTGATGGCTCCAAGAGAGAAGTTTTAAAAGCCAGTGCTGTTGATTATAGATTTAGGTTGGCTATCGACCAACAGACACAGAAAATGTATTGGACTGAGAAATTAAATTGGAGTGATAATCATGTATCCATACAAAGTGCCGATTTTAATGGGCAGAACAGGAGAACATACACTATTGAAAACGAAAAAGGAGCAGGTGCATTGACTGTATCAAATGATTTAATCTACTGGCATGGCAATAGTCAAAAGGCGATTTGGCAATTACCAAAGAATCTCCCACAACAGATGGAAGCAAAACTATTTACAAATTCTAGCAATATTTATTGGGAACATAATGTCATAGCAGCAAACTATACAATCAAGGATCAACTTAAAGAGAATCAGAAATGCGAAAATCTAAAGAGATTGACATCAAAAAAGCCGGAGCCAGATTGTATAGATTTAATGCTTTGTGTCCATGGTACGAAAGTTAGTGGGGAATCTCGTTGTGAATGCACAAAGGGTTATACCGGTGAAAGATGCGAAGTATATGTCTGTCAGAACTATTGTTTGGATGGAAACTGTAATGTCAGTGCTGATGGACAACCGAAATGCAGGTAAAACATGTTCATCGCATTAAAGGGTCAGCTCACACCGAGATGCGATTGTTCAGCGCTGCGCAGCTAGATGCCACGACGTGCATCGAGAAGCCGCGGGGATTCATCTAATTCTCTTACTGTGATGTTTATCTCTTTTTGTTCTACACAAAGTTCAATAGTCGCGTTGCGCCTCGGTGTGAGCTGATCTAATACTCGCCTTTATGCTCGGCTTTACTAAAATCAAGTAACGCAACGCCTAATAGGTAGGTATACCTAACATTAAGCATCCACGTCATCACCATCATCGTTACTCAGATGGAAACTCGCTAACTAAGCTTCGAAATCTAAAGTTGGATACCTAGAATAGTGAGTCGCGTTGAACATGGTAAACATCTAGTATCGATTGGGAGGAGAAGAGTGGAGGGGGGAGTTTTGAAGTGCCCCTCCCCGCTGGCACTACTCCTATGAAAAGGGAACGCACCGTTCTTGAGAAAAACAAATTATTGTAACCTAACCTCAAAACTCTAAAGTTCTGCATCGTCTCCAGCGCTTCGCGAAGTGCAACCCCGTTGCCCTTACGTAACAAAGGATAGACACCCATGCTTAAAGCGAGCGAAGGTTGCTCTCCCTTCGCGCCTTCTGTTTTTATATACACTTTCTTTTTTTACTTTATTTTTATTGTTGGTAGGCTTGCGCTTGACCACTATCTCACCTGATGGTAAGCGATGGTGTGGTCGACGATGAGGCACGCTTGCCTAAAATAAACCTATCTCCCTTGACTAAAAGACTCCCAGGTTACACACTAGGGGACACTAGGGGTTACAGCCAAAAGACTACGTGAAGTCGGGGTGCCCGATGTAGGTAGTCGGTTTTGGAACAGATTCGACCTATTTTAACCATGAAGTGTAGTGTAAGTGGTACACAAACTTCTTTCTGAGCAGGATTTCTAAGTTGTTATAAAGACCAAACCAAATCAAAACTTTTTAACAAAAATCAAACCGACTTCCAAAACAAAACAAGATTTTGGAAGTCGGTTTGATATTTTGTTAAAATGTTTTTTATTTTCCTGTTTTTAGTTTTGGTAGACCATCTGCAATTAACATAAAAATCATTTATAGCTAAAATACATCTCATGACGATTCCAATAAGCTAGGCAATAAGCAAACACGAGTAGGATACATTGTTTTATTTCGGAGTTCCATTCCAGTGGCTATTGTGGTCTTCTTCATCAGTTCCACTTTACTAAATTATACTTTCTGAATGCAAATGATTGCATTATTGATAAATATATCAAAATCGCTATGTATATGCCTATAATATTTGAGGAGTTCCCTCGATTTCCCTAGGATCTCATCATCAGAACCTGTTGGGGAAGGTTTACAGAGCGAAAACACATGGAATATCGTTAAGCATATTGTAATAGGAAGGTATAAGATCAAGTATAGTAAAACATGGACAACCATACAAAAGACAGTACAAAGCTATATTCTATAGCTCGTTCAAACTAGACAGTTCTCTATCTAGCCAGTGGCTAGTACATGAAGGTGATATATCTTCAACACACCCCCTTCAATTTATGTACGATACAATCTATAAAAATAAACGTATCTTTACTTTCGCACACACAATCCTAAAGCACTTGTTAGTAATTCGTGTCTTACGCGAGGTAAAGGTTTGGTGAGGACATCTGCCAACATCTTATCAGTTGACAAATATTCCAACGTTATGTTTTTATTGTCACGTAGCACATCCCTTATAAAGAAATGTCTAATGTCAATGTGCTTACTTTTCGCATGATGTACACCGTGATCCTCAGCAAGGCAAATAGCACTTAAATTATCAGCATGCATTCTTACCTTACAGAGTTGATGTAAACCTAGTTCTTTCAACAGGCTATTCAAATACATAACTTCTTTCATAGCTTCTGCCAAACTTACAAACTCAGCCTCACAAGTAGAAGTCGCAACGATGCGTTGCTTGTGTGAAGACCATGATATGCTTGCTCCACCTAGAACGAATAAATAACCCGTAAATGATCGTCTATCGATAACGCAGTTACCCCAATCTGCATCAGCAAACCCTTGTATGCATAACCCTGTCGGCTTAAAAGCCAAACCGTGAGTTATCGTACCTTTTAAGTATCGAAGAACTCGCTTCGCAGCCCTCCAATGAGTTTGCTGCGGGTTTTCCGCAAAGTGCGCAAGTTTTGCCGTAGCGTTAGCGATATCAGGTCTTGTCGCTACACTTAAATACATGAGCGCTCCAATTAGTTCTCTATATGGAAATTGTTTCCCTTTAGTTACTTATTTTTCACTAATAACAGGATTTCCAATTTCCATTGGAGTCCGAATAGGATTGCAACTATCCATAGCAAATTTCTTCAAAATGTCTTTTATATACTTCTCTTGTGATAAGAAATATTCATTGCCATTTTTCTTAATATCTATCCCGAGACAGAAGGTTGCTTGGCCAAAGTCTTTGAGTTCAAACTTCCTCGCCAATTCCTGCTTGAATTTATCTATATACATTCTATTTTGCGATGCGATCAATATGTCATCCACGTATATAACGACAAAAAGATCTGATCCACCTTTATTACGCTTATGATACAAACAAGGTTCATTTATCGTAGATGTCAATCCCATTTCTCTCAGCTTCTCGTCCAGTTTCATATTCCACTGTCGTCCAGCTTGTTTGAGACCATACAGAGATTTCTTTAGACGACATGTGTCACCACCTGCTTTCATATTTTCAAGCATTTTTGCAGCTTTTTTACCTACTGCAGAATTTACGCCATCTGCATTTTTTTAGTTTCTCTAAACCTTCTTTCAGCAGCTCTGGGATTCTCATATAAATATCTTCGTTCAGATCAGCGTTTAAATAGGCGGTATTTATATCTATCTGGTCAATGTCCATGCCCATTTCGACAGCTAAGGCGACCAACAAACGTACAGTTGCAAGTCCAGCTACCAGTCTGGCCTTCTTTTTCTCAGTATTGTCAACATTTAGCTTTGTCGTCAGCACGTATCGACAACCCACGATATTACGATCTGAAGGTTTCTTTACAATTTCCCATGTGTCGTTATTTACTAGACTTCTTATTTCTGAAAGAATCGCTTCTTCCCATTTGAAATTTTCATCAGATGACAAAGCTTCCTTTAACGTGGTTTCAATAGCTCCAGCAAAATCATCAGTGTCGGCGTATTCTTCCGCCGATGAATCATTGTCGCTATTCTCTCTTATCTCAACCATATTATAGATTTTACGAGGGCGGCCGACTTGTCCTCTCTGAATCCTTGGCCTTCCAAGACCTCTTTTAAATATAATGTTTCTATGACTAATTTCAGTAGATTCCGTATTTTCTGTACTTTCTTCAATAATCACTGGCACATTCGGTTAAATATTTAAAGGAATTTCTTCTCTTGAAGGCTCATCATTAAATGACACATCCGACTGTTCTTTAGTTTGGATTTCTATATCCACAGTCTTCCTCACAATACTTTTTTCACATTGTGGTTCAATTAGTGATTCATTTGAGACCTTACACTCAATTTCAGTTAGCTTTCCTTCCTGAAATTTTACATCTCTTGACACTACGATTCTTCTACTATCAGGTATCCATATTTTATAGCCTTTAGCATCAGCTGGATAACCCACAAAAATGCCAAGTGAACTTCGTGCTGCAAACTTATCCTTACCTGGTTCCTTTTCCAAGACATGTACTTTGGTGCCAAACGTTTTTAAATATTTGAAATTCACAGGTCTCTCAAACCATTTTTCGTATGGAATTTCACCATGGGGACTGCTCGTTGGACACCTATTACGCAAATAGCATGCAGTAGCTACAGCTTCTGCCCAAAAACTTGGTGATATACCTGACGATAAGATCATGCACCTTGCCATCTCAATTAACGTACGGTTCATCCGTTCAGCGATGCCGTTACTTTGAGGTGAGTATGGCGTCGTAAAACGTCTCTTAATTCCTTCATTTTCTAAATATTCATCGAAAAATTTATTTTTGTATTCAGTTCCGTTATCCGTATGTAAATATTTAATTTTTCTTCCTGTCAAATTTTCGACATGAACAACGAGTACAATCGTCAATAAAAGTGATAAAGTATTTATTTCATTGGACCGACCACAGAAACTAAAAAAGAAATACCTCAAATTTTTAGTTTTCTTTGGCAATGTTATAGGCATCCATCTAAATTACTTTATCGGGACAACCTTCTGGAATCCGCTGTAGGCTGTCAACAAGGTGACCCTCTCGGGCTAGTGATCTTCAGTCTGGCTATTCACCCAATTATTCGACAGCTAAATTCAAAATTTAACGTTTGGTATCTCGATGATGGAACCCTGGGAGGCGATGTAGACACAGTTTTAGATGACCTGCAATTTTTAAAACACCAACTACATTCTATAGGACTGGATCTAAATTTTTCTAAATGTGAGTTATTTTTATCTGACAGTACCGACAGACAAGTGACACTTTTAAAATTCAATAAAATAGCCCCCGAAATCAAAATGATTGAAAAAAGCTCTCTTCGTCTCCTTGGATCCCCAGTCTTCGATGATTCCTTTCCCGATTTTATTGAGGAAAAAATTCAAAATTTCAACAACATTTCGGAAAGATTGCTCCAAATTAACATGCATTCAGCTATCACCATAATCCGCTTTTGTTGTTTTGGCCCCAAATTAACATATTTCCTTCGTGCTTCCCATCTTTGGAAGCACCCTCATCTTTTAGAAAAAATGGACCAAATTATCCGTCATACACTTACTTTAATTTTAAATGTGGCCATGGACGACCGAGCTTGGGCTCAAGCTACTCTGCCCATCCGTATGGGGGGCCTCGGCGTCCGCAAAATTTCTAGTATTAGTTTACCGGCATTTATATCCTCGGTCCACGGTACTGAGAAATTAATCAGGAATATCCTAGCACCCATACTGATTAATTTTGATGTGCCGTGCTTCACCGAGGCTATTGATGCTTGGAGACTCGCTTGCCCGAATTGTAATCTCCCCGACTACCCATCATCCCAGAGACGGTGGGATGAGCCGCTATGCAGAGCAGTTCAGGAGCACCAAATTGCCACTTCTGCCACTCCTGCCGAGCGCGCTCGCCTGCTGGCTGTGGGTGAGTGGGAGTCCGGCCTCTGGCTTCACGCACTACCGTCGTCGAACATAGGCACCTTGTTTGACGACACTACTTTCCGCCTCGCTGCTTCCCTACGTCTTGGCGCTCCCTGCTGTACTCCTCATCGTTGTCACTGTGGCGAAGTTGTCAACAGCCTCGGTCACCACGGTCTATCATGCAGCCGAAGTGCGGGTCGCATAGCGCGTCACGGAAACTTAAACGACATCATCCGACGTGCTCTCGTCACCGTCGGCGTTCCGGCCGTATTGGAACCCCATGGCCTGGCACGTGACGATGGCAAAAGACCGGACGGGATGTCTTTGTTTCCATGGAAGATGGGTAGGCCTTTAGTGTGGGACGCTACTTGTGTCGATACTCTTGCGCCATCCCATCTTCCTAGCTCGTCGTGCTGTGCTGGCGCTGCCGCTGCGGCTGCAGAGAACTTCAAGCGGCGGAAATATAATAACCTCATCGGTAGTTATATTTTCGAGCCGTTTGGGGTTGAAACTCTTGGTCCGTGGGGTCCGAGTGCTCACGCTTTGTTTAAAGATCTTTCCAAACGCTTAGTTGACACTTCGCGTGACCCAAGGGCTGGCTTTTACCTCGGTCAGAGAATAAGCATTGCCATACAACGTGGCAATGCTGCCAGTCTTTTGGGCACATTACCAGTGTTGTCCACTGGTAATGTGCCCAAAAGACTGGCAGCATTGCTGCGATGTGGAGGAGTTTTTCGACGCCATATTTTAGATTAGGTAAGTGAGTAGTTTTTGGTTTAAGTGTTTATGTTTGTAGTCTTAGTTAATTAAGTATTTTATACATTGTATATACTTGTATCTTTGTAAATAAACTAACCGACCACATCAGAATATATTATTTGCAACTTCTCATTGCAACGTGAATTGGATTTCACAAAAGGCAACGACACCATTTTTCCTTTAGCACACACATCACAATCATGCAAGTTACTATCGATCTTTATAGGATCAATATCTGATTTCTTTAGTAATTTCATAAGATCCCTAGCATTCAGATGTCCCATACGCTCATGCCATCTATACAAATCAACACTTTCATTACATACCACAGACGCTAAAGCGTCCTGCTCCCTCAAGTAATATAAATCGCCTCGCCGATCAGCGGTCAGTTTTATCTCACCTTTTTTACTGCATAGGCTACGTCACGCTTGAATGTGACTTCACAACCTCGTTCAGTAAGCTGGGCGATAGAAATTAAATTACTACGTAAATCGGGAACCAATAGGGTATTTTCAAATTGAATTTTACGCGTTCGATCATCATTGCATGCTAATAAATTAACTGTACCTTTACCTTGCACGGTTGTCAAAGAATCTGTGGCTAATTTTAATTTTTGACACGCAGTGAGTACCTCAGCAAACCTTTCCGCGTCATTGCACATGTGAGAAGTGCAACCACTATCAAAGATCCATTCCTGACGGTGCTTCGCACCAACAGCGATGCGACAGTCATCTGAAACATGATATATGGTTAAGGCTTCACAACTTTCATGACTAGTGCATGACTCCACACATCGGATTTCTTGAGTCTTCTCCCTTTTTTTTGTGCATTCCGATGCCTTATGGCCAAAATTGTGACACTTAAAACATTTGAACTTAAATGTTTTTCCAGTAATTTTCATCTAATGTTTGTCCAAATACATGGCGCGTTCTATTTTGTCAACTTGAGCGTTTCCCCTTGAACTATCCTCTTCGATTATTTTAACTCTTAGTTGCTCTGGCTTTGGGAGCTCATCTCTAGACTCTATAGCACATCTAAAATTTCCATAGCTTCCCGGCAGACTATACAGCAGCATAATCGTTAACAAGTCATCATGGATTTTAATATTCATTTCTTCCAGTTTGTCGACGGCTTTGAAAAGGGAATCAAGGTGCTCACATACCTTTTGGTTTTCACTCATCCTTTGTAACATGAGCCTTTTCATTAAATTCGCTTTCTTTGCAGGTCCTCTTGATGCAAACAAGCTCTCTAATTTTAACCATACCTCTCGTGCAGTCTCCATCCTTTTTACATGACGAACCACACTTGGATCTAATGCTAATATCAACTCAGACTTCGCTTTTCTGTCAGCCTTCTCCCATGCCAATATAGCAGCATCCGTAGTAGGTTTTGGCTTTTCACCACTCACATACTCCCAGAAGTAATTTTTTATCAACAATGCTCCTACCTGTACCTTCCAACTATCGTAGTTTTCCTTCGTCAATAATTCTATTCGTACATTCATTTTTCTTCCGACATGTACTTTATAATTTTACAATTTCGAATTATTTTCACAACGTACACAATACACTTTACTGCTCTGGGCCCATAACCTTTGTTGGGGAAGGTTTACAAAGCGAAAACACATGGAATATCGTTAAGCATATTGTAATAGGAAGGTATAAGATCAAGTATAGTAAAACATGGACAACCATACAAAAGACAGTACAAAGCTATATTCTATAGCTCGTTCAAACTAGACAGTTCTCTATCTAGCCAGTGGCTAGTGTTAGTACATGAAGGTGATATATCTTCAACAGAACCTGGTTTCCTTATCATGGTACCACTCTTGGGATATCACCTTTTCAACAAAAAAAAACAACAAAACCTGTTCATAAACGACGAAATTATCTGCGAACACACATAAATAATAATATATATACAGTTGAATCCTTTTTGGAAGCCGGTTAACAACATCAAGAATCACAAATAGCTAATTTACGCAACTCGGCAAGAAACGGAATAAACGAAAACAAATGACACTGACACACAATGGAGCAAATGGCGTAATTTTTTTACGTTCCGTTTCAACGACTTTGTTCAAAATATTACACCACAGACAATATACCGGTACTGATTTGGTTGTTTATCGCCCATTTTAAAGTTTCGTTATTGAGGTTAGAAACAATTTTTGCTATTTTCTCGAAAAATATGCATTACATTGTAATAAGAGTGGTAGTGTTTTAATCAGGGAACCAACCCCTACCAGGTTAACCACTTTTACTCCCCTCCTCCTGCCAACCGACATAAGATCCAAGCCCACATCACACTCAGACACACCTTTATATTATTATTATCGAACCCTTTCATAATGAACCAATGAATACGCGACATGGCCGCAACTTCATACTATATATTAAACTTATTAATCATGTGGGTAGTGGTGTTTCAAATCTATCCCCATAAAGTATTGTAATAAAATCAAATCATTTTCATTTGTTCAAACATGGGTACCATACATACATAAAAAATTGTCAGCCAGAAGAGATGTTAGGATACAAAATGATAGAACGTCATGTTTGCTTATTGTTTATAATTATGAGAAAAAAAAATCCCTATGGTCTGTGGATCCGCCAAACGTCACTATATTTATTGTCAAAGTCAGTGCACGAAGTACCCAAAACTGGGAAAAAAATTCCCTTAAACTGACTTTACATAATTTTTATAAATAAATTACTAGGTAAAACTGGGCAAATCCCTGTGCAATCTGATAGCTTATTTCATAACGATTCTAACAACATAACATTCATACATGGTTCCTATACAAAAATACCGAGAAATATCGGCGTTTACTGAGTCCGGGTCGATACCGCAAAATGGCGCCGGTACTACCGGACATTATTCGGACAATGTTCGGCCCCCAATGGACACCTGAGCGGATATTTAGTAATAATAAAAAATAAAATAAATTATGTGCAAATGTCAATAAAATAATACAAGTCAAAATTATGATTCTAGAATGACAGAGTAAAATAATAAAAATAAATTAAAGGTATTAAAATATTATATAAATCTATATAAATAGAATAAAAAGAAAAGTACTGACTGACTCATCAACGCCCAGTTCAAATCCTTGGAAAGTTTGTATGATAGTCTGTCATTTTTAATTTGAAATGAATGAAATATGGCACGCTTTTATTGTCTTGGTATGTATGTATCTATGTATCAATGTAACGGAATCTTTGAACGTGATTTTCACCCCCTTCAAAACGTCGGTTTATTTTGAAACTTTGCACACTTATCAATGACCGATGACAATGCAATAATTTAAATAGTTTGTCTCATTAACCTTACCAGGATCTTTAGGATTAGCGACTTTTTAGTTCAATTTACCATTAATGCGTGTTTTTTAGTTTTTAGAACAACAATTTATTTAAGGTTTTTTTTCATTTCATGCCCTAATGAGGACCCCTCTTTAAGGCATGAAATGAAAAAAAACCCTTCAAATCATTTGATAAGAAAGTGTTTTTTTACAAATAAGGCTGCATAAGTTTGAATCTTGTATGTGGTTTTTTAATTCAAGTTCAGTTTCTGTCAAAACCGTTTACCGTAACCCACGCAAGAAATGATATCAAATAAAGATACACATAATAGTTATAAATAAATTAATAATTATTATTGCTTTCATAGGCACTTATCCCACCGCCGACGATAAGCGTGAAGCGAGTAAAGCTAGAACCTAAAGACGAATTGGCGAGCAGCGAGTAGCAAGTGTGTAGTTCCGACAGTTATACCCCTCGGCTATGAGCGAGTGCTTATGTGCGACGGGCCATTACTCGCACCACTCGCTCGGGACGGCCGCTCTGTAGGTAGAAGTGGTTGGTCTCTCGGCGTGTGTTCTGAGGCCTTAGTGCGAGTTTTTACTCACGGTCAATCAAGTTAACGTAAACCTCAATTTGTATTGAAACTGGATAAGCGCCGTCTGGTGGCGGTAAGGAGAAACCTCTTTTTATGTATACATTTTGACATAAGAGATCGTTTACGTTAACGCGATTGAGCGTGAGTAAAAACTCGCACTAAGGGCACTGATCACCAAGCGAGCAAGTTAGCATCACTGAGCGAGTATAACTTTGATAGCTCTTGTCGCTGCGGCAAAAATGCGGTGAGAGATTACTTGCCGGCAGTGTGAACAGCCAGCAATCAACTATTACTATATGTGTCTTTTTTATTGAAACGGGTGCCTATATCTTTTGTACATTTTCATCGAGAAAATAGTCGATAGATAATCAGCCGCAGCAGTGGGACAACTGCCTTGCCTTATTACCATATTTCAGCAAAAAATAGTTTTTTATCACTTTGAATCTGTTCATGAAATAACATGACAACTTACTCATGATAATGTGCACACGTCTTACTACAATTAGTTCTGCAATATGATAATTAAAAGTAGCTACATTCATGTTCGTATAACTTGGCTGAATGTGGCAAACCACTGCTTTTTTTGCGATTTTATTTTTAGCAAGTACTTAAGTAAAAATTGTTCATATTCATGAGTACTTCCACCTGAATTGAAAATCGAATAAATATATTATATAAGCCTTGTTTAGGGCGCATTGGCGTTGCAAAGAAATTACCTATATAGTGCCCAAGAAGCGGTAAAACAGTGGCTCACCTCGTTTCCCCGTTACACCTTGTTACAGATTTTTGATGATTTCCTTGCTTACTGAGTAACGCTGTTTTCATCTTCATTATTTCAGTTGTAATGACGGATACTCTGGTCAGAGATGCGAAGTAAACGCGTGCCATGGGTACTGTTTGAACGGTGGAGACTGTTCCCTGAATGAAGAAGATAGTCCAGTCTGTCAATGCACTATAGATTATGAGGGTGAAAGATGCGGTATTCCCATTTGCAAGGACTATTGTTTTCAAGGGAATTGTAATGTCAGTGCTGAGGGACAACCTATTTGCAGGTAAAACATGTTATCCATATAGTTAATTCGTTGTATAGAATGTGTGGAGGAGCTCGTGGCTAAATAATAAAAGCTGCACGGGTCGATCTTCAAGGTTAAGCAACGCTTGACGAGGTCGGTCCGTGGATGGGTGACCGTTTCAACAAACCGAGTTTCCTCCGTGCCTCGGAAAGCACGTTAAGCCGTTGATCCCGGCTGTCATTTGAAGATCTTTGACAGTCGTTATGAGTAGTCAGAAGCTTGAGATCTGACACCAGTCTTGCCAAGGGTTACCGTGTTACCCAGTTACTGGGTTGTGGAGGTTAGATAGGCAGTCGCTCCATGTAAAACACTGGTACTCAGCTGAATCCGGTAAGACTGGAAGCCGACCCCTATATAGTTGGGAAAAGGCTAGGCAGATAATTGTATAGAATGTGTGAACACTTTTCTACATAAGAATATCTGCCTATTACTGTCCCATTTCTGGACAAAGACCTCGTCTCATACAGACAAGGTATAAGCATAATCAATACGCTTGTTCAAACCCAATTCGCGATTACAGAATCATATTTATTTTAAGTCTGTTCATTTATATTGTTTCCTTAACCGTCGACAAAGCTGTCTAATATAAACTTATAGAGCGTCCAAAACTCCAAATTGCCGCGCAGTTGTTGCACACCTCGTAATTATACCACACCCACATTACCACAAAAACATTTATTGTTTTACTTTATTAAAGGATAATTTTTCTTTATCTTCGTTATTTCAGCTGTTCTGTTGGCTACTCTGGAGAGCGCTGTGAATTTGACGCTTGTCATGATTATTGCTTTAATAACGGTGTCTGTTTCCTTAATGAGGAGGAGGAGACAGCCTGTCAATGCACAGCAGATTACGAGGGTGAAAGATGCCATATTGCTATCAAACACACTGGTTTCTGCGGTGAAAACATGACGCAACAAATATTACAAGACCTGCGCAGCGAAGTGCAGCAAGTGCAAGTTATTAAAGAAGATCTACAACGTACCCTGCAATTCTACTCGGATAAAAATGATGAAAATGAAGTCAAGATCCAAAAATGCGAGAAGTCAATAAAGGATTTAGAAAACTATAGCGTTGCTTTAGAAAATCACGATGAAATTACGTCAAAAACACTTACATCAAATACATTGTCAGAAACCAACTAAATCGAATAGAATAAGCTCAGTTAATTAACCAACTTGAAATATTGACGCATCTGAATAAGACAATTCTGAAGAATATGCAAAGTAATCCCTAAACCTAAACCCTGATGATGTCATATTGCCTACACAAAAACCAGCAAAACTTCAAATTTGGCAAGACAGAAAGAGCAGATCACTGACATATCGAGAGTAAACCCCAATCTTTATGCAGATTGATGTCGTCAATAACACTTCACTTATAAAGTGTACCTTCGAAAGTGACTGACACAGACGAACATATCTGATAAGCCATACGTCGTCGTCCGGGTTTTGGGTTAAGGGTTTGCTTTGCTTCAGGTTTATCTTATTCACATGCGTCACATATTTCAAGTTGGGTTCATAAATGAATTTCTTTATTTTTAAAATAATAATTTTTTTAGATCATAAGCACTTTTCAAAGTGAATACCTGAAAATATATCATTATTACTATGGGACCAACCCTGAAATCGCATCCACATATATAACGTTTCGCTTTCTATAACTCCTTTTTTATGAGCCTTGAATGAGGTGTCATTTCACTTATCTAATTGTCAAATATCGACAAAAGAGATCCTTAGTTTTGTTGATACCAATTTTACGCTATTACACGTTACTTAAGCTCACAAGATTCGGACGCCGCCTGCGGGCCATGGCCATGGCTCCCGCCTGCGCAGCGTGACTCGCGTCCATACTCGCAAGAGACGAATGCATCAAAGCAGTAGGATTTATAATATGATAGATTATCATTTTTATTCTGTGTTATTTTTTCAATTTCTGTTAATGCAATAATTCAATTCTAATTTGTATTTTCATTTTAGTTTTGAATTAGATTTTAATTCCTAATAATGTAACTGCTTTTATATGTAAAACAAATGTGTAAATATGTACATACTTAACCAAACAAACAGACTTACAGAGTTTTCAAAATTTACATGCAATAAAGCCACACTTCCTATTCGCTTGGGTGACCTCGGCGTCCGCAAAGTTTCAAGTATAAGTTTACCAGCCTTCCTCTCCCCGATCTACGGTACTGATAAATTAACCAGGAACATCTTATCTTGTTGCTTTGGATCAAAATTGACTTATAGCCTTCGCTCCTCTCATTTATGGAAACACCCACAACTTTTAATAAAAGTAGACCAAATTATATTGAACACACTTTCATCTATCCTAAATGTGGCTTTGGACGACCGAGCATGGCAACAAGCCACGCTTCCAATTTTTTTTTTTTTTTTAGGTGCTTAGATTTTTAATATGTACAACTGACTATTCCTAATCTTATGACTAATAACAAAACAAACTTACATACAAAAGGGAGAGGGAAAAGGACTCATAGCGCATCAAAAAATTCTTCCACATCG
This sequence comes from Anorthoa munda, assembly GCA_945859665.1. Lineage (NCBI taxonomy): Eukaryota > Metazoa > Arthropoda > Insecta > Lepidoptera > Noctuidae > Anorthoa > Anorthoa munda. Next base: position 34,408,470 of record OX243895.1, on the reverse strand, counting down.
ATGTCAATGGGAAACGTGCCCAGAACGCTGGCAGCATTGCCACGTTGAATGGCAATGCTGATTCTCTGGCTGAAGAAAAGGCCAGCCCTCTGGTCACGCGAACAGTCGACTAACCGTTTACTTATGTCTCGAAAAACTCGATGAGCACTCGGACCCCATGGACCTAAAGTCTCAACCCCAAACGGCTCAAACATATAACTGCCAATAAGGTTGTTATATTTGCGCCGTTTGAGGTTTTCTGCACCAGCAGCAGCTGCCCCAGCACAGCCCGCCGTGCTAAGAAGATGGGATGGCGCAAGGGTATCGACACATGTTGCATCCCACACCAAAGGCCTACCCAACTTCCAAGGCATTATAGTCATCCCATCCAGTCTCTTCCCATCGTCGCGTGCCAAGCCATTGGGTTCTAAAACAGCTGGCACCCCGGCGGTGACAAGAGCTCGACGTATGATGTCATTAATGCTGGCGTGCCGTGCTATCCGACCAGCGCTCCTACTGCAGGATAGGCCATGGTGTCCGAGGCGGTCGACTGCTTCACCACATTAACAGCGATGTGGAGCTCCGCTGGGAGTACCTAGTCGCAGACATTTAGCGATCCGGAAGGTAGTGTCACTCAACATTGTGCCTATGTTGGGTGACGGTTAAGCCTAGACGACGACCTAGACGGTAGCCAGAGGCCCGACTCCCACTCACCCACAGCCAGTAGGCGAGCACGCTCAGCAGTATTGGTGGACGTATTTATGAGTTTATTCCGTACCAATCTGCAGAGCGGCTCATCCCACTGTCTTTGGGAAGATGGGTTTTCGGGTAACGCCGTATTCGGGCAAGCCACTTTCCAGGCGCACACTGCGTCGGTCGAGCACGGCACTTCACAGTTAACCAGTGACAGGCATAAAATTTTAGTGGTTAACGTTTCAGTGCTGTGGACCGAAGACAGGAACGCCGGTAGGCTTATACTAGAAATTTTGCGGATGCCGAGCCCGCCAAAGCGAATGGGTAGCGTGGCTTGCGTCCAGGCTCGGTCATCCAAGGCCACATTTAAGATAGATGTCAGAGTGCGTTGAATAATTTCGTCAATTTTTTTCAGGAGAAGTGGCTGCTTCCATAAAGGGGAAGAGCGGAGAAAATACATAAAATTTGGTCCAAAACAGCAATACCTAATGAGAGTAAAAGCCGAATGAAGGTTAATTTGGGAGAGTCTATCCGAAATATCATTAAAATGGTTAATTTTGCCATCAATGAATGAAGAAAAACTGTCTTCCAAAATTGGGGAACCTAGGAGGTGCAGTGAACTTTTATCTAAAATTTTGATCTCTGGGGCTATTGCATTAAAATTTCTGTAGGGTCGGTTGTCTGTCGGTACTGTCACAAAGAAAAATTTCACATTTGGAGTGGTTAAGTTCTAGGCCGATGGATTGGAACTGCTCTTTCAGGAATTGAAAATCTGCTAAAACGGTGTCTACGTCACCTCCTAGTGTTCCATCATCCAAATACCATACGTTAAATTTCGAATTTAGTTTTTGAATGATCGGATGAATAGCCAGACTGAAAATGACTGGCCCGAGAAGGTCACCTTGTTGGCAACCAACTGCAGATTCCAAAACATTGTCTTTGTATAATAATTTTGATGGGTACCTATAGCATTGCCACAAAAAGCCGAAAATTTCTGGAAGCTCTTTTTTTGCTTCAGCCAACAAAGTGTCCCTGTTGACGGAATTAAAGGCGTTTTTAACGTCAACCTTGAGGATGACCTCACCCTTACCGGAATTCAAAAAAGTGGAAAGGGCATGTACGGCAGCCTCACAACCCCCTCTGGAGCCAAATCCAAGTTGTAGGGGCTGCAATTTAGAAGTAAGAGTTTTACCATATAGTTTACAGCAAATTTTGGCTGCCATACGCCTGTAGGTGCACCCGACGGCAATTGGACGAATACCGCCGTCCCTCTTGCGCAGGGCACATAAGTTGGCCCCGTACAAGACATCGACGACGGCATCGTTCACACCGCCGGAGAGCATTAGGTTGACTATAGCCGCAAGCTCCTTCAAAAGAGACTCACCAGCGTCCCCGGCGCCTGAACTTAAAAGATCTTTTAAGTGTTGAGGAGACAGGCCGTCGAGGCCGCCAGCGGAACCGCTTCGAAAGGAGCTCACGGCTGCGATCAACTGGGGGGCTGAAATCTGTAGAAAGGATGAATTGAGATCGGGGGTGTCAGGTGGGTCGGGAAAGGTAAGATCGTCCCCAGGCGCTGGATGTTTACTCTCTAAGGCTTAAATAGTTTCTGGAGAGTAAGGCGCCACCACATCACTGCTGAACAACAGCCTGGCCGCTCCCCTAATGTCACCTTCACTTAATTTGGATTCCACATGCGAACACACACCTTTTTGGGAAGGGTGATTGAATGCTGGTAATTTTGAATTTAAAATAAGGTTCGAATCGTTACAATTGTCTTTAATTTGGGTTGTTAGTGTTTTTTTATAGCCAAATTTTTCTGGACATGTAGAATCCTATAAGGGAAGGTGAGCAATTCCTCCCAGGCACTTTGTGAGTTCTCCTGGGTTGCAAGACGGACGCATCGCGCCAGACTTAGCGCGACAGACCGTCTTGCGCCCCGGGGAATCCTCTTTAAAATCAGTGTAGAATTTTTTAATTTTGTAAGGGTTTTCCAGAGTGTTTCATTTTGTATTTGTGGTGTAGCTGGGGGGCACGAGGGTACACTATGGGGTTTGTGTACTTTACCATAGTGGATCCGTAGCCCCCGTTCGCACTTAAAAAAACGTGCCTGAGAGCAATGGGGACATCTCACTTGCTGAATATCAAGCTATGTATCAGGTTGACTGCTACAGTTTCCGGTATCGCTACAGCCGGCGCTTAACATAAAATTGAAATTTCACTTCTTCTTCTTCTTTAATCGGTCCCTCATTACTGAGGATCGTGGTCACTGGACCCCTTTAAGCGGACAATCTGCCTCCATCGATTCCGGTCCAAAGTTGCCATCACCACCTGCTGAAATTTGCTTGAGGACGTAGCTTCTTTCACTTGGTCAGACCATCGTGTTGGCGACCGGCCTCATGCTCTTTTCCCTTCGGTATTACCAACAAAGACCAGTTTTTCCAGACTTCTATCTCCCCTTCGCATTACGTGACCGAAGTAGGTCAAAATACGCTGTAGGCATACTGTAGACAATCTGGTCTTGATATCGAGTTGGGAAAGGATAGACACATTTGTGCGTTTGGCTGTCCATGGTATTCGGAGCATCCGCCTCCAGCACCACATTTCGAATGCGTCTACCCTCTGTCTTTCCCTTGCTCGGATTGTCCACGTCTCAGCTCCATAGAGGAAAATGGGGAAAATTAATGCTTTGACTAAACGGGCTTTGGTTTTATAACTTATGCCACGATTTTTCCAGATGTTCTCCAAGCGTGTCATAGCATCTTTAGCCATACCTATCCGTCGTTTTATTTCTGGTACGCAGCTGCCCTCAGTATTAATAATAGACCCCAGATAAATGAAACTATCCACAACTTCGATGCCCTGGATGCTGCAGGCGCCCGTTAGCTTTTCCGCACGATCTATCACCATAAGTTTAGTTTTCTGCCTATTTATTGCAAGCCCCAACTTGCCACTCTCCACTTCCGATCTATGTAATATCTGCTTCATGTCTTCATATGTTGTAGCAAGGAGAACAGTATCGTCAGCGTAGCGCAGATTGGAGATGCGCTTTCCACCAACAGCAAAAATTTCACTTACCAATACTATTAAAACACTATTTACACAATATCACTAATAAAATAATAACAAAGCTAAATAACACAAATAAATAAACAATGTCAAAATTGAGTGATGGCTCTTGGCACTGACGGCAGGGGCGCGGCGCAGTCGCGGTACGGGTTTAGGGCACCCGCCGTGAAGGGAGGGTGCAGGGGGCGCATCCTTCGCTACCGTTGCCTAGGTAGCGTCGTCCTTATTGCCAGGGTCCAATCTCCCTAACGACACGTAAGTAAGCGGTGTGGTGAAGCTATCGACAGCCTTGGGCATCATGGCCTGTTTTGTTGCAAGAGCGCAGAACGCCAGCATCAAAGACATTATTAATCGAGTCCTTATCACCGCCAGCGTACCAGCTGTATTAGAACCTAGCGGCTTGGTACGTGACGATGGGAAAAGAACAGATGGCATGACATTGTTGCCGTGGAAGGTGGGTAGGCCTCTGGTGTGGGAAGCAACCTGTGTTGATACCCTTGCGCCATCTCATGTTCTAGTTCAGTGGGCTATGCTGGCGCTACAGCTGCGGCTGCTGAGGCCCTCAAGCGGCGCAAATACTGTAACATACTTGGTAATTACAGTTTCAAGCCGTTTGGGGTCGAAACGCTTGGGTCATGGGGCCCGTGTGCTCGTCTCCTTTATAAGAAGATCTCTCGCCGACTGATCGACAATGTGCGTGAACAGAGGGCATGCTCGTTCTTTGCGCAAAGAATCAGCATTGCCATTCAACGTGGCAATGCTGTCAGTCTTGTGGGCACGTTCCCGGATGATAGCGATGTGGAGGTGTACTTCGACGCCTAAGTGTACCTTTATTTTGTATGTACTAGTGTAAGCAGTTAGATTTAATAATAAAAATTATAGTTTACTTTTGTTTAGTGTTTAAGTACGAATATGTACGTATTCCTAATAATTGGTGTTCAATTTATGTTTTTATTTCAAATTTTAATTTTGCTATACAGAGTTTGAATAGCAGCAATGGTATTCTGGCGGTTATTGCCGATAATTTGTCTTCCCACATAGTCATCAAATTAGGGTGCTAAGTAGGGTTAAAAATTTGAATTGTATCATACTATTGAAATTTATTTTTTTATGATTTGAATTATATTATTCTATTATATATTGTCACCTAGCTTATGTCTACTAACCATTCGATGATAAGTTGTTACTAACCATTGGACCATGTCTTCGTAATTAAATAAATAATAATTTTGTATCTTAGGTTCATAGACTTTCCAATGTTTCTCCAACATTTACCAGTCTCGGAGGTAAATGAGGTGATTGTTGGTAAAAGCCAAAAATTTGCTTTTATTATAGATAATTTTGGACTTTTAACAGTAAGACTTTAAGTCTTAGGCTTTACTGGTAAATCCTAGGTTAGAGATTAAGTGTTTCTGTGTATAATAAATTAGGTAAAAAACATGAACCATAGTATGTCACAGTATACAACAGGGCAGGCGACCGATGGCACGCCAATACAAGATCAATTAGTTTCTAGGTAATTTGCCACAACAGAAATCACACAAATTTTTACTTGTTTTTATCTTAACATTATCTGTGACTGATATTAACTGTAAGCGTTATGATTGATGGCAGTTCTAAATAAAGAGTGGTGTTAAAAGCACTTTTTTTTTTTCATTATATCACCAAGTCTTGGTCAAGCGCTACTACTGAGCATGCGGTCTTAGGTTCGGTTCCTAGGTCCGACAAAGACCTCTTGGGCTTTTCCATCTGGTATTTCTCAATAGCAGCGCAGTTGATGGCAACAGGCTCGCACCACGTGGGATTTAAACATAACTGGCGACATGTGGGTGTACTGTAGGTCCACCACTGCTTAACCTTCGTGCATTACAGGCGTGATGTTATGAAGTTAACTTACCATATCTACTCTTCATCCCTTTGCGCAGTAAATACAGTTACCAATAATACTGGAAAAATACCTTTCCCCTACAAATAATTGACCAACTTCGCGACACTGGATGTTTATTCAAGCTCATAGGAAGCTCACTCAAAGCGCATGCCGGCAACATTCTTGTAAACATCACTACTATAAGAATTCATCTAAATAAGTGCAACATACAATAAAATACCTTCGTAAAAGTGATCTTAGAATCGGTAAGTATGAATAAATTAGTGAAAGTATAACTTAATCCCACTTCCCACTGCTGAGACACAAGTAGAGTTATCATTTTTTTTTTGAAGAAATACAGCTTAATCTTTTTTGTGATTTAATTTGGGATTTTTATAACCGCCTTGTGTGTAACAGTCCCATCATATCCTAAATACGCACTAGATACAGATCAGATTTGGGCCATGACTTGAATAGACTCTTCGCATCATTACTATTTGGTTGAGATAGAAGTCTAACGTACCTACATCAAGTCGGTTAGAATATATTCTTAAAGAGTGAGTAAATAAAGTGTACAGACGTATGAAAAAAAACGTTTTACTGTTGTTGAAGACAGCGCCATCTACCAATGACGAGAGAAACGACGAGGGCAATTGATGGGCTCACAGCGCACGAGCTGTCACTGAATCGAAGTTCTGTGCACCTGCGATGTCATCCAGCTGCGTGGTTCGTCGACCTGCCGGGAGAGGGCGTTGAATGCAGACTGTAAAGAGGAGCTACGTGACATGACCCTTCTTTTCTCCTCAACTTGCCTCTACTTGCTTTTTAAAATTTTGTCTGTAGTTACTGCAATAAATCCATTGTATAAAGAGGAAATAAACAATTCACTTGCTGCCATCATTCATTGATCCAAAATAACGAGGACACACCTCAGCAATTGTTATTATTAATTACAAGCTTTATGGCTTTATATGATTACAATATTTTCGTTCTTGTGTCAGGCAACTAGTAATCTATTATTCAAGCACTTATTGGCGTCGGATTAAACTGAATTTTGACGATTTTTTTATTAATAGTAGGATTGCGCTTGAACACTATCTCACCTGATGGTAAGCGCGTAAGATTTATGTAACTTTGGAAGTATTCAAATATTATGGTACTATGGAGCTAGTCTCATTATGGAGCCGGAAGGTGGCCATAGCAACTCCTCAACCAGACAAGATAGCACCATCGAGTTTGGGCTCATTGGATATAATTATGTGTATTGACAAGCGATTTAACATTTCGAAATTTTTAATTCATTAAAAGCACTATAGGTTGTTTTGAAAAGTGTTTTTTCATTTATTTATTATTTTAAAACATAACTTTTAGCGCATTTCCTTCTTTTTAAAATAATTGTACGCTTGTTTGAATCAGTTTAAATGAAGTCATGTTTTTTAGCAATTATGGTCTCTTCTTTCTTCTTATATCACTTTTTAGGTGGATCGGCTCGCCTAATTTTTTGGCGCCAGGTCACGTTGTCCTAGTTTGCCGAGTTGGGAAGTTCTTCCTCCAATGGAAGTTTCGTCATGCTGTCCACCACGTAACCCGAGGTCGTCCTCTACCTCTTTTATGTAAGACAAGATATATTATCTTGGTAATATAACAGGAATTCATTCAATTAAATTCAAAATCGCAGTCTAATAAGTAGAGTACGTAAGCCTAAGCGAAATACAGTACAAACCTAATCCTAACTAATAATTATTAATGCGAAAGAAACTCTGTCTCCCTCCCTCTATCTGTATGTCTGTCTACATGTGTGACTGTCTGTCGACCTGTCTGTTATCTGTTAAAGGTCATAGGATAGTTTTTATCCCCTTGAGAGGGCCGTCCCGGATATCATCCTAAAGAAGGTCGTCCCGGATATCATTCTAAAGAGGGTCGTCCCGGATATCATCCTAAAGAGGGTCGAAAGCAAAGGAGGGTTGACGTTTGTATGGAAATCATAGAATATTATTGCACGATATAGAACATTAGGCTATTCGAAGTATTAATGCAACGCAGACGAAATCGCGGGCAATAGTAGTAATCTATAATATTACATATACAAGAAAACTGTTGGCAAACCTAAAACAGGCCTAGGAGGATAGAATACACGATCGTTATGTGTGTAACCGTGGGATTAATGATTATCATTGGTATTTGGGTGAACTGAAGGGAATGCTCGATTTGTCGCAGTTTTTTTGGGTACACAATATCACGCCTACTTATGTTCATCGGAGAGGCAGGCTGTAGTTGTACAGTACGACTAAGGGCCGAATTCACCATTTACTAAGCTAAGTTTTTATAAACTAAGTTCAACTGAACTAAGTCTAGCGTAATCTAGTTTAAAGATTGGTGTTGATCTCGTTTTACGTCAAACCGATTCCACAAGCACCATTTTAACCGCGTTTAGCAAAACCATGTTTAAATGGGTGAGGCCCCTAAAATGTCGTAACCGCGTATTGTATTTATATTTTACAACATGTATAAGCGAGCTACTGCGGTTTTAAATGTATTTGAAAGAAGCAATAACAAAACGCATTTTAATTTGTTCACAGTGTTACAAGCACAGAAAATATTTTCCTAAAAATGGGTAATTTAATACAAAAATAATTTGAACTAAATTAAACAAAGTCAAATCATGTGGTAATTATATTAAGATTTATTGTTTAGTTCATAATTTAATAGACATTATTTACAAAAAAAGTTGTTAACCTGTGTTACAATGTAGTAAATTATGAAACATTATATATAACTTTTGAAGATTAAATTTTACACAATTGGCAATTTTATTATCGTTTTCGTTATGATAACAATCTAGAGCTGTCTTTATAGGGTAATTTTTAGATAATCCTAACTTTTTTTTTTTTTTTTTTTATTTGTGGTGGGTTTGCTCTTGACTCTAGTCTAGGTCAGAGGTGACAGAGACAGAGTCGACGATGGAGTGAGTTTACCCAGAAGAAGCCTGTTTACTCTAACTTTGAAGAGATTCGGGTTGTAGGCGTTCGGAAACACAGACGCAGGTAGTGAGTTCCATTCATTCGCTGTGCGCATTATGAAGGATGTCTGGAAGCGCTTAGTGCGAATTGGTGGAATGGCAACAAGGTAAGGATGGTAACTTGCAGTGCGTCTAGATGTCCGATGATAGAAGGGGGCTGGTGGGATGAAGTCGTGGAGTTCTTGAGCACACTCACCGAAGTACAGTCTGTAGAAGACCGACAAGCAGGCAACCTTGCGGCGATGAGCCAAGCTATGTAGCTTGGCATCCGCCAATTCAACGTCGCCAATGAGCCTCTTGGCTCTGCGATCCACCGAGTCAAGCGCGGCAAGCTGATACTTAGCTGAGCCATCCCAAAGGTGGCTGCAATACTCCATGCAGGATCGGACTTGCGCTTTGTAAAGGGTTAAAAGCTGTCCAGGCGTAAAGTATCGCTTTACTCTATTCAGGATGCCCAGTTTTTTGGCCGCAATTTGGGCTTTGTACTCAATGGAGGCGCCGAAGTTGAGATTGGATGTCAACTCCATGCCTAGGAGCTCGAGCCGATCAGTCACAGGAACAGCTGTACCCCGAAAAGTAGGAGTATGATCGAAAAGACTCCTTTTAACGGTAAAAAGACACGCCTGTGTTTTGGTGGCGTTAAAGAAGACCAGATTGTCATCACCCCACTGGGAGACAAGGCTTAAGGTCAAATCTGTCCGCTTCACCGTAGCCTCTCTCAAGGAACGAACTTCATCCACGCTGGTTTTTGCGCTGGACAGGTATCTCTCTGAAACAGTACTGTCATCTGCGTACCCAACAATACCAGGCAGAAGTAGGTCATTGATGTGCAACAGGAAAAGAGTTGCAGAGAGAACAGACCCCTGAGGAACTCCGGCATCAATAGCCATAAGGTCAGAGGAGCAGCCGTCAATGACTACTCGGATCGACCGTTCACTGAGGAAGTCTGATATCCAGCTACAAAAACCAGCGGGGATGCCATACGCAGGAAGCTTACTGAGTAGACTCGCGTGCCAGACCCTGTCAAAGGCCTTCGAGATATCAAGCGACACAGCAAGTGCTTCGCCGTGTCTCTCGATGGCTTCGCCCCAGCAGTGCGTGACATACACAAGAAGATCGCCAGTTGACCGTCCCCGGCGAAAGCCATACTGACGGTCACTGAGGAGATTATTGTCTTCAAGGTACGTCAGCAACTTACTGTTGAGTACCCTTTCCATAACTTTGGACAAAATGGAGGTAATGGCGATCGGACGGTAATGGGCAGGGTCTGCACGGTTGCCTTTTTTGGGCACTGGTTGCACATTTGCAAGCTTCCAGGATTTCGGCACCATTCTTTTTACAAGAGAGAGGCGGAACAAGCGTGTCAATACAGGAGACAGTTCAGGCGCACACTGCCTCAGCACTCTCGCTGGAATGCCGTCAGGCCCGCTGGCCTTGTTCACGTCTAGACTGCACAATACTCTCCTATACTATATTCTATACTATTACTAATATCTATACTATATTATATAATACTATATTCAATATATTAGCTATCGCATTTATTATGATAACACACCTATTACTGGATATTTGTCAAATAATTATTAGTGAACCGATGCTATATTACCTATCTTGGACGACGAACTATTTCCTCTTCATCATATCTTTCATCAAAAGCTAGTGCTATCGCCCTTTTCATCTTTATTTTAAAGAAATAACAAAAAATCTTTAAAAATAAACAAAACATTGCTTATTATTGTGACATTTCAAGTATCAGCGGCTAAACGCGATTCAGCAAGCTTAAATTTCGAAAACAGCGTTTCTAAGTTTTAGCTTAAGGCGCATATATTCCCCAATGTTAACGTAGTACTGCCCGTGCGACTGCTCGGAGCCAGAATATCAATATTGAACCTCCTTTTGACAGTTTTGTTTGCAAAATATTCTTTGATTTATATATTCTCGACCTCAGACGCATAAGGTCTGATATGGAATTATGGAGTTAATTATAATGGAGTTTAGAGGAGAGCCAAAAGAAAGATCTTGACAAAATCGTGTCATAACTTTTGTTAATTATCGATTAGGCTAACAAAAATAGTATAATGATTTAGATAAGTCTTGTACCTTTGTACTAGTATAGTAATAAAAATAGTCACAGTAAAATAAATATATTTTATTTATAATAAACTAAAGGGTCTTTCAACGAGGACGGGTCGATGTTAAAATTGAATAAAACAAGATGTGTGTGAGATATTAACGAAATTTATTTTTTATTTAAATGGCCCATTTTTGCCATTATGGATGGAATATGACATCGTTCAAATGTCCGCCGCGGCTTCGTATGGTGGCACGAATCCGAGAGGTCCAATTTTTAATGACTCTGCTGCATAGATCGAGCGAGCGCTACAGATCAATGATAATCAATTTCGTGAACGACATGTGGTTCCAGCAAGATGGCGCTACTTGCCACACAGCGAACGACACAATCGACATTCTGCATGAACGGTTTGAGGGTAGAGTAAGAGTTCCGCTAGACTTTTTCTTGTGGGGTTTTCTGAAGTCGCAGGTCTATGCCAATAAACCACATTCAACCGTTGCCCTGAAAGCCAACATAACGCAGGCCATCGCTCGGATTCAGCCGGATCTATGCAGCAGAGTCATTAAAAATTGGACCTCTCGGATTCGTGCCACCATACGAAGCCGCGGCGGACATTTGAACGATGTCATATTCCATCCATAATGGCATAAATGGGCCTTTTACATAAAAAATAAATTGCGTTAATATCTCACACACATCTTGTTTTATTCAATTTTAACATCGACCCGTCCTTGTTGAAAGACCCTTTACTTTTTTGGTGACATCCGAACTTATGTTTGTACAGAGTCATTAAAAGGCGAATTCTTTTAATTTTATTTTCTGATCCAACTTTATGCCTGCAATTTTTTGGTAAATTCAATGCGTATTTGTAACAAGTAACATTATGTTTGAAAAAAAAAAGAAATTTAGTTACGTCCGATCTTTTAATATATCTATGAATGTTTTAATTATTATGAAATACGTCATAAGGTCAGAATTAATAAAATGAAATTTAAAAAACACTAAAAACTTAAACATTATGACATTCTAACTCATTTATTTAAACTAATAAAGAATAGAACAATACGTCTTCTCAAGTAAAACATTATTAAATTATTAATCAACTTCACACTTGAAGACTTTCAGAATGTTTTAAATTTGTATAATGCTTTTTAGGTTCCGTACCCAAAACGGGACCCTATTACTGAGACTTCGCTGTCTGTCTGTCTGTCTGTCTGTCTGTCTGTCTGTCTGTCTGTCTGTCTGTCTGTCTGTCTGTCTGTCTGTCTGTCTGTCTGTCTGTCTGTCTGTCTGTCTGTCTGTCTGTCTGTCTGTCTGTCTGTCTGTCTGTCTGTCTGTCTGTCTGTCTGTCTGTCTGTCTGTCTGTCTGTCTGTCTGTCTGTCTGTCTGTCTGTCTGTCTGTCTGTCTGTCTGTCTGTCTGTCTGTCTGTCTGTCTGTCTGTCTGTCTGTCTGTCTGTCTGTCTGTCTGTCTGTCTGTCTGTCTGTCTGTCTGTCTGTCTGTCTGTCTGTCTGTCTGTCTGTCTGTCTGTCTGTCTGTCTGTCTGTCTGTCTGTCTGTCTGTCTGTCTGTCTGTCTGTCTGTCTGTCTGTCTGTCTGTCTGTCTGTCTGTCTGTCTGTCTGTCTGTCTGTCTGTCTGTCTGTCTGTCTGTCTGTCTGTCTGTCTGTCTGTCTGTCTGTCTGTCTGTCTGTCTGTCTGTCTGTCTGTCTGTCTGTCTGTCTGTCTGTCTGTCTGTCACCAGGCTGTATCTCATGAACCGTGATAGTTAGACAGTTGAAATTTTCACAGATGATGTATTCCTGTTGCCGCTATAACAACAAATACTAAAAACAGTATAAAATTAATATTTAAGGGGGGCTCCCACACAACAAACGTGATATTTTTGCCGTTTTTTGCTCGATATTAATAACGGCAACAGGTAGACGCTTGAAATATTCACAGAATATTAAGTTGGATATTCTTTTCAAAAAATAATAATTATTAAATTAAAATAAAATAAATTAAGGGGGGCTCCCATACAACAAACGATTTTTTTGCAGTGTTTTGCGATAATGGTACGGAACCCTTCGTGTGCGAGTCCGACTCGCACTTGGCCGGTTTTTTATTTATAGGCTCGCGTTTGACCACTATCGGCTCCGGCAGGTAATGCCACTCGTTAGCTATACGCACAATAAAAGAACTCCCAAAACGCTTAATGCGTACGGGTGTGATGTCTTCCATATACCGATGACGCATCGCCGTTCGTCTTGTAATCAGATGATGGAACGGGCTCTTCTTATTCTTTTCGCTCTTGACATAGCGGTCGTGGTCACGATGAATTTTGTCCGATCGCTGGTCTTCTTGTCACTCGCCTCACGATCTCTCCTCTTGGCTCTGTTAGATGAAAGTTTAGCGCATTCATTGACTGGACCTCCTATCGCAGATTTAATTTGGTCGGTCCACCTCATCGGTGACCTCCCGCGTGGCCTGTTACCGTCCACTCTGCCCTGCACCACCAGGCGCTCAATGGATTCGTTATTCCGCCTTGAGACATGGCCAAAGAATTTCAGTATGCGAGACTGTACTATTGGCTGATAGATGCTGCTTGATGCCGAGTTCTTGGAGTATGGAGACGTTAGTGCGGAATTCTGTCCAAGAAATGCCAAGCATTCTTCTCCAATACCACATTTCTAGAGCATCTATCTTTTTCCGTTCCAGTTCTCGTAGTGTCCATGTCTCAGCTGCGTACAGAAATATGGGGAAAACAAGCGCACGGACGAGCCTGATCTTAGTGGCTTTCGTTATACTGCGATTCCTCCATATCTTCTTTAACTTATCCATTGCCCCTCTAGCCATCGCCATTCGCCGCTTCACTTCATCCACGCAACTGCCATTGCTTGCAATCATAGTGCCAAGATATATGTGGGACTGAACTACGTCACAGTTGGCAATTTGTGTCACAGGCGACGCGTTATTGTTGCTACGGTCCACAATCATTATTTTGGTCCTGCTCCGGTTGATCTTCAATGCGAATGCAAGACTCACGCGCTCCATCTTAAGGAGAAGTTTCTCCATTTGGTCAGCACTAGTCGCAAACAATGTTGTGTCATCAGCGTAGCGAAGGTTAGCAATTTTGTAGCCGCCAATTGCAACACCATCAGTCCAGTCTTCGAGAGTGATTCGCATAATGAGCTCCGTGTAGATGTTAAACAAAAGTGGCGATACGATACATCCCTGACGGACACCTGCACTGGGATGGAAGCTATCCGAAATGTGGCTATCTGTTCGCACTGATGCAGATGCCTTCTCGATAACCTGACGGACAATAAAAATTTGCTCTCAAGTTCCTTTTCCCTTCACAAACCCAGCTTGTTCTTGTGCAATTTCTTTCGACAGGTGTGCCTTCAGCCGTTCGTTAAGGTTGTGCAGCAATATTTTGCTTGCATGACTGATCAGTGCAATCAGACGGTAATTACTGCACTTTTTAGTGGAACCCTTTTTGTGGAGAGTAATAAAATTAGTGTGAGCCCATTCCTTCGGCCATTTTCCTGCCAACCATATCTTATTGCAGATGATGCTCAAGATCTGCACGCCGCGTTCCCCCAATGCTCGAATGGTCTCAATTGGGATGGTATCAGAACCCGTAGCCTTTCCATTCTTCAAATGCTTAATGGCAGCTCTGACTTCAGATCCAAGAATGTCTGGCTCCAGTGTATCCCTCTCAGGTTCTGTAGGTGTAAAGGCTTCCGACTGCGGATATTCAAACAGCGACCTACAGTAAAATCTCCAAGCCTCAGATATCAGCTCCAGTTCGCTGACCGCTTGACCATTACCGTCTTCAATGGCCCAAGTTTTAGATGGGAGCGCTTTAGTTGTAAGCCGAATTTTGTGATGCAGGTCTCTCGACTCATATCTACCTGCATGAGCTTCAATTTCCTCACATATATGGCGCAGGTAGGCGTTGTGATCCTGTCTGCATTTCCTTTGGATCTGGGCAGACTTTTCATTACAGGCTTGAACACTTGCACCGGCTGCTTTCATATTTCGACGCTCCTCAACAAGCGCAATGGTTCTAGAAACGGGCTAGGCGATATCAAATTATGCAGTTCCATCACACACTCCCCGAAATGTAACCGATATAAAACCGACAAGCTGGCAACTCTGCGACGATGTTCAAGGCTCTGGAGCCAAGGCTCCATCAAGTCAAGGTCGATATCAAGTCAAGACTTGACCAGTGCCTTGTTGCCGATGAGCCCCTTTGCCCGTTTTTCTATCGACTCAAGTGCATCAAGCTGGTATTTGGCAGATCCGTCCTAGAGGTGAGAGCAGTACTCCGATGCATGATCGAACTTGCGCTTGATACAAGTTAAACAGCTGTTTATGGGTGAAGTACCTCTCATCTTCGCAAAGATCCCACCAAGAACTTTTTGATCCCAGCTGAGCCTTTGGCTCAATGTATAGACAAAAATGGAGAGTCGATATCAACGTTATGCCAAGAAGCTCAAGATGGTCCGTTATCGGAAAGAAGGAACTGGGTGGAATTGGCTTCTTTTTGTGACAAAAAGACACGCCTGGGACCTAGCAGCAATGAAACTGACAAGATTGGCATTGCCCCATTTGGGGACTGCCATTAAGAAAGAAAGAAAGAAAGAAAACATTTATTACCAAACACTGTATGTGTACAATCTTAATACTAAATAGTGCCAAACACTGATGTGGCAATACTATATTCAGTGTGGTAAAAGGAGCGGGCTCAGCAAATGCTGATCAGTGCGCAGCATAGCCACAACGCTGATCAACGCTGATTTACAGCCCGCCCCCTCTCTCTCAACACTTAGCACAAAAATATAAATACCTTAAACTAAATCATAATACTACTTATACATATAAATGCCCCAAAAAATTTAATAGAAACAAAATACCAGTAATAATAATACATATTATGATTTAAATAAAAATTTAAAATTAAAAACCCACCAAATGTTCAATCATAATACCCAGTTTGTGTGAAACAGAGAGGTAGCAGCGGTAAGGGCAGGTTCAAGCGCTCAACCATTGCCTCTCGGTGAGACCGGATCTAAGGCTCGGAAGCTCGACACGTACCTCTCAGCAACAGTGCTGTCGTCTGCATACCCAAATGTTAAGTTAAGGTTAATGTTAGGTTTTAGCAGATCGTTTTTGTGGAGCAAGAAAAATGTTGCTGAGAGTACTGACCCCTGAGGAACCCTAGCATTAATATCCAGTTAGTCAGACGAGCAGCCATCTATGACCACTCGGATGGACCGATCCCTCAGAAAGTCCGCAAACCAAACACATAGACCACTGGGCAGAGCGAATGAAGGAAGCTTACCAATGAGGCTTTCGTGCCAAACCCTGTCAAAAACCTTCGAGATGTGGAGGGAGACGGCAAGCGCGTACCTCTCGATGGCCTCACTCTAGATTTGAATGGAATACGCTAGAAGATCCTCAGTTGATCGATTTTGACGGAAGCGGTCCCGACGGTCACTGACGACGTCGTTAGCTTCCAGGTATGCCAGTAGCACCCGTTCCATTCTCTTACAGAGGATGGAGGTTACAGAGATGGGTCTGTAGTTGGCCGGGTCAGCCCTACTGCCCTTCTTGGGCACAGGCTGAACGTTGGCTTGCTTCCAAGCATTCGGTACTTTTCCAGCTTAGACGAAAGGCGATATAGGCGTGTCAAGATCGGAGACAGTACAGGCGCACAAGTGCTGAATACAATAGCTGGTATCCCATCAGGGCCACTGGCTTTGTTCAAGTCAAGATTACGCAGCACCCTACGGACGTCGTTTTGGTGTATGCGAATTTCCTACATGATCCTGTCACATCCATCAGGACAGGCAGGGGCCGCGCGTTGAAATAATTTAGACGTGAATATTCCGAAAAAAGAGAGGCAACCAAGTTTGCTTTCTTCTCAGCAGAGTGGCCCAATGACCCGTCGGGTTTCAGCAGTAGTGGTAGTGAGTAGCGGAAGAAGTTCGATTCAACCGACTTAGCCAGGAAACAAAACGATTTACTTTCTGCTGGGTCCATAGCAAGTTTGTACCTATCCGGCTAATCTGGTCAAAACGGACCCTTCGCATCGCCTTCTTGCAGGACTTGGCAGCCCTGTTGAAGGCTCTCTTCTTTTCACCGACGTCACTTGCCTTGCGCATTCAAGCGCCGACCCATGCCAGGTATGCCTCGTAGTTAAGCGTTTCGGCACGATTACACTCGACACCCAATCATGGCTGGTCGACGCTGGACATAGCTACATCAGAGAACGGAATGTAGTACGACATTCCCCGATGCAACACATCCATCACGGCTACCACGCATGACGAAGAATCAATAGAAGAGAAGCAGATAGGCTGCCACCACAATGTCATAGTTATTAAAAGTGTAGTGTCGTTCAGGATGATCACTGCAAATTATAGGATTAATTCGACACAACTAATTACTTGCGCGCGAATAACTTCTGTTTACTTAAATAAAACAAACCCACGCGGTGCAGTGCGCTGATAAGTCAAGCCACCGTGAGGCTGAAAACGGCCGATTGACCGGGCGATAATGTCCGATGCCACTCTATTGCGTCGGTGTGTGGTCACAAAATCAATGGAATAGTGTTTCTTTTTCACATGTGCTTTTTTGTACAACGATAAATTAGCACTTTTTAAAGGCATAAGGGCTAATTATCTATGTAGACCTTAACCAAACAAATAACATTTTCGAGGCATAACAGTATATCTCAAGGTACGACATCTGATTATTTAATTTCAAGAGACCTAAATTTCTATCTAACAATAAGTACGTATTATTTTCACCAACAATCCTTGTAGAATAAAGTCGAATGACAAAATAGTCCCTGACTTACGCGTAAAATAATTTAAAAGCATGAAGGCTGAAGTCAATGTTCGACCTTCTAATAATACTTAAATTTTAAGCAACTTATGCTGTACTGTAGTTGTTATCAAGCATTAATCCACGATATAAATTACAAAAAAAACTCTAAGGATCCGACCTTATGAATTTGTATATATCAGAACAAAAAGAGATAGAATTATGATTGTTATATGCTTAAAAAGAGCGCAAGATACTGGTTTTAGCTGACTATTATAGTTATTTGGTCCAATCTCGACATTCGACCTTATACGTCTCAGGTCGAGATTATGCTATTTCAGTTATGAAGTAATTCTAGCTATCAATTTTTCTATGTAAATATGTTTTTAACATCCAAGTCGTTTTGGAGGAGTATCCAAAAATTGCGAAAAAATATCGGGTTTTAATTATTTTTCAAAACCAAACTATTAGTTACACGAAAAAAACATGTTTCACAAATATTGCACATGAATTAATAATAAATATATATATTTTTTCAAACCTTTTAACCACAGAACAGAAAAAACGCCTTCTTTAACCTAGCCGTTACTAAGGAGTATGCTTTAGAAAGTAAACGTTTTACGGCACTAAAACGGTGGAAGGCCCTTAAACTAGTTTAATTTGTAGTGGTTAAATGCAAGATGAAGCTCTAATCTCGATTAAATTCGTAAACTGAGTTTATTTTGAACTGATCGCGATTAGTTTCATTGGCGAAATTGATCCTAAGTGAGACTACCGACCGTGGAGACTCGGGTTCAATCCTCAGCTCTGAGGTCAGCCATAGTAGTAGTCGTCTGCAAGTTACTCTATGCAACAAGTCTGCTGTTAGAGAACCCAATCACGAATTAAGTTCGCCTATGTACAGTCAAGGGTCAAAAGTGCAGTCTTACTCTCCCAAAACTGAAAAGGCTGGTTTTTGTAGAATAAGTTAAATTATCCACAACTGATTCAATATGTTGTATAGAAATTAAAGCATAGATTATATCTACAAACCGTGAAAAGTTGAAATTCTTCTAGCCAAAAAAAAATTGCCGCTGCTGTTTTGGTAGAGCGTGACTGCACTTTTGACCCTTAACATACATAAAATGTCATATTGTATTTGTATCTGTTTGTGTACAATAAAGAATAAGAATAATAAAACATACTTTGAATTTATTGTCAAGGTATTTTCAGAAGCTCATTGGATGTGTATTTAATTGACAAAGACATTACGTACTGTTCAATGCAAAAAGTTTGTTTAAAAAAAACTATTACCTAATATTTATTCTCTAAGAGTCGCCGATCAGCTAATCTCATGTTCCTTGTATTCTTCTCATACTTTCCTGTCAACTGTCATGACCTTGTCATGTTAATGGCGAATTTGGATTCTATTTATACTAAAATATTGATAACATTCAAATTCCCCGGCAACATCTAATCACGCGGATGCATCTAGTTCGCCACGATTACGTCACCGCAAATGAATAGTCCGAGAGCCGGTCGTTAAAAATCATTCCTTATCAAGTTAGCAGAAAGCAGAAATTTGTAGAAAATGTAGACCATTGCTGGCACTTTTTGCAAAAAAAATATAGTTTCGGCTTTTTGACCTACAAATTAATTCAATTTAAAATATATTGGAATGAAGACCGATAACTATTCACCTATATTTTGGTCAGCAATAAGCTTAAGTTGTGTTTTTCACGATACCAAATAGACTTATTTAGTTAAAATAATTTATTATAAATATTGAACAGTTAACTTTTAGTTTAATTACTTTGACAGTTAATTTTTCATGTTAATATTAATAGACACATTTCCAAGTACTTAAAGAGAAGCGGGTAAAATAAAACAGCTGCATATTTGTTATCCAACACATACAGAGAACTATGATACCTCATCTGAAGAACTCTTGGAGAGGTCATGCGATAAACATATTTCTATAATAATGTCTGCCACTCACAAAGTGATCACCCATAAACTACAAAATTCCGTAGGTATTATCTTTCAGTACTTTTTTTTTTTTATCTGTTTTAGGCCCGCGCTTGACCACTATCTCACCTGATGGTAAGCGATGATGTGGTCTACGATGGAGCACGCTTGCCTAGTAGTAACCTATTCACTCTTGACTTAAAGACCCCTAGATTGTAGCTATCGGGAAACACAGACTCCGGCAGAGAATTCCACTCCTTAGCTGTACGCATAATAAAAGTATTCTCAAAACGTTTAGTGCGTATGGGTGGGATGTCCACTTACCCGCAATTTACAGTCCTATTTTTTTCCAGTATCTTGATAAGTTAGGACTTTGACTGCGGCTCTCGAACTAGAATGCCACGTGACATCGATAACACACGCGACGTCCATTTGGTTAGTTTTTTTCTTTGCTCTTTTAATTGAAACCTTAGTTATCACCTAAACAGAGCATATTTTCCCGTAACAACATGGTTACCAGATCTACTTATTAGATGATACATATTTAATAGGTAGTTTGTTTCATACTTTTCAGGGCGCGATTTTTCGTGGCTAAGTTTTAGTTTAAAACTTTTTTTTTACTGAGGTACTGCTCCATGAGCTGGTTATATAAAAATTCAGTGTCAATCCTGAAAAAGATAATTACACAAGCAAAAACCATGAGAGTATCAAAGCGATTTTTACGAAGACGCAAAAGATGCAAACGAGACGTAAATCATAACATGCAGTATGAGGCTACACTTTTGGTCAGCCACGTTGCGGAAACCATAATTCGTAGGAATCCTCCTAGTCATCGCATGTACTAGATGAGTCGAGAGACTCCTCATTCATTAAAATCTATGCAGCCGTTATGATGCTACAAGAATACTTATTATCCCACATACAAATTATACATAGACACGCGAGTCAAACATAAGCCTTTGCTGGCGTGAAGTCAGGTATCGCACAGAGGGCATCAACTAAATGCATTTTCAAAGTCAAAGTCAGTCAGCCAGTTTTATTAGCCATTTATATTAAATGCGGTATGAAAGATGTTGAGAGAACATGTCTGCGTACCCCTTTAGAGTGTACCAGCGTGATGTTATGATATAATACGATAAAAACAATAAAAAGACATCATCTTCATCATCATCATCAGCCCATAGCAGTCCACTGCTGGACATAGGCCTCTCCAATTGCACGCCATTTGGTTCGATTTTCGGCAACTGTCATCCAGCTGTTACCAGCCACCCTGCGAAGGTCGTCGCTCCACCTAGCCTGAGGGCGCCCTACCTTTCGTTTACCAGTTCGCGGCCTCCACTCAAGAACACGTTTACCCCAACGGTCATTGGTTCTACGACTTATATGGCCGGCCCATGGCCACTTCAGCTTACTTATTCTGTGAGCTATGTCGACAACTTTGGTTCTCTGCCGGATCACCTCATTTCTGATTCGATCCCGTAGAGAGACTCCGAGCATAGCCCTTTCCATAGCTCGCTGAGCAACTTTGAACTGATGGACCAGCCGTATTGTGAGTGTCCACGTCTCGGCACCGTAGGTCATAACAGGTAGGACGCACTGGTTGAAGACTTTAGTCTTCAGGCTTTGCGGGATGCGCGACGAGAAGACTCGACGAAGTTTTCCAAACGCCGCCCAGCCCAGCTGTATTCTTCTGCTAGCCTCCTTCTCAAAGTTGTTCTTACCAAACTGCAAAGTTTGCCCGAGGTAAACGTATTCTCGAACAACTTTGAGAGCACCGCCATTGACCACAATCGATCCCGGTGTGACGTGTGAATTAAACATAACCTGGGTTTTATCCAAGTTCATCCGGAGACCGATGCGTGCAGAAGAATCAGCTAGGCCATCCAGCATCTGCTGCAAGTCGTGCAGCGACTCTGCCATTATGACGATGTCATCCGCAAATCTTAGGTGTGAGATGTACTCGCCGTTTATGTTAATGCCCCGCCCTTCCCAGTCCAGTGACATAAGCATGTCCTCCACTGCGTTACTAAACAATATCGGGGAAATAACGTCCCCTTGTCTAACTCCTCGACGCAGTGAGATATGCCTAGTTTGCCGGTCTTGACTTTGAACAGTCATTGTTGCGTTTTCATAAAGACATCTCAGCACTTGGATGTATCGCCAGTCAACTTGGCATCGCTGCATAGACTCCATAACAGACCAAGTTTCGATGGAGTCAAAAGCCTTCTCATAGTCCACAAAAGCAAAACACAGGGGCCGATTATACTCTTCGGACTTTTGTATAATTTGCCGCACTGTGTGGATGTGGTCTATGGTGCTGTATCCTCCTCGGAACCCGGCCTGCTCCGGTGGCTGAAACTCATCGAGTCTTCGCGCTAGACGATTCGTGACGACTCTCGAAAACAACTTATAAACGTGACTAAGAAGCGAAATGGGTCTGTAATTTTTCAAAAGGGTCTTGTCACCCTTTTTGAAGAAAAGAACGACCACGCTCCTCTGCCACGCCAGTGGAGTTCTCCCAGAGAACAGGACAGAGTTAAAGAGCTCCCCAAGCTCCTTCAATACGGGGCGTCCTCCCGCTTTCAGGAGCTCGGTTGTAATCCCGTCCTCACCCGGGGCTTTTCCATTTTTAAGCTGTTTGAGAGCCGCCTCGATTTCATCTTGGCTTATTTCAGGCAGGTCTTCTGTAAAATGGCGGGTTAAGGTGGCTCTAGAATCCTCATTTTCGGGATCAGGCCGAGATGCATGCGATGCGTACAGTTGGCTGTAGAAGTCCTCAACTTCCGAAAGAATCTCCGGCCTTGAAACGACGATATCCCCACTCGATTTAGCCAGCTTCGTCAGATGGCTCCTCCCAAGTGGCTGGAAGAACACTTTTGACCCCCGGTTTTGCTCAATCGTTTTCTCTATAGAGAGCGTATTGGATCGTCGGAGATCGCGTCGTACCAGTTTCCTAATTTTTTTGTTGAGTGCCCGCTGTTCTGGCGAAGTGGCTGGTGGATTTTCACGTCACTCCGTCATGAGCTTTAGAGTCTCTTCCGTAAGTTTAGACTTCCGGCCCGTACGCCGCATCTTACAAAATCTCGTACCTTCCTCCCTGAGGATTTGCACCATTTGGTCGAGTGTCTGGTCAACGTCGTCTGTGGTTTCCACGACAGCGAACCGGTTCTCCAGGTCTGACAGGAACGCTTCAGATCCCAACATAGTTTGGAGCATGTTTGGACGGAGCCTAGACTTCATCAAACGAGTTCTCTCAAGCTTGAATTTGATATTCAGAGAGCCTCGAACCTGCCACCACCACCACATCACCACCACCTCACCACCACCACCACCACCACCACCACCACCACCACACCACCTCTTCACCTGCCTGTGATCGCTGCCGGTATTAAACCTGTTGATCACTGAGACATCCCTGAATATATGCTTCTTATCTGTTATGATGAAGTCTATCTCATTTTTGGTCATAGTGTCGGGGCTTTGCCACGTCCAGTTCCTTTGGGGCTGTTTCTTAAAAAAGGAATTCATAACAAAAAGCCCCTCCTTCTCTAGGAAGTTGACAAGCATTTGCCCCCTATGATTTCTGCTGCCAAATCCGTAGGATCCTACTACCGATTCGCTGCAATTCTGTACTCCCACTTTAGCGTTAAAATCCCCCATGACAACGCTGTAGTGGGTCTTTGTGGTGGAGTGCAAGGCCTTGTAAATGTCCTCGAACATTTCCTCAACTTCGTCGTCCGAGTGCGCCGAGGTCGGTGCGTAGACTTGCACAACCTTAAGGCTATACCTCTCGGTTAGCTTCACTATGAGGTACGCTACCCTGTTCGACACACTGGAGACTTCCACAACGTTGCCACAGATGGATTTGTTAACCAGGAACCCAACACCGCCTTGGGATAGCTGGTCTCCCTCTCGGAAATACATAAGGTGGCCCGATTCAAGAGTTATTGTGTCCTCTCCCTCTCTTCGGACTTCACTCAACCCCAGAATGTGCCACCTTATATTCTCGAGCTCCTGTTCAAGCTGCACGAGGTGTTCGTCAAGCCGTAACGTGCGTCCGTTGTACGTAGCCAAGGTCAGTTTTGTTTTTTGATTTTGGCGGCCGTAGTCCGTAACCCGGAGATTCTTCGCACCCCCGAGTGCCTTGCCGCTACCGTGACCGCCGCCATAATCAGGAATAACAGCAGGGCGGCCGGGAACTGGGGGCCGTGGTTTCTTTTGACTTGCCATATTGGAGGGTTTGCCCATAATCGCCACGCTGGGCATGCGGGTTGGCGATCGCAGATCGCAGTTTCTTACATTGGTGACGCTGCTGCCCGTCACCAGTCTTTGCCATTTGACTGCGAAGATTTGTTGGAATGGTTATACCGCCATTTGTCGGTTGTCGTCAGAGCCTCGTTTGTTGATCGGCAGGATGCACCACGAGCAGGTGAGGTTGACTTGGGGCGCTAAGTTTGTGAGTGCACTCCCAAAAGACATGTGATTATAGCAATCTCGGGATTATTGAAGAGTGCCGTTATTTATCTCCAAGGTTCTTCATCAGATTTTAACTAAAATAATACGAAACCAATTTTGGAAAAAATACTCTTCCATACAAATAACAATGACCAAAATCAGTTAAGAATTAGCGAAGATATCACTGAACAGTTATACAAGTTCAGAAAAATTTAGTACCTTTTACATTTCATGAAATCGGTTAAAATACAATAAATTGAAGTTTTCCTCTGTGGTCTGTCTGACTGTCTATTTGTTTCGGGCTTTCTGCTAAACGGCTGAACCAATTTTAATGAGCAGATTTCTGATGTCATAAGGAGTAAATTAGGCTACTTTTATTTTGGGAAAAGAATTAAGGTTCCGTGTTAAATAATAAAAATCCTTTTTTCGGGTTCCGTGGCCAAATAGTAAAAAAACCGGCCAAGTGCGAGTCGGACTCGCACACGAAGGGTTCCGTAATATTATCGCAAAACACTGCATAAAAATCACGTTTGTTGTATGGGAGCCCCCCTTAATTTATTTTATTTTAATTTATTAATTATTATTTTTTGAAGTAAATATACAACTAAACATTCTGTGAATATTTCAAGTGTCTACCTGTTGCCGTTATTAATATCGAGCAAAAAACATAAAAATATCACGTTTGTTGTATGGGAGCCCCCCTTTAAGTAAATATTTATACCGTTTTTAGTATTTGTTGTTATAGCGGCAACAGAAATACATCACCTGTGAAAATTTCAACTGTCTAGCTATCACGGTTCATGAGATACAGCCTGGAGACAGACGGACAGACAGACAGACAGACAGACAGACAGACAGACAGACAGACGGATCGTGAAGTCTTAGTAATAGGGTCCCGTTTTTACCCTTTGGGTACGGAACCCTAAAAAACGGAACCCTTATGGATTCGTCATGTCTGTCTGTCTGTACGTCCGTATGTCACAGCAACAGGTAAGTAGATGTATTCTGTGAACCGCATTAAGATTTTCACACACAAAAATAGCAAAGAAACAATAAATTTTGGGGGTTCCACATACTTAGAACTGAAACTCGAAATATTTTTTTCATCAAACCCATACGTGTGGTGTATCTATGGATAGGCCTTCAAAAATGATATTGAGAATTCTACTAAAAAATATATGATGTACATTACCATGTAAACTTCCACTGAGAATTAGTTTGAATGAGATCTAGTAAGTAGTTTTTTTTAATATGTCATAAATCGTAAACCGCAATTTACCAAGTACGAAACCCTTCGTGCGGGAGTCCGACTCGCACTTGGCCGGTTTTTTGGTTTAAGAGTTTGATGTGGACGAAGTCGCGGGCAACAGCTAGTTCAAATATTTATAACATTTGTGATTGTGTTCGCTTATCAGTGCGCCTTCCTGCTAATATGTCTGCATCCTATTGATAAATACAGCTACACATCAATGAGACATAATTCGATAATTGTAAAACCCAAGATTTAAGAAAAAATAATTCTAATTCTTTCTATTGAGTTTGAAACGATGCAAAAGGTGACATTACGTTGAAATTAGTAATTTAAAAAAAAAACGGTAACAGTATTATTGCTTTAACATTACATTGCTTTTGCAAGGAAAAAGTGCTAATGATCTTTTTATAGAATGGAAATATAATGTTACAAGATTTATAAAAAACTGGCCAAGTGCGAGTTGAAATCGTGCACGAAGGGTTCCGTACCATTATTGCAAAAAACGGCAAAAAAAATCACTTTTGATGTATGTATCCTCCGACTGCACAGCTTCATTTTCTCCTTGTTTACGTCTTTTTAGTTCGCTTTTCAAGCAGCCGGGTTTTTTGATATTTTAATTTTTTTTTTTCTTTGAATCTGTCTTTAAACCTTTTGCTATTGAAAAACTTTAGTTGGGCTCCCCAACTTATTTTTTTTTTAATTCTGTTTTTAGTATTTGTTGTTATAGCGGCAATAGAAATAAGTAAGTACATCATCTGTGAAAATTTCAACTGTCTAGCTATCACGGTTCATGAGATACAGCCTGGTGACAGACAGACGGACCGTGGAGTCTTAGAGTAATAGGGTCCCGTTTTTGCCCTTTGGGTACGGAACCCTAAAAATAGTCTTTTTTACAAGGAACACACTACACATGCAAAATAACTTTACTTTCGGAGGTCGCTGTTTCTGTTTTTGTATCTTTGTTTGTGATACCGACTACCTAAATTCTAATTCTACAAAAAACCTTTGTTAAGGTTCAACAAAAACTTTACGAAGTTTATTTTAGTACATTGTAGTCCATAGAAGCTTAGCCGAAATTTTCCATACCAACAAAAATTCAGAAATTGCAGATTACCATGTGACCGGGAAACTACTGATAACACCACAACGTGATTTATTCGTATGACAATAAAAATGAATATGTAAAAAAAATTAAGTCTTGCAAACAGTATTTCAATCGCAAAAGGTTTAAAGACAGATTCTAAAAAAAATAAAAAAAAACCCGACTGCTTGAAAAGCGAACTAAAAAGACGTAAACAAGGAGAAAATGAAGCTGTGCAGTCGGAGGATACTTATTCGTGAGCTGGCTGACCAAATCAGATGTATCCTCCGATTCACAGTCGCGTTTTTGATTATATTAATTAACTGTTTTTATTTATAACTTTTTAGTTATGTTTTTTTGAATTAGGGACATTTAAACATATAAGTGTATTTTTGAAATCACCTCTTAAAACCTTTATTATGACACCAAAATTTTTTTTTTCTTCCTACCCCATCGTCCACACGATGGGGTAGGAAGAAAAATAAATTTTACTTTCCACAATATGGTACCCTAAATCCGCCATCATCCTATTTTCCAATTTTAATTTAGCCAGTGACTCTCGCAGGGTTAAGACGAATCATCAAAATCGGGCAACGCGTTTGGTCTCTAGAACGCCACATAGGAACAAACATACATACATACATAGACTGATTATGACATTACCCTCCTTCGGCAGTCGGGTAAAAACATGTCCATTAGGTAGCTTCCAACACTAGGTACTCGTAATAATGGAAGCGCAGGTGATGAATTATTTAAAAAACTGTGTATGACATTCAACTATTATAACTCGTTCATAAAAGCTGCTATAAGATGGCTAAGATCTCAATATCATCACAGGCCTTAAAAACACTGCGCTGACTCATAAATCATCATCATCATTTCAGCCATAAGACGATCACTGCTGGACATAGGAATCCCCTAAGCGTCGTCACACTGATTGGTCCACTGCGTCTGGCATCCACCGGGTTCCCGTAGCTTTGATCAGGTCGTCCGCTCCACCCAGTGAGAGGCCTTCCAACGCAACGTCTTTCGGTTTACGGTCGCCAGTCCGGAAGTTTTCGGGCCCAGCGACCATACGTTCTGCCAGCAATGTTCCCCACCCACTGCCACTTAAGTTTGCCAATTCTTCGGACCATTTCGGTAACCCTGGTTCTTTTGCGGATGTCTTAATTTCTGAGTCGATCACGCTAGGAAACTCCGAACGTAGCTCTGTCAATAGTCCTTTGGGTGACTTTAAGCCTTCTGATGGATGGGCCCATTGTGAGCGACCACGTTTCGGTTCCATACGTCGTCACTGGCAACACACACTGGTCATAGACTTTCGTCTTGAGACACTGTGGTAAGTTGGACGAGAAGATACTGCGCAACTTCCCGGACGCTGCTCAGCCGAGTTGGATTCAACGGTTGACCTCTTTCTCGAAGTTGGACCTACCTAACTAGACCGTTTGTGCCAGGTAAACATAATCGTCCACAACTTTGAGTGTAGAGTCTCCTACCTTGATAGGAGTGGGTGGACATGGGCATTCAACATAACCTTGATTTGGCCATGTTCATTAATCTACTTCAAAAATAGGAGGAGGTTCTCAATTCATCGCTTTAATTTTTATTTTTTTATGTATGTCGCCGGTTTTATTTTTTATTATTGATAGGCTCGCGCTTAACCACTATCTCACCTGATGGTAAGTGATGATGTGGTCGACGATGTAGCACGCTTACCTAAAAAAAAACTATTCACAGTCTAGAACTTAAAGACTCCCAGGTCTCCAGTTCACGATTACTCAAAGACACCTGGACCGATTTGAACATTCTATTTTTATTTGAAAAGGTATACTTCCTAGGTGGTCCCATGGTTATCAAGTCAGGATCTGATTATGGGATCCTGGAGAAATCGAAAGAACTCCTCAAATATTACATATAACGTTTTTGTTTTTGTGTTCCTTTTGATGTCGGAATATAAATAAATTATTATTATTATTATTTGGTATTTTCATAAACAATGCAATCTGATGATGAACTTGGAGATATACAACAGAACTCTTCAATGAACAACGGTAAAACTCTCGACATTGCTAAAATCGCATGTGTATTTATTGTTTACGCCATTTTATAACATAACTTCACGGCGGTACGCTCTAAAGGGGTACGCAGATGTGTGTGTGGGTACAGTTCACTCTGGTACAACGTGAAATTGTGGGTTTAAGTTCTTTCTTCCTTTACTAACAATTTTGTTCATTAATTTAATTTTCTCGACTAGAAATACCTCAGAACTAGAAATACCTGTTTGACTTGGCCGGGGACTGCCGTGCTCCCATATTGCGAAATATATATTTATTAAATTATAATCATGGCTAACCACACGAGGCCCGCTTATCACAGGAACTCCCACGGAAATAGTTATTCATAACTTTGTTTGTCACAGAAATCTATCATTTTGCGCTCTATACACAACTGGTGGTCACCAAGAGTGGACGTTTCTTCTATATATGCTGAACCAACCTTGTCTGGAGAACAAGATGTCTGTTTGCACGCTTATTATAGCATTGTTATTGCTGCAGCTGGGCTTGGCGAAAAGCTTCTCATGGGGTAAGAAAATACTAATTCATTATTACTACTTTTGTTTTACTTTTGTTTTGTTTTGAGGTGAATGTCTGAAAATTTAGTTAGTGTAAGTTTTTCCAATCTCATATTATTAAACGTTCTTAATACTGACCTTTCAAAGAGAGCGTTATTGCAGGATGTTATGCTTGTTCAATATCGTTATTTACTCGAAAATTTTATGATGCAATTTACTGGAGTATCAGTCCAGCAACACGGTAGCCAAGGAGTTTTTTTTTCTTATTCATTAACAATTTACATTGTGTCTGAATTTTTACAAAATGTTTATTAATTTTCTAAAGCGGAGCATAAATATTTAGAGATTAGACGTGTCATCTTTAAAGCAGGGACCAGCAATTACAGCATTCATTTGGGGTCCGTTTCTTTCCGGTTTGAAGTCAAATGTAAATCCTTTTTTCTACCTTTAGGAGTAAATTTTATTTTTTAAATTAAAAACTTTATTATATTAACTTTGAAGTATACCCATTCCAATAAAAAAGAACTTTTGAAATCGGACTACTCTATAAAAAGTTACGCATGGTTGTAAATATATGTAGTGTGTTTATTATGGGATCTTCGAAATAAAAACTTGTTGAGCGAACTTCACTTCTTATATTTTATTCTTCAGAAAATTACTTTACAATTCCCGTTTATAACTTATGAACTTAACGTCTTTCGTCTTCCCAAAATCGCGTCCTCTCATATACCCGCTCTTTCACCCAGTGTTGTCACTCAATCATCTTACATTCCCTTATTCAATAAGTGTTGCTACTTAACTAACACCTTACATTCATACATTCCCACATTCGGCCATTCTGACTTTCATGGCTGTCCCCAGTCATGCTTTGCTCTGCTTACGTCCACATACACTCATCACTGTAACAGATAAACACATACATACCATTAACAATTTATAACACATTAAAATTAACTTATGACTAAATACCATACAACATTTTGTAGTTCCAATGCAACTTAACTTTAACATCATAAGACGCAAGAGATTTTTTTATTTTATTACATCATTAGTTACAAAACATAACAATAAGCAGTCTAACAGCGTCATTACAACGTGTACATATTTATTTTCCATAAATAAGACAGATTAGACCAGCACATAAACAGCTTACATATAAAAAATTAAAAAAACCTGGTTGCAAACGTGTCTCCTTTTTTTATCCAGAAAAAGAAAATGTTTACAATAAAACTGTGCACCTTAAAACTATTCATTCATTCATTCATCATCACGCATACATTCCTTACACTAAACACCATAACATAGTAACACTCACCTTTCATAACTTGTTGGCCACAACTTCATACTGTCAGCCGCAGTTGATGTCTTATTTGGACCTTCACTGCTACTATCACACTTCTCTACATCATAGCGATCCTTTCCCTTCACTTTGGTAACTTTGTAAGGGCCAAAATACTTTGGTTTGATTTTCAAAACTGTTCCAAATTGTGTTCTTCTTTATCTCCTTCATTATATTCAACACTCTTCTTCCTTTTCTTATTGTAGTTTCTAATATTTTCTTCTTGTACTTTTAATATTTGTTCCTTAGCCTTCTGCCTGAGCTCATCTCTTTCTAGAATAAAGCTGTCCCTTTCTTCCTGCTGCAGCAACTCATAAATGTTGACATCGTCTTTAGTCTTCATTTTCACTCCAACTAGAAGCTCATGTGGTGTTGTGCCTGTGCTCCTCTGATAAGTGCTATTGATAGCTCGTTGCACACGACTGACATGCCGGTACCACACTACAGGGTTTTCTATACACAGCTTCGACAGGACTGAAATAATTATTCTATGTATACGCTCAACTTGTCCATTACCTCTTGGCATTCCTGTGGTTATTTTCACATGCATTATCCCTTCTTCTTTGCAGTAATCCTGGAACTCAGAACTAGTGAAAGCTGTTCCTCTGTCTGTAACAAGTCTACTTGGATTACCAAATTGCTGTTGATGAATACGTAGCTTATCTAACGTTTCTTTGCTCGTAGTGCTCTTTGTTGGGAAAATCCAGACAAACTTAGTGAATCCATCCACTACAGTCAAGATGTGATTGTACTGCTTCTTTGTGTCTGACATCGGTCCAATGTGATCAACATGCAGGGTATGCAAAGGTATAGCTTCTTTGTCAATCACATGTAAGAATCCTTCTTGTTTTCCTTCCTTTCTGCTCGCTAACAAACATGGAATACATGTTAATAGAAAATCTTCAACTTTTTTACTAACGTTTTTTATAAAATAATCCTTATCAAGCAATTCTAACATCTTCTTTTTGGAAAAATTACCATTTTGGTGAACTCTATTGATAATTTAATTCTCCATACTTCGTGGAACCACTAACTTCTTGTCAGCTCCTTTATAGACAATACCATTGTCTAACAAATAATCTTCATATGGTGCACTCTGCAAAATACTTGTAATGGCTTTCAAACCTTCATCTGCTTGTTGAGCTTTTCTAATGCCATCAAACAACTCATTGATAACTGCTACATAAGGGTTACGGCTTAGTGCATCAGCATGTCGCATACTAGAACCTTCTCTGTGTTCTACAGTAAAGTCGAAATCCTGAAGAAACAAAATCCATCTGGCCACTCTAGTTGACATACCCAGTTCCTTTTTCTTTAAAGTCATTTGACAAGCTCTACAGTCTGTTATGATCTTAAAGTGCTTACCAAATAGATAATGTCTAAACTTTTTGACACCTTCAATGACTGCTAATGCCTCAAGTTCATAGCTTGTATACCTGCTCTCTGCATCTGTTGTCTTTCTGCTCATGTAGTAGACAGGGTGTAACTGCTGATCATCCACACTACGCTGCATAAGTATAGCTGCATAACCGACACAGCATGCATCAGTGTGTAACTCTGTGTATAGTTTTGGATTGAATATCTTTAACACCGGATCATTAGACAACTTATTTTTAATTGTATTGAAGGCACGATACTCATCATCATTAAATTTAAAATTTGAATCTTTCTTCAGTAAATTAGTCAATGGACTAACTATTAATGCAAAATCCTGAATGTACTTTCTAAAGTATGAGGCTAAACCAACAAAACTATTTAACTGTTTTACCGTCTTTGGCTCTGGGAACTTAAGCACTGCATCAGTCTTGTCACTGGAAGGCCTCACCATCCCATCTTCGATCACATGACCAAGGTAAGTAATTTTACGACATACCAGGACTGCCTTTTTCCAGATGAACCGCAATCCATACTGGGATGCTACTTCCAGAACTTCCTTTAGTCTTTCCACAGCTTGATACTCATCATTTGCCGGAATCGAGATGTCATCGATGAAGATCATCACTTTTCCTTCTGCTATTAGATCTCTGAAAACATAGGTGATAAAACGCATGAAGTACTTAGGACACACAGACAGACCAAACGGTGCTCTCAAGAACTCGTATTGACCATTGTGTGTAACAAAAGATGTGTATTTTACACTGTCTTCATAAACCTTAAGATGAAAAAACCCATTTTTCAGGTCTAAAACACTGAAAATCTTATCACCTGCCAGCTTATCAATGTAGTCTTCTATCAACGGAAGTGGGAATTCATCTTTCACTATCTTCTCATTGAGCCGTCTATAATCTACACAAATACGGGTGGTGCCATCTTTCTTCCGCACCAGTACCAGGGGACTAGTATATTCTGAATAGCTTACCCTAACGATGCCTTGGTTTAACCACTCCGCTACCTGTCTGTCAACCGCTTCTTGTTCCACAAATGAAATTCGACGTGGTCTTTGTGCAATGGGAACATCGTCCTTAAGAACTATCTTCAGTTGAATGGGAATATCCTTTGTTTGATTTGGATGGTAGTTTTCGATCAAAGTTACCACTTGGCTCTTCAGTTGTTCGCTGCCAATATAACCTATACTATCTGAAACACAGGGAAAACAATTTAATCTACCTAACCATTCTTCATCTATTGGTCTCATCCATACCAAACTTCCATTCAATACACACAACACATTCTTCAAAAACTCTTGACCAATTATCAACTGAAAGGGCATACATGTTTCCGGAACAATGTGGAAACCTATATTCATGTACCTGTAATAATCAATTTCAATATTCGTTTTATAATATCCCGTGGAGAACACTTTTGCTGAACCTAAACCTGACATCGTAACTTTATTGTTGGTATCACATGTTGGCGACCCTAATATATCGTAACACTGCTTCGACATTAAGTTTATATCACTGCCACTGTCTATCAATGCCGTAATTAGAATATTGTCACCTAATTTCACTGTT
Organism: Anorthoa munda; assembly: GCA_945859665.1. NCBI lineage: Eukaryota > Metazoa > Arthropoda > Insecta > Lepidoptera > Noctuidae > Anorthoa > Anorthoa munda. Next base: position 34,375,354 of record OX243895.1, on the reverse strand, counting down.
TTCAACGGTTTTTCCGAAATATTACGCACTTGTTTACTTGTATAACTGTCATTATTAAAAGAACCGTTAGTGCCAACATCACGGCAATTCGAACTTTGTTGTAGCACCTGCAAAGTCCTGCCATCGACTTCTAGCGGCGAACCGGATGAACTAAAATAAGTTTCTTTCGGTTGGGAGCCCTGCTGTACCTGCCTTGATGGTGATGATGACTTGCATTTTGATGATGACACAACTTTTTCTTCATGTTTACCGGCTTTGCAGTTTGATGCGACATGTCCAAAATTATTACACCTAAAGCACTTTCGTCCCTGAGTCTTGTTCGGGCACTCGGATGACAAGTGATCGGGTTCCCCGCAGTTATAGCAAAGCGATGACTTTCTACTATAACTCGGCTTATCATTTTTCACGACCACCTCCTTTTTGACGTTTTCGACTTTTTCTTTTATAGTCTCGTATATTTTCAGTTTATCTTTCAGCTCGGGATAGGTCTTCACACCGTATAGCATCATTTTATGTAATTCTGAATCGACGATACCGTCCACAATATATTTTATCGCTACATAATCGAGCATCTTACCTCTTTTGCCCATCTCTTTCATGACGAGCAAATAATCCCTACACGTTTCGTCCTTCCTTTTCTTTCGGGCGCTCATCATCTCATGGATCGTCTTTTCAAATTCAAATTCATTTAATTCGGACAACAGTGATCCATATTGGGTTAGTATTACAAAAAGCTTATATTCTAATGTTAGTATCATTTAAAGTTTAAAGTCTATATTATAAACACTGCGTGCTGAGGATGACCAGACAGGAACACATGTTTCCTATCTAATCACCCTCCGCACGAAATGTCGGATATCAGGAGTATAACTCTCAGCCACAGCTCTCAGGATATAGTTGCGACTACTCCGCACTCTGCACAGCAGCGACGCAGTTTTTTTGCGCATTATGGCTTGGAAACCATCTGTGTGTGTCTCAGCAAACATTGCCGACGCGCTGCAGAAACGGGGCAGTCGCAACAACATCCTAAAAGCATTATTATATTGCACGCGCAGGACATCCAGCGATCGCTTGGTGTAGTTGACCCATAGATTGCCCGTGTAAAAGCTCTGACAGAAGGCCTTAAAAAGAGTAATTTTTACTAGGTCAGAGCAACGGGAAAATCTACGCGCCAACATGTTACCCCTGACCGCCAGTGCCCTACGCTCCCTCTCAATGTCTACATCATCCCTAAGGTCGTCGGTGATAAAATGTCCAAGATATTTAAATTTGGAAACTCTGTTTAAATGTAGTCCATTAAGTTTTATAATCTCAGGAACAGAGTCCGGATATCTACCAGCGGCCCCAAAAACCATGTATTCACTTTTGGTGACATTATACCTAAGTCCGTGTGAGGCAGCATAAGTCTCACAGACCTTGAGCAATTTACTGATAGCCCCAGCAGTCGGGCCCAGCAGCACCATATCGTCCGCGTAGCTGATGTTATTGACACTCACTCCATTTATTCGACATCCAACGTTCATGCTGCTGAGCTCGGTGATGAGGCCATCAACATAAAGATTGAACAGTCTAGGGGATGTCAAACCGCCTTGTCTCACACCGCATTCCAATCTATACGCTGAAGAGAGAGTGTTAGACCACTTTACCTGGTTCTTTTGATTGGCATACCAGTACTGGAAAATGTTCAGTATTTCAGCAGGTGTACCTCTGTCCCTCAACTTATCCCAAAGCACATCATAGGAAACGAGATCGAAGGCCTTTGAGAGGTCAAGGAAACAGGCGTACACCGGCGTCTTACGATCTGTATAATATTGTACAGTATGCTTCAGACTTAAGATAGCAGTTTCAGTTGACAGTCCGGGCTGAAACCCAAACTGTGCATCATGAAGTTTTAAAATGTTTTTCAAACATGAATCAAGCAGACTGTCCAATACCTTAGCCATGATCGTTGCCAAGGAAATCGGTCGATAATTATCCTTATTCGATATGTCACCTACCCTATTCTTAACAATGGGAACCACAATAGTTTTCATAAAATTTTCAGGCAGGTGTGAATGGCTTAAACACATCGTATAGAACATTGACAAGACCCTCGGCATGTGCACTCCTGCATATTTCAAGTGCTCAATACTGAGTTCATCATGACCGGGAGACCTGCCTCTGCTCATTCCTTGTATGACACTTTTGACTTGTTTGGTAGAGAAATGCACAAGTGTATCCTCCTCCAGACAACAATACTCGGCGCCAGCAGAAGGAGCTGAGGGACCAAGGGGAGATTGCACCTGAAAATGATTCATAAACATGTTGGCAATATCCCCGTGATCACTCTTCCCCTCCACATTCACCGCGAGGCTAGGCCCAACATCCAATTTACCTGTGGATTTCCAAAATTTGCCAAATTTTTTAGTAGCTCTTTGTTCAGCTAACAAGTCCATTTTAATTTGCTCCTGATTATTTTGGCACCATTTCAAACGACTTTTGAAAATTTTGCGAGCCTCTTTCATTTGTTCATAAACGTACCTATCAGTCGGTCGTTTATGTTCTATCCAGGTTTTGAATTTAAGCCTAGCCTCGCAGTGAGCATCATGTACATGTTTATTCCAGCCACACATAGGACGATATTTTCTGCGAGGTTTACAGTTAGTCAGCTCTTTAGATTGCTTAGCTGCTTCACAAAGCACGTTTACAATCCGATCATACAAATCATCCAATACATGTTTATGATCAGGCAAACTACATGACCCATGACTGCACTCTGTAAGTTCCTGGGGGAGATTAATATCACGCAATTTACTGTTGCACACAAACCGGTATCTGTCAATTTCGGAACAGTTTCTTTCACCCCATATAATCGCGCTACGAGGTACTGTCTGAGTCACCAGCTTTGACCTTACTATATTTAGATCAGATACAATATATATGGGCAGATGATCAGAGTTATAAACATCCTCCTTAATACCTACATCTACAACAGTGTCCCATGCCGATAAAGATACCACACAGTGATCAAGCCATCTCCTACACCCATGCGCATCACTAATAAATGTGTAGTGATTTTTCTCAACACCTAGAATTTCAATATCAGCACAAACCCATGACTGCTCCGCACAGAAGCTCGTCATTTCATTATAGAAGTTTTGTCTTGGGTGCGCGTTAAAATCGCCCAGTACGAACACGTTCTCAACTTCATAACTTGCAACAACAGCATTTATCTCACTTAAAACATTAGTAAAAATGGTCAAATTTTCCGGCGAGTCTGTAGGCATGTAGACAGAAAAAACAAGAATAGATCGCTCACCAATAACTGCCTTAATGGCTACAATCCGTTCACTGCTACAGTCCAAAACAGAAACTGACTCAAACAAGCCTTTCCTCCAGAGAATGGCCACTCCGCCGTAGGGCCTTCCTCTTAACGGTCCAACGGTTGTATCAACCGCTGACTTACCAGTAAATTCAAAATCTTGACTTATGGTCCCTAACATCAAGATGTCATGAGGAAGAAGCCATGTCTCTTGGAGGGCCACAAGATCTGACCACTCACAAATTGCTCTGATGTCATCAATAGAGCGTTTTGCTGATTTACAATTAAAACTAGTAAACGTTGAATAATTATTAGTGTTATTATACATTGTGAAACTATTTAACTAACTTTAACTTTAGATTCTGAGTTGGTTCGATACATGAAATGAACAAACCGCCTAAAAGTAATACCATCCGGCCACAACTGGTCATTAAGAAATAAATTTACTTTATGCTTTGAAACAAACACCTTATAAGCATTGTACTTTTTAAAAGACTTAATGTTCATCTTTTTTAAGGAAACACTCTCATGTGTTTTAGACTTAATGTAGCTAATAATATCATTTTGCTTGTGTCTCAGTACTGACGTTTGAGATTAACAATGGCACTTTTACATCAGCCGCCCGAAATTTAATATCAGGCTCAACAGAAGCACAGCCTCTTTGACTAATTAACCTATTTGATTTAGACGATTTACGTGTAACTAACTTCCATTCCTTGTTTTGGTCCGCTACCATTTGCTCACTACTCACATTCGATTTATGCACACTCGAACTGTTCACTGATTGTAACTCACTCGATTTCCTTCCAGTCGACACCGCAGCCGCAAACGTAACGATGGTAGGGGACTCAATCGTCCCAGGCGCACACCTAGACGCCTCCGCCGGCGCCGCAGTGGTCGGTTCGCTCAAGGTCACACCTGCCGCGTCACTTGTTACTGTTTTTGCAAACGTCATGCTCGTGCGTGTGCTTCTTATTGATGTCTCGCTCTCGCTCGCACCCTTCACAAAAGCTGCGTCTCTTTGTTGACATTTTTTCGATTTACCCTCTTTACCACGATCTGTTGTAATCGATGGCGAATCCACCGTCACTGGGTCTTTCACTTTTGTAACAGGTGTTAATTGCGTTGCCGATATCGGCACATACTGCAAACCTATAGGGCCACTATCTAATGTGAAACTATTCTCGAGACAAGCCCCTCTTCTTGTATTTATCTTGGTATTAGGCGTACAGTAATAATTGTCTACCAACGATGCACATTTCATATTTTGTACCTCGAACTTGAGAACATCAAACTGGTCCCTGGTTATCATCTTATCTTCTAAAACCTTGCATTTATTTTGCAGAATTAAAATGTCCTTTAATAGCCGGGTCGCATCCACATGATCGAAGGTTACTGGTGGAAGTTTATGCAATTCCTTGGCCACAAATACAGGGAATAGGTCAGGATCTGTTGCTTTCATTAGACATATTATGTCGTCTAAATCCTTGGACATTTTCTTCTTGCCGTCTTTTCGACGAATTGGCATCTTCTTTGAACCGGCTAGCGATTCAAACAGCAATGTTTTCGCTTTCACAATATCATCAGCTGTGAAGGATGACGTACACAACTGATGAATGCTCTCTTCATCCGTAAATTCCAGCACATTTCTTAGAAACGCCAGAAGTTCGTTAATCACAATATTGCAGTTCACACATTTAACCGTTTTTGATGACATTATTCGCACAATGAGTCACTCGTCACTTCGACAAGCAATACTTTTGGTCGGTGGTGTCTGCGAATTCCTTGAGTAATTCCTCCTTCAACTCACTCCATGTCTTGAATGGCCTTTCCGACTTCAGCCAAAGTGCCGCGGTGCCTACCAGAGCACGCCTCGCCACCAGCAGTTGTTGCATCGAGGTCCACTCGAAGATCAAGGCGTTGTCTTCCATCTCCTGAACCCATCGGGATGCCGGATAAGATTTGTCCTGACCGTTAAATTTTGATACCAGGTCCGCACTCATTTGAAGCGTGGAACCTGTTGCTGCATCCGTCTTCGCTCGTTGTTCGGCCGACGTCATTGTGGTTGGTTTTCTTTCTTCAAACCCGCCACGCGGCCACACTTTGCTTCGCTTCGTAAAACTTTTATTTTTGAAATCCCGGACGAGCCCCCAAATGTAGTGTGTTTATTATGGGATCTTCGAAATAAAAACTTGTTGAGCGAACTTCACTTCTTATATTTTATTCTTCAGAAAATTACTTTACAATTCCCGTTTATAACTTATGAACTTAACGTCTTTCGTCTTCCCAAAATCGCGTCCTCTCATATACCCGCTCTTTCACCCAGTGTTGTCACTCAATCATCTTACATTCCCTTATTCAATAAGTGTTGCTACTTAACTAACACCTTACATTCATACATTTCCACATATATATACAGGTTGGAAAATATCAATGGGTCCTGAAAGGAAATCACTTTAAATCCTTAAAATAGATTATTTTACTTAAAATAAACATTCCTTTATTTTTAGACAAATATAATTTCACAGATTTCTCGACAAACTTACCTAAACCGGAAATCGTACCAGCAAAAAATTCAAAAAATAAACACTTACTATTTTATTCAACTTATCGACAGGACTGTTGTTTAGGATAAAATCTCCCTAATAAACATAAGGTCTTTGGAATAAAAAAGATCATGAAATCTAACATTTATTTTATCATCAATTCTAATATGAGGGACGCGTAAACATGTAAGAGAATTATTATCTAGCAAGAATTACTTATATTGAGCTATTTAAAATAAAAGCTATTTAAAAAAAAAATTGTTACCCTTTAATAATTCAACTGATAAGTTGTTCGAAATGAGACTCCTCGTATCCATATCCGTAAATACACAAATTAAGTCTTATTTGAAATTAATTTCGTGTTGCAAAGTGTTGTGGTGTATGTTCTTAATAAAATCATGGCCCCATAAAAAAAGTCCAGAGGCGTCAGGTCTGGAATTCTTGCAGGCCATCTAATCGTCCCGTATGTACCTATCCAGACATTAAAATTTTCATTATGGTAAGCCCTGGAAATTCTAGTACTGTGAGCAGGAGCACCGTCTTGTTGAAAAATGATATTATTACGTTCTTCTTCCGGTAGAAGGTAATTCATTTTGTAAAAGACCCAATATTATGTATATTGCCGTATTCAGATGTCCTTCGTAAACGTACACCAGGGAAATCTGACCTGTTTGTTTGTTTCGTGAACATGAAATGGATTTAGACGGGACCAATAATGATTGCTTAGCCTATTAAACATCCATTATTACGTTGTCTTAGAAATTTGGGTTGCGGGCTTTTGCTGTTTGAATATTCAAACAGAACTCTAATTTTCTTTGAGGATCTCCGGGATGTAGTTTCTGCACCAATAGTCCATCACCAAAATATTTGTATTTGTACTTTTTCAAAAACGCTAAGTACACGAGTATAGTTAGTGCCCATCTCTTGAGCAGCTTCCCTACTAGAAGCTTTCGGGTAACACTCAAAGTATGTCAGAATGTATAGATCATAATCGGAAAAGTCAAGTTTTTGTTGCTGTGGGCGTTCTAAATTTCAACTACCAATATGCACAAAATTTTTCACCATTCGCGACAACACTTTTCTAGACGTATTCGTCTATCTGAGTACCTCTCACCATACCACTACAGAGCTTAACTGCAATTCTTATTGTTTGATTAGTAAAGTTATAATAAAGCGAATTGTTCTGATACGCCATTGTTACACAATTACGAAATGGAAGCAAAACAACACAAAATCGAAAATAAATTACAAAATGTTCGTTCTAATTTCGACTCAGCCACCTGCCCGTCGCCGCCCCGTTCACCCGTTCGGTAAATAATAAAATAAAAAAGCCTTTTATTTTATGCATTGAAGAATAGTTATCAGTATCACAAGTATTTTATACATGGTAATAATTTAAAAAGAGTTATAGTCATAATTTTTTGTTTGTTTCAATGTCATTTTAATTTATAGCTTTCATAATATCTTTTCATTCCAATTTATTGCAATATATAATACGTCAAATTTGTAAATTAAATTTCAATTTCATTATGAATATTCATTAAATAGATTAAAATTAAAATAATGAATATACCTACATAAAAAATATAGTGCATTCATGAACTCCTCAAGTAGTGAGGGTGAAGGTCTCTTCCAGAGAACCCCATCGGTCGCGGTCTTTGGCTACTGTCAGCCAGTTTTTCCCTACAACTCGTATGATGTCGTCTGTCCATCTAGTTACAGGTCTTCCTCTTTTCCGAGTGCCTGTCGGACCTGGCCATGACGTCATGCGAACCGTCCATCGCTCGTCGCTCATTCTCGCTACGTGTCCTGCCCATCTCCATTTTAACTTTAGGGCGTAGGTAAGAGTTCACTCCTGTTTTTCGCCTGATAATAGTGTGACGAATTTTCTGACATTGCCTGATTTTTGAGGCACTTCTCTCCGTGCTTCGCTGGTAGGACGTGATTTTGTTTTTGACTCTTCGTGTAAACTTCCACGTTTGACAGGCGAACGCCAATGAAGGTAAAAGACATGAATCCATGACTTTGCTCTTGATTTTCATTGGCATCTAAGTTTTTAAAATTTTCTTTAGGCTCCAAAACTTTTGCAGTCGTTATTATTCTTCTATCTACTTCTGCCTCGTTGTTTAGTTTTTGGATAGAAATTTGTTTGCCTAGGTAGATATAGCTGTCTGTGTGCTTTGTGTTGTCCAGAAATACAGGATTTTGTGCGGCATTTGTCATGAGTTTTGTTTTGCTCAGGTTAATTTCTACTTCTACCTCTCTGCTTGTTTATTATAACTCTTGTAACATTGACTCCAGCTCTGTGCCATTTTCTGAAAGAAGGACAATGTCGTCGACGAACCTTAGGTGACTAATATGTTTCCCTTCTATGCAATACCTGTTCTTTACCAATTTAGTTTTCCGATAATCGTTACCAGTACTGCTATGAAGATTCGAGGCGATATGGGGTCGCCTTGCCGTACTCCTCTTTTGATGGGGATAGGTGGTCCTGCTATCTGTAGTTTCACACTACTAGTGTTGTTCTCATAAAGGTATTTTAAGACTTGCAAGTATTTTTTCTGCACTTTTTGAGATTGCCAAGCTTTCCATATTGACAGATGTAGTGTTGGATCAAAAGCTTTCTGGTAGTCTAAAAACCCTATGTAGATGGGACGTTGGTATACTTGGTATTTTTCAACAAGCATTTCCAGAAAGCGGATGTGGTCTATTGTGGAGTAGCTCTTTTGAAACCCAGCTTGTTCGATCGGTTGACTTTATTCGAGCGTAGTACTGCTTCTCTTCTCTAAGGTTGACGAGAATAATTTATAAAATAATGAAAGAAGGCTAATGGTTCGGTAATTGCCTATGTTATTTGGATCGCCTCTTTTAAACAACAAGATAATATTGGACTCAGACCATTGTTTAGGTGTTACAGAGGAACATAATATCAAATTAAATAAATGTGTCAGAGGATTAACTAGGTAAGCCACCAGCTACTTTTATGGCCTCGTTTGTTATTCTGTCAGGTACTGGGCTCTTCTCTTCTTTAAGCCTTTTGATTCCCATTATAATTTTTACTTTGTCCACTGGGCTTATTTCTTCATCATTGTCGTCATATTCTGATTCACTTTGGTATATATCTTGGCGTACTGGGGCACTGTACAAGTTTTAATAAAAGTTGGTTGGATTTCTTTTCGGTCATGTGTTGTTTTTTGAGGGTCGTGAATTCCTTCAATCCACGCCTTGTGAGATCGCAGTTCCACTTACGCTTTTTAAACAGCCCCTGTGGAGATAATTTTTTTTCGATGATTTTTTTTGGATAGTTTTTTTTAGTCTCTTCGAACATATTTGCTTACTAATTTAAAGAGTGCTTTCAATTCATTTTTCAAAGCTCGCGTCTTTGTCTTTATTTTTTGTAGAACACTTCTGCGTTGTATTAGATTTGTAGTATGAGCTGAAATCACTCTACCTCTTTCTTTATCTTTATTATGGATGTGCGCTTTCTTCAAACTAGTTTCTAAAATATTAACTATTTTGTCGTTACACTCCTGTACCGAGTTGATATCTTGGCAGCTCAAAAGGTCCTCGCTGCGTTCATTGAGTGATTGTTTATATATCGATATTTCTTTTTCGTTTTTATCTTATCTTATCTTATGGAGGGGCCGAGACATAACTCGGACACTTCGACCCATTGGGATCTATTGTGGTCCCCTAGATACCTTACTCCTCCCCAATCTCGTTGAAAACTGTTTTCATGAGCCTTACAACGAGACTAGGAGATATGAGCCTATAGTCTTCTTGTTTTGGGTATCCAACCCCTAGGAGACCCATTCGCTTGCCAGCCAGTGCATCGCATGTGCACATAAGGTGCTCCATACGTTCCGTATGTTCCCCACACAACCTGCACACGGGGGTCGTAGTTAAACCCATCTTCATGAGCATGTCGTTGGTTCCAAAGTGCCCAGTAAAGGCCCCAAGCAGGTAGCGGATTTGTCCCCTGCTCATATTCCAAATGCATTCCCGGGCTTTGAACGTAGAGCCTAGAAATATTTTGGAGTGTTGCAGACCGGTATTAGACAGCCAATAAGTTCGTTGTCTGTGATCTGCAAACTCCCTAAATGCGGCTTTTACGAGACACGTCGAAATGCCTACACATGGTTCTGGACCCACAAAATTATTTGCTGAGCCCTCTCTTGCCAGTTCATCAACCACTTCGTTACCATGGATTCCTTTGTGCCCAGGGACCCTCATCAGTCTCACCCTGTTGTGCTTCCCAAGCCTGTTTAGGGCTTGGATAGCATCCAGAATGAGCCCGGAGTCCACTTTGTAGGATGCCATGGTTTTGATTGCAGCCTGACTGTCACTAAGAATATATATGGATTTACCTCGGGTTCCTCTATCTATATTCTCTTGAGCACAGGTTATTATGGCAAATGTTTCCGCTTGAAATACGGTTGCCATCTTCCCTAAGCTTTTGCTACATTTGTAACCTGATTCCATTTTGGATCCATCAGTGTACCACACCAGACTGTCTTGTTCTGGTGGATCGAGTCCCTTCTTCCAGTCCTCTATTGTAGGGATTTGGACCTTAAAAGACCTTTCAAACACAAATTTAGTTTGCATTTTATCGGATAACATGCTTGTTACCCGATCCAGGCCTTCATTCTCATCGAACTTTGTATGGTTAGTCTTTGGCTTAGAGGCATCCCATAGTCCAGCAACAGCAAGACGATGTAATGTCTTCCTTGCCTCGAGTTCAACCATCATATGCAGAGGAGGGATATTGAGGTATCTCTCAATCGCTGCCGTAGGTGTTGTCCTGAAAGCACCCGTGATGCCGAGACACACTGTTCTTTGTAACCTGGTGAGTGGCGCTTTGCACGAAGCAAGCTTTGTTCTTGGCCACCACACTATGCTGCCGTATGTGATAATAGGTATTATCATTGTCCGGTACAGCCATCGTATCACTTTGGGCTTTAACCCCCAAGTTTTACCGTAGGTGGAACGACACATGCCGAACGCTCGTAAGGCCTTTGTCGTTATATTTTCCACATGAGTTTTCCACCTGAGTTCTTTATCAAGCGTTACGCCCAGATATTTAACTTCGGTGGACCAGGGCAGCTTTATTCCATTGAGGGAGAGCTCTCCTAGGTGTTCTAGTTGTCTCTTCCTCGTGAATGGAACAATGACTGCTTTGCTTGGGTTGATAGAGAGGTGGTTCTTTGTACACCATTCCTCTGTCATCCTCAATGCCTGTTGTAATAATCCAGACACTATGTTCGGGAATTTACTATTGACCATTATTACTATGTCATCTCCATAGCCTACTGTGTAGAATTTTCCGGTATTGAGTTTGGTAAGTAGCGAGTCTACTACCAAGCACCACAATAATGGTGACAGCACCCCGCCTTGCGGGCAACCTCTTGTTGTTTTTGCACTAAGTCTGTCTCCCATCAGTTCCGATCTGACTATTCTGCTTCTCAGCATATAGTCAATCCAGTTCCACGTGGTATCGTTGATGCCATGTTCCTTTGCAGCAATGCGTATGGACTCAAATGTTGTTTTATCGAAGGCTCCATCTATGTCGAGGAAAGCCCCGACACAAATCTCTTGTCCCTCTAGCGCAGCCTCGGCTCGACTCGCAACATAGTGCAATGCCGTTTCCGTAGATTTGCCCGGGCTGTAGGCGCACTGTAGTTTATATAGAGGGAATACTTTCAGTGGTCCATTTCTTAGATACCTGTCTACCAGTTTCTCCAGAGCTTTTAAGAGAAAGGATGATAGACTGATGGGCCTGTAAGCTTTAGCTTCTTCATAAGTCGGTGTAGACCGACTTATGAAGAAGCTAAAGCTTACAGGCCCATCAGTCTATCATCCTTTAGGTGGGTAGCCACCTTCGGTATAAAAGTGACTTTGACCTCCCTCCATGCCTTGGGTACGTACCCAAAGGCTATGCAAGCTCTGTAGAGCTTACTCAAATGGGGTACCAAAACAGATGCCCCTTCTTGCAATAGTATTGAGTAGATGCCATCCGGACCAGGGGATTTCAGAGGCTATGGCCCGCTATGGCCAGCTTCAGTTTATTTTCATCTACCATTTTCTTTGCCGTGAGCCAGTTACTTTTGGACGTGTGCCTTGTGAGCTCGTCCCTTGTGACTGGTTCCTCTTCATCGCTATTGCGCAGTATACATTCCGGGAAGTGGGTCCTAAACATCACGCCCAGAGTGTCCTGTCCAGCTTCCGTAAGACACCCATTCTCATCCTTTACAGATGATAGTGGGTTTGTCTTAGTCATGGACATTGCTTTGCACAACCTCATTCCACTTGGCAGAGTTTCGATGGAGGTGCAATGCTGTCGCCAGTTAGTTCTTTTGGCCTTGCGTACCACCGTGTTATACCTCGTTAACATGCTATGATAGCCAGAAAAATCCTTCCAAGCCAAGAGCCTCGACGAACAACTGAGGAGGCTCTCGTTAGGCAGCTGGATCAAGGGCTTGATCCAGAAAGCGGTACTACTGGACACGGCGCGTATAGTCAGGAGGTTCCTCTCTCAGGAGCCCTGACCACCGGTAGCTTGGACCCTGTTCCCGATACCGATGGGCTACTATTTTTGTATTTTTAAATGTTTTTTTTATTTTATTTTTTATAGAATAATATTTAAAAATGTAAAAATATGTATATAAAATGAATAAATGGAATAATAATAAAAATTCTTTATTTATCTCGACATCAAAATACAGTGACTAATCATAATACGTAATCTTGTATGGAGAAGGGTGTCTGAGATAGGTAAGGCCCTGTGTTACAGATCACCCATTTTACATAAATCATGAAATAATTTGTGTGTGTACTCATTACAACATCGAAATTTAAGTTTAAAGAAGAATATAATTAAATTAAATTTAAAGAAAATTAAAATCAAAATCAAAGAGAATTAAAATCAAAATCAAAGAGAATTAAAATCAAAATCAAAGAAAATTTAAATATAAAAATTCAGCGAAAAATATTCAAAAGAAGTATCTTATTCACTGAAAAGTATGAACCTACAAACAATAAAAACCTTTGAAGCTATAAAAAATGAGTAAAACAACAATGAGAATGGAGAAATGAAAATGATGTGTGCATGAGTGATTGTATAAGTGTAATGTGAGGGTTTAAATGTGTGAGTGAGTGTAAATGTGTGAGTGAGTGTAAATGATATGAGTTTATGACACTGGTTTTAATATATTTTCCGTGGAAATGTAGTCAAGGTTTAACAGCCAATTCCTTAATTTCCTTTTACAAACCTCTTTTGTATGCATGTATATATATAGTTTATTATTAATAGAGTTGTACAGAAAAGTACCAAGAAAGCAGAAAAACCTTTGAGAGAAACTTGTGTTGTAACGGATGATTGGACAAATATTGGTTGATCTTCTGTTTTGTGTTAGGAGATCGGTATCTAGGGGTAGTTCAGCATGTTTTTTAGGGTTCCGTACCCAAAGGGTAAAAACGGGACCCTATTACTAAGACTTCGCGATCCGTCTGTCTGTCTGTCTGTCTGTCTATCCGTCTGTCTCCAGGCTGTATCTCATGAACCGTGATAGCTAGACAGTTGAAATTTTCACAGATGATGTATTTCTGTTGCCGCTATAACAACAAATACTAAAAATAGTATAAAATAAATATTAAAGGGGGGCTCCCATACAACAAACGTGATACTTTTGCCGTTTTTTGCTCAATATTAATAACGGTAACAGGTAGACGCTTGAAATATTCACAGAATGTTTAGTTGTATATTTACTACAAAAAATAATAATTAATAAATTAAAATAAAATAAATTAAGGGGGTCTCCCATACAACAAACGTGATTTTTATGCAGTGTTTTGCGATAATGGTACGGAACCCTTCGTGTGCGAGTCCGACTCGCACTTGGCCGGTTTTTTAATACCGTCATGATAATGAATAATTGGCGGACTGTAAGTACTTGGCAGTGTTGATAAAGTTCAGAAGTTGGGTATAGGATTGGGAAAAAGCAACTCACTTTTAACTTCTTCTTCACTTTTAACAGATAAATCGCCGTGACCGAAATAATTTGGTCTGCAGGACTACATTATTCGAGTGTCATAAATAATATGTAACTTCTGGATTACCCCTGGTTTCAGACAGTATAAGTCATTTAGAAAGCAGTTGTATGAGCGGTTATTTAATATAAAGAAGAGAAAAGAGAATATTTATTTAGCAATCACTTTTAAAAATGTGTCTTTCGCTTTTCAGATATCATCGTCGTGAATGAAAAAAATCAACTACAATTTTATAACAACGGAACACTAACGCACACAGAGGACATTCCGTCGGCTAAATATATCTATTCAATAACTTACGATCCAGTTCACTACCGGGTGCTGTTTGTCGACTTAAACAACACCAACCATCGATTATCCAGCTTTGACATATTAACCAGGAATATACAACCTTTAGTTACGAGAACATCAACTTACTTGGGTGTCACCTACGACCCGGTCACACAATTACTATTTTGGAAGGAAGGTTCGAGTATTTACTCGTTTTCATTAAAGCCTGCAACTCCTAATAAGGTAGTTGATGTTAATCTTATAGTTACGTTGGATCACAATTGCTGGGATATTGCTGTGGACAGCTATGGAGGGTACGTTACTAATGATATAGTCATAACTACACACAGCGGCAAAATTTGCGGAACAAAAAAGACAGATCAAATACTAAATTGTTATATATGGGGCTAAAATTACCCATTATGAAATAATGATTATATACGAGGTAGTTTTACTGCCGAGAAAATAGAAACCGAGTTATACTGGGTTTTTAGCGCCGTGTGTTACACTCTTCTTTTCACACCGATAGCGAGAAAACAAAATAATCCAATACGATATTTTTTCATAATTACTTTATAATTTGTACAAGTCTAGAATTTATTTTTGCCTCTAACTTGTCTTGTGCATTTGATAGTTGTGATAAAATCACGGATTGCCCACTCCACTCGGCCGTAAATCTTTGTAGGCTTTGGCAATTTTTTTAAATTCTCACGATTACCTACAACGAATTTCCTCTCCTTATTTTTATTGTATTGGGCAGATTTATGGCAGATTTTTGGGTATCAGTTTCGACATCTTCTACTGTTATGTTAGCCAGTTCTATCCACTTCCACCGTGGCGTTCATAAAATTTTCTTAAGTATTTAAAGACCAAATATCACAAAGCATTTAATGTTTTTTTAATTTTTTCTGTAGCTGCAATGCAATGCTATTCTATCGAAGAGATCTTTTGTACCATTATTTTTAAAGTTCCTTCTTTTTTATGACATACAGTAATAAGTCGAGCCTTAATTCATGATTATTCTACTTATAAATAAACACTTTTTCATTTTTGTAGGCTCGTTGGCAACAGACTTTTTCCCCTAGAGGAAAATTAGCGATTATCTTCGTTATAGTACGCTACAATGACATAATTTTTGAGCAGTAGAAGTAAAAATATTTTTGTGGACCATCGCAAGGTAGTTTTTAATCGAAACAAACTAATTTTATAAATGCTAAGGTTTGTATAGATGGATGTCCGTTACTCAATCTTGCTAGAATGGATCTGGATGAAATTTGACACGGAGATAGATTATAGTCTAGAATAGTACATCTATAGGCTACTTTCATCCCGATATGATGTACCCTTGTGATAATAAAACAATTTCCACGCGAGCGAATCCGCTGGAACAAGCTATTTAGTTTATATATTTTTTTTTAATTTGATATTGGCTCGCGCTTGACCACCATCTGATGGTAAGCGCTGATGTGGTCGACGATGGATCACGCTTGCCTAGAAGTAACCTATTCACTCTTGACTTAAAGAACTCTAGATTGTAGCTATCGGGAAACACAGACTCCGGCAGGGAATTCCACTCCTAATAAACCAAATACTAATTCCTAATCTTATCTAAACTTAAACGACACTTAACGTAGTAAAAAGAGAGAGTGAATTTAGTGAGTTTGTTTTTATCAGGAGTGTAAAATCCGAAACCACTGCTTTTATTAAAACAGAAACCCTTTAACCTTTGAAAGGTAAATTACTCTAGATGGACACAGTCATATGTAAATATAAGTGAAAAGCTAAAAGTTATGATGACATTTGTTACCTAAGTTGGCAAAAGTCACGCGTTTTGATTTGATTTGATTTGTTTTTAAAGCTGTCACGGCGTGCGCTGCGCAAATCGTTCACGTTATATGAAATTGATTTTTTTTCGCCTTCGCACGCCTTCGCTCTCGCGTTCAATGGCGCATAACGCGAGAGTTCATCATCATCAAAGTCAAAGTCAAATATATTTATTTCAATTAGGCCAATAAGCGGCACTTTTGAACGTCAAACAATTAAAAATTTACATGTAATAAAAATTTATTCTATCGTGCATTTGGAAAAGTAGTTTGTTATGGAGAAGAACGCACAAGAAACTCCATACCTACTCTTTTTTAATAAAAGGTCTTTTACAATATTTACATAAGTACATATATTAATAAATTCATATATGTGAGGACGATGCACCCAAAAATGGCACTACACACTATACTACGAACAGGTATAAAGTAATAAAAGCATTAACAGGTAAATTCATTAATTTCATAAATAGGAACATGGTTCTCACATACTTACAAATATTGCAAACATAGGTAAAATACCTAATTCAACAACAACGGAACAATGTGTGAGCTAAATTCTGAGAAACGAATAAAAATAAAATAAGAATACAATAACTATGAATAGGAATATAAATTAGCAAATTTGATTTTGTCTACACTAAATATTGCCCTATGGAGCAGGACCAGCATGTTTCCAAGCATTCTTATCTTGTATATAATCATCTAATTTGTAATATGCTTGTTTACAAAGTGTGCTTTTAACTAAAGTTTTAAATTTACTTTCATTTAGTTTTTTCCCCATGAAAGATGAGTTGATCTAACTTATCCTTATTTCTCGTATTACAATTGTGTCTGTCACTGACCTTACTAAATAATTGTATATTTTTCCTTAAATACATAATATATTCATAAATGAATTGGCCAGAAACTGTCATAATATTAATATTTTTAAATAGTTTTCTAAGAGATTCTCGGTGACTTAACTTATATATGGCTCTGATAGCTCGCTATTGCAATATAAATATGGATTCAAAGTCAGCCGCTCGACCCCACAGTAAAATACCGTATGACATAATGCTGTGAAAGTAACTAAAATAGACCAAACGCGCGGTCTCCACATCCGTCAACTATCTTATCCTTCCAACAGCATAAGTGGCCGAGCTCAGACGACCCGCAAGAGATCTTATGTGAGAACTCCATTGCAATTTGTCGTCTAGAGTGATTCCCAGGCAAACTGTTTGATTTACAAAGTCCAGCTTTTCACCATTCAATATGATGTCGCATTCGCTACTTCTAACATTCGGCAATGTGAATCTAATACATGGTTTTTTTTTCATTTAGTACCAAATTGTTTGCCGTGAACCAATTTTGGACCTGATGAACAGAGTTATTCACATCATCAAGATTTTGTGGCCGCCAATCTATTTTAAATATCAAAGATATCTATTTTAAATGTCATCAGCAAACAACACCATTTTCGATTGATTTTGTGGTAATTGGGGTAAATCATTAATATAAACTAAAAAGAGGAATGGACCCAATATCGAGCCTTAAGGAACACCAATTGTCATTTCAGACCCTAGTGAGTTTACGTCGTTTACCTGAACTTTAACTTGTCTGGCTTTTAAATATGATCTAAGTAACTCAAGGGCTGTATGTCTAATTCCATAGTGGTCGAGCTTCAACAATAGTGTCTCATGGTTAACGCAATCGAATTCCTTCGAAAGTCATCATCGTGAATCGTTCAGATTTATAATTTTTATTTTGAAACAAGTATTTTTATTGTAATTTTTAAAACGATCTTTTGGCTTGCCTCTATTTTTACCGTTGTGTGTAGTTTTATGAGTCATTAATTATTTTTTTAAATTTTCTTAATATTCATTGTTATTAATAAATTACAGGTTTATCTACTGGATCACACCCTATGAGATAGAGAGGGCCCGGTTTGATGGTTCCGAGAGAGAGGTTTTAATATTATATACTGTTCATTGGCGATACAGCTTGGCCATTGACCAACAGACACAAACAATGTACTGGACTGAGGTTATAAACAGTGATGATCAGGTACATATTCAAAGTGCCGATTTAAATGGAAAGAACAAGAGAACATTATATAGTACCAAAAAGGAATCATATGCAAGTTCATTGGCCGTATCAAATGATTTCCTATACTGGCATGACAGGGATCACAATGCAAACTTGCAACTGCCAAAGAATCACAAACAGTTGGAAGCAAAAATAATTTCCATTACTAAAAGATTCGATTCATCTTATCAAGTTATAGCAGCCAACTATATGGTAAAGGACCAACTAAAAGGAAGTCGGAACTGTGAAACTCTAAAGAGTCTAATACGAAACGATTCGGAGCCAGATTGTGTAGATGTAATGCTTTGTGTCCATGGTACGACAGTTAGTGGGGAATCTAGTTGTAAATGTACCCAGGGTTACACCGGTGAGAAATGCGACATATTCGTCTGTCAGAACTATTGTTTACAAGGAAACTGTAGTGTGAGTCCTGAGGGTCAACCTATTTGCAGGTAAGACATGTTCACGTTAAGGACTAGCGAAGATATATATAGCCTGAGTTTTCCAAGTGGGCGTGGATGACAAAATCAGAAACTATGACGAAACATACTCAAAAACTCATGAGTTATGAGGCCGATTTTGATGAAATCATAAACTGCATTATTGGCTTTCAGCAAAATTAATATTCATAGTAAGGAATCAAACCCGTTTATTAAAAAAAATAACGTACAAGCTTTTTTATTACACCATCCGGTAGTGTCACTAATAATGTAATGTCGTACGTTAAAATTAAGGAGAGACCTAATTTTAAACAAAATTCTAGTAAATTTAAAGTTAAAGTATGCTCTACAGTTTTTAAATAAATCATTTGATAAGAATGATTTTTACAAATAGGGCTGCATAACTTTGAATCTTGTTTGTGGTTTTTTAATTCAAGTTCAGTATCTGTCAAAACCGTTAACTTAGTATAACCTACGCAAGAAATGATATCAAATAAAGAACTCATAATAGTTATAAATAAATTAATAATTAAAGACGCGTGTACGAGGAGCGAGTAGCGAGTGTGTAGTTCAGACAGTTTTACCACTTGGCTATGAGCTAGTGCTTATGTGCGACAGGCTATCACTCGCACCACTCACTCGGGGCTGCCGCTCTGCAAGTAGAAATTACTGCTGGTTGGTCTCTCGGCGTGAGTTCTGACCGCCAAGCGAGCAAGTTAGCATCACTGAGCGAGTATTACTTTGATAACTCTTGTCGCTGCGGCAAAGTTGTGGTGAGAGAGTACTCGCTGGCAGTGTGAAGAGCCAGTGATCAACTGTCACAGAGATCGCTGGCCTCGGGCAATATAGCGGTAATCGCCGGTTACGCCCTTTTTAATGTTATTTGATTTTCTCTGAGCATCAATCTATCACTCCAATTTTTTTCATATTTTTTTATTTATATTTCTTTAGAACAAATGACAATAAAAGCTTTATTGCATGGAATATTCTCTTACGACTAAGTTATGTATTATTGCATTAGATAATACATAACTTAGTAATATAAGAAACATAACACAAACATCCAGTGAACATCTTTACATTAAATTTGTAAACAAAGAGGAACAGTAATATCATAACCACGTTGACTAAGGCTTTCGATTTTGTTGACTATGAAATCCTTATAAATAAGCTATATAAGTATGGCATTAGGGGCAAAGTTTTAGACTTAATAAAGTCGTACCTTACTGGCAGAAAACAGGTAACTTGTATTTCAGCAGTCGATGTTCAAACTAAAACTGAAATTAATTACCAATCGAGAGAGAGACACATTTACTATGGTGTGCCTCAGGGAAGTGTGCTTGGCCCTTTATTATTTTTATGCTATATAAATGACCTTCCGAAAACCATACCACATCCTATGACCCTATTTGCTGATGACTGTACTATAGTATTTTCTGGTGAAAATATTGATTCACATGAAAACGACATAAACAGTAGCTTAAGTCTAATAATTCAATGGCTAAATAATAACAACTTGCAGATTAATCTTAATAAAACTCAAATAATGACATTTAAACAAAGAACTAGTTCTAAAATTCTTGACATTAATTATGACCAAAATAAGATTATTAAAACGGAAAGAACCAAATTTCTAGGTATTTGGCTAGACGAAAGCATGACATGGAAAACACACATGGAGACTATGATAAAAAAAAATCATCAATTTTGCTATGCCCTACACAATTTGAATAAGGTTGTAAATCGTAATACTGTCCTTACTGCATATCATGCATATGTCTCCTCAACTCTTCGTTACGGCATAATATTTTGGGGCAACTCTACCAACAGAGAAATGGCATTTAAAGCCCAAAAACAATGTCTTCGAGCGATATGTTTGTTAAAAACCACCGAAAGTTGCAAACCATTTTTCGTTAGTTTAAAAATACTTACGCTTCCATCCCTCTATATTTATGAAACATCAATATTTATTAAGGAGAATCTGTCTAAATTTGAGAAACTTAATACTAGACGTCACCAAAGCATACTAAAGTCAAAAAAACACAGTACTGCACTTTTCTCGAAGAGTTGTCTTGGCATGGGTCCAAAGATTTATAATAAACTACCAAAAACCTTAAAAAGCATGACCAATATAAACCATTTTAAATCGCAATTAAAGAAATTATTGATTGAAAAGGCTTACTACTCTATCAATGAGTTTTTAGATGATAGAACCTTAAAATAAAAAATGTCCGATCCACTTGTTATTCTATCTTGTTTGTTTGGTTTGTCGTTTTATTTTTATTTTTCTTTTACACCTACTTTGTACGCCTTGCAAGGCAAAACATAGTGATACAACACAAATTTTATACCATGTACCATATTACCTATGTTAAACAAATAAAATACTTTGACTTTGACTTTGACTTTGACGTTTTTGAAAATAAGCTTATTTTATCAATAAACTGTAAACACTTACTACGAATTAATCACGAGAGATTTTATTCTGTACAAGCTATTACGCCTTTGTGCCCGTAAATTTATTGTAGCCCCGGCGAGGTACTGTCATGTTACGCTGAACGGCATCCCTTTCACTCCTACGCATAAATGTTTACCGCTTGCTTTCTAGCACCATGTTTAGCTAAACAATTGATACAAAATAATAACTTATTTGGCGGGCGTGGTCAGAGCAGCGTGTGACCTCTTGCGCTAATAATGTTCTTTAAGCGCGATTGTGTGGTTTTGAATATTACGAGTATCCCCACTAATGCGTAAGTGAAAGTAACTCGTTTCTGTCTGTCTGTATTTTGCCTTTTCATGCTTAAATTGCTAAACCAATTTAAATGAAATTTGGTGTGGAGATATATTGATACCCAGGGAAGGATATAGGCTACAATTTTTTTCATAAAACACGAAGGAAGAGAAATGGGGGTGAGGGTTAGTTTTAAATTAAACTTTTGATTATGGCTTGAGATTCGCTTAAAACTTTGCGGCAGAAAAGTTTACAACAAATAATTAAAGTGTGGATATTTGTTGTTTTAACTACCCCCAAAAGGGATTGGGGTTGTAAAGATAAGATGTAAAAATTCTTTTCATGAAGCTGAAATTTGGCAGATGGGTAGTTTCATCATCTTCCTGTCCCATGTTACTTGGGGTTGGCGCAACACGTTTTTTTCTTCCATACTGTCCTGTCCCCCATCACGCCATCACTGGCTCCCTTTTGTTTCATATCACTCCTCACACAGTCCGTCCATCTTTTCTTTGGCCGTCCCCTCCCTCTCCATCCACATTTATATTCTCTTTTAGTAACATGCGTTTCACCCCTCCTACTATTCTGTCACTGGTGCCACTTTCAAAATCAAAATCAAAATTTCTTTATTCAATTAAGCCATTAAGCGGCACTTTTGTACTTTAAAAAAAAATTAACAGTGACAATAATTGATTCTACCGTCCATTCGGAAATGTAGATTGTTGTGGAGAAGAATGGACAAGAAACTCCACACTTACTCTTTTAAAATAAAAAGTGTTTTACAAGTATTTGGTTACATCATTTCTTGTTGGAAAAAAAATACATATATGTGAGAACGATGTAAAAAGACGTGCACATAAAAGCGTCTAGAGTAAAACAAACAATTTAAAAAAAATATCATTACATAGGCAATTAAAAACAGGCCGAGGCAGCTAAGTTATGACCAATCCCAACTGACGGCGCCCGTTCACGAACATGACACATAGATCGGTACCACTCAGATCAACCATCATGAAGGAAACCGAATGATCCAACACATGTGCCACCATCAGAGAGACATTAGAGAGAGCATGACGCACTATTAACTGCCAGGGCACACTAGTCAACAAACGACATATAGGTACAGTAAATGGTAGATTTACAGTTGGTACATAGTACTCACATATGTGCTGTGCAGTTATATAATATTAAAATAAATTGAGTTTATACAACACAAATATATTCATACAGTCTTCAGTAGGTCCAACAATACTTCAGAACTTTTCTGCTTATCACTTATTTTTGTGCCCTAGTGGCTGTGGAGCAGGACTAGCGTTGAGCCAAGCATTTTTATCAGCGATGTAATCCCCCAACCTATAATATGCCTGCCTGCATAGTGTGCGTTTTATACAATTTTTGAATTTCGACTCATTCAGTTCTAGAATGTGGGGAGGTATTTTATTGTAACATTTTATACAGTACCCCATAAAAGATGACACTACTTTAGCCAGCCTGAAACCTGGTTGAATTAATTGGTCCCTATTTCTAGTAACAAAATTATGTCTATCGCTGTTTTTACTAAAAAGATGTAGATGTATGTGTCTTCCTCTAATATACTCATTTATCACTTTATCCATTCTCGTCACTCCGCACATCCATCTCAAAATTCTTATCTCTGCTACGTGCAATCTCTTTTCATCCATCTTTTTCACAGCCCAACATTCTGATCCATACAGTACGACAGGTCTAATCACGCACTTGTAAATTTTCCCCTTTAACTTAAGGGGCATCCGTGGGTTGCAAGTTGTTCCAGTGACCTGTCACCATTTCATCCATTCCGAGTTGATCCAGTGCGTAACATCTCGGTCTACCTCGCCATCCCCTTGGACAAGCAACCTTAGGTACCGGGAGTTGGAGCACGTCGGTATGGGTGTTCCAACGAGAGCTATAGGCATGGAACTGGAGACACCGCCAGAATCACAGAACAAGTATTCTGGTTTTAGTTCTGCTCAATTTCAAGACAACAATCTGCTTTGGACCTCTAGGCTACTCTCGGCAACCGGCACAATGTCGTCGGCAAACAGCATACCCCAGGGTACCTTTTGTCCGACGTCAGAGCGTCCATTATCATCAGAAAGAGGTAAGAACTGAGAGCCGACACTTGGTTCAAGCCGACTGCCACACTGAAGCTGCTAGTAGTGCCCACTGTAGATTGGACTTGGGTACTGCATCGACTGTATATCCCTCGGACCAACTGCACATACTTCCCAGGCACACCTTTCTTCTTAAGGACCCACCACAAAACCTCACGGGGCACCCGGTTGTATGCCTTCTCAAGGTCAATGAACACCATGTGCAAGTTTTTATGTGCACCACTGTATTTTTCGCACAACTGGTGGATTGCGAAAATGGCATCCGTTGTACTTCAACCAGGCATTAAACCGAATTGATTCTGCGATATTTCACTCTCTTCTCTCAGCCGCCTTTCAACAACTTTTCCCAAGCTTTCATACTATGTGACATTAGCTTTATTCCTCTACAGTTTTTGCATTCCAGCACATCACCTTTGTTTTTAAAAATGGGCACCAGCGAACTATTGCACCATTCATCAGGCTTCTTCCCGTCACAACTTATTGAAGAATAAAGCTAACCACGACCATCCATCGACGAGCAATACCTTGCACACTTCAACTGGTATTATGTCCGGACCAACTGTCTTACCATTCTTCATTCCATTAACTACTATTCGTACATCCTCCATACTAACTATTCTCACTGACCCCTCATTCACAGGTTTATTTTCATCAGTTTCTCAAAGTATTCCTTCCACCTATCCTTACTTTTTTATCATCAGAAAGAATCATTCCAGCCTCATCTTATAGACATCTGACATATATATCTGACAGACATCTCTCACCCTTTTCTCCCTAGCTCTAGCAAGCCGGTAATAGTACATTTCGTGTCGAACATAAAAAGTCAAGATATTAACACGAGCGATGTAGCCAATTTCGAAAGTTACATGCGAGTTTTAAAATAAAGCCTTTTTATGCTCGACACAAACGATTCATTTTCTACTACCAGATGAGCTTACTTAATTAAATGCAAATAAGTTCCAACAACAATTTATTAGAAACGTTCAGACTAAAAACCACAGACTATTTACACACACTCAACGCGTGCTTTTTCGAGATGCAACAGGTCTGTATTATTCTGCCAGTTACATAATGATCTATACAAAAGTCATTTCGTAACTGTCATTTCATAATTTTGTTTTTTTTTTTAATTTATATTTTATAATCTTGTGTCTAAATGTTCATATTTCGAAACTAATTTCTTAGGCAATGTGTTACATAATAGACAAGGTAGTAGAAAAAGATCCTTTTCCAGGACTCGTTATGCGACTATCCAGGGCGCGTTAGCTAAGAACACATTATGTATCTCTTTTATTGACACGGGATCTTATATATTTTGTACGTTTCTTCACCGAGAAAATAGTCGATAGCTAAGGCACTTGTCCCTCTGCCGAGGATCAGCGAGTAGCGAGTAAACCTAGAAACTATAAATGAGTTCGCGAGCAGCGAGTGTGTAGTTCCGATAGTTTTGTCGCTCGGCTATTAACGAGTGTTCTTGTGCGACGAGCGATTACTCGCACTTATCGCTTGGTGCGGCCGCACTGTAGGAAGAAATGACCGCTGGTTGGTCTTTCGGCTTTAGTTCTGACCGCCAAGCGAGCAAGCGAGCATCTCTGAGCGAGTATAATTTTGATGGCTCTTGTCGCTGCAACAAACTTGTGATGATAAAGTACTTGCTGGAAGTGTGAACAGCCATCGATCAACTATTACTATATGTCTCTTTTATTGACCCGTGAACTTATTCTTTTGTACGTTTTTTCACCGAGAAAATAGTCGATAGATAATCACTTGCTCGTCGGCGGTGGAACAAGTGCCAAATCGTTTATTCATCGGCGTTGGGATAAGTTTGTTTTCGCTTTGAATCTGTTCATGAAATAACATGACAACTTCACTTACTCATGATAATGTGCAATCCTCTTACTACGAGATTAGTTCTGCAATATGTACCTACATTCATGTTCGCATAACTTGGCTGAATGTGGCAAACCACAACTTTTTTTTTT
Organism: Anorthoa munda; assembly: GCA_945859665.1. Taxonomy (NCBI): domain Eukaryota; kingdom Metazoa; phylum Arthropoda; class Insecta; order Lepidoptera; family Noctuidae; genus Anorthoa; species Anorthoa munda. The sequence continues at coordinate 34,350,019 of OX243895.1, read as the reverse complement.
GCGATTTCATTGTTAGCAAGTACTTAAGCAAAAATTTTTCATATTCATGAGTACTTCCACCCCCTGAAAGATTGTCAATGAATTGAAAATCAAATAAATATATTGTAACCCTTGTTTAGGGCGCATTGGCGTTGCAAAGAAATTACGTATATAACTTTCATATAGCGCCCAAAAAGCGGTAAAACGGTGACAGACCTCGTTTCCCTGTTACGCCTTGTTACAGATATTTGATGGTTTCCTTATTTACCGAGTAACGCTGTTTCCATCTTCATTATTTCAGTTGTTATGCCGGATACTCTGGTCAGAGATGCGAAGTAACCGCATGCCATGGGTACTGTTTGAACGGTGGAGACTGTTCCCTAAATGAAGAAGATAGTCCAGTCTGTCAATGCACTATAGATTATGAGGGTGAAAGATGCGGTATTCCCATTTGCAAGGACTATTGTTTTCAAGGCAGTTGTAATGTCAGTGCTGAGGGACAACCTATTTGCAGGTAAAACATGTTATCCATATAGTTAATTCGTTGTATAGAATTCATGGACGAGCTAGTGGCTAAATAATAAAAGCCGCACGGGTCGATCTTCAAGGTTAAGCAACGCTTGACGAGGTCGGTCTATGGATGGATGACCATTTCAACACACCGAGTTTCCTCCGTGCCTCGGAAAGCACGTTAAGCCGTTGGTTTCAGCTGTCATTTGAAGATCTTTGACAGTCGTTACGAGTAGTCGTAGCTTGAGATCTGACACATTACCACAAAAACATTTATTATTTTACTTTATTAAAGAATAATTTTTCTTTATCTTCGTTATTTCAGCTGTACTGATGGCTACTCTGGAGAGCGCTGTGAATTTAACGCTTGTCATGATTATTGCTTTAATAACGGTGTTTGTTTCCTTAATGAGGAGGAGGAGACAGCCTGTCAATGCACAGCAGATTACGAGGGTGAAAGATGCGATATTGCTATCAAACACACTGGTTTCTGCGGTGAAAACATGACGCAACAAATATTACAAGACCTGCGCAGCGAAGTGCAGCAAGTGCAAGTTATTAAAGAAGATCTACAACGTACCCTGAAATTCTACTCGGATAAAAATGATGAGAATGAAGCCAAGATCCAAAAATGCGAGAAGTCAATAAAGGATTTAGAAAACAATAGCGTTCGTTTAGAAAATCAAGATGAATACACGTCAAAAACACTTACATCAAATATATTGTGAGAAACCAATTAAATCAAATGGAGTAAGCTCAGTTAAATAACATTTTGAAATATTGACGCACCTGAAAAAGACAATTCTGAAGAATATGCAAAGTAACCCCTAAACCTAAACCCAGATGATGTCATATTGCCTACACAAAAACCAGCAAAACTTCAAATTTGGCAAGACAGAAAGAGCAGATCACTGACATATACCATTCAACGTGGCAATGCTGTCAGTCTTGTGGGCACGTTCCCGGATGATAGCGATGTGGAGGTGTAATTCGACGCCTAAGTGTACCTTTCTTTTGTATGTAGTAGTGTAAGTAGTTAGATTTAATACAATTTTGTACAGTTTACTTTTGTTTAGTGTTTAATTACGAATATGTACATATTCCTAATAATTGGTGTTCAATTTATATTTTTATTTCAAATTTAAATTTTGATGTGTATTTTCATTTATGGCTGCGATACAGTTTTTAAATTATGCAAATATCTGTACACAATTTTAATTAATTGTACAATGTGTTCTTTTTTTTATTTAAATAGAGATTGGACATTAATGTTAATACAATTATTTTCAGTAGAATCTCATCATCAATATCATGTAGGTACATTTTAAATCATGTAACCAATATATTACTTATTACTTTGGTAAAGCTAATTAATCAGTTCTTAATTGTTCTCATCATTTCATTATTTTGTCGATTAAAGTATCTGGGTCATTTGGTCAGCGCCGATCTAAAGATGACGCTGACATCGCTAGGGAGCGGAGGACGTTGACGGTGAAAGCGAATATATTGGTAACGAGATTTGCGACCAAGGGCCCTACCATAAGCCCTTAAAGCAAGGTGATTTCCATTGTGCGTAAGGGACAGATGACTTGTATACGTCGGTCTGGAAAAACCTTGCTCTAAGAGCTCAAGTTACTGCCCCTGTTCTAAGTAGTAACCTGCTAGATCTGTTTAAAACAGCTTATGGACGACATATTCTCAAAAGCCGTCAACGCTTTATGTGTCCAATACAATAACGCTATTAGGATGCTATTGCAGCTCCCACGTTTCTGCAGTGCATCTGGCATGTATATGGAGATTTGTACGGATGGGAACGCAGCCATTCTGCGTAAAAATATAGCCTCCTTGCTATACAGAGTTTGAATAGCAGCAATGGTATTCTGTCGGTTATTGCCTATAATTTGTGTTCCCACATAGGCTTCAAATTAGGGTGCCAAGTAGGGTTAAAAATTTGAATTATATCATACTATTGAATTTTTTTTTTTATGGTTTGAATTATATTATTCTATTATATGTTGTCACCTTGCTTATGTCTACTAACCATTCGATGATAAGTTGTTACTAACCATTGGACCATGTCTTTGTAATTAAATAAATAATTATTTCGTACCTTAGTTTCATAGACTTTCCAATGTTTCTTCAACATTTACCAGTCTCGGAGGTAAATCCTAAAATTCACTGGGTGATGGTTTTTCTTATTTTTTTATTTTTTATTATAGATAGGCTCGCGCTTGACCACTATCTCATTGGTAATAGCCAGAAATTTGCTTTATTATAGATAATTTTGGACTTTTAACAGTAAGACTTTAAGTCTTAGGCTTTACTGGTAAATCCTAGGTTAGAGATTAAATGTTTCTGTGTATAAAAAATTAGGTAAATTACATGAACCATAGTATTTCACAGTATACAACAGCGCAGGTGACCGATGGCACGCCAATACAAGATCAATTAGTTTCTAGGTAATTTGCTACAACAAAAATCACACAAATCTTTACTTGTGTTTATCTTAACATTATCTGTGACTGATATTAACTGTAAGCGTTATGATTGTTGGCAGTTCTAAATAAAGAGTGGTGTTAGTTAATAGCACTTTTTTTTTTCATTAAATCACCAAGTCTTGGTCAAGCGCTACTGCTGAGCATGCGGTCTTAGGTTCGGTTCCCAGGTCCGACAAAGACCTCTTGGGTTTTTCCATCTGGTATTTCTCAATAGCAGCGCAGACGCGCAGTTGTTGGCAACAGGCTCGCACCACATGGGATTTAAACATAACTGGTGACATGTGGGTGTACTGTAGGTCCACCACTGCTTAACCTTCGTGCATTACAGGCGTGATGTTATGATGCTAACTTGCCATATCTACTCTTCATCCCTTTGCGCAGTAAATACAGTTACCAATACTACTGGAAAAATACCTTTTCCCCTACAAATAATTGACCAACTACGCGACACTGGATGTCTATTCAAGCTCATAGGAAGATCACTCAAAGAGCATGCCGGCAACATTCTTGTAAATATCACTACTATGAGAATTCTTCTAAATAAGTGCAACATACAATAAAATACCTTTGTAAAAGTGGTCTTAAAATCGGTTAGTATGACTAAATTAGTGAAAGTATAACTTAATCCCACTTCCCACTGCTGAGACATATGTAGAGTTATATTTTTTTTTTTTTTAATTACAGCATAATCTTTTTTGTGATTTAATTTGGGATTTTTATAACCGCCTTGTGTGTAACAGTCCCATCATATCCTAATTATGCACTAGATAAAGATCAGATTTAGGCCATGACTTGAATAGACTCTTCGCATCATTACTGTTTGGTTGATATAGAAGTCTAACGTACCTACATAAAAACGGTTAGAGTATATTCTTAAAGAGTGGGTAAATAAAGTGTACAGTCGTATGAAAAAATACGTTTTACTGTTGTTGAGGACAGCGCCATCTACCAATGACGAGAGAAACGACGAGGGCAGTTGATTGGCTCACAGCGTACGTGCTGTCACTGAATCGAGGTTCTGTGCGCCTGCGATGTCATCCAGCTGCGTGGTTCTTTGACCTGCCGGGAGAGGGTGGTGAATGCAGTCTGTAAAGAGGAGCGACTCCGTGACACGACCCTTCTTTTCTCCTCAACCTGTCTTTACTTGCTTTTAAAAATGTTGTCTGTAGTTACTGCAATAAATCCATTGTATAAAGAGGAAATAAACAATTCACTTGCTGCCATCACCCCCTGATGCGAAATGGACGAGGCCCCTAAAATGTCGTAACCGCGTATTGTATTTATATTTTACAATTTGCATCAGCGATCTACTGCGGTTTTAAATGTATTTGAAAGAAGTAATAACGAAACGCATTTTAAATCGTTCACAGTATTACAAGCTCAGAAAATATTTTCCTAATTAAAAATTTAAAAACCCCCGACTCAAAAAAACCCTCTAAAAAGTAAGAAATATATGTACCAGCACACTGGCACTTTACGTTTAAAGTACCTAACTACTATTTAATTTTATCCAAGCGTCGTCGCGTCGGGGGACCGCTAAATACTAGCTATTCTTTGTATAACAGAACACTTTCTTTATTGCTGGGTAGGTTTTTACCTCTTATGTTTGGCGGTACCTTCTCCAGATTCGCGCCTCACACTTATCTATGTACTTATAAAAAAGCCGTGAAGTTACATTTCAGTTACAGTTTAGTCTTATTATGAAATATGGAAATAAATCTGTCTTTAATTAGCTTAACATTGATAAAGTTACTATTAATAGAGTTACCTGCATATTATTATTGTGTTTTTACTTACGTACAAACTTAGTTTAATGCATAAATCAGAGATGATGTTAGCAATTACAGGCCTATATCAGTACTACCGGCTCTATCCAAAATATTAGAGAAACTCTTAAATAAAAGATTAACTGACTTCCTTAATAAATATCACATATTATCCGATACACAGTATGGTTTTCGACAGGGGAAATCAACTGAAGATGCAGTTACAGCTCTAACTTCTCTAATTACTGAAGGCCTGGATCGTGGAAAGAAATGCCTCTCAGTTTTCCTCGATCTAAAAAAGGCTTTTGACACAGTTTCTGTTCCCATTCTTGTACGCAAGCTTGAATACATAGGAATAAGAGGCACCCCCCTTGAATTATTTAAAAGCTATCTAACATATCGAACGCAAAAGGTTAGAATCGGCCAGTATACAAGCAGAGACTCAAATGTAACATTCGGGGTACCACAGGGAAGCGTTCTTGGGCCCACCTTGTTTCTTATCTATATCAATGATCTGTGTGGGTTGGAGGCGGGTGGTTCTCGGGTCTTCTCTTATGCTGATGACACTGCGCTGGTCTTTACGGGCTATAATTGGGATTCAGTGCGGAGGGACGCGGAAGTGGGATTATCGAGAGTTGCCTCCTGGCTGAAAAGTAATTTACTTACGCTGAATAGCCAGAAGACAATCTACATGTGCTTCTCTATAAGTGATAGAACCCAGCCGCATACAAATTTTAAAGTAAAAATACACCAATGTGATAATATCCAGGATACCAGTTGTGCTTGTACAACTATTGAGAAGATGGAGCAAACCAAATACCTGGGTATTGTACTTGATCAGCGTCTCTCTTGGCATTCTCATGTATCATTGGTTAGTGCTCGTTTGAGAAAATTAATCTGGATTTTTAAGTCACTGAGACATGTTGCTTCAGCGAGTCTAATTAAACAAATATACATTGCACTGGCTCAATCTGTGTTATCCTATTGCATTCCTATCTGGGGTGGTGCCTCCAAGATTAAATTTCTTGATGTTGAAAGATCACAGCGTGCCCTTCTCAAAACCATCTACTTTAAACCTTATCGTTTTCCTACACTCGAGCTGTACAACCTATGCGACCTCTTAACTGTTAGGAAGTTGTTTATTTTAAATTCAACCTTAAAGATGCATAAAACAATGGTTTTTGATCCTGGTATACTGAGGAAGAGAAGAACTCTCTTTCGTATTCCTGTGATTAGAGTTCGCACTGCATTCGCACGACGGCAATTTATTGCTCAAGCTTCTTTTCTGTACAGTGCTGTTAGCAAAAAGGTTGCTCTGTACCAAAAAACGCGCTATGAATGTAAGGGATCACTGACCGCATGGCTAAAGACCCTTAATTATGAAGAAACTGAGTTACTTCTACACCCAGTTACATAATAAATACCTTAACCAATAGAGGGAATTACGCTCACACACACACACCATACACACACACACACTATACACACACACACACTCACATTGACTCTCCACGAGTCTTTAATACAGTTATATAGTCTGCACCTACTTTGTTTTATATTTAATTTAAGCTTATTGATTGATTATTGAATATTGATTGATTATTGATTGTTTATTGTTATTTATTTTTTTGTTGTTATCTAATCCAATTTTATTCTTATTTAAACCAATTATAATTTAATTTAATTAATTTTAATTATTGATTATTGACTGATTTATTTTTTAATTAAGTTTTTCAATTTTAACTTTATTTCATTCATTATTATTTAGTTGATTTTTTAGTTAATTTGTTTGTTTTGATACATAATGTATCAAAACAAACAAATTTAATTTAATTTCTAATTTTATGTAATCCAATTTTAATTTAATTTTCATTTTGGTTTGATTATGTTGTTAACAGGCTCTTTATGTAATGTATAGATATGGAAGAGTGAGGTCCTCTGGTACAGGTATATCCATACCTAAAAGAGGTCTTCTACAACTTTTATGTAAAACCTGTTGATTGTGAAATAAATAATTTAATTTAATTTTTTTTTAATTTAATAAACCTATAAATAGATTTGTTATCGTTCTAAATCATGATGCAATGCGAACGCGCAGCACGCGGGTCGCGATGCAGTTTTCTTGTACTTACATTAATTAATTATATATTTTTTGTATTTCTAGCTTAGCGGTCCCCCAACGCGACGACGCTTGGATAAAATTAAATAGTAGTTAGGTACTTTAAACGTAAAGTGCCAGTGTGCCTGTACATATTATTTCTTACTTTTTAGAGGGTTTTTTTTGAGGCGGGGGTTTTCAAATTTTTAAATTAATTTTTATTTTATGCTTTTTAAACTTTATTTACAAGTAGTCACGCTACGATTGACCATCTTTGGGTATAGTTGTCGTTAGGACTTGTTGTAAATATTATTACGGGTAGTGTGGCAGACGCTGGTAATATAATAAAACCACATAAATAAGATTATATAGTGAACTGTATTTAAATTGAAGCACAAGGTACATTAATAAAATATATAGGTACGTGTTACACTGGTAGGGTGTGAATGATGACTGACTTAGGATCGTTCACATGAACGGGATGAGTGGATTATTATGTATGCTTCATACATAAATTGACTACTCCAAAGACAATACCTCTGCTGTAAGTTACTGAGGAGTCGGGTGTCCTGTGATTCCTGGTGATGCCCCAGCATCAGGTCATGATTATTATGTTTTAACAATATCATTGAACTGACAGTTTATCTCTCAATTCTTCTATCCATCACCAGCACCATCCATCATCAGACCTTGAGCACCATATATCTACAACCTATGCAAAGAGATGCTGTAAGTAAGCGTGGTGTTGGGTGTCCTGCTGCTTCCTGGTGATAACCCAGCATCAAGTCAAGATTATTATGTTTTGGCAATATCATTGAACTGACAGTTTATCTCTCAATCCCCTATCCATCACCAGCACCATCCACCATCAGACCCTGAGCACCATATATCTACAACCTATTCAATAATACCATTCCAATGAGTCAAAAGACGATACCTCTGCTGTAAGTTACTAAAGAGTTGGGTGTCCTCTGATTCCTGGTGATGCCCCAGCATTAGGTCAAGATTATTATGTTTTAGCAATATCATTGAACTGACAGTTTATCTCTCAATCCCTTATCCATCACCAGCACCATCCACCATCAGACCCTGATCACCATCCATCTACAACCTATTCAATGAGACCATTCCAATGAGTCCAAAGACGATACCTCTGCTGTAAGTTACTAAGGAGTTGGGTGTCCTGTGATTCCTGGTGATGCCCCAGCATCAGGTCATGATTATTATGTTTTAACAATATCATTGAACTGACAGTTTATCTCTCAATTCTTCTATCCATCACCAGCACCATCCATCATCAGACCTTGAGCACCATATATCTACAACCTATGCAAAGAGATGCTGTAAGTAAGCGTGGTGTTGGGTGTCCTGCTGCTTCCTGGTGATAACCCAGCATCAAGTCAAGATTATTATGTTTAGGCAATATCATTGAACTGACAGTTTATCTCTCAATCCCTTATCCATCACCAGCACCATCCATCATCAGACCCTGAGCACCATATATCTACAACCTATTCAATGAGACCATTCCAATGAGTCCAAAGACGATACCTCTGCTGTAAGTTACTAAAGAGTTGGGTGTCCTCTGATTCCTGGTGATGCCCCAGCATTAGGTCAAGATTATTATGTTTTAGCAATATCATTGAACTGACAGTTTATCTCTCAATCCCTTATCCATCACCAGCACCATCCACCATCAGACCCTGATCACCATCCATCTACAACCTATTCAATGATACCATTCCAATGAGTCCAAAGACGATACCTCTGCTATAAGTTACTGAGGAGTTGAGTGTCCTGTGATTCCTGGTGATGCCCCAGCATCAGTTCAAGATTATTATGTTTTAGCTCATTTAACTGACAGGATTCTAAATTTCAAATCGATTAGACCTATGAAAGTTGCTCATATCTTTTCCTCAATTAGTAGAGAGCTGATTATCTTCAAATGGCTGAGAATATTTTCTTGAATCATGACTAAGAACACTCTCGATTAAGTCACCTTTTAAACAAAAAAAACTAAATCAAAATAGGCCCACCCGTTTGGACGCTATGATGCCACAGACAGATACACATATACACAGATACACAGCAACACACCTCAAACTTATAACAACCCTCTTTTTGCGTCGGGGGTTAAAAATGGGTAATATAAAACAAAAATAATTTGAACTAAATTAAACAAAGTCAAATCATGTGGTAATTATATTACGATATATTGTTTAGTTCATAATTGAATAGACACTATTCACTAAAAAAGTTGTTAACCTGTGTTACAATGTAGTAAATTGTGAAACATTATATATAACTTTTGAGGATTAAATTTTACACCGTTGGCAATTTTATTTTCGTTCTCGTTATGATAAAAAAATCTAGAGCTGTTTTTATAGGGTAATTTTTAGATAATCCTAATATACAATTATATTAGCTATCACATTTATTATGATAACACACCTATTACTGGATATTTGTCAAATAATTATTAGTGAACCGATGCTATATTACCTATCTTGGACGACGAACTATTTCCTCTTCATCATATCTTTCATCAAAAGCTAGTGTTATCGCCCTTTTTATCTTTATTTTTTAAAGAAATAACAAAAAACTCTTTAAAAATAAACAAAACATTGCTTAATATTGTGACATTCCAAGTGTAAGCGGCTAAACGCGATTCAGCAAGCTTAAATTTCGAAAACTGGGTGTTTCTAAGTTTTAGCTTAAGGTGCATATATTCCCCAATGTTAACGCAGTACTGCCCGTGCAACCGCTCGGAGCCAGAATATCAATATTGAACCTCCTTTTGGACAGTTTTGTTTGCAAAATATTCTTTGATTTATATATTCTCGACCTGAGACGCATGGTCTGATATGGAATTTTATAAGTTTACAGGAGAGCCAAAAGAAAGATCTTGAAAAAATCGTGTCATAACTTTTGTTTATTATCGATTAGGCTAACAAAAATTGTATAATGATTTAGATAAGTCTTGTACCTTTGTATTACTATAGTAATAAAACTAGTCACAGTATAATAAATATATTTTATTAATCAAAAATTACTTTTTTGGTGACATCCGAACTTATGTTTGTACAGAGTCATTAAAAGGCAAATCCTTTTTATTTCATTTTCTGATCCATGCAATTTTTTGGTAAAATCAATGCGTATTTTAAGCTTTTTTTGTAACAAGTAACATTATGTTTGAAAAATAAATAGAAATTTACGTCCGTAGTAGTTACGTCCGATCTTTTAATATATCTATGGACTAGCTTTTACCCGCGGCTTCGCTCGCGTAAAACGTAGAAAAGGAAACAGAGTACATACGTAACATAAAATGCAGTAGGTACTAATTTGATTTTTGATTCTTATAAATATTGTTTAGGTCGTCAAAAGTGTGGCAATAGGATGTGAGCACAGAGTTGTAATTTTTAATAACTTACTTTAACACAGTCGTGTAAACAATATTTTAATAATTAATATTGTTTTGTTTCAATATTTTAGTTTTACCATCTTTTGCTAAAACATATTGATTATGTGGATTTGATACTTGTGAACACGCTACATACAGTTGCCCATGGGAAAATCAGTTTTTTTCTAAATTCACTCCTGCAACTTTCAGTGTTTGCCCTTGAGCTTTATTTATGGTAATTGCGAATGTCGCTTTAAGGGGAAATTGCAATCTTTTAAATTGGAATGGCATATTGGTTGGGATTATCGGAATACGTGCAATCATTACATCTTCTCCCTTTGCTATTCCTGTCATAATTGTTGGCCTTACTATATTGCGTCCTAGGTGTGTTATTTGTAGTGGGTGCCATTACATAATTTTGGTGCGTCCAGATTTCTCATTAACAGGACTGGGACACCAACTTTCAGCCTCAACGTATGGGACGGCACCCCTGATAATTCTAAAGAGTTAAGAAACTCTACAGGGTAGACTCTACAGGGTAGAGTTTCTCACCCTGTAGAGTTTCAGGGTTAGTCACTCTGCTGCCACTTGCTTCAAGCTTGCTTGGAAGGATGTATTATATTTTCTTATTCTGCTTAAAAAACGGCGCGATTCATCACTGTCATACAAAAGCAAAGACTTGAGTGGTTCTTCTGGCTCACCAAGCGTTGGAACTGAAACTTTTCCACCAGAGCAACACATACTCGATGTCTCATCATTCCACTTGAGTGCTTCACAATATCTAATTTTTTTATCCATGTTCCCTATGAGAACTAATCGATGGTTAGTGTAATCAATCAACGGGTCATAATCAGACGCAGCGTTGTGGAACGACTCCCATGTATTTCTTGCAAACGTACGTCTCCTTTCAGACTGCCGTTGAGCTCGTAAAACACGCCGTATTTAGGATTGTTCAGGCGTCTCAGCAGCTATCGATGACGCGTGACGTTCGGCATCTAAAATCCGAAGGGCCTGTGTTTGCTCAAAGGTCTCACCAGCCCTTTAGAGTTGCGTGACGGTCAGCATCTGTGAGTTGGCGAGCTTGAGTCTGTTTGAAAGTCGCAGCAGCCCTTTCAGTTCCGTGACGCTCAGCATCTGCGTGTTGACGAACCTGAATCTGGTCTAAAGTCTCACCAGCCCTTTGAGTTGCGTGACGCTCAGCATCTGTGAGTTGGTGAGCTTGAATCCGGTTGAAAGTCGCAGCAGCCCTTTCAGTTGCGTGACGCTCAACATCTGCGAGTTAGCGAACCTGAGTCTGGTCTAAAGTCTCAGCAGCTCTTTGAGTTGCGTGACGCTCAGCATCTGCGTGTTGACGAACCTGAATCTGGTCTAAAGTCTCAGCAGCTCTTTCAGTTGCGTGACGTTCAGCATCTGCGAGTTGGCGAGCCTGAATCTCATCGAAAGTTTCAGCAGCTCTTTGGGTTGCGTGACGCTCAGCATCTAAAATTAGACGGATTGAGTCTGCTCCTCTGTTTCTTAGCTTCTAGCTACTCTTGCCGTTCGAGCTCTGCTAGAGCTACGGCTCAGAGGAGATTTACGCTTGCGAGGCATATCCACAGCATAAAAATATCCCCCTAATAAAAATAAGCAGTAGAATATTTTTTAAGTGTTGCTTAAATTACCACTTTCACGGACACTGACACTGACTTTTTCAAATTGACACTCAAATCTTTCATAAACAATTATATCATGCCTACAGCCGAATAAGAAGGACGCCATAAAAAGTTTCATATTATTTTCATATGCTCCACCCCATTTCTCCCGCACCTTGTTTTATACAAAAAAGTAGCCTAAGTCCTGCCCTGGGTTTTAAACTATCTTCACACCAAATTTCATCTTAATCGGTTCAACGGCTTAAGCCATAATAAGAAGTTTCATTCAAAATTAAACCCCCTCCCATTTCTCCCCCTTCGCATTTTTTGCAAAAAAAAGTAGCCTATGTCCGTTCCAAGGTCTTAAACTCTCTTCTTACCAAATTTCATCTTAATCGGTTGAGCGGTTTAAGCGTGAAAAGGTAACAGACAGACATACAGACAGACAGACAGACAGACAGACAGACAGACAGAGTTACTTTCGCATTTATAATATTAGTATGGATAAATAAGATTCTTCAAAAAAACTTTTAACACCCCCTAAATCGAATTTTGGGAGTAGGTTCGAAAAACTTATAATGACAACCTTTATTGTTTACTTAGGTTGATATTTGTGTCAAGTTTCAAGTTTATTAACCTAAGAAGTAAGATTCTTCAAAAAAAATAATCGAATTTTGGGGGTATTTTTGAAAAACTAATAATTGCAACCTTTTGTTGCTTACTTAGTTGGGTATTTATGCCAAGTTTCAAGTTTATTAACCTAATAATAAGATTAAAAAAAAAAAAAATTAACTACCCCTAAATCGTCTTTTGGGTGTAGTTTCGAAAAACCGATAATAACAGCCTTTATTATTTATTTATTTTGGTATTTGTGTAATGTTTCAAGTTTAGTTACCCATGAAATAAGATTCTGCCATACAAATTTCAACACCCCCTAAATCGACATGAGGGGGTAGTTTCAAAAAACTAATAATGTCAAACTTTATCATGTACTTAGATTACTATTTGTGCCAAGTTTCAAAAATATTAGCCGAAGGAATTAGATTTTTCATACAAACTTTGCCCCCCTTTTTAACCCCCTTAGGGGTAGAAATTCGGAAAATACTTTCATATCGGATGCCTACATCATACAAAGAATACATTTGTCAAGTTTCAGGTCTCTACGTTCAGCGGTTTGGGCTGTGCGTTGATCCGTCAGTCAGTCAATCAGGACAAAGCATTTTATATATATAGATGTAGCAATTAAATTAATTATTATGAAATACGTAAGGTCAGAATTAATAAAATGAAATTTAAAAAACACTCATTCAAACTCATTTATTTAAACTAATAAAGAATAGAACAATACGTCTTCTCAAGTAAAACATTATTAAATTATTAATCAACTTCACACTTACAAGACTTTCAGAATGTTTTAAATTTGTATAATGCTTTTTTATTTATAGGTTCGCGTTTGACTACTATCTGCTCCGGCAGGTAATGCCACTCGTTAGCTATACGCACAATAAAAGAACTCCCAAAACGCTTAATGCGTACGGGTGTGATGTCTTCCATATACCGATGACGCATCGCCGTTCGTTTTGTAATCTGATGATGGAACGGGCTCTTCTTATTCTTTTCGCTCTTGACAGAGCGGTCGTGGTCACGATGAATTTTGTCCGATCGCTGGTGTTCTTGTCACTCGCCTCACGATCTCTCCTCTTGGCTCTGTTAGATGAAAGTTTTTGCATTCATTGACTGGACCTCCTATCGCAGATTTATTTTGGTCAGTCCACCTCATCGGTGACCTCCCGCGTGGCCTGTTACCGTCCACTCTGCCCTGCACCACCAGGCGCTCAATGGATTCGTTATTCCACCTTGAGACATGGCCAAAGAATTTCAGTATGCGAGACTGTACTATTGCTGATAGATGCTGCTTGATGCCAAGTTCTTGGAGTATGGAGACGTTAGTGCGGAATTCTGTCCAAGAAATGCCAAGCATTCTTCTCCAACACCACATTTCTAGAGCATCTATCTTTTTCCGTTCCAGTTCTCGTAGTGTCCATGTCTCAGCTGCGTACAGAAATATGGGGAAAACAAGCGCACGGACGAGCCTGATCTTAGTGGCTTTTGATATACTGCGATTCCTCCATATCTTCTTTAACTTATCCATTGCCCCTCTAGCCATCGCCATTCGCCACTTCACTTCATCCACGCAACTGCCATTGCTTGCAATCATTGCGCCAAGATATATGTGGGACTGAACTACGTCACAGTTGGCAATTTGTGTCACAGGCGACGCGTTATTGTTGCTACGGTCCACAATCATTATTTTGGTCTTGCTCCGGTTGATCTTCAATCCGAATGCAAGACTCACGCGCTCCATCTTAAGGAGAAGTTCCTCCATTTGGTCAGCACTAGTCGCAAACAATGTTGTGTCATCAGCGTAGCGAAGGCTAGCAATTTTGTAGCCGCCAATTGCAACACCATCAGTCCAGTCTTCGAGAGTGATTCGCATAATGAGCTCCGTGTAAATGTTAAACAAAAGTGGCGATACGATACATCCCTGACGGACACCTGCACTGGGATGGAAGCTATCCGAAATGTGGCTATCTGTTCGCACTGATGCAGTCCCTCCTTCGTAGAGTTCTCTAAGAAGGTGCACAAGATGTTTTGGTGTGCCCATTTCCAGTAGCGTGTTCCACAAGGTTGGCCATTTCACGGAGTCAAACGCTTTTGAGAAATCAACAAAGCATATGTAGGTCGGCTTGTTGAATTCTGTTGCCTTCTCGATATCCTGACGGACAGTAAAAATTTGCTCTTGAGTACCTTTTCCCTTCACAAACCCAGCTTGTTCTTGTGCGATTTCTATCGACAGGTGTGCCTTCAGCCGTTCGTTAAGGATGTGCAGCAATATTTTGCTTGCATGACTGATCAGTGCAATCAGACGGTAATTACTGCACTTTTTGGTGGAACCCTTTTTGTGGAGAGGAATAAAAATAGTGTGAGCCCATTCCTTCGGCCATTTTCCTGCCAACCATATCTTATTGCAGATGATGCTAAAGATCTGCACGCCGCGTTCCCCCAATGCTCGAATGGTCTCAATTGGGATGGTATCAGAACCCGTAGCCTTTCCATTCTTCAAATGCTTAATGGCAGCTCTGACTTCAGATCCAAGAATGTCTGGCTCCAGTGTATCACTCTCAGGTTCTGTAGGTGTAAAGGCTTCCGACTGCGGATCCTCAAATAGCGACCTACAGTAAAATCTCCAAGCCTCAGATATCTGCTCCAGTTCGCTGACCACTTGACCATTACCGTCTTCAATGGCCCAAGTTTTAGATGGGAGCGCTTTAGTTATAAGCCGAATTTTGTGATGCAGGTCTCTCGACTCATATCTACCTGCATGAGCTTCAATTTCCTCACATAAATGGTGCAGGTAGGCGTTGTGATCCTGTCTGCATTTCCTTTGGATCTGGGCAGACTTTTCATTACAGGCTTTCATATTTCGACGCTCCTCAACAAGCGCAATGGTTCTAGGAACGGGCTAGGCGGAATCAAATTGTGCAGTTCCATCACACACTCCCCGAAATGTAACCGATATAAAACCGACAAGCTGGCAACTCTGCGACGATGTTCAAGGCTCTGGAGCCAAGGCTCCATCAAGTCAAGGTCGATATCAAGTCAAGACTTGACCAGTGCCTAGTTGCCGATGAGCCCCTTTGCCCGTTTTTCTATCGACTCAGGTGCATCAAGCTGGTATTTGGCAGATCCGTCCTAGAGGTGAGAGCAGTACTCCGATGCATGATCGAACTTGCGCTTGATACAAGTTAAACAGCTGTTTATGGGTGAAGTACCTCTCATCTTCGCAAAGATCCCACCAAGAACTTTTTGACCCCAGCTGAGCCTTTGGCTCAATGTATGGACAAAAATGGAGAGTCGATATCAACGTTATGCCAAGAAGCTCAAGATGGTCCGTTATCGGAAAGAAGGAACTGGGTGGAATTGGCTTCTTTTTGTGACAAAAAGACACGCCTGGGATCTATTAGCAATGAAACTGACAAGATTGGCATCGCCCCATTCGGGGACTGCCATTAAGGGCAGGTTCAAGCGCTCAACCATTGCCTCCCGGTGAGACCGGATCTAAGGCTTGGAAGCTCGACACGTACCTCTCAGCAACAGTGCTATCGTCTGCATACCCAAATGTTAAGTTAAGGTTAATGTTAGGTTTTAGCAGATCGTTTTTGTGGAGCAAGAAAAATGTTGCTGAGAGTACTGAACCCTGAGGAACCCTAGCATTAATATCCAGTTAGTCAGACGAGCAGCCATCTATGACCACTCGGATGGACCAAGATCGGAGACAGTACAGGCGCACAAGTGCTGAGTACAATAGCTGGTATCCCATCAGGGCCACTGGCTTTCACCCGTCGGGTTTCAGCAGTAGTGGTAGTGAGGGGTGGAAGAAGTTCGATTCAACCGACTTAGCCAGGAAACAAAACGATTTACTTTCTGCTGGGTCCATAGCAAGTTTGTACCTATCCGGCTAATCTGGTCAAAACGGACCCTTCGCATCGCCTTCTTGCAGGACTTGGCAGCCCTGTTGAAGGCTCTCTTCTTTTCACCGACGTCACTTGCCTTGCGCATTCAAGCGCCGACCCATGCCAGGTATGCCTCGTAGTTAAGCGCTTCGGCACGATTACACTCGGAACCCAATCATGGCTGGTCGACGCTGGACATTGCTACATCAGAGAACGGAATGTAGTACGACATTCCCCGACGCAACACATCCATCACGGCTACCACGCATGACGAAGAATCAATCGAAGAGAAGCAGATAGGCTGCCACCACAATGTCATAGTTATTAAAAGTGTAGTGTCGTTCAGGATGATCACTGCAAATTATAGGATTAATTCGACACAACTAATTACTTGCGCGCGAATAACTTCTGTTTACTTAAATAAAACAAACCCACGCGGTGCAGTGCGCTGATAAGTCAAGCCACCGTGAGGCTGAAAACGGCCGAGTGACCGGGCGATAATGTCCGATGTCACTCTATCGCGTCGGTGTGTGGTCACAAAATCAATGGAATAGTGTTTCTTTTTCACATGTGCTTTTCAACAACGATAAAGTAGCACTTTTTAAAGGCATAAGGACTAATTATCTATGTAGACCTTAACCAAACAAATAACATTTTCGAGGCATAACAGTATATCTCAAGGTACGTCATCTGATTATTTAATTTCAAGAGGCCTAAAGTTCCATCTGACAATATGTATTATTTTCAACAACAATCCTTATAGAATAAAGTCGAATGACAAAATAGTCCCTGCCTTACGCGTAACATAATTTAAAAGCATGAAGGCTGAAGTCAATGTTCGACCTTCTAATAATACTTAATCCACGATATAAATAAAAAAAAACTCGACAGATCCGACCTTACGAATTTGTGTATCTATCAGAACGAAAAGAGATAGAATTATGATTGTTATATGCTTAAAAACAGCGCAAGATACTGGTTTTAGCTGACTATTATAGTTATTTGGTCCAATCTCGACATTCGACGTTATACGTCTCAGGTCGAGATTATGCTATTTCAGATTTTAAACATCCAAGTCGTTTTGGAGGAGTATCCAAAAGAAGCAAAATTATAATGGGGTTTTTAATTATTTTTCAAAACAAAACTATTAAATACACGAAAAAAACATGTTTCACAAATAATGTACATGATTATTATTATTTATTTTTTCAAATCTTTTAACCACAGAACAGAAAAAACGTCTTCTTTAACATAGCCGTTACTATGGAGTATGCTTTAGAGTGTAACCGTTTTATGGCACTAAAACGGTGGAAGGCCCTTAAACTAGTTTAGTTTGTAGTGGTTAAATGCAAAATGAAGCTCTAATCTCGATTAAACGCGTAAACTGAGTTTATTTTGAACTAATTGCGATTAGTTTCATTGGCGAAATTGACCCTAAGTGAGACTACCGACCGTGGAGAAACGGGTTCAATCCTCAGCTCTGAGGTCAGCCATAGTAGTAGTCGTCTGCAAGTTTCTCTATGCAACAGGTTTGCTGTTAGAGAACCCAATCACGAATTAGAATCAGTAAATAGTATTAACCTGGTGCATCAAAATATTCAAGGATTTATGAACAAAGATTTAGAAGTAGAATTATTTATGAATTTTAACAGTATTGATATTCTCTGTATAACTGAACATTGGCTTAAAAGCCACCAGTTATTGTTCAATTTTAATAATCACCAGGTTGGTAGTTCATTCAGCAAAGTTAATGCTATACATGGTGGCTCATTTATATAATTTAGTAAGTAACCAGCTTTTTTATTTTTATTTATTTATTAACAAGGCACACCAACCACTCAATTACAGATTAACATTACAAAGAAATATCTAAAAAAGATTTTGTGCAATCAAGTCACTTATAGGCATGCACATCATTTACAACGTAAGTCGCATGCATTTTAAAAGGAATATAAAACAAACATAAAATTAAAAAAAAATAAACTAAAATTGGTTATAACATTCTTGTAAATACATTGTAAAATCAAATTAGAATGAGAGAATTAAACAATAATAGAAATATACAAATTATTATAAAATTCAAAAGTTATACCTATATATATATGTCATTGATTAAATTAGAATTCAACAGTTATCAAAACTAAATAATTGTAAAAGAAAAAGCAAAATGTCAAGTTATATTAGCTATTAGCTTAAATTTAAAGACCGTAAGGATATTGTGAGCCTATCTGTTGAGCGGATAGTTGAAATAGCTTGTATAGCTTGAATAGGTTGTTGAATTAAAAAAAAAATACGATTTTTTTAATGTATTTTGAAACTTTACATATCATAAATTATATTGTCGTTGCAGAAATCTCTTAAATATTTTTTTCAATTTATTATAAGCAATTGAACATCGATATTTTTTTTAAAAGAACCGCCTGTCTACAAACGGGCCATGATTGGTCGCCATGTTGGTGACGTCATAACGTTCAAGGAATTTCACGATAATACTGTGTCAACTGCACGTGAATTGACTAAAAATATCCGAAAATTAGTGCAAAAATATTATTAAACAACAAATTTTATTTAGTCATGTGTGATAAAGGATTCATAAAGGCGAATGTCGATAATATACCTACCTGATGGACGATTTGGATGTTTTAAGCATAAATAAAGTAGTCGTAATGATTATCGTGTTAGCGGACCGGTGTTAGTTATTGTTGTTTTCCAGGTACATTTAGAAACATAATTGTCATAACTTAATCGTTTTTACATATGGGTAGGTGGTATTGGTGTAAAATAAAAAGTAAACAAACACGATTGGCGCGAAACTTCGACTTTGGATATCAAAAAATTTCATTAGATACCACTAAATATAAATATACACATAAACATAACATTTTCGTTAATTCACATTATGTGCATATCCCTTAATAATATTAAACACTAATATCTATATTACATATTTACAAACACTAAAAAGATTGTAGAACATTAATGTACTAATGTGAAAATATTAACTTGGTAGATTTTCCTTACACTAATTCGTCAGTAAATATCTCTAAAATGCGTCAACCGATTTTCATAATTCAAACAGAAATATTAGTTTTACGCCTATATCTGTCATTTAAGAATAAAATAACGAATATATCTCCATAAACAAAAAATCATGTTTTCAAGTTACGTAATTATAACAATGTCAACTTTGCTCGAAAGTTCCCTTAAAAATTTCTCTTTTCTCAGTCTTTAATGATCAAAGTAAGAAATTAATACGGATCTAAAACTAAATTAAAACAAGATAACAACATAATTAATAACATAATTAACACATTATAATTGGAATCTAGTTAGATATAGAACATTTCTCTTTAGTACAGATTGCTAGGTACTTGGCTGTTGCGCGAAACACACATTTATTGGGGATCTTTTTGTAGTGTTCGTAAATAATGATTCGAAGCAAGCACGATAACTTTTAAGGTTCGATATTTATTATCAATATATTCGATATTCATCAATACATTGACGATAATAACAACATTGAATCGGTTAAAAGTCAAAACACTGTATAAGCTATGTGCCACAATGAGTAGAAATGAACGTTGTGACGTCACACGGGCTCGGGTTTGTTCGGAAAACTGTCGGGGTGTTTTCGGTACTGGATTCAAAAAAATATTTTCGATTGGATTTTACTTTGTTATAACAATGAAAAAAAAAAACTAAAAATAGTTTTGTATGAAAACTTATATAATATGATCTTTCAATTTCTTACAAAAAAAAAATGGTTCAACAAACCAATTGTAGCAGTTTATTGTATTAAGTGTATACAGACCCCATTCAGGATTGTATGACTGCTTTGAAAAGGTAATGGATGAAGTGTTACACAAGATTTGTAACTCGAAAAAATCCATTATCACTTGTGGTGATTTTAATGTTAATTTATTAGAAAACTCAGGTTCTTGCAGTAAAATAATAAGTCTGCTTCAGTCCTACAATCTTGTTAACCTATTTTTGGAGCCCACAAGAATAACCCCTATTAGTGCTAAATGCTTAGATAATATTTATACTAATGTTATACCAGTCCACAAAGAAATTATAAATTTACTGGATTCTGATCATTGCGGGCAGAGGATTATACCAAACCAAAATAACAAAGTGGCTAAAAAGGATATCACTGTTAACCCCAACTCATTAATAAATTACCAAGTTTGTCAATTCATGATAATCCTAATCATCTATATGATGATTTTTTTTATATATACTGTAACCAATTTAATTCCACTTTTATTCCCAAGACTATCTTTATGGTTTGGTTTATAGGTTAATAGTTATGCTTCATTCGGTGATTAGGCTACCATTGGTATTCATAAAAGTAGAACACGGCTTTATGAGCTATACAGTGAAAAGACTTACACTGCTGAATTTAATTTATATGTTAGAAATTATTCAAAATTATATAAAATAGTCTGTTGTATGGCCAAGTTGCGTTATTTGAGTTCGAAGATTAAAAGCAGTAGTAATGTTATTAAAACGACTTGGAATATTATTAATAGTGAAACGGGAAGATCTGGTAACCGAAATATTGACAACAGCCTGTCTATAAATGACAACATCATAAAATCAGTTTTTTTTTTTTTTTTTTTATAGTTTATAGGCTCGCGTTTGACCACTATCTCGCCTGATGTTAAGCGATGATGAGGTCTACGGTGAAGCACGCTTGCCTAGAAGAAACCTATTCACTCTTGACTTAAAGACCCCAAGGTTGAGACTCACAAGTCGCAGTGGCTTTTGAAAATTTATTTTCAGATATTCCCATTTCAACTACTAAACTCATCATCTTCTGTTGCTTAGTCTATACTAAAAGAATATGTTAATTTTTGCGATTCGGAATTTATTTTTGGACATATTACTTGTAGAGACATAATTAAAACCTTTCACACTTTAAATGTTAAAAAGACTGCAGATCTGTGGGGACATTCTATAGAAGTTGCTAAGTCTATTATTGACATTGTCGCACCTAGTTTAGCTATTATCTATAATAATTGTACCGACAGTGGGAAGTTTCCTGACCTAATGAAAAATAGTAAAATAATACCCTTGTTTAAATCAGGTAGTACTTCAGATCCTACAAATTATAGACCTATTTCAGTACTACCTAAGTTTAGTAAAATATTTGAGAAATAAATTTGAGAGCAATTGCAAAGAATTTTTGATAAACATAAATTATTACATAGCAAACAGTTCGGTTTTACAAGGGGTCGTTCAACTACTGATACGGTGTTGAGCATTTAGGACATATTTATAATGCATGGGAAGATAAGTGCGATGCCTTGGGAATATTTTGTGATTTGTCATGAAACGCTTATCAGGAAACTTCGCCACTACGGGATCCGGAACAGCGCCCTAGCTCTTCTTACTTCATACTTGAGTAATAGGATTCAGAGCGTTGACGTTAATGGAAAAAGATCTCCCGGATCTATAGTAGTAATGGGAGTCCCGCAGGGCTCAATTCTTGGCCCTTTCTTGTTTCTTATTTATATTAATGACTTGCCTTACCTCATAAAGGATAACCATGATATAGTGTTGTTTGCGGCTGATACTTCACATTTGTTTAAACTTAAACGTCAGCAACTGGTTACTGACGATGTAAATAGCGCGCTTTCAAAAGTAGTTCACTGGTTCAATGTTAACAATTTACTACTAAATAAAAATAAAAATAAACCAAATGCATTAAGTTTA
The DNA here is from genome assembly GCA_945859665.1 of Anorthoa munda. NCBI lineage: Eukaryota > Metazoa > Arthropoda > Insecta > Lepidoptera > Noctuidae > Anorthoa > Anorthoa munda. Next base: position 34,327,905 of record OX243895.1, on the reverse strand, counting down.
CCCTACCTCACGTTAGGCAGGTGAAAACTGATGTGATGATAAAGGGCGAAGAATTGAATCCTGAAAATAGCACAGTATTCTTAGCCCTAACTTTGGATGCTAAGCTTCAGTGGGGCCCACATATAGATAAATTGTCAAAGAAGCTAAGTTCCGCAGCATATGCTGTAAGAAAAATTCGTAATTTAACTGACATAGAGACAGCCCGTTTAGTATACTTTAGCTATTTTCATAGTGTAATGTCATATGGTATTCTGTTGTGGGGTAATGCCGCCGACATCCAGACTATCTTTGTTTGCAGAAAAGAGTTGTTTGATCACTTTATAAACAAAGCCCGAGACACTCTCTCAGAGAGAAATTTAAGGAGATTTATGTAATGACTGTGCCTTCTCAGTATATTTAAGAAAATCTTTTATATGCCCATAAAAATATAAAATTATTTAAAAAATACAGTGATATCCATAACATAAATACTAGGAACAAACACAAATTTGTAGTTTGTAACAAGGCTCAAGAAAATAGGTGGCTCGTTTAGATGTCAATGTGTACGGTTTTAAAATAAGCTTCCAAGCCATGTTCAAGGTCCAAGCGTTAATACATTCAAATCATGCATTAAACGTAAGTTGTGCCAGAAAGCGTTTTATAACATTAAAGATTACGTTGAGGACAAAAAGGCTTGGGATTGAGCTGCTCCAATTATTTTTATTTTTTTTATTTTTACTTTGCACCGTGAATTTAGTTTTTTAATTTTTCTTGCAATGACAAGAATATTTACTTTTAAAGTATTATACTATTTTATTTTAATTATTGTGAATGTGAAGACTATGTGGATCATTCTTTTTTTATTTTATTTTTTTTAGTTAGGTTTTAATCATGGTCTGGCAGTTTGAGTATTTATGCGGCCTACCCGAATGTCCTTGCTTTGGTATTGTTCGTCAATTCGTTAAGCTCCTTAATTTTGAGTTGAGCTGCACGGTTATTGACAAATACGTACACTGACTGGACAGGTCCACTCAATCTGGCTGGTTCTTTCCTCAAAAGACCATTTCAGACATCAGTCTACATGGTCTTCATGTGAAAAATCTTGGTTAGATCATGATCTAACCAAGATTTTGTCTGGACTTTAAAAGAGACTGTGGCCTCTGAGTTTGTTTTGGCCTTTCTTCTCAGAGTAGTCAGACAGGAAACGCCGACCTCATCTAGTTTTAAAAAAAATACAATAATTAATAAGAATAATAAAACATACGTTGAATTTATTGTCAAGGTATTTTCAGAAGCAACAAATTCGAAACATCGTGAGGAACATGACTGTTCAATGCAAAAAGTTTGTTTTAAAAAAACTATTACCTAATATTTATTCTCTAAAGGTCTCCGATCAGCTAATCTCATGTTCCTTGTATTCTTCTCATTCATTCCTGTCAACTGTCATGACCTTGTCATGTTAATGGCGAATTTGGATTCTATTTATACTAAAATATTGATAACATTCAAATTCCCCGGCAACATCTAATCACGCGGATGCATCAAGTTCGCCACGATTACGTCACCGCATATGAATAGTCCGAGAGCCGGCCGTTAAAAATAATTCCTTATCAAGTTAGCAGAAACCAGAAATTTGTAGAAATTGTAGACCATTGCTGGCACTTTTTGCAAAAAATATATAGTTACGGCTTTTTGACCTTCAAATTATTTCAATTTAAAATATATTGGGATGAAAACCGACAACTATTCACCTATATTTTGGTCAGCAATAAGCTTAAGTTGTGTTTTTCACGATACCAAAAATATTTAGTTAAATTAATTTATTATAAATATTGAACAGTTAACTTTTAGTTTAATTACTTTGACAGTTAATTTTATGTTAATATTAATAGACACATTTCCAAGTACTTACAGATTAAATAAAATAAAATGTTTATTTCGATTACATAAAGCATTAACATACGTGATGTGGAGATCACCTTTTAAGCAAGAAGATGCTTGTGATAGGTGACTCCGCTCTTTCACTTAACATTACACAGTGTATGCAATTGTAAACATAATAACAAAATAAAAAATAAGTGAAAAAAATCAAAATAGTAAAAGAAAATACAAAAAAAAAGGAGCGCTCTTGTGCGATTTGTGCGAGTAGGTTTTGAGTGTGTGTGTGATATTGTGAGTGTATGCGTGCGTGAGTATGTATAATAGTGTGAGTGTAGATTGTATATAAGTAAAAGTAAATTTCGATTGACCGCTTAAAGATATACGTTCAGTTAGGTAAGGTCTAGGCTAGGATATTACCATGGCCTCAATGTCGTCATAGGTTTTAGTCTTAAGCCATTCAGTCACAACGAATTTACAGTCACGGAGTTTCAGAGGATAGACGTGTAGTTCCTTATTTAATAAATTGTACAAGTGGGAAGATTGCCTTGCATACTGCCTCCTAGCAAAAACTGATCTTATTGGGACAGTTGGAGCGACTAAGTAGCGCCGTCTGCTACTCATACTCGGCTTTATGGGATCATACGGAAGGGATTTATGTTTTCTCAGGATAAGATGAAGTATATAAAGTTTTCTTACAGAAAGAAGGTCAGAGGTTATGTAAAGGCTTTGGGTCGAGAACCTATAGGGTTTAAATAGCATAACCTTAAGCAGAGATCGCTGCGCCCTATCAAATTCAAAAAAAATGATTTTTGTTGTTCTACCCCAGCATGGCAAACAGTACGTAAGAATCGATTGGGCCAGCGATAAGTAGATTTTCTGCAATAGATTCTTTGAAGCAATGTGTCGCAATGTTTTAAAAGTCCATATTAATTTCCTAACCCTTTTCATGATCAGTTCAGTATGCATGTGCCAGGACAGGCGCTGGTCAATCATGATACCCAGGTATTTAGTATACTGTAACCTGTCAATATTTGTACATGAGCAGTCAGGATTTGGGAGGTTGGCACAGCAGTGTATTTTTATTTGGAATTCGGGTGGTGGTTGAGTGTGCGCATACTTGGTGAAACATATGTAGTTGGACTTGGAGGCGTTTAGTGTGAGGAGGTTAAGATTGAGCCAATCTGAATCCTTGACAGGCCGGATTCGGCTGACCTTCTAACTTTTGCCCAAGTCTTATCGGCAAAGACAATGGCGGTATCATCCGTCATATCCATCATATTAAAGAGAAGCGGGTAAAATAAAACAGCTGCATATTTGTTATCCAACACATACAGAGAATTATGATACCTCATCAGAAGAACTCTTGGAGAGGTCATGCGATAAACATATTTCTATAATAATGTCTGCCACTCACAAAGTGATCACCCATAAACTACAAAATTCCGTAGGTATTATCTTTCAGTACTTACCCGCAATTTACAGTCCTATTTTTTTCCAGTATCTTGATAAGGTAGGACTTTGAGCGGCCGGCTCTCGAACTAGAATGCCACGAGACATCGATAACACGCGCGACGTCCATTTGGTTCGTTGTTTCTTTGCTCTTTCAATTGAAACCTTATTTATCACTTAAACAGAGCATATTTTCCCGTAACAACATGGTTACCAGATCTACTTATTAGAAGATACATATTGAATAGGTAGTTTGTTTCATACTTTTCAGGGCGCGATTTTTCGTGGCTAAGTTTTAGTTTTAAACTTTTTTTTAGTTAGAAATATGTGCATTACGTTGTAGAGATACTGCTCCATGAGCGGGTTATGTAAAATCTCAGTCTCAAGCCTAAAAAAGATAATTACACAAGCAAAAACCATGAGAGTATCAAAGCGATTTTTACAAAGACGCAAAAGATGCAAACGAGACGTAAATCATAACATGCAGTATGAGGCTACACTTTTGGTCAGCCACGTTGCGGAACAATAATTCGTAGGTATCCTCCTAGTCATCGCATGTACTAGATGAGTCGAGAGACTCCTCATTTATTAAAATCTTTGTAGCCGTTATGATGCCACGAGGATACTTATTATCCCACATACAAACATAGACACGCGTGTCAAACATAACCCTTTGCTTCTGTGCAGTCGCGTAAATAACGCACAGAGGGCATCAACTGAATGCATTTTCAAAGTCAAAGTCAGAGCCATTTATTTACATTAAATGCGGTACGAAAGATGTTGAGAGAACATGTCTGCGTATCCCTTTAGAGTATACCAGCGTGATGTTATGATATATTAAGATGAAAACAATAAAAAAAAGTCAATAAAAACAAACAAAAAACCCGACTGCTTAAAAAGCGAACTAAAAAGCCGTAAACAAGAAGAAAATAATGCTGTGCAGTCGGAGGATACGTATTCGCGAGCTGGCTGACCAAAACCAGATGTATCCTCCGACTGCACAGCATTATTTTCTTCTTGTTTACGGCTTTTTAGTTCGCTTTTTAAGCAGTCGGGTTTTTTGATTTTTAGGGTTCCGTACCCAAAGGGTAAAAACGGGACCCTATTACTAAGACTTCGCGATCCGTCTGTCTGTCTGTCTGTTTGTCTGTCTGTCTGTCCGTCTGTCACCAGGCTGTATCTCATGAACCGTGATAGTTAGACAGTTGTAATTTTCACAGATGATGTATTTCTGTTGCCGCTATAACAACAAATACTAAAAACAGTATAAAATAAATATTTAAGTGGGGCTCCCATACAACAAACGTGATATTTTTGCCGTTTTTTGCTCGATATTAATAACGGCAACAGGTAGACGCTTGAAATATTCACAGAATGTTTAGTTGTATATTCTCTTCAAAATATAATAACTATTAAATTAAAATAAAATAAATTAAGGGGGGCTCCCATACAACAAACGTGATTTTTTTGCAGTGTTATACGATAATGGTACGAAACCCTTCGTGTGCGAGTCCGACTCGCACTTGGCCGGTTTTTTTTTAATGAACTTTTTTTATTTATAACTTTTTAGTTTTTTTTTTTAAGATTTCGGTACATTTAAACATATAAGTGTTATATATTTTTGAAATTAACTCTTGAAACCCTTTATTTTGATACCCCACATGATGGGTTTGGAAGTAAAAAAAAAATTTGTCCCCCACATTAAAATAAAAATAAATAAAAAAAAAAAAGCTTTAATTCATTCCATGCAAACAATTACAATGAGTAGATCATAAATCGTTCAATTAAATTCGCAATAATTAATAATATTAATTGAAAATTGTACTAAATAATAATTGAAAATTTGTATTAAAAATAATTGAAAATTTTTTTATTAAATAATAAATAAAACATTGATTTAATTAATTAATAATTGGTACGTTGTCATATTCTTATTATATTTAGTAAAACTGGTTAAATAATTATGATAAAAATAATATTGCTATCCATTTTTTATGTTTGTATGGACCCCTTACGGGTAAAAGCCTCCTCCAAGGAATTCCACTTTTCTCTGCGTTTTGCAGTCTCTAGCCATTCACGGCCCTTCCACTATTTCGTCTGCCCATCTAGCACAAGGCCGGCCTCTCATTCTGGTGCCTCGCGGTCCCAACCATTTTATTATTCTCTGTGTCCATCGGTCGTCGGTATACCTGGCCACGTGCCCTGCCCATTTCCACTTTCTTTGAAGGCAGAAAGTAAGAGCATCGGTTATTTTTGTTTTCATGCGGATGTCTGCATTTCTCACTTTGTCTTTTATTTTTAAGCCTAGACAACTTCTCTCCATTCTTCTTTGAGTAGTCTGGATTTTGTTTTTAGTTTTTAGATCGAAAGTACAGGCTTGGCAACCGTTGTCCCCCACATTATGGCCCCCAAAATCCGCCAATTTTCTATTTTCCAATTTTAATCTAGCCAGTGACACTCGCAGAGTTAAGACGAATCGATTGACGTATGAATCATCAAAATCGGCCAATGCGATTGGTCTCTGGAACGCCACATAGGAACAAACATACAAACATACATACTTACATACATACTTACATACATACATAGACTGATAAACACATTACCCTCCTTCGGCAGTCGGGTAAAAAGTATTGCGATTACCAATTTTAATGAGCAGATTGCTGATGTTATAAGGAGTAAATTAGGCTAATTTTATTTTGGGAAAAGAATTAAGGTTCCGTGTTAAATAATAAAAATCCTTTTTTCGGGTTCCGTGGCCAAATGGTAAAAAAACCGGCCAAGTGTGAGTCGGACTCCCGCACGAAGGGTTCCGTACCACTATCGCAAAAAACGGAAAAAAGTCATGTTTGTTGTATGGGAGCCTCACTTAAATATAAATTTTATTCTGTTTTTAGTATTTGTTGTTATAGCGGCAACAGAAATACATCATCTGTGAAAATTTCAACTTTTTAGCAATCACGGTTTCAGAGATACAGCCTGGTGACAGACGGACAGACAGACAGACAGACAGACGGATCGCGGAGTCTTAGTAATAGGTTCCGTTTTTACCCTTTGGGTACGGAACCCTAAAAACGGAACCCTTATGGATTCGTCATGTCTGTCTGTCTGTACGTCCGTATGTAACAGCCACTTTTTTCCGAAACTATAAGAACTATGCTATTGAAACTTGGTAAGTAGATATATTCTGTGAACCACATTAAGATTTTCAAACACCAAAATAGAAAAAAAAACAATAAATTTTGGGGGTTCCCCATAGTTATTTTTTTCATCAAACCCATACGTGTGGTGTATCTATGGATAGGCCTTCAAAAATGATATTGAGAATTCTAATAAAAATATATGATGTACATTACCATGTAAACTTCCACTGAAAATTGGTTTGAATGAGATCTAGTAAGTACTTTTTTTTAATACGTCATAAATCGTAAACCGCAATTTACGAAGTAAGGAACCCTTCGTGCGCGAGTCCGACTCGCACTTGGCCGGTTTTTTGGTTTTAGAGTTTGATGTGGACGAAGTCGCGGACAACAGCTAGTACAAATATTTATAACTTTAAATATTTGTGATTGTGTTCGCTTATCAGTGCGCCTTCCTGCTAATATGTCTGCATCCTATTGATAAACACAGCTACACATCAATGAGACATAATTCGGTAATCGTAAAACCCAAGTTTTAAAGAAGAAATAATTTACTGTTCTTGTTCAATATATTTACCGAAGCAGTAAATATATTGAACAAGAACAGTTTGAAACGATGCAAAAGGTGACATTACGTTGAAATTAGTAATTTCAAAAAAAACGGTAGCAGTATTATTGCTTCAACATTACATTGCTTTTGCAAGAAAAAAGTGCCAATGATCTTTTTATAGAATGGAAATATAATACTTCAAGATTTATAAAAAACTGGCCAAGTGCGAGTCGAAATCGTGCACGAAGTGTTCCGTGCCATTATCGCAAAAAACGGCAAAAAAAACACTTTTTATGTATGTATCCTCCGACTGCACAGCTTCATATTCTCCTTGTTTACGTCTTTTTAGTTCGCTTTTCAAGCAGTCGGGTTTTTTTTTTTTTTTTATTATTTTTTTTTTTTAGTGTAGTTGGGCTCCCCAACTTAAATAAATTATTTTATTCTGTTTTTAGTATTTGCTGTTATAACGGCAATAGAAATAAGTAAGTACATCATCTGTGAAAATATCAACTGTCTAGCTATCACGGTTCATGAGATACAGCCTGGTGACAGACAGACGGACCGCGGAGTCTTAGAGTAATAGGGTCCCGTTTTTGCCCTTTGGGAACGGAACCCTAAAAATAGTCGTTTTTACAAGGAACACACTACAAGTGCAAAATAACTTTACTTTCGGAGGTCGTTGTTTCTGTTTTTGTTTCTTTGTTTGTGACACCGACTAAAAACCTTTGTTAAGGTTTTACATAAACTTTACGAAGTTTATTAGTATATTGTAGTCTATAGAAACCTAGCCGAAATTTTTCATACCAACAAAATATCTGAAATTGCAGATTACCATGTGACCGGGAAACTACTGATAACACGAACACGTGATATATTCGTATGAAAATAAAAATGAATATGCAAAAAAAAAACAAGTCTTGCAAAGTAGTTTTTCAATCGCAAAAGTTTTAAAGACCGATTCTAAAAACAATTCTATTAGTTAGGTACAAACACTAGGTACTCGTATATAAAGGAAGCGCAGGTGATGAATTATTTAACAAACTGTTTATGAAATTCAAATAACTATCTCATTAAAGCTGCTATAAGTTGACTAAGATCCCAATTTTATCACTGGCCTTCAAAACACTGCGCTGACTCACAAATCATCATCATCATTTCAGCCAAAAGACGTTCACTGCTGGACATAGGCATCCCCTAAGCGTCGTCACACTGATTGGTCCATTGCGTCTGGCATCCACCGGGTTCCCGCAGCCTTGATCAGGTCGTCGCTCCACCTAATGAGAGGCCTTCCAACGCAACGTCTTTCGGTTCATGGTCACCACTCCAGAACTTTTCGGGCCCAGCGGCTGTCCGTTCTTCCAGCAATGTGCCCCACCCACTGCTACTTAAGTTTGGCAACTCTTTGGACTATTTCGGTAACCCTGGTTCTCTTGCGGATGTTTTCATTTCTGATTCGATCACGCAAGGAAATTCCGAACATAGCTCTGTCCATTGTCCTTTGGGTGACTTTAAGCCTTCTGATGGATGGAGCCCATTGTGAGCGACCACGTTTCGGTTCCATATGTCGTCACTGGTGACACACACTGGTCATAGACTTTCGTCTTGAGACACTGTGGTAAGTTTGACGAGAAGATACTGCACAACTTCCCGGACGCTGCTCAGCCGGGTTGGATTCAACGGTTGACCTCTTTCTCGAAGTTGGACCTACCTAACTGGACCGTTTGTCCCAGGTAAACATAATCGTCCACAAATTCGAGTGTAGAGTCTCCTACCTTGATAGGAGTGGGTGGACATAGGCATTCAACATAACAATGATTTGGCCATATTCATTAACCTACTTCAAAAAAAGGAGGAGGTTCTCAATTCATCGGTTTTATTTTTATTTTTTTATGTATGTGCCCCGACATTTTTTTTTTATTATTATTTATAGGTTCGCGCTTGACCACTATCGCACCTGATGGTAAGTGATGATGTGGTCGACGATGTAACACGCTTCCCTAGAAGAAACCTATTCACTCTAGACTTAAAGACTCCCAGGTCTCCAGGTCTACGCCTAGACCGACTTTGAACATTCTATTTTTGTTTGTTTGTTTCCTAGGTGGTCCCATGGTCATCAAGTCAGGATCTGATTATAAGACATTGAGACATATCGAAGGAACTCCTCAAATATTACATATAGCGTTTTTAAATAAATTATTATTATAATTATTTGGTATTTTCATAAACAATGCAATCTGATGATGAACTTCGGCGATATACACTCACAGAACTCTTCAATAAACAACGGTAAAACTCTCGGCATTGCTAAAATCGCATGTGTATTTATTGTTTCTGCCGTTTCATAACATAACTTCACGTACCGTACCCCTTTAAAGCGTACGTAACGTACGCTCTAAAGGGGTACGCAGATGTGTGTATGGGTACAGTTCACTCTGGTACAACGTGAAATTGTGAAATTAAAACGTGGTTTAAATTCTTTCTTCCTTTACTAACAATTTTGTTCAATAATTTAATATTCTCTACTAGAAATACCTCGGAATTATAATGATCGGTGAGTGAGTGAGTCAGAGAAAAAAATAAGGAACTTTGATCTGAAAGGCTTCGAGATAAGGATGGTAAGCCTGTGTATTTGTTTGTTTCTGTTCGACTTGGCCGGGCACTGCCGTGCTCCCATATTGCGAAATATATATATCGGAGGAAGGTAAATGATTAATAATTATGAACAAAGAAATATCGCTTGTAAACTTATTAATTCAGGTTTGTTTAATTGGCAACATTTAGCTTCTGATCAATTCTCAGTTCGATTGTATTCGATTGACAACACTTTATTTTTCTTATGTCAAAATACTCGATTTGGATTGGATAATACAAGCAGTAATTTGCCGGATGAGGTTCTCTTAGCCAATAAAAAGCAGGAGTGTCATAGAAGCACTCTGAGTGGGTTCTACCGCCATATTGGGTCGTGAAGTTAGAAAAGATACACGCGGACGCGCGTTTTGGGAGTTAAAAAGAGTTGAGAGAAAAATAGTTGAGAAGTAGCCTAAAGTGGCGTGTGTGAACTTGAACAAGTGTGTTTAAGTTGGGAAAAAGCGAAACGATTGGTGGCCGAATCTGCTGCTTTGATAAAATTGGAACAAGAACTATCTCTAAAACGGCATAAGTTACCTGCTTTGTGCATCGCATACCCACAATATGCCCACAGACCGAGGGTATTATTGAAGATAGCCCTCCTATTTCCGATATATATTTATTAAATTATAATCGTAGCTAACCACACGAGGCCCACTTATCACAGGAACGCCCACGGAAATAGTTATTCATAACTTTGTTTGTCACAGAAATCCATAATTTTGCGCTCTATACACAACCAGTGGTCACCAAGAGTGGACGTTTCTTCTATTTCTGCTGAACCAACCTTGTCTGGAGAACAAGATGTCTGTTTGCACGCTTATGTTAGCATTGTTAGTGCTGCAGCTGGGCTTGGCGAAAAGCTTCTCATGGGGTAAGAAAATACTAATTAATTTATTACTACTTTTGTTTTACTTTTGTGTTGTTTTGAGGTGAATGTCTGAAAATTTTGTTAGTGTTAGTTTTTCCAATCTCATATTATTAAATGTTCTTAATACTGACCTTTCAAAGAGGGCGTTATTGCAGGATGTTATGCTTGTTCAATATCGTTATTTACTCCAAAATTTAATGACACAATTTACTGGAGTATCAGTCCAGCAAAACGGTAGCCAAGAAGGTTTTTTTACTTATTCATTAACAATTTACATTGTGTCTGAATGTTTACAAAATGTTACCTAATATTCTAAAGAGAGCCTGAATGTTTAAAGTTTGTTTAGACGTGTAGGCACAGAATAAATAATGTAGGTTAAGGGGTCACCAATTACTTTCAATTGGGGTCCGTTTCTTAAAAATAATAAGACGATCGCGGTCCGTAAGGTTTAAAGCATCCTTTTTTTCTACCTTTAGAAGTGGATTAAAGTATATACAGTGTATAAAATACTTAAACAACTAAAACTACTCACTAACTAAAACTAAAAATATACTTATCTAAAATATGGCGTCGAAAAACTCCTCCACATCGTTCCCCACTGGTAATGTACCCAAAAGGCTGGCAGCATTGCCACGTTGTATGGCAATGCTTATTCTCTGACCAAGGTAAAAGCCAGCCCTTGGGTCACGCGAAGTGTCAACTAGGCGTTTGGAAAGATCTTTAAACAAAGCGTGAGCACTCGGACCCCACGGACCAAGAGTTTCAACCCCAAACGGCTCGAAAATATAACTACCGATTAGTTTATTATATTTCCGCCGCTTGAGGTTCTCTGCAGCCGCAGCGGCAGCGCCAGCACAGCACGATGAACTCGGAAGATGGGATGGCGCAAGAGTATCGACACAAGTAGCGTCCCACACTAAAGGCCTACCCATCTTCCATGGAAACAAAGACATCCCGTCCGGTCTTTTGCCATCGTCGCGTGCCAGGCCATGGGGTTCTAAAACGGCCGGAACGCCGACGGTGACGAGAGCACGTCGGATGATGTCGTTTAAGTTTCCGTGCCGAGCGAAGCGACCCGCACTTCGGCTGCAAGAAAGTCCGTGGTGACCGAGGCTGTTGACAACTTCGCCACAGTGGCAACGATGTGGAGAACAACAGGGAGCGCCAAGACGTAGGGAAGCAGCGAGGCGGAAAGTAGTGTCGTCAAACAAGGTGCCTATGTTCGACGACGGTAGTGCGTGAAGCCAGAGGCCCGACTCCCACTCACCCACAGCCAGCAGGCGAGCACGCTCGGAAGTGGATTTGATTTTCAAATTAAAAAGGGACCAAGTTTGAAATATGACTATGCTAATAAAAAATAATTTTTGAAATCGGACCGCTCTATAAAAAGTTACACATGGTCATACATAAAAATATATATACAGATTGGAAAAAATCAATGGGCCCTGAAAGGAAATCACTTTAAATCCATAAATATTGATTATTTTTCTTTAATTAAACATTTATTTATTTTTTTAAAGAAACAAAACTGCATTCACAGATTTCTCGACAAGCATACCTAAACGAGGAATCGAAGCAGATAAAAAACCAAAAAATTAACACTCCCTATTTTGTTCAACTAATCGACAGGACTGTTGTTTAGGATAAAATCTATTTAATACACATACGGTCTTTGAAATAAAACGATCATGAAAACTCATATTTATTTAATCCCCAATTCTAATATGAGGGACGCGTAAACATGAAAGAAAATTATTATCTAGCAAGACATTGATACTTGAACTATTTAAAATCACAATTTTGTTAAACTTTAATATGATTTAACTGATAAGTTGTTCAAAATGAGACCCCTCGTTACGAATACACAAATTAAGTCTTTTTGAAATTTACTTCGTGTAGCAAAGTGTAATGTTGTATGCTCCTAATAACATCATGGCCCCATTAAAAAAAATCCAGAGGCGTCAGGTCTGGACTTCTTGCAGGCCATCTAATCGCCCCGTTTGTACCTATCCAGACATTGAAATTTTCATTATGGTAAGCCCTGGAAATTTTAGTATTGTGAGCAGGAGCACTGTCTTCTTGAAAATTATATAAATTCGTTCCTCTTCCGGTATTCATTTAGTAAAAGACCTAATATTTCAATGTATATTTTCGTATTCGGGTGTCCTTCTTAAACGTGCACCAGGGAAATCTGACCTGATTGTTTGTTTCACGAACATGGAATGGATTTAGACGGGACCAATAAAGATGAAAAAAGAAATACTAGAAAATGTTTATTCTCAAAAGATAGCACACATATTAAAACGATTTTACTTCTGCCAAACTGTACGACAGTTTGTTGGAAGACGCAACTTCCACAAAATTTTTATAATTATTATATTTGTACATTTTTTCGCTTAATGGCTAAGTATTTGAAATGTTAGTAATATTAGTAATATACAATATAAATTGGTTAGTTATTGTTAGTTAAATATATTCAATATTTTCCCCAAAAGTTCCAAGGAGATACTTTCTCCCTTGGTTTTTAAATGTGTTTTTTGTGGTACAACTGCTTTCCATATCAACTGGAAGGTTATTAAAAATTGTTGGAATTAAATATTTTCTGCACCTGCATCCATAATAATTATTACAAGTGGGTACTACAAATCTTTCTACGTTTGCATTCCTTTGCGACCTTGTACGCACGATAATTTGTTTGAACTTTTCACTACGAAACTGGTCTATGGCTAACACCACTCTCTCATGGATTGGCAACATCTTGCACTCCAAGAATAACTCTTCGTAATTGCTATTTTTGCACCGGTTTTTTGTATTTTTGTCTACTAATAGTTTCATAAATCGGATTTGTAGTAATTTTATTCTGTCTATATATGATTTAAATGTATAGCCATAGCAGACCAACCCATAATAGAGCAGGGAGTCCACAAGTGCATAATAAACCACGTACAGTGTGGCCCTATCCAGTACGAAACTAAGGTGGTGAAATTTTACAAGCACTGATCTGAGCTTGTCACATAGGTATGAAATGTGTATTTTCTATGAAAAATTGCTGTCTATAGTCAAACCCAGGTACCTGTACTCCTCCACCACCTCAATAGTTGCACACGTACACAACGACACCTGTTCACTGTGCAGACACTCAAAGCTATGTCCCACTATGTTTGGCAGGAACACAATGTTTTTAAGATAAGGGGATCGTATGCACATACATTTGTTTTTTTCTAAATTAATTATAATCCCATTGTCATGGGCCCATTTAATAACATTAGTGAGATCCTCTTGAATGTTTTTTTTCTATGATATGTAAATCCTTGTCTGCGTATACTAGACAGGTATCATCAGCGTATATGTATATACGACAGTTTCGAACCACATTGCACATGCTATTGACATGCATGATGTATCCGACGGGGCCAAACACGGATCCGGTTGGTACACCACAAGTGACGTGTCTGGGTTCTCCGACGACGACGTCTTTAACAGTTTGCAGCGACCGGTCTGTGAGATAGGCACGAAACCACCGGTTCAGTGGTCCCGCGATCCCACATTCTTCCATAGCTTGAAGCAGCTGGCGGTGTCCCAAAGTATCAAAAGCTTTGTTGAAATCAATGTAGACCACCACCACCTGCTTCCTTCCGCTGGTCCAAACACTCATTGACGTCATCAGTAAACTGCACCAGAGCCGTCGCCGTGCTTCGCCCGCGTCGGAAACAATGTTGTGCATTTGTTAATATTTTGTGTTTTTCCAAGAAAACACTCACTTGATTCACAACAAATTTTTCTACAATTTTATTTTTTACAGACAAAAAGGCTATTGGCCTATAAGTTGAGTAGTCACTATGCACACCGTTTTTAAAAATAGGCGGATAATTTTTTTAAATACAATCCACCATTGCAAATGCATCCAAAAACATAATAGTTATGGGCAATTTTAATGGACAGATTGGCAAACCAAAAAGAGAAGAAAAATATACCAAAGGAAGTCAATATGGAAGGTTTGGCAATATGAGTAAAAACGGCTCACGACTAAGTATCCTTTGCTATTGAAAATAGATTAAAGCTGTTTTCAGTTTTTCCGGGTATACCCCCTTTTCAACACATAGATTAATAAATAACGCTATTACAGGACTCAACTTTGATTTTAACAATATAATTTCCTTAACTCTGATTTTATCTATTCCTATATGTCGTCTGGATAAGCCTTTTGAAAGCGTAGTGACATGTTACATAGCTAGATCTATCCAAAAACTTATGGCTGCAGATATGTTTTACATTCAAAACTTCTTCAGTAAAAGCTGTAGAAAATTTATTACATATTACACTAACAGAATCTTCTGACCTTCCTAGATACTTTAGAATAACAGAATCCACACTCCTATTCTTATTGCCTAACCAAGAGTTTATTTTGGCCCAAATCTTTCTAATATTCTTATTACAGTTTTATCTCTTCTTGTCGGCATTTATTTTTCGCTTTATTTATACATTTATTTACCCTGTTTCTATATCTATTATACAGTATACGCAAGTTCATATCATTTGGTTTATTTTTCCAGTTTCTAAACAACCTATCCCTAGTACCTATCATATTTTTTAGCTTTTTAGTAATCCAAGGCTTGCATTTTCTTTTATTATTTAGCGGAACTTGAATTTTCGTATCATTATACATATCAGTGAAAACTACACACAATCTTTTATAAAAATCTTTCGGACAGTTACAATCCTAAAGCTCCACCCATGAAACATTTTCAAGTTTTTCTAAAACCATTTTGATTGCTCGCTTTTTGATTGCTACGCCTATTAAACATTCCATTATTACTGAAATTTGTTTCATCAGGCTATACAACGTTGTCTTAGGAATTTGGGTTGCGGGCTTTTTCTGTTTGAATATTCAAACAGAACTCAAATCATCTTTGAGGATTTTCGGGATGTAGTTTCTGCACCAATCGTCCATCACCAAAACATTTGTATTTGTTCTTTTTCAAACGAATACACACGAGTATGGTTAGTGCCTATCTCTTGAGCATCTTTCCTATTAGAAGCTTTCGGGTAACACTCAAATTATGTCAAAATATTTAGATCATAATCGGAAAAGTCTAGATTTTGCTGTGGGCGTTCTAAAATTCAACTGACAATATTTATATATATATTATTATTTATTTATTTTTTGGTATGGTTTCTTTGGTTATGGTTTATGGTTTGTTTTGGTTATAGTTTATGGGGTGTAGTAGGTTGTTAGTGTCGTCCGATTCCAGCCAGCCGGCCTTTTTTTAGGCAGCGGAAGGTCTAGTTAAAATCGTTGATAGCCTACAAACTCTCACCAGTGGCTCCAAGTAGCTGTTTTGCACGCAGCGGCCACACCCCGGTAACCACGTCGACTCTTGGGCTAAACCTGGTAGAGCTGGTAGCTTAAGTGTTTCGGCACTTACGTCTTGCAGTTGCTTCCAGCATTGTGCACAGGATCTGTCTCGGCCGCAATGGAAATCCTCCTTTGGTGGCGAGGCAGTTAGGCATTGTGAAAGGCCTTAAGGGCGACGGTAGGAGACTTAGTTATCGTTCGGCCAGACACTGTGTGGCGGGTAAACCACCAACAATAGCATTCCCAAGGAGGGTTAGTGTCAGGCTGGCGGCCGACCGTAAAATATTTGCCAAATCCTCTGCAACATGGTTGACATAAATGGAATGCGCGATAGGATTAGGGCGTACCCCACAGGCAACGCGCAGGGGCAGCACCCGGCTCCAATGGGAAATGAACTAGGGTTGTTGCACCACCCCGGGCGGGGGCAACGTAAGAAGCGAGCTCGAGAAATAAGATTGAGGTATGCAAGTCGGAATGTTGGGACTAAGACTGGAAGGGCGAGGGAGTTAGCGGATGTATTAAAAAGAAGGCGAATAAACGTAGCCTGCTTACAGGAAACTAAATGGAGGGGAACCAAAGCGAGGGAAATAGGGGAAGGATACAAGTTTTTCTACTGTGGAAGTGACGGAAAAAGAAACGGTGTAGGAATAGTGTTAGATAGTAAATTGAAAGAAAACGTGATGGATGTAAAAAAGATTAATGATAGACTGATAGTTGTGAAAGTTATGTTAGAGAATGTGATGTTGAATATATTTAGTGTGTATGCACAGCAGGTAGGATGTGATGAAACGGTGAAAGAGAAGTTTTGGGAGAATTTTGATACAGCCTTGATGACCATCCCTGTGCATGAGGAATTGATTGTTGGAGGGGATTTTAATGGACATGTGGGCAGAATGAAAGGGATTTATGAAAGAGTTCACGGCGGATGGGGTTTTGGGAGTACCAACAACGAGGGAGAGTCGCTGCTACAATCCGCTACTGCATTTGAACTGGCGGTAGCTAACACTTGGTTCCAAAAAAGAGACGAACATCTGATAACTTACAAAAGTGGTAACCACAAAACCCAAATCGATTACTTTCTTGTCAGACGCAACAGCATACAACACGTCAAAAATTGCAAGGTATTGCCAGGAGAAGACTTGGTTTCCCAGCATAGACTACTAGTTATGGTACAAGAGGTAAAAGTACAGAGCATAAAAAGCAAAGAGCGTCCTCCCCCTAAAATAAAATGGCATACGCTAGAGAAGAATGATTATGCGAAGAAGTTTCGAGAGCGAGTAGTAGACAAAATGTTAGAGATGGGAGACATGGAAGATCGAAGTGTAAATGAAAGTTGGAAGGAGATTGATTATATTAGGAGTGCAGCGAAGGATATTTCGGAAGAGATGAAAGGAAGGGGCACGATAGATAGGGATACATGGAGGTGGTCAACTGAAATACAAAATCTGTTAAAGGAATAGAAGAAAATATTCAAGGAATGGAGACCAGGAAAACGCTAGTTTGAAACCTGAAAAAAAGTGGAAGTATGATGCTGTGAAGATAAAAGCCAAGAATACCGTGGCTATAGCGAGAGCAAAAGCTCTCGATAAAATATACGACACGCTGGATAGTCCAGCAGGCCAAAAAGACCTGTACCAGCTTGCTAGAGCTAGGGAGAAAAAGGCGAGAGATGTTTGGCAGATACTATAAAATACTTAATTTAACAATAACTACCTATATATACAGTTAAATAAAAATAAAATGAAACTACGAACACGTATAAAAGGGCAGGGGTCATAGGGCGTCAAAAAAATTGTCCACATCGCTGTCAACGTGAAAAGTGCCCAGAACGCTGGCAGCATTGCCACGTTGGATGGCAATGCTGATTCTCTGACCAAGGAAAAGCCCAGCCCTCTGATCACGTGAAGAGTCGACTAGACGTTTGCTCACATCTCGAAATACTCGAAGAGCACTCGGACCCCATGGACCTTATGTTTCAACCCCAAACGGCTAGATAAAGGTACGATGTATAAAAGATGAAGTTGGAATTATTCTTTCTGATGATGCAAAAATTAAGGATAGGTGGAGGGACTACTTTGAAAAACTGATGAATGAGGGGTTAGTGAGAATGGTTAGTATGGATGAAGTAAGAAGATCAGTAAATAGAATGAAGAATGTTAAGGCAGTTGGTCCGGACGGAATACCAGTTGACGTGTGGAAGTTATTGCACGTAGATGGATGGACGTGGTTAGCTTTATTCTTCAATAAGTTGCTGCGGGAAGAGGCCATATCTGATGAATGGTGCAATAGTTCTCTGGTGCCCATCTTTAAACACAAAGGCAATGTGCTGGAGTGCAACAACTATAGAGGGATACAGCTAATGTCACATAGTATGAAAGCTTGGGCGAAAGTTATTGAAAGGCGGCTGAGAGAAGAGAGTGAAATATCGCAGAACCAATTCGGTTTTATGCCTGGTCGGGGTACAACGGATGCCAATTTGGAATCCGCCAGTTGTGCGAGAAATATAGAAGTGAACATAAAACCTTGCACATGGTGTTCGTTGACCTCGAATAGGCATACGACCGGGTTCCTCGTGAGGTTTTGTGGTAGCCCTTAAGAAGAAAGGAGTGCCTGGAAAGTATGTAGAGTTGATTCGAGCGATGTACAGTCGATGCAGTACCCAAGTTAGGTTTACAGTGGGCAATACTGGCAGCTTCAGTGTGGCAGTCGGCTTGCACCAAGGGTCGGCTCTCAGTCCCTATCTCTTCCTGTTGATAATGGACGCTCTTACGTCGGACATACAGGAAGAGGCACCCTGGTGTATGCTGTGTGCCGATGACATTGTGCTGGTTGCCGAGAGTGGCCTAAAGGTTCAGAGTAGATTGGAGGTTTGGTGGCACAGACTGGAGAGTGTTGGCCTGAAATTGAGCAGAAGCAAAATTGAATACTTGTTTTGCGATTTCAGCGGACTCTCCAGTTCCGTGTCCATAGCTCTCGCTAGAAAACCCATACCCATCTACTCCGACTTCCGGTACCTAGGGTCGCTTGTCCAAGGGAATGGTGAGGTAGACCGAGACGTGACGCACCGGATCAACTCAGGATGGATGAAATGGCGACAGGTCACTGGAACAACTTGCGACCCACGGATGCCCCTCAAGTTAAAGGGGAAAATCTACAAGTCCGTGATTAGACTGTATGGATCGGAATGTTGGGCTGTGAAAAAGATGGATGAAAGGAGATTGCATGTAGCAGAGATGAGAATGTTGAGATGGATGTGCGGCGTGACGAGATTGGATAAAGTGAGAAATGAGTATATTAGAGGCAGTTTGAAAGTGGCGCCAGTGACAGAAAAGTTGAAAGGAAACTGTTTGTCCTGGTATAGTCATGTGATGAGGAGGGATGAAACGCATGTTATTAAAAGAGTTATGAATATAAATGTGGATGGATGGAGAGGGAGAGGAAGGCCAAAGAAAAAATGGATGGAATGTGTGAGGAGTGATATGAAAGAAAAGGGAGTCAGTAATAACGTGACGGGGGACAGGTCGGTATGGAAGAAGCAAACGTTTTGTGCCGACCCCAAGTAACATGGGATATGGGCAGGAAGATGATGGTGATAGTATGGTTTCCTTTTTTCTTTTTATGTTGGCACCTTGTTTTTAAACATACATGTAAATTGTATTAATTTAAATAAGATTTTGTGTATTGTGCTATCTTTTGTGTGCACTAAATAAAGGATTTATCTAACTATCATTCACAAAATATTTCACCATTCACGACAATACTTTTCTAGACGGTATTTGTCTATCTGGGTACCTCTCACCATACCACTATAGAGCTAAACTGCAATTCTTATTGTTTGATAAGTTATTTTCTGATAAATCGAATTGTTCTTGATACGCCATTCTTACACAATTACGAAATGGAAGCAAAACAACACAAAATCGAAAAAAATGTCCAAATGCAAAAAAAAAATGCAAAAACAAAATGCAAAAAAAAAAGAAAGTAAATGTAATGTGTCATGCATGCAATGTGCAATGCATGTGATTGTGAATTTCAAATTGCAGTTCTGCACCGCAAACAAAGATAAACATTCTATTTTTAAACTTCGTCATAAAACCTCGTCTAAGAAGGAAATGTGCATAGAATTATAATTACCAATTAAAAGATTTTCTAATTTAAATTTTCAACAAATTAACAAGCGTCAAAGAATCTCTCAAGATCTCTTCAATCTTGCAAGATCTCTTGCAAAGACCTTGGAGCCCTTATTCCGCTCAATCGCGTCTTTTATACACTCAGTATTAAAGCGGCGAAGGTCGCTTTTCAAGGACTTTGAGATCCGTCCATTTAGCTGCCGGTATTTCAACGCAACGTCTGAAGGCTGCAGGATCATCTCACGCCTCTCCTTCATTAGCTTGAGAGTAGGATCAGAGAGCTTTTTGTTCCTATCTGTACGGCGGGTCTTGAAAAACTTAGACCCGACCGTATGGACAGCTTCCACGAACCCATCGCTGTAATCGTCCACGGAGCTTTCTAGGCACTCGAAACGATTCTGGAGTTCGAGCTGAAAGTTCTCGGGGTTTTGGACCTGGATCTGTGCTGGGCGGAGCGTGGACTTCACCAGTCGAGACCTTTCAAGTTTAACATTAATTTCGGTTTTCACCGAATTGATCACAGAGACATCATTGAACACTTGCTTCTTGATTGACATGATGAAGTCGATCTCGTTTTAAATTGCACCATCGGGGCTTTGCCAGGTCCACTTCCTGTGCTCACGCTTTCTGAAGAAGGAGTTCATCATGTAGAGGCCCTCCTTCTCCATAAAACTGGCCAGTAGGTGACCCCGGTGGTTCCGGCGTCCAACTCCAAATTGCAGCTCATCCAAGTCTCGTTTGCCAGTTTTGCGTTGAAGTCCCCCATGACAACGGTGAAGTGAGTTTTGAAACCATGCATGGCTCTAGAGATATCCTCATACATGGTCTCTACCTCGTCGTCGGGGTGTGCCGAGGTCGGGGCGTAGACCTGTATGACCTTCAGCGAATATCTTGCGGATATTCTGAGTATAAGGTACGCCACCCTGGTCGACACACTCTCGATCTTCACCACGTTGTTCACAAGGGACTTGTGGACGATAAACCCGACACCCACCCTGGGACTGTCGGTCACCCTCTCGGAAATAGAGCAGGTTACCGGATTTGAGGATTATCGAGTCCTCCCCCTCTCTTCGGACTTCAGATAACCCTATAATACTCCATCGCAACCTACTCAATTCTTCCTCCAGTTCGGCTATCTTCTCGTCGGTCCGGAGTGTTCGCGTGTTATATGTTCCCAGGTCCAGTCGTCGGTGTTTATTGGGGTAGCCGGGTCCACTTCGGGGATTCTTAGCACCCCTTGACACGCCATCGCCTCGACCGCTACCGTAGCCGAGGGTAGACGGGCTGCCGGGCACTTGGGGCCGTTTTTCTGTGTGCTTATCATTAGGATTGAGGGGTTTTGTCATAATCGCCACGCTTGGCAGGCGGGTTGGCGATCGCAGTTTGTTGATAAAGTGCACAGAGAACGCTGCTGCCCATTCTCTGGTGTGTCCCTTAGTCGCCTCTTACGACACCCACGGGAAGATATGGGATGGTGAAATTCTTTACGTCCGTCACCATACGGAATAGCCTGCATAGTGTGCATTTTATACAGGTTTTAAACTTCGTCTCATTCAGTTCAAGAATGTGGGGAGGAATTTTATTGTAATATTTTGTACAGTACCCCATGAAAGATGAGGCTACTTTAGCCAGTCTGAAACCTGGTTGAACTAATTGGTCCCTATTTCTAGTAATGTAATTATGTTTGTCGCCGTTTTTACCAAAAATATGTAAATTCTTTCTCACGTACATGATGTTTTCATAAATGTATTGACAAGGAACCATCATGATATTAATGTCCTTAAACAGTTCCCTTAGAGAGTCGCGCCGGCGAAGATTATATATCGCTCTTATGGTTCGTTTTTGCAGAAAAAAAATTGACTCAATGTCTGTAGTCCTTCCCCATAGTAAGATACCGTAAGACATTATACTATGAAAATAACTAAAATAGACTAGTCTCGCGGTATCCATATCGGTTAACCGACGAATCTTTCTAACAGCATAAGCTGCCGAACTTAGTCGCCCCGCGAGGGATACCAAATGAGGACCCCATTGCAACCTTGAGTCTAGCGTGATCCCCAGGAAAACCGTTTTATCGACGAATTCTAGCTTCTCCTTGTTTAATATAATGTCACAATCAGTACTTTTGACATTCGGCAAGGAAAAATTTACGTACTTGGTTTTTTTTACCATTTAAAACTAAATTATTGACAGTGAACCAATCTTGAACCTGCCGTAGCGCGTTATTTACGTCGTCAACCCAAGTACGACTATTTATTTAAAAAAATAAAGATGTGTTATCAGCTGTTATTTGCTGTTTAGTTTGTTTTCCAATAAACGGGGTATATCGTTTATGCATATTAAAAATAAGAAAGGACCTAAAATTTAGCCCTGGGGTACCTCCATTTTTACGTTTAACCCCGACGAATTCACACCATTTATTTGAACTAATTGCTGTCTATCCTTCAAATAAGATTTAACCAAACTTAACGCTGATTGACCTAGCCCGTAATGCTCAAGTTTCAACTTTCATGTTTAATTATCCAAAAGCAAGCGAGGGCGAAGAATTTAAGGTTTGAGTCGTTTTAATTGGGATATTGGTAAATAAATTTTCAAATTCTTGCGCAACTTTTTTGTTTTCTCTAATAAGTCCATGTGTGGTCTCGAGTGTGTAATCAGTATTATTTCTACTATTCCCATTCGTTTCATCACACTATCACACTAATATTATAAAGGCGAAAGTCTGTGAGTGTGTATGTTTGTTACTTTTTTACGCTTAAACGGCTGGACAGATCTGGATGAAATTTGGCACAGAGATAGATTATAGTCTGGAATAGCACATAGGATACTTTTATCCCAGGAATATGTTGCCTTGGGATATTTTAAATTTTCGACATTCACGCGGGTGAAGCCGCCGGCAGAAGCTAGTTATTTATAATTTTACAATCCGTCTTGATTTTATTTTTTGCTAATTTAACCTTATTGCTAATGTACAAGGGCTTAGCTGCCTTGCATGTATTTAAAAAAAATCTTGAGTAAGTAGCAACATACTTATTAAACGTTTCAGTGTTAATACAAGGCTTAAGGCCATATAGCTCGTAAAGTCTTTCCCTACTTTTTCTAAGTCCTGTAGTCGCCCAGTCACTGAATAAAAACTTAGGGCATATAGTTTTAGTTTTCTTCTTAAAAGTGTTATTGAACTCTTTTTGAACCTCTGAGAAAACTTCATCATACAAAATATTACCATCATTCACTGTGAGGTCCTGATCGCTTAACTTACTGATTAAAGTGCTGTTAAATTTATTTAATTTACCGGATGTTATTGGTCTGGATTGGATCTGCACTTGTTTTATTAGCATAATGGACTCAAATGCCACCAGTAGCCCACTATGATCCGAAGTTATAATGGCCTTGTCCAAGTAGTTGCAGCAACAAAAAACATTATCAATACATGTAGCAGAAGTCAGTGTAGTTCGGGTTGGTTCCATAAACACATGTGACAAATTAAATGATTTAAAGAGATTTAATAACCTACTGCTATCTGAATTATCTTCTGGAATATTTATAATAAAGTCACCACAGACAATTACTAGTTTATTACCCATTGCTAGTTTTGGCAAAACATCTTCTATCACTGACTCGAATATAGAGTAATTCTTATAATTAGGGAGTCTGTAGACGCACACTATTACATGCTTATCCAGCTCAACACAGGACAGTTCAACATTTTGTTCAAGGTTTTGATTTAATACCCTTTTTAATTATTATAAGTGAACCCCCACACAACATAATATTTCTGTTAAAACAACTGCCCACAGTATAATTTTCATAATTGATTAGTATTGCATAATCTTTCAGCCAATGCTCAGTGAAACAAATAATTTCAAACATTGATTTTTCTATAAACAGTTAGATTTCCAATCGAAGAAAAACCCTGAGTATTCTGGTGGAATAATTTCAGATAATTCTGCTCAGACCTTTTTTTTAAATTATATTTTTGTGAGCAAGAAGGTTTTTGATGGTGGATAATGTGGATATACTCGTAAACCAATAACGGAATAGTTACGAGTCGTAATTATTCCGTTATTGGTACCCTCCCTAGTCCTATCAACTAGTTTAAAGAATAAATAATAATGTTACTGAAGGTATTGACCACCTTTAAATTAGTACTATTACTAATATCAATAATAATTGGATACTTTTTTTTATTTTTTTTTATTCGTAATAGTCTTGCACTTGACCACCATCTCACCTGATGGTAAGCGATGATGTGGTCGACGATGAAGCACTTCGACATACTACTTATGTCTGAGTTTATTGTATAAGATAATAGCCGAGCTATTTGATGTCTTACCCTAAGAGGCAGATAAAAAGTATCGCCTGTCGACTTTAATTTAACTTTTTTACAAAAAAATACTACCGACTTCCAAATAAGAAAACTAGAAAGTGAAAAATAAAATAGGATATTGAGGATAAAATAGGAACTCAATTCGATTTAAAAAAAGTAAGCAGTGTAGTTCACCTGCTTGCAAAAAAGTCCGCTCACCCCGTGTGTTTCCATTTGAAACAAGATAACCCTGGCAGTTTAATTATAAATAACAACTTTTTATTTCTTTTTCTTTTGATAGATAATAGTAAGCTTAAGTCAGCACATAACAAATTGAAAAAAAAAACAATTGTTCGCCACTTAACAGGCTGAATATGAAACATTTAGACATAGATTTACTCGTTGAACGTTATTTAAAGCATATTTTCAACGCTTCTACTCGGGTCGTCTATGGGCCACTTTCACAAAGCGGGCCTATAATGCACTCCGATTCCAATATAATAACATTTTAAGGACTCTGGTGCGGCTTCAGGCATGTTTGCAGATGCGCACATAGATGATTTTTAAGCAATTATGCATAAGAAAACCATGTTTGTGGTGCACAGTATGAGGGGGAGCCGTAGCGGCATCCTGAAAATGATAGCGGACAGAATGGTTTAGGCGATCATGCGTCGCTTCATTGACCTGCATGTGAAATGTGCAGGTTGATGAAGAAACATACATATAACTATCCCATTATTATTTTATTGTACTAATATAGTTTATAAGATTTCTGATAAAAAAAGCTTTTGATGCTCTATGTAGAAAAAGCAGTATTATTTTTAAATAACTTGGTAATTTGGTCCTGTGTACTCTAATCACAGATAACCACAGTTTACACAGAATTGATTGTACACACTCTGCATATATATATATATATATATATTCATATTCTATTATACTACAATATTCATATTCATGTTCTTTATTGTACACAAAACAAACATCTAAGGCGAGCTTAATCCATAATTGGGTTCCCTTACAGAAAAAATATAAAATAGTATTCACACGAATGTTTTAATACCTAGTTTTGTGCAGTTTCATACACTACTTTATCTACACATATATATTGGGATTGAACCTACTAAATACCTTTTTTGCATTTCCCATGCCATAAAGTCGTGATAGCATTTATCATATAATTTTCTCGACTATGCTGGTAATAGATTATGAGTAATTTCCTTCGCCGCATCTAAAATATCGGGCGAAGTCAAATTATCTTCACATTCACTGATATCAGACATTTTTAAGCAAGAATTAAAAAAAATCATGAAATTCAATACAGCAAAACCTGCAAAACGTATGAATGGCGCCAAAACCCAGCACATCAACGCATTAACTACGCATTTTTCCCGCCCATTCTGCGACCTATAGAATTGTATGAAGCTACTCGCATTGCGGTAAAAAAATCGTGCAGAAATACCGCAAGAAATCCGTATTTTAACACAGAATCCACCGCAACGCGGCGTGAATTTAATTCGTGCGAATATTTTAAGCTCTATGAACAGGTAGAAAGAGACAAAATTCGCGCGAATAAAAATCGCAGTGCGTGTTTAGCCTAAAGCGGGCATTGTCATAGACAAGTAAAAATTGGAATCAAATCTTTTTAAATAGGTACTGTAAAAATGGCATTACAAAAAAAAAACTTCTTGGATTTGTCCTGTAGCGTAATCGAAAAAAACTGTATTATAGCATTATTTTGTTAGAGAAAAAGTGTTTTAATAAGATTCTATTTTTAAATTTCGGTTTTGTGTTTATAAAGTATGTCAATATAAACTCTTTTTGAAGTTTATAATTCGAATATTACGATATGAGAGTAGATAATAGTAGTTTATGCAATGGTCATATAATAGGGGTTATTAAAACACGAGCGTAGGTTTATCAAATAAGGCGTAGCCGAATTTGATAATAATATTACGCGAGTGTTTTGATACCTAATTATATGCCGTTGCATACACTACTTTATCTTCACTCATACAGTTGAAATAAAAAAAAAGTGGAAAGGGAAGAACATTTGGTATGGCGGGCAATTTAGATTCTCATTGCGCACCGCGCCCATCCACAGACAATGACACTTCTTTACTACAGCTCATACGCGCCAGACAACTAAAAAGTAAAAGTGTGCTATAAAAATTAAAAAGTTATTTTATGATGCAGTTGTTTGAAAATCGAAGGAAAATGTTGAACTGTAATGGTTTTTTTTTTAATTTTACCTATCCACGAATATAAAGTACGTATTTATACAATATTTTTTGAATTCGTATTTGGTACATTACGTTGTGAGTGTAGATAAAAATACATACATATTTATGAGTCATGGTGACAGGTTGTAACCTGTATTTTGAGAAACAGCGAACGGCCGATAAATTCCTATACACTATTAAGCGAGCCGCATACGTACGTTTTCCGCATTCGATTTCCGAATTCGTTTTCCGTATTCAGAATCCCGAATGCACCGTACGCTAATAAAATACATTGACTGCCGCACACGTCCGTTTTTTTTCGAACGGAACACTTTCCGTACGTACGTATCGAATGCCAGCCAAACAAAAAAAAAAAGAGGTAAACAAGAAGAAAATCAAGCTGTGCAGTCGGAGGATACATAATCGCGAGCTGGCTGACCAAAACCAGATGTATCCTCCGACTGCACAGCATGATTTTCTTCTTGTTTACCTCTTTTTATTTCGCTTACGTTTTTTAAGCAGTCGGGTTTTTGATTTTTTTAATTAACTTTTTTTATTTACAACTTTTTAGTTATTTTTTGTTAGAATTAGGTACATTTAAAGATATAAGTGTTGTATATTTTTGAAATCACCTCTTAAAACGCTTTATTTTGATACCCCACACGATGGGTTTGGAAGAAAAAAAAAAAATTTTTCCTCCACAAAATCCGGCATTTTTTTCTTTTCCAATTTTAATGTAGCCAGTGACACTCGCAGGGTTAAGACGAATCGATTGACGTAAGCATCATGAGTATCGGTCAACGCGTTTGGTCTCTAGAACGCCACATAGGAACAAACATACTTACATACATACATACATAGACTGATAAACACATTACCCTCCTTCGGCAGTTGGGTAAAAACTAACGTCTGCGCTAGGTACACGGAATTCCGAATCTGTATTCCGTATTCGGAAATCGAACGCGGAAAACGTACGTATGCGGCCCGCCTAACTGTTGAACAGTGTCGTTAAACCGTCGCAATAATTTATGTGACACTATTATAGTTGTGTGAAATATGTTTATGTGTGTGAGGAGTGTGTGCATCTAGTGGAAGGTGAGCATGTGTAATAAGGTTGCGCGCGCGCATGTTTAAATGTGTGTATGTTATAGAAATCGCGGTGCGCGTGAGATTAGGTGATGTATGTAAGTAGGGTCTCCATGTAGACATGTCCCTCTCTAGTAGCACTCTGTTACTTTAGTTTTTACCGCGTGAGTGTTTAGTTTTAAGATATTCAATTCTTTATTAATTTTACTATAAATATAATAACTAAGTGTATAAAATTAATGCTTTGCGAAAGTAGTTTTATGTTGAGATCCAGTGATGAGTTGTAGTCGATTATTAGAATTTGGCGTCGGCAGCTTAGCATGAGTTCTTAAAATTGATCGACGCACGAAGAGCTGACATACCGTAAGGAATTTGCAGTTAGAGTAGAATTCAGTTGTTGGGCATATGTAGGGTTTAATAGTTAAAAAAAATGTTCATACCAGCCAGACGTGGTCCATGACCAGTGGTCCCATTGGTTTCGTCGTCGCGATTGCTGAGCGTGGGTTTCCGGGTTCGATTCCCAAATCAGGCAATGTGTTATTAGCATGGCAATGTGAAAGCATTTGTATGAGCAGCGTATTTTATGGATTGTAGAGAAAACTGATGATTTTTGTGCTCATCTCGGTCTATAAAAGATTTATCAGTTTTAAAAATGTTACTTTTGTTTTTCAGATATTATCATGAGTGAAGGAAAATGGTTACAATTTTATAACAACGGAACACTAACGCATATAGAAGGCATTCAATCGGCTAAAGAAATCACTTCAATAATTTACGATCCAGTTCACTACCGGGTGCTGTTTGTCGACGATCAGGGTTCGAAGCAGCAAATATCCATCTTTGACCTATCAACCAGGAATATACAACCTTTAGTTACGAGAACATTAGCCACTAAATTGAGGGTCGCCTACGACCAGGGCATACAATTACTGTTTTGGCTGGAAGGATGGACAAGAATTTACTCGTTTTCATTAAATCCTGCATGTACTAATAAGGCAGTTGATGGTAATCATATAGTTACGTTGAATCACGGTGCCTGGGATGTCACCGTGGACAGCTGTGGAGGGTACGTTATTAATTATACCTACAGTTATAACTACACACAAAGGCATATTAGCGAAATACAAAAGAAACATCTTATTTATTTTTGTGGATCTTTGCATGGTAGTTTTAATATAATCTTATCTATCTTATTTTACTTCTTACCAATCTAATAAAAAAGCTTTTTTACAAAAAAAAAATACAACCGACTTCCAATTAAAAAAACTACAAAGTGAAAAATAACTTTATTTTTGGAAGTCGGTGTCTTTTGTAGTTAGGTACCAATTTTTTGCGTTATGGACACCGACTTTTTATTTTTCACTTTTTATTTGTACGTACATACTAGGCAAGTTGTTTAGTACCTATAACTACAGAATAGATTACCCGAATATCATGAAACTTGAACATAACCGGTGAAATGAGAGATCTACGTACCCCTTAAGAGCGTACTGGCGTGATGTTATGTTATGAAGTGGAAAAAAATAAACAATAAACAGACATGCGATTGCAGCAATCCCGAGAAATTTGCCGTAATTTATTGAAGAGTTCTGTTGTATATCTTCGAAGTTCTTCATCAGATCTTCACCAAACTAAAATGGGACCAATTTCGAAACATACTCCTTCAAAAAAAAAAAAATAATAATAATCGGTCCAAAATTGACGGAAATATGCGTGAACACACACAAAAAAAAAAGAAAACAAACAAACATAATGTCGAACATAGAACCTCCTCCTTTTTGGTAAGTCACTTAAAAAGCAAAACTTTAGGCGGACGTTTTGACTTGATTGTGTGTATCAAGACAAAACGTCTAAACGGAACTGGATAAAATTTGGCATAGAGATAGATTATAGTCAGGAGTAGCACATAAGTTACTTTTCATATCGGTATAATATTCCCTTGGGATAAGAAAACACTTTATGACGTGGGCGAAGCTGCTGACAGAAGCTAGTTAGTGTATAATAAACTAAATACCTATTCCTAATATTATCTTAATCTACACTTAACGTTCTAAGAGAGAGAGCGAATTTTTTGGGTTGTGTATATCTGAAGGAGCCCGGAACTAAATAAAAAAAAATATTTCAACCTTTTAAAGGTACATTATTCTATTTTCTTTTTTTTTCTATTAGCTTGCGCTTGATCACTATCTCGCCTAATGGTAAGCGATGATGTGGTCGACGGTGAAGCACGCTTGCCAAGAAAAAACCCATTCACTCTTAATTTAAAGACTCCTAGAAGATAGAGAGCTATCGGGAAACACAGACTCTGGCAGGGAATTCCACTCCTTAGCTGTACGCATAATAAAAGTGTCTCCAAAACGTTTTTTGCGTATGGGTGGGATGTCCACCATGTACCGATGATGCATCGCCGTACGTCTGGTAGTCCGATGATGGAACGGGCTGGGTGGAATTAAATCATGCAATTCCATCGCACACTCCCCGAAATGTAACCGATAAAAAACCGACAAGCTGGCAACTCGGCGACGATGTTCAAGGCTCTGGAGCTTTGACTTGACCAGTGCCTCATTGCCAATGAGTTTTTTTGGCCCGCTTTTCAATCGACTCTAGTGCGTCAAGCTGGTATTTGGCAGATCCGTCCCAGAGATGAGAACTGAGTTGTTGCAAGTTGAGTAGCTGTTTCGGCGTGTAGTACTCACCTTCGCAAGAATCCCAAACTTTTTGACAGCCAGCTGAGCCTTTGCCTCAATGTATGCCCCAAAATTGAGAGTCGATGTCAACGTAACGCCAAGAAGCTCAAGACGGTCCGTTATTGGCACGGTTACATCACGGCAAGTTGGAGTA
Organism: Anorthoa munda; assembly: GCA_945859665.1. Classification (NCBI taxonomy): domain Eukaryota; kingdom Metazoa; phylum Arthropoda; class Insecta; order Lepidoptera; family Noctuidae; genus Anorthoa; species Anorthoa munda. The sequence continues at coordinate 34,297,466 of OX243895.1, read as the reverse complement.
AGGTGAAAGTGGCTCTTTTTTGCGGAAAATAGACACGCCTGGGTTTTAGCAGCATTAAACTTGACCAGATTAGCATCGACCCATTCGGAGACTGCTTGCAAAGACAAGTTCAAACGCTCCACCATGGCCTCACGTAGAGACTGGATCTGCGGCCCGGTAGCCCGTGCGTTGGACAAGAATCTCTCAGCAACAGTGCTGTCGTCTGCATATCCAAAAGTGCCGGGTTTTAGCAGATCGTTAATGTGCAACAAGAATAATGTTGCTGAGAGTACGGACCCCTAATGGACCCCGGCATTAATATCCAATTAGTCCAACGAGCAGCCATCGATAACCACCCGAATGGACCGATCTCTCAGGAAATCTACAATCCAATCACACCGACCACCGGGCAGACCGAATGAAGGAAGCTTAACGATAAGGCTTTCATGCCAGACCCTATCGAAAGCCTTCGTGATGTCGAGGGAAACGGCAAGCGCTTCCTACCATTGCCAGACTCCAAAGGTTCCAAAGACTGGCATGTTCAGCTACCACTGGCTGCATGAGAACCACCCCGACAGCGGCCATGGAGGTAGCCCTAGTAATAACTCCCCTTGACCTATACATACAGCAGGAGGCCGTGCTAGCGGCCGTCAGGCTGATGCATCTGGGTACATGGGGCAAAAACCTCGCTAGCCCACACGCTGTTATCTTGGACCGGGCGATAGAGTACCAACCACTCATCGCTGCCCCGTGTGATAGAACACCAAATCAACCTATGTTCAACAAAAAGTATACAATACAAACTGTAGAGGAAGAAAGGAATCAGTCTGGAGCCAATGAAGTACGCATCTATACAGATGGCTTAAAAACACATAATGGTTCAGGTGCTGGCGTACACTCCCTTGTCCTCAACGTCAACTTTCACTTATCACTAGGCACACACAGTTCAATCTTCCAATGTGAATGTGTCACCCTAACAGAAGCCTCAGCAGCTGTAAAGTGATTAGGCATCCATAACTATGGAATTAGATTCCTATCCGATAGTTTGGCTGTGCCGCAGAAAACAAACAAACTAACCTTTACACCCTTTACGCAACCTTAGATAAGCAAACTAATCTTTGAATGCCACCTTGCGTGGATGCGTCAAAGATCAACCGAACAGCACAATAACAGATGGTCACGGGGAACAGACTGTAGGCAGTCGAAATTGGCTTTACCGAATGTAAAGCCACGATTAACCAAAAATCTCCTTAGCCTAAGTAGAAATAACCTAAGAATAATCATAGGGGCAAGTACGGGCCACACCCCTCTTAACAAACATCATTTTAACATAGGCGCCACGGACAGCCCACTTTGCAGGGGCTGTTTCAACGCCGAAGAATCAGCCACCCACGTCATCCTAGACTGCGAGGCCGTGGCTTCCCAACGTAAACAGACCCTCGGCAAAATGAGGTCGCTCCACGAAGCCTGTGAAGCCCCAGGAAGCTTCTGTGCTTTTGGACGGAATAAGGCTGGCTACTTTAGCCAGAACCCCCACGCACAACGGACCAAATGGGAGTCTAAGTGTGGAAAAGGGAGTCCCTCTTCATTCATTCCCATATCTTCCCGTGGGTGTCGTAAGAGGTGACTAAGGGAAACACCAAAAAATGGGCAGCAGCATTCTCTGTGCACTTTAAGAACAAACTGCGATTGCTAACCCGCCTTCCAAGCGTAGCAATTACGGCAAACCCCCCTAAACAATGAAAATCACAATTAAAAAACGGCCTCGAGTGCCCGGCAACCCATCTACCCTTGACTACGGTAGCGGTCGAGGCGATGGCGTCGCAAGGGGTGCTAAAAATCCCCGGAGTGGACCCGGTTACCCCAATAAACACCGACGACTGGACCTGGCAACGTATAACACGCGAACACTCCGGACCGACGAGAAGATGGCCGAACTCGAGGAAGAATTGAGCAGGTTACGATGGAGTATTATAGGGTTACCTGAAGCCTGAAGAGAGGGGGAGGACACGATAATCCTCAAATCCGGTAACCTGCTCTATTTCCGAGAGGGTGACCAGCAGTCCCAGGGTAGTGTCGGGTTTATCGTTCACAAGTACCTTGTGAACAACGTGGTGAAGATCGAGAGTATGTCGACCAGGGTGGCATACCTTATACTCAGAATATCCTCAAGAAATTCGCTGAAGGTCATTCAGGTGTACTCCCCGTATCGGCACAACCCGACGACGAGGTAGAGACCATGTATGAGGATATCTTGAAAGCCATGCATGGTTTCAAAACTCTGACTGACTTCAACGCGAAACTGGGCAAACGAGACAAGGATGAGCAATGATGCAAAGATGTAAGTGGGGCAATTTGAAGTTGGACGTCGGAACCACCGGGGTCACCTACTGGCCAGTTTTATGGAGAAGGAACGCCTCTATATGGTGAACTTATTTTTTAGAAAGCATGAGCACAAGAAGTGGACATGGCAAAGCCCCGATGGTGCAACTAAAAACGAGATCGACTTCATCATGTCAATCAAGAAGCAAATGATGTATCTGTGATCAATTCGTTGAAAACCCGGAGGCAACCACCGCATGGTAAGAGGCACATTCTTGAACTATTCAGATGTTTTTACGATCTTTGCTTTTCCTACGAAATAGTAACAAAATCAATCAATAAAAAATAAAAATGGATCACTAACGGTATAAGGAAATGCAATAAAAAGAAACGGCACTTGCTATGGCAATATAGAACAAAACCTACCCCAAAGAATAAAACACCTTTAATACATATTCTGCAAGGTTTAAAGGAGTAATAACTTTAACAAAATCATCACAATATAACTACTTCATTAAGACGTCCAAAAAGAAATCTAAAGTGACATGGATCATAATTAATCATTCTAAGACCTACTTCCCTAAAGAACCAATAACACAAACAGAAAATCACGAACCTATTAATTATAGCTCAGGCTTTTAACAATTTTTATATTAATCAGGTTATCAAACCAAAAAACAAAACTATTCCAGAAATTAAAGTACATTCAAATACTTCAAATTCTTTATTTATGGAGCCGAGATATGGTCCCTCAAGATATAAATAATCATATTAACTCACTTCGAAATACAAATAGTGTTGGTTATGACGGAGTATGCACTAAAGTTATCAAAGAAGTGTCTCATTACATAGCTGTACATCTCAGTCACATAATTTATATGAGTTTTTTTAGCGGAATATTCCCTGAGAAATCGTGAGCCGTGAGAGTGGTAGGGCTGCCAGGTCTGTCATCCTTCCCCGTGTCAGTCTTATTGTGTCGGTCTGGGTCCGCACGACGCTCTGTTGTCAGAGGTTTGCAGGGGGCAAGCCCCGTGTCGTGGGTATTGGCGCGTGGGTCGTAGCCGGAGTCGGGTTTAAGGGCGCGTTAGTCGCAGCCAGGGTCGGGTTTGTGGGTGCGTTATTTGCAGCCTGTGGATTGGGCGCTAAATCAGCTGCCATCCGCTCAGAGAAGCGTGGCATCAGGGAATCTACGTTGCAGATTGGTGCTGTCCCCATACTACGATGGGAGCTTACCACCGAAGCGGTGTGTGATTCCCCGGCTTGGCCGGGACCCACCTGGGTAGTTAGTTTGTCATTCTGCATTATATATTAATTTTGTTGGGGGGTGTGCTTTTTTGGAACCGAGGTTACCCTTCCTTTGGGAGCGACGGGACTGAGGGATAGGAGGGAATGAATTTTATGGAGGGTGTGTGGGTTCCTTGGGGTCACCCTAGGCCTGGGAGTAGACCTGGGGATTTAAGGATCGACGGGATCTGTGCGGATAAAGGAGGGATGGCTTTGTTAGGTGATGGGCACATAGGACAATGGTATATGGGTTACCCTAGGCCTGGGACTTTGGCTTTCGGGAACTTCTCTTGTCCGGGATCTCTTTGGGAGCAGCGATGCAGCCGCCAGCGGTTGGTCCCGCAACCGGAGTCGGGCTATCCGGAACTTGCCTACCCGCTCGGTTGCATGAGAAGAAGTGCCTGGCAATCCGGGTCGCCCCACCACGGATGCACGTATACATTCACGTTGGGTCAATCCAGCCTCCCCCAAGTACAGGCTTCAGACCAACATACCTTCTTGGGTATGTTGGTCTGAAGCCGAACGGTGAGTTCCCCAGTAACGGGACGACGTGTTATTTATGACCCCCTTGAGCCAGGACAGTGTGAAGTCGTCCTCGCACTATGTCTTGAGGACGCCTTTGGCGTAGTGGGCCCGACCTCTAAAGTAGACGGTCATGACGGCGACACACAGCTCGTTGTTCCTGAACGACACGGCCGTTTCGGCGTATGAGAGAGGCATATGAGAGTGAGGAGGCTTGTTCTTCTTGCTTACCCCAGTTGGTGTGACGAAATTCTCGGGACGCGAACGCTTCTGCGCTCTAGCCGGTCGTTCCGTGTTGTTTTTTTTGTTTTTTTTACGCCCTCTAGGCTTTTTGCTGCGTTTGTTGTCCGGTGGCTGCCTCACCTGTTAGTGTGTCAGCCGTAGCAGACACCGCCTTGGGCAACGTTTTTTTCTGTTGGAAACTATTTGCCAATCATTGGCGTTAGATGTTACTGCCAGTGGGGCTCCAGCTAGATTTGTTAGGTCCCTCTTAGAGACCGCAGCCGTTAACGCAATCCGTGTTTTGAGCGCATCTACATTTGCAGTACTCCTCGAGTCGCGGTGAAAGAGAACTGTCCTTGGCCTTTCGGTCAGGGTAGTGTTAAGGAGCGCATCCATGGACGTAGATGAGTTTGGGATTGCTTGGGACACAGCCTGTTGTAGTGCACCCCTTGCCTTTTTCATCGCATACTTAGACGCAGCGGAGCGTTTGTGTTTGTTGGGTGCATCTGAGGATGCAGCTTTAGGCAGTTGTCGCTTAGGCGTATCTTGAGACGCAACACTTGGGTTAGTTATAAAAGGCGCATCTGAAGACGCGGCCCTTGATGTGTTTTGTGTATACGGCACGAGACAATGCCGCATTTCATCTCGAGACCCCTCGCCACGCTGGCTGTCCCCGCCCCTTCCCCCTCTAAGCCGACCCTCGCTTGACATCCCGCTTATGGGATGCCTCAGCCAGTTGATCGTAGGTAGCTACCCCACGACCTCCCGTGTAAGAGGAAATCCGGGCCAAAGCGGTGTGTTGTGTGCAACCTGCTCCACTCAACCACCAGGATCCCTTCATCCCTCCATATGGGTCCCCACGCAAGCGAGCGAAGCGAATCGTGTTGCTGGAAACAAAATACAAATTTGCAAACGCATTGTCCTCCCCAATTGGATTGCAGAGTTCCTGAGGGATCGTTCCATTCGATTAGTTATAGACGGCTTCTCGTTGGACTTATTGGATATTAACGCAGGGGTCGGTACTCTCAGCGACATTATTCTTGCTGCACATATATGAGCTGCAAAAATCGTAACTTTTGGTATGCAAACGGCAGCACTGTTGCTGAGAGATACTTGTCCAATGCACGGGCTACTGGGCCTGAGATCCGGTCTCTCTGTAAGGCCGTGGTGGAGCGTTTGAGCTTAGCCTTGGAGGCAGTCTCCGAATGAGGCGATGCCAATCAGGCCTGTGTTTTAGCGACATTAAATTTGAGTTCAATGCCGCTAAAACACAGGCGTGTCTTTTCTCCACTAAAAAGAGACAATTTCCATCCCGGCTCCATCTTACCGAGATGTAACCGTGCCAATAAAGGACATCTTGAGCTTCTTGGCGTAACGTTGACATCGACACTCAATTTTGCCGACAGTTGCCAGCTTGTTGGTATCTAATGCCGCCTAGCCCGTTACATTATCGCACTACAAGTCGTACGTCGATGCGCCATCGTTACATTGTGGAAATCCCAACCATACGCACTAAACTTTTTGGAAATACTTTCATGATGCGTACAGCTAAGAAGTAGAATTACCTGCCGGAATCTGTTGATTGTTAAGGGAGTCTTATTGCAGATCGCTATAGATGAGGTATTCAAAAATACAATGTGGTCCTTTTTGCCCCTTTATCAGTATTGACTTCTAAAGAGCGGTGGTGGCCCAGTGGTAACGGCCGTGACTTACAAGTTGTAGCTTGTGGGTTCTTACCCAGGCAGGCGCTTTACTTTGTATAAATTATTTCATCACCACTGCTCTCAAAACGGTGAAGGAAAACATCGTGAGGAAACCGGCATGACTTAGAACCAAAAATTCTAAGAAATGTGTCATTCACCAACCCGCACTGGGCCCGCGTGGTGGATTACGGCCCATTTCCTCTCACAGAGAGAAGGCCTGCACGCACAACAGACCAAATGGGAGTCTAAGTGTATGAAAGGGGGTCCATCGATCCTATCCAGTATTGAATTCGTTTTAACGCAGGATAATCATTATCTTGGCCGCATGCTTACCGCTTTCTCAACTCAAGCATAATTTACTTATGTCTATGTCGCAGGAGTAGTCGACGAGATCACCGGATATGCATCCAATTTTAAATCACACAACACTAATTTAAAATCTACTAAAAATAAGTAAAACACAATAATCCCTGCTCCTGCCAATATGGGTGAACAGCGAATCGATGTTGTATAAGAATGTTAGAAACTACCACTGTAGACAATGGATAAAATTATTCCCAACATGTCCAGGCGGTTGAAAACTTACTTACTCGATATTTCGTGATATTGTTTTTATTGTAAAACACTTAAATATATTTTTTAACTTCTCCAGTTCCAAAAATTATAAATGCAATAATATTCTCTTTTCACAAAATTATCATTTTTATTTTTAAGTTAATATTTTAGAACAATGAAAGATGTTTTAATATTTAATGGTTATATTAAATTGTGTTTTTTTTAAAACGTCCGTAAATACAATCCACTTTTTTACCGTTGTGTATAGTTTGAATCAGCAAAATTAGTTATAAACTTTCTTAATATTCATTTTTGTTAACATATTACAGGTATATCTACTGGGTCACAGACTATGAGATAGAGCGGGCTCGGTTTGATGGCTCCGAGAGAAAAGTTTTAATAAACAGTCAAGTTAATTATAGATTTAGCTTAGCCATCGACCAACAGACACAGAAAATGTACTGGATTGAGAGAGTACATGTAAGTGGTAATTATCAGGTATCTATTGAAAGTGCTGATTTCAATGGGAAGAACAGGAGAACATTATATACCGTCAAAAACGAAACAGTAGCAAGTTCATTGACTGTATCAAATGATTTCATTTACTGGAATAGCATTGATCAAAGGGCAATTTGGCAATTGCCGAATAATCGTCCACAACAGTTGGAAGCGAAACTATTTTCAACTTCTAGCAATAACGATTGGAGTTTTCAAGTTATAGCCGCCAACTTTACAATAAAGGATCAACTTAAAGGAAATCCGAACTGCCAAACTCTAAAAAGTCTGATACCAAGCGAATCGGATTGTATAGATGTACAGCTTTGTGTCCATGGTACGAAAGTTAGTGGAGAATCTCGTTGTAAATGTACACAGGGTTACACTGGTGAGAAATGCGACATATCCGTTTGTCAGAACTATTGTTTGCAAGGAAACTGTAGTGTCAGTGCTGAAGGACAACCTATTTGCAGGTAAGACATGTTCATCTCATCAAGTACTAGCGGAGATGTTTAGGGTCAGCTCAAACTGAGACACGCCACGACGATGCTGGTTGCCTGTTCAGCCCTGCGCAGCGAGGCGCCGCGGCCGTGCCGCGGGATCTAGTTTCTTACTATTTATATACGTGTAAGAACCCTGACACCTGAGATGCAGGACATGTCCTAGTTTAGGTGTCATACGTTTCTAGCTTTTTGCATGTACTAATGTAGCCTAATCATTATATTTCTTCTTATAAATCCTCTCTTTGTGTATTAGGCTTTGAATTAATAAATTATTATTATGTTCTTTATTAAATTTATGTACATGCTTTTTGCATTTTAAATATTAGCTTATAAAAATAAAATAAAAAATACATTTAAAAATATAAAAAATAGCCCAATGGTATCGGAAACAGAGTCCAAGCTACCAGTGGTCAGAGCTCCTGATAGAGGAACCTCCTAATTACGGCGTGGCGTGGAAGCTTCCACGTCATCATCATCAATGTTTCTTAGAAGGAAACTCGAAGGCACAAAAATCTAAATGTAGCATACCTAGAACACTTACTCGTGTCGAATGTTATTTCATGTCATTATGTTTTTTTGGTTTCTTTTTTCATCAAGTAACACTGCTCAATCCATTATTTCAGTTGTAAAGCCGGATACTCTGGTCAGAGATGCGAAGTAAACGTGTGCCATGGGTATTGTTTGAACAGCGGCGTCTGTTCCCTGCATGGAGAAGATAGCCCAGTCTGTCAATGCAAAATAGATTATGAGGGCGAAAGATGTGGTATTCCTATTTGCAAGGACTATTGTTTTCAAGGCAACTGCAATATTAGTGCTGAGGGGCAACTTATTTGCAGGTAAGACATGTTATCCATGTAGTTATTTGCATAGAACACTTTTCTACATAAGAATTCCTGCTTACTGAACAAATGATGATGATGACTGAACAAAGGCCTCTTCTCCTAAAGAGAAGGTATGAGCATTAGCAAAATGCTTACACAAAGTGAGTTCGCGGTTAGAGATTCAAATTCATTTTAATTCAATTCCTTCATGATGTTTCCTTTACCGAGACATTGTTGATTTTCTTTAATATTGACTCTTCTTTTACATATTTGTTATTATTACAGCTGTACTAACGGCTACTCAGGAGAACGGTGCGAAGTTAACGCGTGCCATAAGCACTGTTTAAACAACGGAGTCTGTTCCCTGAATGAAGAAGATGAACCAGTCTGCGAGTGCACGGCAGATTATGAGGGCGAGAGATGCGATGTTGCTACCAAACACACTGGTTGTCATAATGACAACACGACGCAGTATGTTCTACGGGATCTGCGCAGACAAGTGAGACAAGTTATCAAAGAAGAGCTTAAACGTGCCCAGCAATACTTCTCTGATAAAATTGATGAGTATGAGGTCAACATCTAATAATACGAGTTCTATCCATAGCAAAATAACGTACAGAATACAAACATCAAATACGTTGTTCTAGGAATTAAAAGGGATCAAGGAAGGTTGCTCCATCTTACAGTCATTACTGTAAGATGGATTCCACATGTTTCAAGTTAGTTTTAATAAACTAACTTGAAACATGTGGAAAGTCTACAGCAAGTGTTTTGATCGAATTTATCATGCGAATGCATAAATTGTTAATAATTGATTTAGGGGGTAATTTGTTTGATACGTACAAAACAGGCGCCAAAACAGACGGTGTTTTTAATGCTCGAGGATGATATACATTCCGGTAGGTGTTCCCCAAGGCTCTTTGTAAGAAGCTCTTTTATATCCAATATTTTGTATAGATGACATAGTCACTTATTTCCTTAATTTGTATTGTATGCGGATGATATGAACAATCCGGTTATTAACCGTTGTAGACGCACGCCTATTATAACACGATCTGGACCGGCTCCACAATTACTGCGCTAGAAATAATTATGTACGTATATTTTTACTTATAAGTCGAACCCTACTAAGAACAATTCCAAGCTATCGAGTACCTTATTAGCCAGATTCAGTGTCATCGTCAGAATACCAAATACTGGTTCGGAAACACCGATCCTTTGTAATAAAATACGCCGTGCAACTAGCGGGCTAGACTGTTAACTGAATGTCTGATTAAAGTAGTTGGTTGCTTTTTTGGTCGCTTGTTGGTTGCTTTTAATGCGATTGATAAATCACATTATAAGCTTCCATAGGCATTTCTAAGGTAATCTCAATATTGCTGAAATACTCGTATCTATATTCTTATATTACATAAGTCAGTGTAAAATTTTCCACATTCTACCTCTACACAGAGTGCAGAAAAACTACATAATTTGCTTTACATATTTCCTATTTTATGTTGTGAATGGATCTACTGACGTTCCTAAGCTGGTTGGTAAGGTTGGACTTTGTGTACCTGCAGCGATCGTGCCTCCTTCATGCACCTAAAGTTAGAACTATTTAGAAACGGAACTCGTATTTGATAAGAGTTTGTCGTATGTGTACCTATTATAACTGTGTAAAAATTATAATAAATTGTTTCTTTTTTTGTATTTATTAATCTTTAAGTAGATATAGTTTTTTTTTAACTTACGCTGTTTTTGCAACTACGTACACAATGTTTATAACTAGCGTGCTAGACTGTTAACTGGATACTTGTAATCTGCCATTATCTATTAATTGTTACTGCATATGGCACCATCGTATATTTTTAACTGTATTAGCTGTAAGTTTGCTTTAAATTCTTGAATTTAAAATAAAATAAGTTTGCCTTTAATTGTTGTTTTGTTTATCTTACGTATTTTTATCTGTTATTTAGTTATTTTTACAACTCATAAGCAGCTCTATTTAAACAACTCTATCAGGTCAATTTATTTTTTGTATTTTCTCCGATTACTCACCTGGGAAGTATACTCAAGTATATACACGGTCATCAGATCAGGATTTGATGACAGGACCCTGGAGAAATCGAAGGAACTCTTCAAATATTATAGGCATACAAGCGATTTTGGTATTATCATCAACAATGCAATCATTTGCACCCAGAAAGTATCATTTGGTGAAATTAAACTGATGAAAAAGACCACAGATTGCCACTGGAACTCCTCAATGCTAACTAGTATATCACGGGTGTAAGATATCGAATAGTTAACCGACTATGATGAAGCAAATACTTATAAATAAATAGTAATGATGAAAATGCTTTTTTCGGCGGTAGCTGTAAAAAAAATGGCCAAGTGCGAGTCGGTCTCGCGCACGAAGGGTTTCGTACCACTATCGCAAAACACGGCAAAAAAAAACACGTTTGTTGTATGGGAGCCCCACTTAAAAAAATATTTTATTCTGTTTTTAGTGTTTTTTGTTATAGTGGCAAGAGATATACATCATCTGTATATATTTCAACTATCTAGCTATCACGGTTCATGAGATACAGCCTGGTCACAGACGGACAGACAGACAGATCGTGGAGTCTTAGTAATAGGGTCCCCTTTTTACCCTTTGGGTACGGAACCCTAAAAAGATAAGACGTGTTTTTTTTATAATTCAATTAATAATACAATTAGGTATGTTTTTATAATTTTGTCCTTGAAAATAACTAAAGGGTCTAGTTAATCAGCGTTACTTATGTTAGTTAACCAGTTCATGTTAAAAAAAACTCAAAACTGTACCACCTGCCAGTTATTACCTGCACAAATCTCTAGAACAACACAAATAAATACCTACTCAACAAAATGTCTCAAATGGATGATATTCAATCGGCCCAGAGAAGCTTGGAGGAGTATTTCCATAGGAAGATGGGTGAGCTGGAGGCACAAATACAGCGTGCAGGACCCGCCAAAGACACCGTTGCTAAGGTCAGAGAGGAGTTCCGAATGTTCCATGAGCTTGTGTACGGCATGCTGGGTCTTCTCCGGAAGCAGATCTCCGAGTGCTCTAGAGTGGTCGACGGACTGGAGACACGCTCACATCTGAAAGCTCTCATCTTGACGGGGTTTGCTGAAACGGACAACGAAGATTGTAGGGCTCTTGTATTAAACACAAAAAAAACAACAAGCTGGCCCTGCCCAGCATCACTGCGTCTTTCTTCAAGGTTTGTCATAGATTGGGGCCAGCAAACAAGGGACCTACACGCAGCCGACCGATACTGGTAAGATTCTCGAGCACTGACCATAAAACTGCTGTCTGGAAGGCAAAGTCAGGTTTGAAGGGCACCTTGGTTACGATCAAAAAGTTCTTGACAAGGGCTAGGCAGGCTGTATTTATCAAGGCGCGTATTCACTTCGGGATGTCGGCTTGCTGGATACAGGACGGGGTTTAAGTATTGAGTATTGAGTTGGATTATAGTCATCCAATGGCACATGGCAGAGGGTTACATCTTTGGATTATTTAATCTGTGAAATCGACTGGTGCAATGGGAAGTAATAGTGGACTGTGTAAAAACTAGTGTTATGTGCTTGGGCGTCTTAGTTCTCGCTATTAATTGTGGCATTATTAACAGCTATTAACAGTTGCACAGTTAGGCTATTTTTTTGCCATAGTTTAGTTTTATAGTTATTTATTTTTAAATGTTTTCTATGTTACCTGCTGATTACTCTTTTCATTCTGCCGTTGGTCTCCTAACTCTTCCGTTACTGCAAGTTTTGACTCATTGACCCTTGGTGACTTTGTGCGTCAGAGCTTTAGGCAACCGAAACTTAATTTATTTAACGTATATCACATAAACTCAGAGTGTGGCAAGTCATTATACCAATATCTTCGACACCTTTTCTGACACCAATGTCTACGCCGTTCTGATTTCTGAGAGTTGGCTTAAGCCTAATCTTCTTTCTACGACCTACCCTCTTCCCGGTTTAATTCTTATCCGTAACGATAGGATTGTTAAGGGAGGAGGAGGTATTGCTATTTCTCTTCGTAGCGATTTTCTATAAAAAATCATTGCGTTTCAATATTTAAGTTCTTCTCACGCTAGGAATCTGCGTTCTTCCAACAATCTGCTTTTACTCTGTCCTTCTCATACTACTGATTTTGTTCATTCTTCCTTTTGTATTCAGTCTATTCTTCTTTGGATTGCGCTTCCTCTCTAAATCAGGGCGGCCACCAGTCGGTATGTTTTCAAGCGGAAATTGCAATATCAGCGGGATGAAGGGTCATCTCGATAACTTATTTTGATTGCTTTATTATAATAAATATATACATATTTAAATAACGTACAGCAAAATAACGTACAGATTACAAACATCAAATACGTAGTTCTAGGAATTAAAAGGGATCAAGGAAGGTTGCTCCATCTTACAGTCATTACTGTTAGATGGATTCCACATGTTTCAAGTTAGTTTTAATAAACTAACTTGAAACATGTGGCAAGTCCACAGCAAGTGTTTTGATCGAATTTATCATGCGAATGCATAAATTGTTAATAATTGATTTAGGGGGTAATTTGTTTATAGGGTTCTCATTATACGTACAAAACAGGCGCCAGAACAGACGGTGTTTTTCAATGCTAACACTTCGAGGATGATATACATTCCGGTAGGTGCTCCCAAAGGCTCTTTGTAAGAAGCTCTTTTATATCCAATATTTTTTATAGATGACATAGTCACTTATTTCCTTAATTTGTATTGTATGCGGATGATATGAACAATCCGGTTATTAACCGTTGTAGACGCACGCCTATTATAACACGATCTGGACCGGCTCCAAAATTACTGCGCTAGAAATAATTATGTACGTATATTTTTACTTATAAGTCGAACCCTACTAAGAACAATTCCAAGCTATCGAGTACCTTATTAGCCAGAGTCAGTGTCATCGTCAGAATACCAAATACTGGTTCGGAAACACCGATCCTTTGTAATAAAAGACGCCGTGCAACTAGCGGGCTAGACTGCTAACTCAATGTCTGTTGCTTTTAATGCGATTGATAAATCACATTATAAGCTTCCATAGGCATTTCTAAGGTAATCTCAATATTGCTGAAATACTCGTATCTATATTCTTATATTACATAAGTCAGTGTAAAATTGTCCACATTCTACCTCTACACAGAGTGCAGAAAAACTACATAATTTGCTTTCCATATTTCCTATTTTATGTTGTGAATGGATCTACTGACGTTCCTAAGCTGGTTGGTAAGGTTGGACTTTGTGTACCTGCAGCGATCGTGCCTCCTTCATGCACCTAAAGTTAGAACTATTTAGAAACGGAACTCGTATTTGATAAGAGTTTGTCGTATGTGTACCTATTATAACTGTGTAAAAATTATAATAAATTGTTTCTTTTTTTGTATTTATTAATCTTTAAGTAGATATAGTTTTTTTTTAACTTACGCTGTTTTTGCAACTACGTACACAATGTTTATATAATTGGATGCTTGTAATCTGCCATTATCTATTAATTGTTACTGTATATGGCACCATCGTATATTTTGAACTGTATTAGCTGTAAGTTTGCTTTAAATTCTTGAATTTAAAATAAAATAAGATTGCCTTTATTTGTCCGTTATTTAGTTATTTTTACAACTCATAAGCAGCTCTATTTAAACAACTCTATCAGGTCAATTTATTTTTTGTATTTTCTCCAATTACTCAAAGATGCCTGGAACGATTTGAAAAATATTTTTTTTGTTTGAAAGAGTATACTTCCCAGGTGGACCACCTGGGAAGTATACTCAAGTATATACACGGTCATCAGATCAGGATTTGATGACAGGACCCTGGAGAAATCGAAGGAACTCTTCAAATATTATAGGCATACAAGCGATTTTGGTATTTTCATCAACAATGCAATCATTTGCACCCAGAAAGTATCATTTGGTGAAATGAAATTGATGAAAAAGACCACAGATGGCCACTGGAACTCCTCAATGCTATATACTATTTAGCATTGAGGAGTTCCAGTGGCCATCTTTGGTCATTCACGGGTGTAAGATATCGAATAGTTAACCGACTATGATGAAGCAAATACTTATAAATAAATAGTACTGATGAAAATGCTTTTTTCGGTAGTAGCTGTAATAAAAATGGCCAAGTGCGAGTTGGTCTCGCGCACGAAGGGTTCCGTACCACTATCGCAAAACACGGCAAAAAAAACACGTTTATTGTATGGGAGCCACGTTTGTTACTTAAAAAAATATTTTATTCTGTTTTTAGTGTTTTTTGTTATAGTGGCAAGAGATATACATCATCTGTGAAAATTTCAACTATCTAGCTATCACGGTTCATGAGATACAGCCTGGTCACAGACGGACAGATAGACAGTCTGTCTGATCGTGGAGTCCTAGTAATAATAGTAATAACCGTCTTTAAGTAATAACCGTTAAGTCTTAGTAATAAACCAAAGGGTAAAAAGGGGACCCCCCTTTTTACTCTTTGGGTACGGAACCTTAAAAAGATAAGACGTGTTTTTTTTTAAATTCAATTAATAATACAATTAGGTATGTTTTTATAATTTTGAAAATAACTATAGGGTCTAGTTAATCAGCGGTACTTATGTTAGTTAACCAGTTCATGTTAAAAAAAAACTCAAAACTTTACCACCTGCCAGTTATTACCTGCACAAATCTACATACCTAAACATCACTACAATGAGAATTCTTCGAAATAAGTGCAACATACAATAAAATACTTTTGTGAATGTGATCTTAGAATCGGTTAGTATGAGAAAATATTTAAAGTATAGCATAATCAACCAACAATGTTCCCACTGCTGAGACACAAGTAGGGTTATAAACTTTTTTTAGAAGAAATACAGCATAATCTTTTATGTTTTTTAATTTGGGACTTTTAGAACCGCCTTGCGTGTGACAGTCCCATCATACCCTAAATACGCATTAGGTAAAGTTCAGATTTGGGCCATGAACTTGAACAGACTCTTCGCATCATCTCTATTTGGTTGTATAAAAAAAGTAATTTTTACTGTTGTTGAGGACAGCGCCATCTACCAACGATGAGAGGAACGACAGTTGATAGGCTCACAGCGCACGAGCTGTCATTGAATCAAGGTGCGCCTGCGACGTCATCCATCTGAGTGGTTCGTCAACCTGCCGGGAGAGGGCAGTGACTGCAGACTGTAAATACGAGCGACTCCGTGACACGACCCTTCTTTTTTCCTCGACCTGCTTCTACTTGTTGTTCTAAATTTAGTCTGTAATTACTGCAATAAATCCTTTTTATAAAGAGGAAATAAACAATTCACTTGCTGATATCTCAACTGTTATTACAACAAGCTTTAAGGCTTTATATTATTACCTTGTTTTCGTACATGTGTCTGGCAACTAGTAATCGATTTTTCAAGCACTTCCTGGCATCTGATTTTGGTTCAAGCTGAACTTTGACGATTTTTTTTATTTATTTTAGGCTTGCGCTTGACCACTATCTCACCTGATGGTAAGTGCGTTAGATTTATGTAACTTTGGAAGCATTTAAATATTATGGTACCATGGAGCTGGTATCATGATGGAGCCGGAAGGTGGCCAGCAATTCCTCAACCAGACAATATAGCACCATCGTGTTTGGGCTCATTGGATATAATTATATGTATTGACAAACGATTTAATATATCGAAATTTTCAGTCCATTAAAAGCTTGTTTTAGAAAGCTTTTTACCCGACTGACGAAGGAGGGTAATGTGTTTATCAGTCTATGTATGTATGTATGTATGTATGTATGTATGTTTGTTGCTATGTGGCGTTCTAGAGACCAAACGCGTTGGTCGATTATAATGATTCCTAAATCAATCGATTCGTCTTAACCCTGCGAGTGTCACTGGCTACATTAAAATTGGAAAAGAAAATAATGGCGGATTTTGGGCGCCATTTTGTGGGGGATTTTTTTGTTTTCTTCCCAGCCCATCGTGTGGGGTATCAAAATAAAGGGTTTTAAGAGGTGATTTCAAAAATATATAACACTTATATGTTTAAATGTAATAAATAAATAATTCTAAAAAAAATAACTAAAAAGTTGTAAATAAAAAATGTTAATTAAAAATATCAAAAAACCCAACTGCTTAAAAAGCGTTAGCGAACTAAAAAGACGTAAACAAGAAGAAAATCATGTTGTGCAGTCGGAGGATACATCTGGTTTTGGTCAGCCAGCTCGCAATTATGTCTTTTTAGTTCGCTAACACTTTTTAAGCAGTCGGGTTTTTTGATTTTTTTAATTAACATTTTTTTTACATTTATTTTTTATTTTTAAAACATATTTTTTAGCGCATTTCGTTCTTTTATAAATAATTGTACGATTGCTAGAATCAGTATCAATGAAGCCATGTTTTTCGCAATTGGGTTGTTGAACAAACTTTGTTTTTTGTACTAAATGGAAAGATCAAATCATACAATCTGCCTAGCCTTTTCCCAACTATATTGGGGTCGGCTTCCAGTCTAACCGGATTCAGCTGAGTACCAGTGTTTACTTGGAGTGACTGCCTATCTGACCTCCAAAACCCAGTAACTGGGTAACGGTGCCCCTTGGCAAGACTGGTGTTAGATCTCAAGCTTCTGACTACTCGTAACGACTGTCAAAGATCTTCAAATGACAGCCGGGACCAACGGCTTAACGTGCTTAAATGTTGAAATGGTCACCCATCCACGGACCGACCTCGTCAAGCGTTGCTTAACCTTGAAGATCGACCCGTGTGGCTGTTATTATTTAGCCACGAGCTATATTTCCAAATAAATGGAAAGATCATTATAAAGTTTTATTACAAAACTATTTTAGTTTGTTTTTTTTTTCCTCTATAATTACAAAGTAATATCAAATTGAGATATAATTGTCAGATTTTCAAAGCAAATTTTATAAGTTTATATTAAAAATAGAAACTCATAGTTAAAGTGCCTGATTTATTCAGTTAATCACTGCTTTGCGCGCTCTGTACGGGTACTCACGTTTGTAGCACCTTTACGTGACTCCTAGCAATAATTTTGCGCCACCTCGCCACCACTTTCACTGGGAACTAGAGGATCACAATGTCTCAACTTGACGAAGTTGCATCAGCACAAAAAAACCTTGAGGACAGCTTTATCCGGCAAATGGGAGAATTGGAAGCTCAAATTCAGTACGCGGGCCCTGCCAATGATACTGTGGGAGGGTTGCTGGCGAGTTTCGCACCTTCAGAGAGCTCATCTTCAGCATACTAAGCCTGCTCCAAAGACAGATTATCGACGTGCCAGACAAGTTGATGGGTTGGAGACCAGACATCGGTGGAAGGCGCTGATTTTCCAGGGCATTGCAGAGGTTGACGGTGAGGTTAGCAGTACATTGATTCTGGAGATTATAAATAATAAGCTGGCCCCTAAGCCATTGGCTGCATCTTGCCTTAAGTCCTGTCATAGACTCGGTGTAGCCAATAAAGACCATCATCAGCCAATCCTGGTGAGATTTTCAGACTATGACGATAAATCTGCGGTCTGGAAAGCTAAGTCCCGCTTAATAGGTTCCTCCATCTCAGTCAAGGAGTTCTTGAAAAGGACCCGGCTTACCATCTTTGGGAAGGCGCGGTTCCACTTCGGGATGTGATCTTGTTGGACTCAGGACGGTGTTATTGTAGTTAAGGCTCCCGACGGGAGTAAACACAGTCATTCGACGAACTGAGTCCACTGCTGGCGAAGTATCCAAAGGTCCAGGCGAAAACCTGCGAAGCAAGACGCGTAAATGATGGTATTTGGCTATTTATTTTATTAACCGACTTACCAAATTTTTTTGCTATTTTGTGTACTATTCTATCACTTTTCCTCTTATAACTTTGATTCATAGTTTGTTTTGTTAATCCTCTTGGCGGTCTCACGCGGTGCATCTTGACGGTCGACTGGCAGTCGACTGTCAAAATCACCGAATCGGCGAAAGTCAATTGTTTTTTCTATTGTGTCTGCTAATTATCACTCAACTCTGCATCACTCTAAGATCGACTGGTAGAAAATGCCTAAGGCAGTCTGCCTTTGTACTTGTGCATAAAGTTTTATAAATAAATAAACTGTGATTTTAAAATAAATAACACATAAAAATATGATTCTCCAGAAAGTATTTTTTTATTTAGTTAAATATAGGCTCGCGTTTGACCACTATCTCGCCTGATAGTAAGCGATGATGTTGTAGTCGGTGAAGCACGCTTACCTAGAAGTAACCTATTCACTCTTAACTTAAAGACCCCAAGGTTGAAGCTATCAGGAAACAAAGACTCCAGCAGGTAATTCCACTCCTAAGCCCTTGCGCGCGAGTCGGACTCACACTTGGCTTTTCCCTTAGTGATAAAGTGACAGCGTTATTAATAAACCTAAAATTCTTTAGGCGCTTGCCAGATGGAGCAACTTGTTCTCCGAGTTGCGGCTATAGGCAACTTGGCGAACGTGTGATTTTAACAGAAATGATGTAACCAATACTTAGTAAGTCATCATCTGCCTAACCTTTTCCTAACTATATTGGGGTCGGCTGCCTGACTAACCGGATTTAGCTGAATACTAGTGTTAAATGATAAATGATAAATTATTGATTTAAAAGAGCATCCGTAGAATTTCTAACACGTTCTTCTCTATAAAGATATAGTTGCACTTTGGAATGTGCAACTAGTAATTCATCTTTTTGACTGACCGACATAGGGCCGAATTCTCAATTAAGTATTTGGCGTTAAGAACGCGTCAAAACTTACTTTATACCCAAATTTTGTCTGGTTTTCAGGCTATAGTACAGTTTGACATTATACTCATCAGCCTCAATCAGAAACCAGAGGTTTAGATAATTTAAAAGTACCTTTAATGGTTAATTAAATTTAAATAAATACTTTGAGTTTGCAACTCGCTGTAAGCAGAATATGTCAATTTTCATATAATCATAAGAAACTGCACTAGACATAATACAGCAAGGTGCGACTTTCGGTGATAAAAATAAAGAAAGAAAACATCATGTATTTGGCAACGGCTATAGTTGGAAACTTTTATAAAGTTTTAAGTTGTGTCAACTAAAGTGTATCTGCCTGTGGAGCACCTTAACGATACACTGAGCATGTTTCCGGTGAGAAGTAAACACAAAATTTAACTCGCATAATACAGCAGGTACAGCGTGTTGAATGTCACTGGTTTCACAACCAGTACAACATAGCCTCGCATGCCATTGAACTTTCATACTACGCTAGGCCGGCTCATAACAAAGTCTTAACCGACAAACTTACTACTGATTAGCAACAGTATGAAATGAATATATTTTACCTACTTTAGGTTATCCCTCAGCACTGACACTACATTTTCCTTAAAAACCATAGTTCTGACTAGCTTGACAAGTTGCACCTCTCGCTGGTTAGATTTCCCTCTGACTTTTGTACCATAGACTCAGAATAGGCCAATCAGCAGGAACCTTGAGGTAGGTATTTGGAAGCAGACTCTTTAGTGCATCTAAATCAATAAAATATATATATCTTTTTACTAGTTTTACTACTTTTGTTTTTTTAATAACATATTTTCTAGTCGAACACCTATTATAGTACACCCACATGTCACCTGTTATGTTTAAGTCCCATGTAATAGGGGCGAGCCTATTGCCATCAACTGCGCACTAATCTAAAATCCGAGCTGATATTGAGAAATTCCAGGTGGAAAACCCAAGTCGGATCCAGGCACTAAGTCATTGGATGATTTCCCAACCAAAAAAAAATGTTAAGTTAAACACAAGTAAAAATTTGTGTGATTTCTGTTGTTGCAAATTACATAGACGCTAATTGATCTTTTATTGGAGTGCCATGGGTCACCTGCGCTGTTGTACACTGTGAAATAGTGTGGTTCATGTTAGTGTGAAACATATAATCTATAATTACGTAACTGTTTGATGTTTTGGTCATGTTGAGAGAATTAATGAAAGGCGACTAACGAAAGGTATTTACATGGCAGACGTGAATGGAAATGCCGGCAGGGGACGCCCTAGAAAGACACATAGAAATAGATAGAAAGACAGATAGAAAGATACATACATAGACCTTTTAGGTGATGTTCTTCAGAAAGACCAGGTGCGCAGTACTCATAACCGGCGTGTGTGTATGACTAGATGTATGTAATGTGAGTGAAACAAAAGAAGTATGTAAGGGTCGTAGCAGGTGGCGTTCTGTAGTTTTTGCCTACCCCCATGGGAAAAAAGGCGTGAGTTTATGTATGTATGTATGTACGTTACTGTTAAAGCCCGAACTACGGTAAAACCTAGGATTTACCAGTAAAGCTTAAGCCTTACCAATTCTTACTGTTCTCTTCGCCGAAATGATCGATGATAAAGCAAATTTTTAGCTTTTACCAGCAATCACCCAGTACATTTTAGGATTTACCTCCAAGACTAGTAAATGTTGAAGAAACATTGGAATGTCTATTAAAACTAATTTACGAAATTAATATTATTATTGATTTAATCCCAAAGACATCTACAATGGTCCAATGGTTAGGAACAACTAATCATCGAATGGTTAGTAGACATAAAAGCTTCGTGACAATATATAATAGAATAATATAATTCAAATCACAAAAAAATAAAATTCAATAGTATAATATAATACAAATGTTTAACCCTACTTAGCACCCTAATTTGATGCCTATGTGGGCACACAAATTTATCGGTAATAACCGCCAGAATACCATTGCTGCTATCACAAACTCTGCACGAGAGAGTAAAGAGACGATATTTTTGCGCAAAATGGCTGCGGAGCGATCCGTACAAACCTCCATAAATATGCCATATGCGCTGCACAAACGAGCGGGGTAGCTCGCCAGCCGTCGCTCCGTGCGGACGTCTCGCTGCTCGTCGCCCCACCGCGCTCTCCGGCGCCCCCACTTCCGTCTCGTCGCGCCCCTCTGCGTGACGTCAC
This sequence comes from Anorthoa munda, assembly GCA_945859665.1. NCBI lineage: Eukaryota > Metazoa > Arthropoda > Insecta > Lepidoptera > Noctuidae > Anorthoa > Anorthoa munda. The sequence goes on along the minus strand of OX243895.1, from coordinate 34,276,093 downwards.
TGCGGTCGTCGCGTCTTCGCACGCCGCTCCAAAGGTGTCGCTACTAGTAACTTTGGTTACTAGTAGTGGCAGCTATTTTGGCCCTTCCGGGCAAATCCACTCTTTGTGGTCCCTGGCGGGAAACCTAGCGGTGTTAACAAGCCAGTGGGGTGTGCCCCAAGCACCCGCCAAGTCCCTTAAGGACACGGCAGTCATTGGAGTCGGGAGCGGGATCAGTTGGCCTTGGTAGATAGCCTAGTCAACCCCCGCTTCGTCCCACAGCATTCACCTGGCACGGTCGGGTGTGTCTACCCCGACGTGCCAGACTTCTTCGGTACACATTGGTGGGTGGCCCACCTTCGGTGGGTTTACCGGTACCTTAGGGCCCTGTCACCCAATAAGATTGGTGGCAGGTAGACAAGCTTAGGGCTCACCAGATACTCACCTCCCAGTCTAACCCGACTGGGAGGGTAGGTTTGCACACATCCCCGGGCCCCTCCACCCGGGGAAGATACCCTCTCCCGGCTTCACCGGATCTATAATTCTCAATTATGTCGCTCGCGGCAGTAATTGAACTCCTTCACGAGATTCTCGAGAAGGAGAAACTCTCCAAAAAATACAGCCATGCTGTAAGTCAGGCTTTAGCCTCTTATGTGCCCGCTTCGGGCCCGACCGGGGCCCCTGGACCTAGCCAGGCACCCGTGCCGAGCGAAGCCCAGGTCTCGCCCAGGTCGCCCTCCCCGGCAGCCAGGCCCACTTCTGGGACTGGTGAGCCGACTCTACCTAAGCCCCCAGCTCCGGCCGTCGAGCCTAAAGCTACTGTCCGTTCATGGAGAGATCCTACTTCTCCTAAAACTTCTTCTCAACCGGCCGTCGAGCCTAAGAAAACCCGATCTTGGAGAGATCCTCCTTCTCCCATAGCTACTCAAGTAAAAGCTTATAAAAGCTATAAAGAGCGCATAGCCGCCCTCCATAAATTCAGACCCAAGTCCAAGTCCAAGACCATCTGGGCGGACGATGATGACTCCCCCATGGAAGAGGGAGCAACCCTCAGTACTGACGAGGAATGGGAAGCTTTGGCTGACCAAGCTAACTCAGTCGCTGACGAACCATTAGACCCAAATGTCCCCGATAGGTCAGACGACTACGACACCGTCTCCTCCGACGGTGACTCCGTAGTTTGCTCTGGAGGAAAGAGGAAAAAGAGGAGTAGTCCCATAAATGCTACCAAGGCCAAAAAGGCGGTACCAAAAACCTCTCCTCAGTCTGTTCTGCCACCGGCCTCGCCCGTAAGGCAAATCACCCCCACCCCTGACATTGCTTCTTCTCAGCGGTCCAACCGCAGCCCCAGTCCCATGGTAATAGTTACCAATAAGAAGCTCCGTCCCCCTCCACCTATTTATCTTCAGGATAAAGTCAAGTGGAACGATGTTTCAAACGCTTGTGTTGAGCGGAAAATCAACTACACGAAAGCCACTGCATGCCAACAAGGCATCAGAATCCAACTCCCCAGTCCCACTGATTTCCGGAATCTAACCCGGTACCTCAAAGATAGGAACATCTCGTTCCATACTTACTCCCTCCCAGAGGAAAAGCCCGTCCGAGTAGTTATTAGGCGAATCCCAAAAGAGATCCCTACGGAGGAAATCCGTAAGGACCTTCTTGACCAAAATGTCCCCGTCACTGAAGTCCACCGCTTGCATAAAGCAAGAGGCGGACAACAGTACGATATTGTATTAGTTGTCTGTAGCCCTACTGAGGGTTACAACCCGATCTTCAATATAAAGACCGTGTGCTCCCTGTCGGGCATCTCGATCGAGAAACCCTACCGCCCCCATCTTGTAGGACAGTGTCACAACTGTCAACTTTATGGCCATTCTCAGGCCCACTGCTATGCAACACCCAGGTGCGTTAAGTGCATGGGTGATCATGGCACTAAGGACTGTCCCCGTCCTAAAGACCGCTCACAGTGCACGGAGCCTCCCAGCTGCGTGCTCTGTGGCCAAGTCGGGCACCCGGCTAATTACCGGGGTTGCCCAAAAGCCCCCAAGCTCGCGCCTAAAATGGCCAAGCGATACAATGCGCACATAATGCGCATGGCTCCCTCTTCCCAACCACCCCCCCGTCTAGCCCCTCAGAGGACTTCACCATGGGGTAAGCTGAACCACCAAAGTGTGGCTCCTCAGACTTACTCCCAGCCTATCCCAGCGCTGATGGCCCACCCCATTGCAGCTCCAAATCCAGTCCCCGACCCAGTGGCCCCAGCTGCCCCCATGCCCGCACAAAACCGGAAGGTGGCTTCCACCACCACCGCCGCCATGTGCCCGCCCCCTGTAGCCCCCTCCGGGCACAAGCCATATTTGAGCGTCGCTGAGAATATCATCAGCGCGTATTCCATATGGATGACCCCTCAGGCCCGTGCTCTGGATGCAGAAATCCGGAATGCAGGCTCTCTCACCCCCGCTTCATGCAGTGCCCTCTTCTCGAGGTACGAGTGCATTACAAGGGAACTTGACAGCCTTGTCTACAAGGACGGTCAATGGGTTCGTAAATAGTACAAACGTAGCATACATACCGATTGGTCCGCCCTCGCCGCCGAGGCCCCGCCGCGAAGTCCCAGTCATTATTTATGTAGCCAGCCCGCGAATAGCTGTGCCATAGTTAATTCTAATTAGTTAATTGGAGTTTCTTGTCCGTTCTTCTCCACGTAGGCTTATTCCGAACGGATGGTAGAATCACTTTATTAGATCCAGCCTTAGTTGTCCCCCCAGCGACGCCCTGAGCCGAGGTTCGACCCCAACTGGGGTAGCCCTCAGCGTTGTCGCTTAGGTTTAGTAAATTTTTGCCTAGCTGGAGGCTATATAGTTTAGTCTCCGTAGGAAAGCCCGGTTAAGCAGCTTACCAGTCACTTTGACTGAGTTGCGAGACGCCACGTATTAAAAAAAAAAAAAAAAAAAAAAAAAAAAAAAAAAGCACAAACGAGCGAGCTGCAATAGCATACTAAAAGCGTTATTGTATTGGACGCACAAAGCGTTAACAGCTTTTGAGAATATGTTGACCGTAAGATGCTGCTATATTGAAGTTTTGGCTGTATGTTTTAAACAGATCTTATTCTGCTCAGAACAGGGACCGTAGCTTGATCTCTTAGAGCAAGCTTTTTCCATTGAGCATAAGGGACAGATGTTTACAAGTCATTTATACCTGTCCCTTACGCACAATGGAAATAACCTTGCCTTAAGGGCTTATAAAGGCCCTACCCTTTGGTCGCAAATCTCCCGACCAATATATTCGACGCCCTGCGCTCCCTAGCGATGTCAGCGTCATCTTTAGATCGGCACTGACCAAATGACCCAGATACTTTAATCGACTAACTCACGAAATGATGAGAACAATTAAGGCCTGACTTTTAGCTTTACCGAAGTAAGAAGTAATATATTGGTTTCATGATTAAAAAAATACCTAAATGATATTGATGATAAAATTCTACTATCATTTTTCAACATTAATGTCCAATCTATATTTACATCAAACAAAGAACACATTTTACAATTAATTAAAATTGTGTACAGAAATATCTGGTTAACTTAAAAACTGGATCGCTTCCATTAATTAAAATACAAATCAAAATTAAAATTTGAAATAAAAATATAAATTGAAATCCAATTATTAGGAATTAAAATTAAATTCAAAACTAAAACAAGAATACAAATTAAAATTTAATTATTGCATTAACACAAATTTAAAAAATAACACAATAAAAATGAAACTATATCATTAAATGTTAAAATCAATTAGTAATTAAATAATAATGCGAGTGCACCACAAATTAATACTCTAGCAATACTTATAGTTATACCATTAGTTACATTCAGTATCTTGTCACGCTCCAACACTACCCTCACGCCACCCGGGCGCGCCATCTTTATTATAAAGCTTACTACTTTGATGCATGCGTTTTTTGCGTTTATGGACGCAAGTCACGCTGCGCAGGCGGGTGCCATGGCCCGCAGGCGGCGCCCGAGTCTTGTGAGCTCAAGTAAAGTGTAATAGCGTAAAATTAGTGTCAATTAAACTAAGGTTGTGGCTCTTTTGTCGATATTTGACAACGAGAAGTGTGGAATGACACCTCATTCAAGGCTCATAGAATGGGAGTTATTGAAAGCGAAACGTAATATTATGTATCTTTTCGTTACGCTCCAAACTTCGATTATGGTATCCCGTATGTTCTGATGTTGAAGACGTTTCTCATCGAAAATTAACTCGACAAAATGTACTGAATAACTGCTGATCCATTTTTGCAATTTCAGGGTTGGTCTCATAGTAACAATTATACAGTTTCAGGTCCTGCGTTTATTCTGTAACAAGTTGTATACAAAACTTACTTTGTTGAAAAGTGCTAATGATCTAAAATAATGATTATTTAAAAAAGAAAAATGTTCAGTTATGCATCCAACTTGAAATATGTGACGCATGTGTATAAGATAAACCTGAAGCAAAGCAAACCCTTAACCCAAAACCCGGATGACGTCGTATGACATAACAGAAATGTTCGTCTGTGTCAGACGCTCTCGTAGGTACACTTTATAGGTGACGTGTTATTGGCGACATCTATCTACATAAAGATTGCGGTTTACTCTCGAAATGTCAGTGATCGGTGTCTTCTTTTTATGTCTTGCCACATTTGAAGCTTTGCTGGTTTTTGTGCAGGCAATACGACATCATCCGGGTTTAGGGTTAGGGGTTACTTTGCATATTCTTCAGAATTGTCTTATTCAGATGCGTCAAGATTTCAAGTTGGTTATTTAACTGATTTCACTCTATTCGATTTAATTGGCATCCGACAATGTAAGTGTTTTTGACGTGATTTCATCGTGATTTTCTAAACGAGCGGTATGGTTTCCTAAATCCTTTATAGACTTCTCGCTTTTTTGGATCTTGGCTTCATTCTCATCATTTTTATACGAGTAGAATTGCAGGGTACGTTGTAGATCTTCTTTAATATCAAGCAATTGATTCATTTCACTGTGCAGGCTACTTTGTAGCTCTTCTTTAATAACTTGCTTCACTTCGCTGCGCAATTCTCGTAGTATTTGCGTCATGTTATCACCTTCGACATCAGTGTATGTGATAGCAAATTCGCATCTTTCACCCTCGTAATCTGCTGTGCATTGACAGACTGTCTCCGCCTCCTCATTTAAGAAACAAACACCGTTATTAAAGCAATAAGCACGACACGCGTTAAATTCACAACGTTCTCCAGAGTAGCCATCAGTACAGCTGAAATAATGAAGATATAGAAAAATTATCCTTTTATAAGAAAACCAACAAATATTTGTGTAGTCATGTGGATGTGAAGTAATTACGAGATGCGCTTCCACTGCGCAGCGATTCAGACGCTCTATAAGTTTATCTTAGACAGTCCTGTCGTCAATTAAGGAATCATCATAAAGGAACAGACTTAAAATAAATATGATTCTGTAATCGCGAACTCGCTTTGAATAAGCGTGTTGATAATGCTTAAACCTTCTCTGTATGACAAAAGGCCTTTGTCCAGCATTGGAGCAGTAAAAGGCAGATATTCCCATGTGAAATAGTGTTAACATATTCTATACAATGATTTAATAACATGTTTTACCTGCAAATGGGTTGTCCCTCAGCACTGACATTACAGTTTCCTTGAAAACAATAGTCCTTGCAAATGGGAATACCGCATCTTTCACCCTCATAATCTATTGTGCATTGACAGACTGGGCTATTTTCTCCATGCAGGGAACAGACTCCGCCGTTCAAACAATATCCATGGCACGCGTTTATTTCGCATCTCTGACCAGAGTATCCGGCTTTACAACTGAAATAATGAAGATAAAAACAGCGTTACTCGATAAACAAGGAAGGGACCCGAGTCACCCACGTCCGTAGGAGTGTACCCTTTTATACCCTACACGTGGTCCCCGGGTGGTGCAAATCAGGTGACATCTGGTGGTAGGCTTCGGACGAAGGCTTGCGACCACTCACCGGGCAAAGGCGTACCGCCAAGCGGCATAGCCGTGTTCCGGTACGATGCTCGGTGTAGCCACTAGAGGAGTTGGGTCGAGACAGCTGTTCCATTGCAGGCTGACCAGCCTGACGCGCGCTAAGGAGACTAGTCACGTAGGGTAGCGGGATCCGAGGCACAGTGCGCCGCTGGCCGACCGCAGGTAGTTGGGGGCCCAAGTAGTGTGCCAGCCACACACGAAAGGCTGCCCCACCAGCTGTCGAAAAATCTCGGAATGCACCATCGTGCTGGTTGGCGACCAGATGGGGAGGGCCCGAAAGACATTCCGGGGGAGCTCGGGCGTCCCCGCAGTCTCCGGACTAGTACCCCAATGATGACGTCATTCCAGCGTAGAACCTAGTCTCACTTCTTACTCCTCTCCTCCATTCACTCATCTAAATTGAAAATGCCAAGGAAAAAGAATACAGGACTTAAACAGCGGCTGCACCCCTTCCCCAACAAAGTGCACCTCACCAACATTAGAGGACTGCACTCATATCTCTCTACAGTCCTCTACCACCTGGAGACTGAGAAACCAGCGCTGTTTTTCCTTACTCTCCGCAGATAGCGAGTCCGTCAGATGTGTCGTACTTATCTTACGCAGGTTTTACCCTGGAGCACAATTATAAACCTCGCGCGTGTGTGTGCATGTACGCCCGTGACGACACTTGCTATCGGCGTCTCCGTAACCTGGAAGACTCCAGATTTTCAACGCTGTGGGCTCCAGTGGATACAGGTCTGGATAAAATTATCTACGCCTGTGTCTATCGCTTGCACAGCGGAGATCAGGAGACAACCAGGCTCACAGAGTACCTCAGTGAGGTGGCTGATGCGGCACAGCAGCGGTACCCTTCCGCCCAATTAGTGTTACTGGAACTTCAATGCCTACCACCAGAAGTGGCTCTTCCCATACCAGTGCACTGACCATGCTGGACGGGAGATGCGTAAGCTTTCGCTATACCTTACCCAGATGGTCCATGGGGCAACGAGAGTACCAGATGTTGATACGCACACGGCCAATTGCTTGGACCTTCTGCTGACAAGCTGACAACAGTTCCAGACCGATACTCTGTGTCGATAACTTCACCTTTGGGTAGTTCCGATCATTGTCTGGTGAAGTCTGTGTCTGTTTACTCCCCGCCCGATCCCAGCCCAAGAGGCACCCGGCGGGTATGGCGGTACAGGTCAGCAGATTGGGATGGCATGCCGCTGAGAAGAAGGCAAATTTATTTGCCTCTCTTTTTGCGGATTCGTCATGTCTGAATTCTGGTGATTCGTGGCCCCCTCTTTCTCCTTATGGATGCGAGACGAGTATGTCGAACATTCGAATCCATCAAAGGGACGTCTGTAGGCTGCTGCGCAACCTCGACGTGAACAAGGCTAGAGGCCCTGACGGCATACCAGCTATAGTTCTTAGAACCTGTGCGCCTGAACTGTCTCCGAACTTGACACGCCTATTCCGCCTTTCATATGAGACTGGAAAAGTGCCGAATGCTTGGAATCAAGCCAACATACAGCCCGTGCCCAAGAAGGGCAGTTGAGCTAACCCGGCCAACTACAGACCCATCTCTCTTACAGAGTATGGAGCGTGTAAGCTCCTGGCATACCTAGAAACTAATGATATCCTTAGCAGCCGCCAATACGGCTTCCGCCGAAATCAGTCTACTGGGGATCTTCTAGCGTATGCCATTCACATATGGAGTGAGGCCATCGAGAGGCACGAGGAAGCGCCTGTCATCTCCCTCGACATCTCTAAGGCTTTCGATAGGGTCTGGCACGAAAGCCTTATCGGTAAGCTTCCTTCATTCGGTCTGGCCGGTGGTCCGTGTGATTGGATTGCAGATTTCCTGAGAGATCGGTCCATTCGAGTGTTTATCGATGGCTGCTCGTCGGACCAATTGGATATTAACGCAGGGGTCCCTAGGGGTCGGTACTCTCAGCAACATTATTCTTGTTGGACATTAATGATCTGCTAAAACCCAGCACCTTTGGGTATGCAGACGACAGCACTGTTGCTGAGACATACTTGTCCAACGCACGGGCTACCGGGTCACAGATCCAGTCTCTCCGTGAGGCCATGGTGGAGCGTTTGAACTTGTCCTTGCAAGCATCCTCCGAATGGGGCGATGCCAATCTGGTCAAGTTTAATGCTGCTAAAACCCAGGCGCGTCTTTTTTTCGCATAAAAGAGCCACTTCACGCGGCTCTAACTTTCTGTGATGTAACCATGCCAATAACGGACCATCTTCAGCTTCTTGGCGTTACGTTGACATCGACTCTCAATTTTGGGCCATACATTGCGGCAAAGGCTCAGCTGGCTGCCAAAAAGTTGGGGATCCTTGCGCAGGTGAGAAGGTACTTCACGCCGGAACAGCTGCTCAACTTGTATCAAGTGCATGTTCGATCGTGCATTGAGTACTGTTCTCATCTCTGGGACGGATCTGCCAAATACCAGCTTGCACTAGAGTCGATCGAAAAGCAGGCCAAGAGACTCATCGGCAATGAGGCACTGGTCAAGTCAAAGCTCCAGAGCCTTGAACATCATCGCCGAGTTGCCAGCTTGTCAGTTTTTTATCGGTTACATTTCGGGGAGTACAATATAAAACAAAATCATCCGCGTACTGACACATACCGACATTTTTAATTTTGTGAAAACAAATCATTGTGACTACATTAAAAAGAATGGGGGATATTGGGTCTCCTTGTGGTAAACCTCTATCAGTATATCTAATAAAATAGTTATTTTGATCAGCTTCATCTCTCATCATAAAGTGCTTCTAGCTTAAAACAATGACAAACAAATATTGACATAACTTTTGTCCAACTCCTATATCATCTAAATTGTTAATCATTTTGTCCACTAATATATTATTATAGGCGTTTGGCGTTTATATAAAAAAACCAGGCTATAGTTGGGATCTTATGCGAAAAACCTACATATATTTAACTGACTAATTTAACCAAACAGTCCTGACATGACTGTCCTCGTCTAAAACCAGAAGTGTACGGAGACAGTATTTAGTTATTTGCTATGTACCACTCAAGTAGTTTTGTCAACATTGAATGGAAAATTTTGCACACACAAGATATTAAAGAAATTGGAATATTTAAGGCACTTGTCCCACCTCCGACGAATAAACGATTAGCTATCGACTATTTTCTTGCTGAAGAAACGTACAAAAGATATAAGATCCCGTGTCAATAAAGGAGGGGGAAGAAGTTAGGGTATGTTTTGGTGGGAATCGTTGTTGGTGAGAACAGCATTAACTATCAAGTGCCAAAAATACCTTCTGCTGTACTCGTGGCGGAGTACCATATAAAGCAGATTCCTAGCCAGTCCGAGTCATCCAAGTCCCCGTCGCTCTCCTGGGACCTGCTGCAACCACGCCGCAACGCATCCGCCACCCCAAGTTGCAGCTGAGCTAACGGATCATCCTGGATAGATTGTCGAAGGCCGTGGATCCTTTACTACGCAAGGAGCAGGCTGATTGCCGCTAGAACCGATCCTGTACGAACCAGATCAACACTCTCCATATCATACTGGAACAGGCATCAGAATGGCAGAGGGAGATTTATCTAATCTTTGTAGACTTCGAAAAGGCCTTTGTTACACTGAAGTGGTCTAGTATCTGGTCCCGCCTACTGAACATTGGAGTGCTGCCGAATATACTCCATCTATTGCAGAGTATTTACAAGAAATATTCCTGTAAGGTTACTCATGGCTGCCTCCTATCGCCGCTCCTCTTCCTAGTCGTTCTTGACGTAATTATGCTTCGCATCTATGCAAACAGGCGCCGCGGCATTGAGTGTGGATTATCAAACGTCTTGGAAGATTTTGATTACGCCGATGACCTATGCCTACTTAGTCATACCCACGCCGATATGCAAGCAAAGCTGAACGATCAACGTCAAGAAGCGGCAAAAACGGGGCTCAAAATAAACATCCGGAAGAAGCAGGAAATGAGAACTGGTGTGAAGTACCACTCACCGTTGCTGATTGGCACAGAGGCAGTGGAACGCGTCCATAAATTTACGCACCTTGGGAATGTAGTGTAAGAGACTGGGGGTTAGAAGAGGACATCGTTTCACGGATCGCCAAAGCCCGAGCTACCTTCGTGCAGCTGAGACCTGTTTGGCAAGCGCGGAAACTGACCCGAAGGATTAAACTCAAAATCTTCGGGTTCAAAGTCAAATCGGTGCTGCTCTAGGGGTAAAAAATTAGGAAGGTAACAAAGGATATCTCACGCCAAATACAAGTCTTCGTCAACCGCTGTCTTCGTCGCATTCTCGGAATTTACTGGCCCGAGACCATCTCCAACGTAGAGCTGTTGGAGAAATGCCACGACAGCCCGACCGACCGCCAGATGAAGCGAACGCTCCGAAGAGTCCCGATCACAAACCCAAGCAAGCTTTGGACTGGAATTCCCAAGGGAAAAGAAAGCATGGCTGTCTCCGTCAAACCTGACGTTGTACCGTGTTGGCAAAAGCAACTAGCATCGGAATGACATGGAGCGAAGTGAAACGTAAAGCTCAAGATTGATCGCGATGGAGGACATCTGTGAACGCAGTCTGACCCATCTAGGGTTTATAAGACATTAAGTCAAGTCATTAAAAGAGACACATATAATAATCATTGAATGCTGGCTGTTAAGTACTCTCTCATCACATGTTTGCCGCAGCGAAAAGAGCTATCAAAGTTATAAGTTAGTTAACGATTTTGAAAGATACTGAACTTGAATTAAACAAGTTAATAAAAGCGTGTTAAAAAAACCGGCCAAGTGCGAGTCGGACTCGCACACGAAGGGTTCCGTACCATTATCGCAAAACACTGCATAAAAATCACGTTTGTTGTATGGGAGACCCCCTTAATTTATTTTATTTAAATTTATTAATTATTATTTTTTGAAGTAAATATACAACTAAACATTCTGTGAATATTTTAAGCGTCTACCTGTTGCCGTTATTAATATATGTCGCATCAAGGCTGGCCGATAGATGTAAACCATCGGGAAGACACGATGTATTCCCTTAGGTTAAGACATCGTGTGTGGGCAGGTCGTTGGGTACAATCGTGAAAATGAAATCACACAAATTATTCGATACACTGAGTATATTCAAATAGACACAAGTTACATTCTTGCTTACCAATATTACGGATCGACACTGATTCTACGACGTGTTAGCTCTACGGCTGTCAGTACTCAACTGCCAGTACATTTTAGCTCAACCGCAATATTCTATTATCCCCACCACGCAAATGGTTAGAGAAAGCGCGCCAAAGCGTAGTCGTTCTTGCTTTGCCGCCAGATGGCGTGTTTGCGATTTGTATTGACTAAACCCGACACGGCCATCCTGCGAGACAGGCGTCCTCGTCTGTTTCTCATTGTCAGGTTCTAACAGTGTATCGAATCATGTGGAAATCCTCAATGGATGTCCTCAGCCCTTGGGGAAAGCTGAGGGGTCTGTCAGACTCCTACTGACTAAAACCACATGGTGTTCTCTAGGCCGTAGTTCCTCTTGAGAGGCGAGCGTGGAACACACACGTCGCCTTCTCGGGCCTCTCTCAGGTGACAGATCCCCAAATCTATCACCCGCAGGCATCATCTTCTTGTCCTTGCTCCATGCCATCTAATGTCGTGTTGCGCCACACCTCCTCTTAGTCTACTCCGACCCGCCAGTCGCCCATCATACAAAGGATGTTTTTCTGAAACACAAAATTTCCAAACAGTATTCACTCGTCCAACCCTGACGCATACTCTAGGTGAGTGAGGAAACATTTTGAATCAATCAAACATGATCATTTAAATGTCTCCTTTCACCTTTGCAAGGGAAGAGTAATTCTATTTCCAATTTAAAGAAAATAGTAACTCAATCATCAATTTGGTACCTAAAAGCACCCAATCTTCGTGATTACAAAGTCCAAGTACCACTGATAGTCATTAATCTCAAATTAAATTCAGCAAAAGAAACCACCAGGTATCTTATTCACGATATTTAGCTATCTTATAGCTCTCTTAGCAATCACAATTGCTCTACTCGCACATCTCCACGATGTCGAGTCAACTCAACTCTGAACTCAGAACCCGTTCACACAGAGATTTAGTCTGTCCTATTTTATGTCAATTCATTATCTACTTCATCTACAATCTCAATTGGTACTTGAGCTATGTGTGTCTTACTAACACGATCTACGCAAAGTAATCAAAATTAGAAAATCAAAATTATTTCAATTTTCGTAATGAGGGCTTGACGATTCGAACGTCATCAAAATTATCATGGTGACCTCACCAAACGCATGACCGCGAGTTTACTTTCTTTTAACCTCACGACTCAATAGGAACTTTCTGTAAGGTTCCCAACACAAACATGAATTTTCCCACCAGAAAGTGTCACACAGGCTTACCGCCAGCCATACAGGCCACACAGGCCTACCGTTGCCATACAGGCCTACCGTTGCCATACAGGCCTACCGTTGCCATACAGGCCTACCGTTGCCACACAGGCCTACCGTTGCCACACAGGCCAACAGTTGCCACACAGGCCAACAGTTGCCACCCAACGCTCGGCTATTCCTGACCAAACTAGTTTATTGGGTTCGTGAAAATAAAGATTTTAGAACCCTACTCTTTAACTAAACCGTTACCCTGGGCCATGTACCACAGTCATTCCAAACAAACTTTAAAACTTATTCTGCAGCAAAAACTGCCAAGCTTACAGAAACTCTCGAGTAAAACCTCTAACGCCACGGCTCTATAGCCGACCAGCAATTTTATTGCTCTCACAATGGTCTCTCCAGACTCCGACCTTCGCCAGAATCCACTGGTACGGTCAAACATAATACGGCTGAAAGACTCAATTACTCGACACCTCAAGCTTGCTCATTATCATCAAAATCCTTTTGACATCAACATCGACTGGTACATAGCCCGCTGGCATCTTCCTTAACCTACCATGTGTATACTTGTAGGTTCCAAGCGTACCAATTTATAGCTTTCGGTGTATAACGATCACCATCCTGTCATAATCACCTATCGCGGACTTAATACAGGGCCTATTTAGTTTTCGTATTAAAATTTCCCACACAACACTATTCATTAGAAGAAGTGTCCGACGATCAACAAGTTCAACTAAACAAAGTAATTGTAACAATTCTGTTACTCTTTACCATAATTCAAAGGCAATGCATACTCAACTCATGAAACCTCTTCTAAGACCCATCGCCACATGTTACGCATGAGGTGCGGTCCAGAATTTGTCTAATGAGCAGAAATGTTAATCAGATTTGGTTTCACTACCACTGTCATCAACTATGACGTCGATTCTCAAGAAACATGGTGATCGGGGATCCTTCTCACAAGATTCGCGCTTTTTACTCAATGATCTTGGAACATACCGACTGTTAATTAAGCCTGATAATATTTGCTTCTTAATAGCTCGTGTGAAAGGACTTCACGAATAACTCGGATCAATATCGTTAAAATCAGATTATCAACAGTAACCCTTTACTATCGCTCACTAACTCAGTTTTCATGTAAGGTAAACGATTGCGAGATCTAGTGTTATCATAATATTACTTTGAAAGTAAGTGAATTCAGATCTGAAGACGGCTGTGCAAGTCGTAACGCAACAAGATCTTTTCTGAGTACAGGTAAATGACAAGTACCGTTACTAACTCGATACAATTTCGCTACCCCACGACATTACCGACTCGCTTTGCCACTGAAAAATACTAGTTATTCAGTCATTTTGGATATCTCAACTCCTTCATATGGGATATCTCATCCTATGGTTCGTACTAAACCTAATATTGAAACTAGGAAAGTACTAACTAGCTAATAGGAAACTCATTAGCTACTTGCTCTTTACTAAGTGTGTCTCAATTACCTAGTGATAGTGCTAGATATAACCACGACCAACTCAGTGGTCAAACATGAACACTCTTAAAGCTCGAACTAACATCTCTTCACTAGAGAACATTCGACGTCACTATCGAAATAACATGGAAGCGACTCACCGAGTATTCCATTCCAAATTTGCGCGCGCTCCCGACCTCACAGCTGTGGTCATAGCGTTCGACTACCACCTGCGAACTGCTAGGCTGCCATCGGTCTTAACCTCTCAGACGTTGACACGTCAACCTTCGCGCTCAGCATCTGAATCGCTAGCCTGCAGCAGAGGCTTCAGGCTGCGACACAATATGGTATCTGAAACATGAAAAACATTACGAGAGTATATGTTCACACGGTTATCTTAACCATACACAGCTTTGATGGAAATTAATCAGTGCACCGGTAACCTAAACCAATCAATCTGCCTCGCCTTTTCCCAACTACATTGGGGTTGGCTTCCAGTCCTACCGGATTCAGCTGAGTACCAGTGTTTTACATGGAGTGACTGCCTATCTGACCTCCACAACCCAATAACTGGGTAACGCGGTACCTCTTGGCAAGACTGGTGTCAGATCTCAGGCTTCTGACTACCCGTAACGACTGTCAAAGATCTCCAAATGACAGCCGGGACCAACGGCTTAACGTGCTCTCCGAGGCACGGAGGAAACCCGGTATGTTGAAATGGTCACCCATCCACGGACCGACCTCGTCAAGCGTTGCTTAACCTTGATGATCGACCAGTGCGGCTGTTATTATTTAGCCACGAGCTTCTAGTAGTAGTAGTTACCTAAACCGGCACGGCCAAATAGGTTATTATGGACACCGAATTTGAGTGCCGAGTTCTTGTCCAAAACATCAACCACCCATTAGTGTCCCAAGCGCCCAGGTCGCTGTCGCTAGTCGATGGGCTCTAGAGAATCCAATGAATGCCATAGCGTTTTAAGTCGCAATTAACGAGGCCTGGTAGAGTTTACCACTTTTAAGATAGTTTGGCCCTACGACCACAAAAGAAGAATACTATGCTTCTTCTCAAACTTTGCTAACTCTCACTACATAGAACTATCACACTACAAAACTAATCAAAATATTTCATTTGGAATTATAATATTTTCCAGACTGAAGTGAAGTGAGTGAGTGAAGTGAAGTGAAGGTAGGTACGTTATTTTCCAGACTAAAGTGTAAGGCAGGCACCATATCGTTCTAAGGCCGTCGGCGTCGTAACCATAGTCGGCCAAGGCTAGTCAAGGGTCATTGCCAGTGTTAGCAGAATAATAACTCTTCAATAACACCAAAACTTGACCAGCGATAACTAACATGAGAGTATGGATCCGACACGGGCCACCCCGACAATCCACTGGCCGCCATACCGTACACAAAACCAGAATTTTAAATAATGAACACTCTTGGCCATAGTCATAACAAAATGAAAACGACTCACCAGATTCGCATAAAGATCCGTGTGTATGGAATTCTCCACAAGTCCACACGCTCCTCCTTGACCTGTCCAGCTTCTCGGTTGTAGCTAGCTTCCTTGCTTCTCCGCTCCGTTATTGATTATTCAAGACTGAGGGTAGTCGCAACTGACACCGCGATTTTTTTACAAGAATGTAACCGCCACTTTCACTAGCATTGTTTTTAAGTGTGATCTCATTAGCACGACCGAATCCCAATTCTGATGTCGCATCAAGGCTGGCCGATAGATGTAAACCATCGGGAAGACACGATGTATTCCCTTAGGTTAAGACATCGTGTGTGGGTAGGTCGTTGGGTACAATCGTGAAAATGAAATCACACAAATTATTCGATACACTGAGTATATTCAAATAGACACAAGTTACATTCTTGCTTACCAATATTACGGATCGACACTGATTCTACGACGTGTTAGCTCTACGGCTGTCAGTACTCAACTGCCAGTACATTTTAGCTCAACCGCAATATTCTATTATCCCCACCACGCAAATGGTTAGAGAAAGCGCGCCAAAGCGTAGTCGTTCTTGCTTTGCCGCCAGATGGCGTGTTTGCGATTTGTATTGACTAAACCCGACATATAGATCAAAAAACGGCAAAAATATCACGTTTGTTGTATGGGAGCCCCCCTTTAATATTTACTTTATATTATTTTTAGTATTTGTTGTTATAGCGGCAACAGAAATACATCATCTGTGAAAATTTCAACTGTCTAGCTATCACGGTTCATGAGATACAGCCTGGAGACAGACGGACAGACAGACAGACAGACAGACAGACGGATCGCGAAGTCTTAGTAATAGGGTCCCGTTTTTACCCTTTGGGTACGGAACCCTAAAAACCACAAACATGATTCCAATTTATGCAGCCTTATTTGTAAAAATATTTCTTATCAAGTTATTTGTTTAAAAACTGTAGAGCATACTCTCTATTTGAATTAACTAGAAGTTTATTTAAAATTAGGTCTCTCCTTAATTTTGCTAAATGACATTACCTTATTAGCGACACTACCAGATCCTTTATTAATAGAGAGTTTGTGTGTGTTTTATTTTTTAATCACTGGGTTCAATTCCTAACTATGAAAATAAAGTTTTCATCAAAATCGGCCCCATAACTCATGAGTTTATAAGTGTTTCTCGCTATTCCTGATAGTTTCTGATTTGGTCATCCACTCCCACTTGGAATCTTAGCCTATAAAAATCTTCGCTACTTAGTCCAAGATGAACATGTCTTACCTGCAAATAGGTTGTCCCTCAGCACTGACACTGCAGTTTCCTTCCAAACAATAGTCCTTACAAATGGAAACGCCGCATGTTTCACCCTCAAAATCTGCTGTGCATTGACAGACCGGCGCATCCTCCTCATTAAGGTAACAGACACCGCTGTTCAAACAATACCCATGGCACGCGTTTACTTCGCATCTCTGACCATAGTATCCAGCTTTGCAACTGAAATAATGAAGATAAAAACAGAGTTACTCGAAAAACAAGGAAATCAACAAATAAAGTGTCATGTTTTAGCAGGGGAACGAGGTGCGCGACTGTTACACCAGTTTTTGGGCGCTCTATAAAAGTAATACAGGTAATTTTTTTGCAACGCCATCGCCTTATTAAACAAGTTTTATATTTTCATCATTATCATCGTCATATCAGCTGAAAGACGACCACTGCTGGACACAGGCCTCCCCCAAACGTCGCCACATTGACCAGCCCTTGCGTCTCGCAACCAGCGGATCCCTGCAACCTTCACATGATCATTGGTCTACCTGGGAGACCTTCCAACGCAACGTCTTCCTGTTCGCGGTCGCCACTCTAGAACTGCCACTTAAGTTTGGCAATTCTTCGGGATATGTCGGTTACCCTGGTTCTCTTGCAGATCTCTACATTTCTGATTCGATCACGCAAGGAAACGCCTCTTTAAGTGACTGTAAGCTTTCTGATAAGGCCCATTGTAAGCGACCACGTCTCAAAGCCATATGTCATCACTGGCAACACACACTGGTCATAGAATTTTGTCTTGAGACTCTGTGGTAAGTTGGACGAGAAGATACCACGCAACTTCCCGAACGCTCTGTCTCGAAGTTGGCCCTACCCAACTGGATCGTTTGTCCCAGGTAGACATAGTCGCCCACAACTTCGAGTGTAGAGTCTCCAACCTTGATAGGAGTGAGTGTTACATGGGCATTCAACATCACCATGGTATTGTCCATTTTCATCCTAAGACCCACTATTTCGAAAGCTCTACTGAGGTCATCGGGCATTGTATTGAGGTCCTCCATGGACTCAGCCATCATCATCATCTTCCTGCCCTTGTCCCATTATACTTGGGGTCGGCGCAACACGTTTTCCTCTTCCATACCATCCTGTCCCCCGTCACGCTATCACTGACTCCCTTTTCTTTCATATCACTCCTCACACAGTCCATCCATCTTTTCTTTGGCCGTCCCCTCCCTCTCCATCCATCCACATTTATATTCATAACTCTTCTAGTAACAAGCATTTCATCCCTTCTCATTAGATGACCATACCAGGACAAACGGTGTCCTTTCAACTTTTCTGTCTCTGGCGCCACTTTCAAACTTCCTCTAATATACTCATTTCTCACTTTATCCATTCTCGTCACTCCGCACATCCATCTCAACATTCTCATCTCTGCTACATGCGATCTCTTTTCATCCATCTTTTTCACAGCTCAACATTCTGATCCATACAGTACAACAGGTCTAATCACGTACTTGTAAATTTTCCCCTTTAACTTGAAGGGCATCCGTTGGTCGCAAGTTGTTCCAGTGACCTGTCGCCATTTCATCCATCCCGAGTTGATCCGTTGCGTTACGTGTCGGTCTACCTCGCCATCCACTTGGACAAGCGACCCTAGGTACCGGAAGTCGGAGCATTGGAGCACATCGGTATGGGTGTTCCAGCGAGAGCTATATGCACGGAACTGGAGAGACCGCCAAAATCGCAGAACAAGTATTCGGTTTTAGTTCTGCTCAATTTTAAGCCAACACTCTCCAGTCTGTGCCACCACATTTCCAATTTGCTCTGGATCTGGTCTCAGCCATAACCACTATATCGTCGGCAAACCGAAGGTGAATGATGTACTTGCCATTGACGTTGATGCCTAGCCCTCTCCAGTCCAGAACCTTGAAGACATCCTCCAGTGCAGCGGTAAACAGTTTCGGAGATATGACGTCTCCCTGTCTCACACCTTGCTGCAAAAGGACGGATTCCGAGATTTGATCCTGAAGTCCAACTGACATGGTGGCTTTTTTGTACAAACATTTCAATACTTCAGCTCGATGTACCGGTAGTCGATTTGGCACCGTTGGAGAGACTGCAGTACAGCCCAAGTCTCGATCGAATCGTAGGCTTTCTCGTAGTCCACAAACGCTAAACAGAGAGGCATGTTGTACACTTCGGTCTTCTGTATAACCTACCGCAGCGTATGTATGTGGTCTACGGTACTGAAGCCTTTACGGAATCCGGCTTGTTCGGGAGGCTGGATATCGCCAAACCTGCGTGCGAGACGGTTCATGATGACTCTTAAAAACAGCTTGTAGACATGGCTAAGATTGTCGCCCTTCTTGAAAGAGGGTACCACCACACCCCTGCACCATGCCTGAGGCGTTTCCCTTCGAGTATGACGGATTCAAACAGCTTTTGAATTGCCTTAAGTACTGGTTTTCCACCCGCCTTCAGGAGTTCGGGCATAATTCCGTCATCACCCGGTGCCTTGTTGTTCTTAAGCTGTTTCAGAGCGATCCTAATCTCAAACACACGTCTCATACGCACGTCCGGCACGTCTTCGGTATAATGTCGGGTCAAAGTCAAAGTCAAAGTCAAATATATTTATTTCAACTAGGTCAATAAGTGGCACTTTTGAACGTCACCCATTTCCCTCAGAAGCTCCAGTTTGGCGGATACGATCCTGCTATCATCGGTCTTCAGTTTCGTGAGCTGGCTCTGCCAAATAGACGGATCTCTTGCAATGACCTTGGAGCCCTTATTCCGCTCAATCGCGTCTTTAACACTTTCGGTATTAAAGCAGCGGAGGTCACTTTTCAAGGACTTTGAGATCCATCTATTTAGCTGTCGGTATTTCAACGCATCGTCTGAAGACTGCAAAATCAGCTCACGCCTCTCCTTCATGAGCTTGAGAGTAGGATCAGAGAGATTTTTGTTCCTATCTGTACGGCGGGTCTTGAAAAACTTAGACCCGACCGTATGGACAGCTTCCACGAACCTATCGCTGTATTCGTCCACGGAGCTCCCTAGGCACTCAAAACGATTCTGAAGTTCGAGCTGAAAGCTCTCGGGGTTTTGGATCTGGACCTGTGCTGGACGGAGCGTGGACTTCATCAGTCGAGACCTTTCAAGCTAAACATTAATGTTCAATGTGCCTCTTACCATGCGGTGATCGCTCCCGGTTTTCATCAAATTGATCACAGAGACATCATTGAACATTTGCTTCTTGGTTGACATGATGAAGTCGATCTCGTTTTTAGTTGCACCATCGGGGCTTTGCCAGGTCCACTTCCTGTGCTCACGCTTTCTGAAGAAGGAGTTCATCATATAGAAGCCCTCCTTATCCATAAAACTGGCCAGTAGGTGACCCCGGTGGTTCCGACGTCTAACTCCAAATTGCCCCACTTGCAGCTCATCCTCGTCTCGTTTGCCCAGTTTCACGTTGAAGTCCCACATGACAACGGTGAAGTGAGTTTTGAAACTATGCATGGCTCTAGAGATATCCCCATACATGGCCTCTACCTCGTCGTCGGGGTGTGCCGAGGTCGGAGCGTAGACCTGTATGACCTTTGGAGAATCATCATCATCATCATCATATCAGCCGATAGACGTCCACTGCTGGACATAGGCCTCCCCCAAGCGTCACCACATTGACCGGTCCCGTGCGTCTCGCAACCAGCGTATCCCCGCAACCTTCACCAGGTCATCAGTCCACCTGGTGGGAGGCCTTCCAACGCAACGTTTTCCGGTTCGCGGTCGCCACTCCAGAACCTTTCTGCCCCATCGGACATCCGTTCTGCGAGCAATGTGCCCTGCCCACTGCCACTTAAGTTTGGCAATACTTCGGGCTATGTCGGTAACCCTGGTTCTCTTGCGGATCTCTACATTAGATTATAAAGAATATTTTGCGGATATTCTGAGTATAAGGTACACCACCCTGGTCTACACACCCTCGATCTTCACCACGTTGTCACAAGGGACTTGTGGACGATAAACCCGAGACCACCCTGGGACTGCCGGTCACCCTCTCGGAAATAGAGCAGGTTACCGGATTTGAGGATTATCGAGTCCTCTCTCTCTCTTCGGACTTCAGATAACCGTATAATAGAATAGAATAGAATATACTTTATTGTACACCATAAAATTATACACATTTACAAGAAAAACTTATTTTTACGGATACAAAGGCGGTCTTATCGCTGACAGCGATATCTACCAGACAACCTTTGGATGGACTGAAGAAACAGAATAAAAAAGGGGGTAGTCTGCGGTGTACATAGTGCTATTAGATTAAAACATAAATATATACAAGATAATATTACTATAATAAATACTATACATAAACCTATATATAAACATACATACGCAATATGACATGAAATTTATAGAAAGAGAGAGAGAGGAAAAATAAAAAAAAATAAAAAATTGTTTAAATAATGATGACAGAGATTAGATCAGAATAGAAAAACGTTAGAGAGAAAGGAAATGGTGTTTAACCAGGTTTTTAAAAGAAACCAGTGATTGGGCTTGTCTAACTGACAACGGCAACTCATTCCACAATCGCACAGCCTGGACTGTAAACGATTTGTCGTAAAACTTAGTGGAATGAGCAGGCATCAAAAGTTTCAAATTCTCCGATGATCTCAATTGTCTAGAATGTGTGTCATGAAGGAACTTAAAGCGTTCTTTGAGATAAGTGGGGGTTGTAGGAATAAACAGAATACTGTAGAGTAATGATAAAATATGGGCATTCCGGCGAAGGCGGATTGGCAGCCACTTGAGCTTAATTCGAAATTCGGAAACATGGTCATATTTGCGTAAACCAAATATGAATCTAATACAAAAGTTCTGGAGTCGCTCAAGCTAGCTAGCTATCTAGCTGCACTTCAGTTAAGTCTAAATAGCTGACATCGGCATAATCTAGGATTGGGAGAAGGAGGGATTGTGTAAGTGCAGTTTTGGTGGCAGTAGGAAGGAAACTGCGCAGTCTGCGCAAAGACCCCGCAGACGCAAACATCTTGCGGCTAACTTCCTGCAGCTGAGGACCCCACGAAAAGTCTTTGTCAACTAAAATACCCAGATCTTTCACTGAGTCGCTGTATGGAATAGCTGAGCCATCAAAAACAATCCGGGGGAGCTGCGTCCAGTTAATTTTCAAGCGCAACCTAGGACTACCGACAACAATGACCTGAGTCTTCGTAGGATTTATCTTCAGACCATGAGCCAAACTCCACTCAGAAATACGAGCCAAGTCTTTATTGACCATATTAACTGCCTCAGACAATTCTTCTACCGCAGCTTGAGAATATATTTGCAGATCGTCAGCATAAAGGTGGTAGGACGAGAGAAGTGCATTGGAAATAGAATTAATAAAAATAGCGAAGAGAAGAGGAGATAGAACGCCCCCCTGTGGTACACCTGCAGAAGTATTGCACCATGACGAAGAAGAACCTTCAATGCAAATACGTTGTCGGCGGCCACACAGGTAACTACGAAACCAATCAATTGCCGTTGGAGATATGTTAAGAGAGCCAAGTATGCCGAGTAAGATATCGATATCGACGGTGTTAAAAGCATTGCTAAAGTCTAGTAAGGAAAAAACCGTCAGATTTCCATTCTCCATACCGAGTCTAATATCGTCTGTAATGCTAACAAGAGCTGTCGTAGTACTATGTCCTAGACGAAACCCGGATTGGAAAAAATTAAGGAGGTGGTTCTTGCAAAGGAATGTACTAAGCTGGTTATGAATAAGGCGTTCGAGGACTTTGGACAGAAACGGTAATATGGAGATAGGTCGGAATTCAGAGAAGGAAACAGGATTATTCTTTTTAGGAAGAGGGATGATTTGGGCTTCTTTCCAAGAAGAAGAAAAAACACCGCTGGATAGGGATTGGTTAAGGATATGGCAGATGACAGGAAGGATTTCGTCAAGGATAGGGAGTATCATCTTGCGACTGATGCAGTCACTACCAACAGCATTAGACGAGATAGATTCTATGCTCTTCTTAACATCACAATCGGAGAACTGATTAAAGACGAATGGTGAATAATCGGGAGTAGGAAGAGACGAAAGAACATTTAACGTTTTTGCTTTGATAGTACCATTGAAGCTAGAGGAAGTAGAAAAATGTTGATTAAGTAATTCAAGATCTATATCTTTAGGAATAGAATCTTGGCGCGACTTTCCCACTCCCATTGATCTAAGAAATTTCCAGACTTTAGCTGGATCACCGTTTTCAACGGACTTATGAATGTGGCGGCGTTGAGCATCCCTACACACCACGTTAAGTAAAAGAATTTGGTCTGCTTTTAAATCTTGTTTTAGCTGCTGCTTTCCTCTGCAGTAGGTCTTTTAGGTCGTCTGTCAGCCACGGCGCCGGCAGGTGCTTCATTTTTACGGGCCGAACAGGTGCATGGACGTCGTATAGCTGGAGAAGCTTGGTATTGAGTATATTGACTTTGACATTAATCGACTCAGCGGCAATGACATCAGACCAGTCAATGCTGCCAGCATCCTCACGGAGGTTCTCAAGGTTCATACCACCAAAACTACGACGTAGTACTATCTTAGGTTTAGCCTTCGGAGGGCGAATTTTGTAGGAAAGGAATAAAAGGTCATGGTAGGAGAAGGCATCAGCTGTACATTGTCCATGCTTAGCGATATGTTGAGTAGAAGAAACAAGTATAAGATCAAGAAGTGAAGGAGTGCAGTTTGGAAAATGATGAGTGGCACATAAGGGAAGAAGGGACAAATTGCAAGAATGTGATAAAGATTGGAGGGAGGAAGACCTTGAATCCTTTTTGAGAAGACAAGTGTTGAAGTCCCCCATTATAATAGTGTGACTGTAAGAAGGAATTAAGTTAACGAGGAGACTTTCAAAAGAAGAAAAATAGTCGATACGTAAGGAGGGACAATAATAGACACCAAGCAGGATCTTCGAATGATGAAGATTGATTTCCAAAAAGAGATGCTCACCAGCGTTCGGCGGCGGCGGCTGTGATGACATAGAGTCTGGCCAACGAAAGTGTGATCTGAAAAACGCGGCAAATTCAAAAAATCCTAATGTGGCATCACCAACTATACTTCTAGTTAAAAGTTTTGATACTTGTATTTATTATAATTTATTTTTTGATTTATTGGCTCCGTTTGGTGAAGTGTGACGGAGTCGTAACTGTCATGGATGTGAGTTAAAAAAGAGTTTGTAGATTTATTTATTAGTATGTACATAATATTAACCCACTTAACATTCAATTTATTAATTACTTAATCATCATACTCAAAATCATAGTCCAAAAATTCAACCTCTAAGTATTCATCTGTATCTGAATCATCATCTACACTTATATAAATTTTTCCAATACTTCTTCTGTTATGTGATCTCTTTGTTTATATTTATGTGCCACATTTATTACATGGTCCGTCATTTTTTCCAGTCTTCTGCAGTTATTCGGCCAAATGAGGAACATTGAAACATAAACATAAGAAAAGGTATCATCATATCGTAAATATATAACAATCAGCCAACATGGATCAAGATTACCAAGTCATACTAACAATCGCAATCACAGATAATACACAGATTAATAATGTTGCCATACCCCAACTTTGAAAATACCCCAGATCACGCTTTCGTTGGCCAGACTCTATGAACAACTGTGAATGGAATGTTAGCACGGAGATATATGGCATCACCGCCGCCACCGCAGCCCGTGCGATCATTTCTAATTAGTTGGTATCCGGGTAGAGAGTAGGAAGTGGATGGAAGGCATGGCTTTAGCCATGATTCAGAAACAAGGATAGCATTTATGTTCTTACAGTCCAGACTAGCTAGCATGTCATGGCAATGGGCCGGTATACTTTGGGCGTTAATATGGACTACATTAAGATTCCTCGGAACATCGGAGAACTGAGACTCAAGGGTATCAGCTAGAGACGGGATACTGCTAAAGCTGTCGCTGTCACTACACGCTGATAAAAAGCTGCCGTTATCACTATCTGTAGTGTATCTGTCTCACTCGCACGTTCGCTTTGCCATCCCCACTTTCCCCCACACAGACATACACAATCTCGTGCGCACCACGTTAGTTATGCGAGAGCCGCTGGCTAGAGCAGACGTGTTGAAGTGTGGTCATTTAGTGCGTGTACGAGCCTGTGAATTGCCCTATAGAACCGGTCACTACAAATGGCGACGAGGATAAAGTATGAAAAAATATTGTTGTAAATAAAAAGAAGAAGGATTGGGGTAAGTAGATAATGCATGACATGACACACGGTTATTTTTTATCGTTTAGGTGCCCACATTCCGTTATGAAAATAAGACAATAAAGCAGGTCCTACGTGATAAAATGAAAAATTACATGGTAAATAACTATTTATTGTGTAAACACCATATGACTGCTTAAATATAACTATGTAGCGGAAAATAAATACTGCCGAAGTATTGAGTAAATAACCGTCCCAAATTTTAATAATAAAGGAAATTTTGCATTACGAAGGTAAAGAAATTCGTATTATTCTAATCAAAGAGCCAAGGGCCATGACTAAGAAGTGTCTGATTACAAAAAACTTTGCCATTAAACATACACCAAACAGCTGTTCTAAAACGATTGCAAAATTATATTGGTGGGTAGGTAAATAACAAAATTTACTTTACTAATTCAAATCATAACATCTGATCAAAATAATAAAATCGATACATTGTTATTTTGAAACCGAACTTTTGCAACGCGGATATCGTTGAAATCTTTCCACAGACAATCGAGAGTCTACCCTATTTAATGGAATCATTTTCTGGTTACCGTTCAAAATTCATATAGGGGTTTCCAATGATCGGGAAATACGTTTTGATTGAATACTTAAGTTTTATGGCAACATATTGTTATTTCATTTCATTCGGACACATAAAGCTATTCGAAATTGTGGTACATCGATGCATGGATTTTCAGCAATTCGGAAGTTTGATTTGACTTCGGGGTAGCCACCGGGCATATGACATTCGAAACCGAGACAAAAAAAAAATATATATATGTAGAAATCTAAATGTATCCTAAAAGTCCTTAAAACGTAGGTATATACGTACTGAGTGTTTATGTGAATATATACATTGTAGTTACATATAAGCCTAAATGCCTACGCATCTATTCATTCATTGATTATCGAGCCTGACCCCTCAAATTTAGAGGTTAAAATTGAATCGTCTACCGATGGAAACGTTAATGATAATAAACAGTTACTTTTAATAATAATAAACAGTAACTTTTTTATAATAATAAACAGTAACTTTTAATATCACCAAAGGTGGTTTTGGCAAAAATTTTGTGTACATCATAATACAA
Organism: Anorthoa munda; assembly: GCA_945859665.1. Classification (NCBI taxonomy): domain Eukaryota; kingdom Metazoa; phylum Arthropoda; class Insecta; order Lepidoptera; family Noctuidae; genus Anorthoa; species Anorthoa munda. The sequence goes on along the minus strand of OX243895.1, from coordinate 34,250,139 downwards.
TATTTAATTTAATATCTATATTTGTAGCCACAACTACTCAAACGAAGGTCTCAAGATTAAATTGAATTACATCAAGCCAAGGTCCACGCAGATTCAAAAAAGCTCGTAAAGGGCACGTAAAAGTTTGAAAACATCCTAAGGCCAAGCAGTCATGTTTTGGTTACATAAGCCAAGCATATGAGCCCAAATTCCTGCTGTAAACAGCAGTGACTCATGCAACGACAGTGTTATATAAAATACGGGTTTTAGTTACGTGGTTTTAGGGCTAATTAAACCTAAAAAGAAAATATTTATTTATAAAAAGATAAAGTTAGTTAACTTGCAATATTAGTTAACATATTCGTGTTAATTTTGAAATAATCTTTTTAAGACCTTGTTTTTTGAAATGTGAGGGTAGAGGAAGAGTTTTCTGCCCCAACGGAGCCAGTACACAGAGACATCAGTCTACCCGGGACCACGATCGTTGCAACACGGTCAAAACGTCGGGTTAAATAGGTAAATAAATAATCTAAATCATCGCGTTAAATTCTCGTGATATATTGTTTTCCATTATGAAAAAGAAAGAAAGTTTTAAAGTTAATACCTTGTTGTTTTTTCATTGCCTACGTATCATATACAGTACGCTTTGGAACTTTTTAGTATATTAGTAAACTTATAACATTGTGGGCACGAAAAAATATTTATGAACTAGCTTCTTCCAGCGGTTTAGCCCGCGCATAGTTCGAAAATGATCCCTAGTGAACGTTACACCAAAATAAGTGGCCTGTGTGCTGTTCCGGACTGTGATCTGTCTCTGTGCCGGGTTTCGTCCGGATCTGTTCAGCGGTTCTGGCGTGGTTGGATGCCGGGCGTGCATCCGTCCGTCCGTGCTTTCGCATTTATAATGTTAGTAAGATTTACGATCGGTTTTCGAGCTAAATCAACTGACAGTTGCCTACAAATCTTTAAAAGGGTTTGAGCTGCTGTCCCTATCAGGTATGTACATTCTTGAGAGTGTAGTGGTCGTAAAAACAGATTTACACCATTGCATTTGAAACATTCTTCATTATTTTTGTACACAGGACATAAAAATAAACTAAATACTTGTACAAAACCGGGTAACTCTGGATTCGATTTTCTACTATCAAACTTTTGAGTGATGGAAAGAGTTTGTAAAAGAGGGTAGAGGTAGTCAGGTGTAAAAAGTCAAACTAACACAAAATGAATAAAACACATCAAAAATGTACTACGTACATAACAAATACCCAATATGTACGGTTAAGCTGTTTGATTCTTGACCCATCCGTTTTAAAACTTCAAAACATTAGTTTTCTTACTACAAACCACTCATCTCATGGTGGATTTAAGACTTTTCAAAAATATAAAAAACTGTGTCAATACAGACATCTGGTCGCGCAACTACCATTACCATTTTGTTCATTGCAATAGGTAGATTATTAATTGAAAAAAAGGGATAAAGCAGAAATTGGAATTAACTGTCGACCCGCATTGTTTACTTATAGAAGGAAGCGCAGAATAATATTTGATAAAAAAACAACTATTTAGTTTACATGAGTTTATTCTGAATTCAAAGAAAAATGCTAAATAACAAGTAAAGTACGTCGAGTAAATATTCAATCTGCAAATATAATTGGAATGACAGCGAGATGGGTAAACTAATTGTCACTGACTTTCACTCTATAATATATATTATAGAGTCTAATATTAGACTAATATTAGTCTATGACTGTCTTATTAAATTGATGGCAAGTTGTTGCTGAGAAAATATTTATTTAAGCAAGACTTGACCTAATTGGGTTAGAATGCCCGTAGAAGAATAAGTATATGGTGGGCCAGGTTTCAATCTTGTTGATTGTACATATAAATTATATTGTGCCATTGCAAAATTAATTATCTTTAGTTGAACATTTAAATGGAAGTCTCGTGACACTGAGACTCGCGCCACTATACAATAATACAACACAGGATTTACACTTAGTTTTCTAGGTTTTTAAAGCAGGACGCCTGAATCTATTAGAGAAGACACGATGAGAAATAGCGATCTCTGTACTTTCCTTTACAAATATATGGTTTGAGTATGAGTGCTTCATTAGCTTCAAAAGGACGAAAAAGTTAGTTTATGGTCAAACGTAAACAATCAGTACTCGTCATTAAAATATCTAAAGTTTGCCTAATCATTAAGCGTATTTCACGCGAAACATAATAACGTATGGCATATGGTTGGCTACATCATAAGCGGGTGATGCCCGGTTAGGAGGCTAGATCCAAGGTGGTTGATGCCATAACATATGGCAATGCCATAGATCCTAGGCGAGTTATGACAATTTAGGTTAGATTCAAGGCGGGTCAGATGTTGTGTAATAGTGCCTATTTCTTGTGGAATGAGTGAGTGAAGGCTAAAGTAATAACAATATAGATACCGCTTAATGTAAATACTGAATAGCCATATGGGTGCAAATCTATTAAAACTACCAAGGGCACTGCTGTTGTAAAAAGATACCTCCGGGACCAGACAACTATCGAAATGTCAGTTTAACAAGGTGCCACATCGATAGCCTTGAAGTTAGCTAGCGGTGCAGATATGCAATGTTAACGTTAACACTGAAATGATTTTGTAAAACTACAAAGGTACCTACCTAAACAGTTTCGTAGGTCGACTGGTGTGGAGGATTGTCAGATTTCCAAAATCACGAAATAGTGCTCAGTTATAAATAAACATACTAATGTTGAGGAAACCGTATGTCCTGGAGCCGGGGATTCAGGAACGTGTGACGTCCGCCGGGCAACGTTTAGCTCGTGTGGTGCATTGAGGCCTTGTCCCTGTCGCAGAGGGGAAGTTTGCTTTCTAGCGAATGGAACATTATAGGCTGATTATGCTTATAGGAATAGGTGGAGTGAAAAGACGCAGCCATTTACTTGGTTGGTTGTTCTGCCATTTACTTGATTGGTTGTTCTGCCATTCAATTGGTGGATTTTGCTGCCATTCAATTGGCGGGTTTTGCTGCCATTAAATTGGTGGGTATTGCTACCATTAAATTGGTGGGTTTTGCTACCATTAAATTGGTGGGTTTTGCTACCATTAAATTGGTGGGTATTGCTACCATTAAATTGGTGGGTTTTGCTACCATTCAATTGGTGGGTTTTGCTACCATTAAATTGGTGGGTATTGCTACCATTAAATTGGTGGGTTTTGCTACCATTAAATTGGTGGGTATTGCTACCATTAAATTGGTGGGTTTAGCTACCATTAAATTGGTGGGTTTTGCTACCATTAAATTGGTGGGTATTGCTACCATTAAATTGGTGGGTTTTGCTGCCATTAAATTGGTGGGTTTCGCTACCATTAAATCGGTGGGTTTTGCTACCATTAAATTGGTGGATTTTGCTGCCATTTAATTGGTGGGTTTTGCTGCCATTAAATTGGCGGGTTCTACTGCCATTAAATTGGTGGGTGGTTACTGTCATTAAATTGAAGAAAAATAGGAGAGTGAAGGGATATTGAGAACGTGAAAAAAAGACAAGGATCTGTCACGTGAAGAACACACTATATATGATCAAAAAAAAAAAATAACAAAAGTACATTATTACGAAATGAATTGATATTAAATAGATTCTTAATAAAATCATTAATGAGGAAGGGATGTAGTGTATCTGTCTCACTCGCACGTTCGCTTTGCCATCCCCACTTTCCCCCACACAGACATACACAATCTCGTGCGCACCACGTTAGTTATGCGAGAGCCGCTGGCTAGAGCAGACGTGTTGAAGTGTGGTCATTTAGTGCGTGTACGAGCCTGTGAATTGCCCTATAGAACCGGTCACTACGTAAATATAAAATAAATATTAACACGAAGATATAAAAATATGTAAAAATAAAAAATAAAATGAAGGTAGGTTGAATTTGGTCCACCTGCCAGTTGTGTGTTAACAAAAATTAAAAATAATTAAATAACTTTAAAACACAAAAAAAAAAAGTTTTAGGTGCATCGTTCGGGTATTTACATCGTAATAAAATACACAAAAAAATAAAATAGTAACTTCTAATTCCATGATGAAATAGGTTATGAAAGAAAACTTAATTGAAAAATCGTAGACAGAGAAAATGTTGCATCCTATGTTACCATAGACAAAACATGTTCTAAATGTCACTTAAGGCATAACAAGTAACTGGAACGCAACTATTGGCTTGACACTTGACTGCTGTCAAATCTCAGAATAGAGAAAGCCGTACGTAATGTAAACAAAAACAAAGAAACTTTACTAAATAAGTAGGCAAGATTTAAAGTTAGGTAGGAGTAAAATAAATAAGAAGATTGAAGTACGAAGGTTACCAAACAAAGTCAAGATAATTGAATCAGAATACCCGAACGACGCTGGCAGTAAAAATGGATCATCACTTTTTGGAGACGGTAGCAGCACGCCTCTTCTTCAATGCAAAAGCGGCCGGCCTGGTGGCCACCACTGCCTCTTGTTTATTGGAGTCCAGCTTAGGCTCGCCGATAGATTTGAGCTCGCTTTGGGTGACGACACGATGCTTGATCCCATCAGGCCCCTGTATGTGTATATGGCCTTGCTTAGTCCAGCAGTTGGTGAGGCCAAACTTTTCACGTGCCGCCATAAAAACCTGATGCCGCGACCTAGTCAAAAATTCAGATAAGGTTATACCAGAAACTTTCAATTTGGTTTTCGCATACCAGATTTTGTCACGGATTTCAACGTCCTGCAGCTTCACGAGAATGGGCCTTGGCTTGCCAGTGCCGGCCTGACTGCCCATTCTATGGCACCTCCGTATAGCGGCAACAGAAAACGCCTCCAGCTGCAGCTTATCACGCACAACTTCAGCAACCACCAGCGCCGTCTCTGCCCTGCTCACCTCACCAACACCATGGATAAGGAGCATTTTTCGACGACCCCCCATCTCAAGTGCATCAACTTCGCCAGCAACCGCCTCCATCTGTTGTTGAAGACAGCTAAGGGCCTGAAGCACGAAGGTTTTGAACGACGCATAGTCAGCCGCTAGTTCATTTGGATTGCTGGCTGCTGTGCTGGATGTCTTGGCTAGGTCTGCCTCAAATTTTGACATTCTGTCTTGAAATTGGGTCATTAATTCAGCCATTGACCCCTCCAGTGATTCCATTGTTGTTATTGTGTATTTTTAATCAATGAAATTTCGAAATAACACAAACTAGCAGGTAGCTATTATTAAACTTATTAAATTTCGAATGAGCAATTTTTTTCGTGCTTACTGTCACAACTACCCGCCGCCGAAAAAAAAAAAAAAAAAAAAAAAATACTTCATTGTAACCTGCTCAATTCTTCCTTCGCTGGCAGGGGGTGGGGGACACTTGACTCTAACATAAATATGCAATTTAAAGCTTAATTTTACGCAAACGGATCTCCAAATCGAAAAATGGTATTTGCAAACCCGTAATATTTTTGAATGGCGTATCCAACGATACCCCATACCAAGGGATAGACGAGAAAAAAAACATCACCACTTTACGTCTATAGAAGGAAACCCAAAAAATTTTTTTACCACTTTGTCGGAATTTTTTATATGTATATCCATGCCAAATTATAGCTATCTAGTACTTAGATTCTCTGAGCTAAGCTTCGGACGGACAGACGGACAGAGTGAAACTATAAGGGTTCCTTGTTGACTTCAGAACCCTTAAAACAACAAACAAGAGTCAAACATAATATGCAGCCTTATTTGTAAAAAAAATCTTATCATATGAGTTTAAACACTGATTATCATAAATATACCAAATTCAATCTATCTGTGGTGAATTTGAATTTAGAATTTGCTACTTAATAGAAAGTTTTTATAAATAAGGCCCTTTCGGCACGCCGCCGCTTACGTACTATGTGATGACGGTGATGTCGTGAATGCTTAATGTTAGGTATACCTACCTATTAGGCGTTGCGTTACTTGAGGTAAGTGAAAGTGAGCATTATGTCAGCTCACACCGAGTTGCGACGTGACTATTGAACTTTGTGTAGAACATAAAAAGATACACATCACAATGAGAGGATAGAAAAAATCCTCGCACCGTCTCATTGCACATCGCGTCACCTAGCTGCGTAGCGCTAAATAATCTCGTCTTGGTGTAAGCTGACCTATAAATGCGATGAATGAAAAAATGATTTTACCTGCATTTCGGTTGTCCATCAGTTACACTACAGTTTCCTTGCAAACAATAGTTCCGACAGACGTATACGTCGCATCTCTCACCGGTGTAACCCTGTGCACATTCACAACGAGATTCCCCACTAACTTTCGTACCATGGACACAAAGCATTACATCTATACAATCTGACTCCGGCTCGTTTGGTATCAATCTCTTTAGATTTCCGCATTTCTGATTCTCTTTAGAATGATCCTTACTTGTATAGTTGGCTGCTATGACATTATGTTCCCAATAGGCATTGCTAGAAGTTGCAAATAGTTTTGCTTCCATCTGTTGTGGGAGATTCTTTGGTAATTGCCAAATTGCCGTTTGATTACTGCCATGCTAGTAGATTAAATCATTTGATACAGTCAATGCACCTGCTCCTATTTCGTTTACAATAGTGTATGTTCTACTGTTCTGCCCATTAAAATCGGCACTTTCTATGGATACATGATTATCACCCCAATTTAATTTCTCAGTCCAATACATTTTCTGTGTCTGTTGGTCGATGGCCAACCTAAATCTGTAATTAACATCACTGGCTTTTAAAACTTCTCTCTTGGAGCCATCAAACTGAGCCCTCTCTATCTCGTAGTCTGTTATCCAATAAATACTCCTGTAATTTGGTAATAAAAAAGAACATTAAGTTTAAAACGAATTTTGCTGAGACATAAAACTGCACACATCGGTAAAGATAGCGGCTTTTACGAAATTTAAAATATAATTTTAGAATCTTTGAAAATAAAATCCGTCCAGGACGCCACAGCACAAGGTGACGCAGTTTAGGACGTCACAGCCCAAGGCGCAGCAGTCCAGGACATCACTACAAGAAGCTACTACAGCAGCAGCCTGGATGTACATAGCTTGATGATGATCGTTAATCTTTTACCGACTCTACTACTCTAATTTTATATCGACTTGTTCCATATTTCTGGCTTTGCTGAGGGAGATCTGTTTGCTCAGATAGGTTTACTTCTCTAAAAACTTGAAAGGGATGTCATTTACCTAGTGAGTGACATGTGGTGATTATTTAGTCGTAACTTAATTTTTGCTGAGATTTTGCTGATTTGGCTTCTTTATTGATAATGCCCAATATCCACTGGATTACCTTTTGTACAACAGGATGATTACTTATTTCGGCACAAGTTTTTCTTGTTATATTTTGCTCCATAGAAGCATGATAGGTCTTAATAGTATAGTCCTTGCAAAGGGCAATAGGAAATTTTGTCGCATCCCAGTAGCGATATGATATGAGTCATTGGATGGATCTTTTCAGGGCAAATATTTTGCGAGTCATTTGAATTCTGGTATTTTGTCAACTCAATACTTTAATTAGTACTGTGCATTTCAATCATTGTTTTATAAATTTATAGGCGTCCACTTTAAAATATTGGCCTCTTACATGCCGATTTAGGAACAATGTTTTAAGAGCCTGCTCGATTAGACCAAACTTTAAGCCTGTCCTTCGCCGCAGTAGCACTGGGATATATGTGGGATGATTTTTGTAGTTTGAATATTTCTTAATACAACGTCTTCTCTGGATATTTGACACGTGAGGAGCTACAGAACTCTAAATGTGATCCATTAAGTAGATATCATTTAAATTCTGGTATGTCGTCAATTGACTAACTTGGAATTTTCCTTGTTTGGGTTTGGACGTACTCACTAAACGTGTGTTTCTGTGGATCTAGTGACCTTTAATTAAAAACCTTTGAGTTCGGTGTTAGACTGGTTTTCCTATTGGGGTCGTTAACTCTAAACGGACTTACTATTGACAATAGTTGTCTTATAGCAAGGGTTCTTGAGTGGCTTTTTCCAGTGGCGTATGTCTTGTGGCTGTAACGTGACAAAAAAACTGGCTAAGTGCGAGTCGCACTCGCGCACGAAGGGTTCCGTACCATTATCGCAAAAAATGGCAAAAATATCACGATTGTTGTATGGGAGCCCTACTTAAATATTTATTGTATTCTGTTTTTAGTATTTTTTGTTATAGCGGCAATAGAAATACATCATCTGTGAAAATTTCGACTGTCTAGCTATCACAGTTCATGAGATACAGCCTGGTGACAGACGGACAGACAGACAGACAGACGGATCGTGAAGTCTTAATAATAGGGTCCCGTTTATACCCTTTGGGTACGGAACCCTAAAAAGGTAGTAATCTTGGCGCCGAATTGCTTGCCTACAAAGGTCATTCATTGACTCTGAATAATTTTAAATTAGCAAAAGGCAGTTTAAAATCGAGTGTTCTTTTGAAAAGTTATTTCTGTTTTGTTTCTTATGGCAGTTGGACATCGAGCAAAAGTCTTGGCTTTGATGTCTAATGAGTCACCTGTTTTGTTCATAAACGCTGGGCCGACTTATAATTGGTAATATTGGTTTTGTGGTAAAGATTCTTCTAGATAAGCTCTTTTCGGCGGTGCATAGTCGTAGCTATTGGATGCTAGAAAATCCTTAATGTCGCTGCTCGAAATAAGTTACCCGTTTAGGTAAATAACTCTGAACGAGTAAAAAATTGACAAGGGCCGTGTAAGAAGCAAGTGCTTTTCTTGATCGGTTGCATGTATCGTGTGACTAATGAGCTTTGCGACAAATTTCCATAATTGGATGCCCATTCTTCTACATGTGTTTAATACTAATACTCTTCAAAAACCGCTCTCAGAACGTCGTAGAGGTTACATTTGGAACTAGTATGAATTGCGATATTAACCCTATACTGAATGAAGTCGTACTCAAAGAGTGGTAGACTGCGATCGAAGTTGTAAAATTTTAATGTTACAAATGATTTGGTTTGTTTGCTAAGTTTTTATAAGTTTGTGATTGAGTCGTGGGCCTTTGATACCTACAGGCGAATAAATCGTAGAACTTGCCTACAGGCAAATAAATCGCAATATGCGAATAAGTCGCGGGTTTGCCTACAGGCGAATAAATCACAGTAAATGTAAATTTGAGAATAAGTCGCGGGCTTACTGACAGGTGAATAAACCGCAGGACTTGCCTACAGGCACTAATTCGCAATATGCGAATAAGTTGCGGGCTTGTCTATAAGCGAAAAAGTCACGGGTTTGCTTACAGGCAAATAAATCGCAGATTTTGTAAGTATGTGAGTACCATGTTCATATTTATCAAATGATTAAATTTAACTGTTATTGCTTGTAACACTTTGTACCTATGCATAATACAGTATAGCTTTATACTTCAGAAGGTACTCACGTACAGATGAATTGGTCAAATTACAATATTAAAATTGATTTGGTTTGTTTGGTAAGTTTTACAAGTCTATGTGCGAATAAGTCACGGGCTTGCCTAAAGGCGAATAATTCGCAGGACTTGCCTACTGGCAAATAAATCGCTTTATGCGAATAAGTTGCGGGTTTGTCTAATATGCGAATAAGTCGCGGGTTTGCCAACTGGCGAATAAATAGCAGATGTTGTAAGTATGTGAGTACCATGTTCATATTTATCAAATGATTAAATTTAACTGTTATTGCTTGTAACACTTTGTACCTATGCATAATACAGTATAGCTTTATACTTCAGAAGGTACTCACGTACAGATGAATTGGTCAAATTACAATATTAAAATTGATTTGGTTTGTTTGGTAAGTTTTACAAGTCTATGTGCGAATAAGTCACGGGCTTGCCTAAAGGCGAATAATTCGCAGGACTTGCCTACTGGCAAATAAATCGCTATATGCGAATAAGTTGCGGGTTTGTCTAATATGCGAATAAGTCGCGGGTTTGCCAACTGGCGAATAAATAGCAGATGTTGTAAGTATGTGAGTACCATGTTCGTATTTATCAAATGGATCAAAATAACTTTTATTGCTTGAAATACTTTGTATCTATACATACAACAGTAGTTTTATTTTAGATGAATAAAGTAAGGTAAGGTAAGCTTCATAAGGCACTCACGTAAAATTAATGAATTAGTGTTTACCCAATATTGTAAAACAATTTTTTATTGAAGAGAAGTTTTTATTTTAAAGAAAAGAGTAACTGTGGAGTTTCTTGTCCGTTCTTCTCCATAGCAAACTATCTTTGCGAATGGACAGTAGAATATATTTTGTATTTTTTGACTTTGAACTTTTTACATTCAAAAGTGCCATTGATTTGACTTTAGACTTTGAAAATTGACTCAACAGGCCGAGTGTTAGGTTATCACCGGACACGTGTATGAGGTCATACACGTTGTCAGAATAATCGAGTGTTAGGTTTTCTTTGATAAATACATCTTTTATTTTTAAAGAATTAAATTATTTATTTTTAACATCAAATAGTACTTAAAAGTTGTTAAATTGATTATCCTAGAAAATTATAGAATGTCAAATGACGTCACATTCAATGGCAGTTGTCAATTGGAGGGGGATTGTGGGGACACGAGGCATGTTGAATCAGTTGAGTTAGATAGTCTAGTCTGGACGTGCTTGCAACAACCATGTTCCCTAAGTGTTCCTAAGTGTTTAGTCTAAAGTTGACCTAAGTGAATATACTGTATGGATTTGATGATAACTTAGTGTAAAGTAGAAAATAAAAATATTACAAATTCCAAAGTTCCAAACTGTGTGTTATTGCTGAATTACCAACTATACGTGAGTATTATATATCCTTGAGTATTTTTCTACCCACTGACCTACCTGCTTTGTACTAGCTCTGTTGTCTATCTAGTGATCTATTACATTAGTTAAGATAAGCTTAGGATATTTGATTTATTATAAACTAACTAGCCTCTGCCCGCCGCTTCACCTACGTGAAAAGTGTTTTATTATCCCAAGAGAATTTATACCGGGATGAACACCTATGTGCCAGTTCAGGCTATAATCTATCTCTATGCCAAATTTCATCTAGATTCGTCTAGCCTGATTGAGTAACAAAAATTTTGCATTAATAATATTAGTATGTTTAGATTTGATTAAAAATTACCTTGCTAGGGTGCTGCACTAAAAATATTTATATATTATAAATTTATAGCTTCCTTTTATATTCCGCTAATTTTGCCGGTGTGTGTAGTTATGTCTATATGTTTAGTAACGTACCCTCCACAGCTGTCTACGGCGATATCCCGGCAGAAGTGATCCAACGTAAGTATACGTACAACGTACTTATAAGCAGATGACGCTGGATCTAATGAAAACGAGTAAATACTGTATCCATCCTTCCAAAACAGTAATTGTGTGACCGGGTCGTAGGTGACACTCAAGTAATAGTGCGATGTTCTTGTAACTAAAGGTTGTATATTCCTGGTTGTTAGGTCAAAACTGGATATTTGGTGGTTTGGGAAGTGATCGTCGGCAAATAGCACCCGGTAGTGAATTGGATCGTAAGTTATTGAATAGATAAATTTAACCGACGGAACGTTTACTGTGTGTGTAAGTGTTCCGTTTATGTAAAATTGTAGTTGTTTGCCTTGGCTCACGATGATATCTGAAAAACGAAAGTAAAATTTTAAAACTGGTTTCTTAATTAATCTTTCTCTTCTCTTCATTAAATACGTTACCTATAAAAGTAATTTTCAAATGACTTGCATTTCCACCAGTCTACTTTCACTCGAGAACTCAAATATATATATTTTTTTAAGTTGCCCTACACTATGAATTTCTTCTGTATCGTAGGTGCGTTTACCTAAATTTAAATTCACATACATAAGACATCCAGATCCGGCACAGCTATCTGTAGGCCATACAAATATTTGTGCCGTGCGGCAAACGAACCCATAACACATCTCAGCAGCCAATCTCTCAACCACTGCGCCAACTATGTCGTCGCTTATTTACTTACAATGCAATACAATAAAGCACACAATTAAAACTTACAAATTAGAACTTTCAAAAGTTACATCGTGACAATGGGTGTTCTTATCGTTACTAAACCCTTTATGAAGCTTCAAAATATGTGTTTTCGTTATTTTATCATTGATCGGAATCAAAGCAAGGAATACTACAAAACTGGTCTCTTAAAAGCAAAACTTGGGCTCAGTTGCTGGAAACACAAATATAGCATAATTAATGTGACAAATTGATTGTCAATGTCAAGTGTTGATTGTCGATTGAATGAATCTTCAATCGCTAATCGCATCGCTTGACTTGTGTCTTATTTATTAATTGCCTTAAATCGGGGGTAAGCCAGAAATCACATAATATGTCACATAACTCGAATGACGTAGTCCTCCAGACCAAATTTCGGTCTCGGCGGCCCATATCAACGGAAACTAGCCAACAACATGGGAGTTATTACAGCGCACAAGTGTGTGCATAAATACATATGCACTCTCTGTTCTCCCACTCTCATAGTCCGATGGGATTACCAATCGATATAACCGAAGAGATATCAGGCGCAGGATCAACAGCTTAGCGTGCTTGCCGAGAAAAGAGGTTAATATTAAAATGCCAACTACTAAACTGCAAGCTGCCACTAAGAAATTCTTGAAGGAAAAACCCAATAACACATTTATTTGCCTGGATAACAAGCCCGGGACACTCCGGAAAACCAAAGGTATACAAACCAATTTTTGACCACCCACACAAGAATTGTCAATTAAAGTTTTGTGATACAATGTTTTGAATCACAGAACCGTAGATTTATTATGTATCTTACAAGAGCAAAACGATAGTGACTTTTGGGCAATAATTGCTCTTCTATATAGAAATTTTAGAGATTTCGGCCATTTTTTTATTTATTTTTTTAGAAAATCACCGGAAACGAGCGATTAGCAAACGATTATGCAGGACCTACCATACCTACACTGTAGGTAATTCCAATTTTTATGAGATCAAACGTATGATCGTGCGATGATTGCTAATTGCTGTTTCTTACGTAATAAGCCTGCCGATATAGATTTCTATCGGTTGACAAAGTACGATGTAACATACTCGTGAGGACTCTCATCTATATCACTGGTGGTATAGAGGCAATGCCCTTACGTACTTTCTGTTACAGGGATCTCACAAAAACTCTGATCCAAGCAGGGACGGGAATTACAGAGAAAAGGAGAATTATCCTTGCCTCTGCCTATCTCCCATATGAACAAAAGAAACCAGTATCACCACTAATCAGAAGACTGGTTGACTACGGCAACCAAGAAAACCTTGACCTGATATTTGGCTGCGATGCGAATGCACACCACGTCGTTTGGGGCAGTTCAGATGTCAAGAAACGATGAGAGGATTTATTGGACTTCGTAGTAAGTTCTTCTTTACAAATCCTTAAAGCAGGCAATAAACCTACTTTCCGGACCTCGACGAGAACTGAAGTTATTGACCTGACACTGGCTTCATACAGGGCCAGCGCTCATGTTGTAAATTAGCATATATCGAACGAAATCTCTATGTCTGACCATAATTATACATGCTTTAGGTTTAGGACGGTGGGAGAAGCCGAAACTAGACGAAGGAGAAAACCAAGGCATGCAAATTGGGACTCGTACAGGAGGGACCCCTAAGTAAATCTAGGGAGCCCTAAAGGTAAGCTTAATTCCATACTGGATATAGAATTTGAAGCGGACAGAATCAAGACGGGCACCATCGGTGCATGGGAAGATAATTGTCCAGAGAAAAAGGCCTTTTGCATAAAGGTACCATGGTGGACTCCTGAACTAGCTCAAATACGTCAGAAAACACGACAGGCCTTTAATGATGCAAAAGCCAGGACAGATTTTTCTGGCTATCATAGCATGCTGACGAGGTATAACACGGCGGTACGCAAAGCCAAAATAACTAATTGGCGGCAGCATTGCACCTCCATCGAAGTTCTGCCAAATGGAAGGATATTGTGCAAAGCAATGTCCATTACTAAGACAAACCCACTACCATCTGTAAAGGATAAGAATGGGTATTTCAGGGAAACTGGACAGGACACTCTGGGCTCAATTCACAGAATGTGTATTGCGCGACAGAGATAAAGAGGAACCAGTCATAAGGGACGAGCTCATAAGGCACACGTCCGAAAATAACTTGGACATAAACATCAACCTCAATAAACAATAAAGGTTATTATTGTTAGTCTTTTGAAACCTCCCCCTAAATCGATTTAGGGGGTGTTAAAGTTTGTATGGAAATATCTAATTTCTTGGGTCAATTAACTTGAAACTTGCCACAAATACTAACCTAAATGACTTATAAAGGTAGTTATTATTAATTTTTTCAAACTAAAAAGAAAATTTAGGGTGTGTTAATTTTTTTGAAAAATCTTATTACGTCAGTTAATAAACTTGAAACTTGACATAAATACCAATCTAAATAAACAAGAAAGGTTTTCAGTGTTAGTTTATCGAAACTACCCCCAAAAAATCATTTAGGGGGTGTTAAAGTTTGTATGTAGGAAACTTATTTCTTGGGTCAATAAACATAAAACTTGACATGAATACCAACCTAAATAAACAATAAAGGTTTTCATTATTACTTAGTTAACCGACCGAGACGTCACTTTGATCGCTAATAGCATGACGAAACACTAATACTCAAAATTTAATTATTATATATATTTAATAAATTTTCGAGTAAGTTTTCTAAGTGACTATGTGTCTTGGTTTGTTAAGCGTCGACCGTGACTTGTGAGCTCTCGAGTTCGATCCCCAGAACAAAATTCACTTTTTGCGTTTTTGTTTTGATTCTTAGTTTTGGACCGAAATGCTTTGTGCGGTTTGTAATGCTACAATTCTCGTTACACAAAAGAGAATTAAATGCTGTTTAGGCAAATGCACCCTCCAGTACCATTTGGAATGTGTTAAGTAAGATGAAGCGACAACACCTAGGACCAAGTGGGCTTGACCAATCTGCGTTTCTAGCCGACACGCAAAGACTGATCATGCGGCTCCTGAACCAGTTCCAATGCTTTCTCCTAAATCGGGACCGCCTAGCATTGGCCGGGATAAACCAGGAAACGGTCAGGGGCTTACACCAGCTGAGAAATCACCAGTGGCGCCTAGAGTATCACTCATTGGTACTGAGGTCAACTTGCAGGACACTATACTCGCAGAAATTCGTAAGTTACGCCAGGAAATTAATGAAAAGTTTGAAAGACAGCAGGCCTCTTTGGCGAAATTTTAAAATCCTCTAGCTACGGTCCAAAGGGACGTCAACGACCTAACCTTGAGATTTTCATCAATGTTCGAAGATTTGGAGGAATTTAAGAAAACGGTATCTTTTCTCTCTGATGCTTATGACGATCAAGTCCAATTAAATGCAAGGAATAACAACACAAAACATCTTACTGACAGCCCAAGTGAGGAAACTAGACACAAAATTGCAGCAAATGGATCAAGTAGCTCGTGAGAGCAATATCGAGATACAATGCGTTCCCGAATATAAAACCGAAAATTTGTTAACGGTCGTTCAACAGTTGGGAAGAGTTGTGGGAAACGAACTCCACGATAGGGAAATCCAGTCATTTCATAGAGTTGCAAAATTAAATACAGACACAAAACGTCCACGTACGAGTAACATAGTGGTCAAGCTAGTCAGTCCTCGCATTCGAGATAATCTTCTTGCTGCAGTCAGAAATTTTAATAAGAAGAATGATTCAGAGAAGTTGAATAGCAGCCACATTGGCATTGGTGGAGAGAAGCAGCCGATTTTTGTAACAGAAAATCTAACAATGACTAATAAAAAACTGCATGCAGCGACAAGAATCGCTGCTAAGGAAAAGAAATATAACTTTGTGTGGGTTCGGAATGGTCGCATATTTGTGAGAAAGGATGTAACGACCAAATCTCTGTTGGTAAAAAGTTTTGAATGTTTAGAGTCGTTGTAACTTTTTCGTTTAATTAATAACATACTTTGCACGTTATTTGTGTTTAAAAAATTTAAATTCAACTTTAAAATCTACTATCAAAATGTAAGAGGCTTACGAACCAAGACAGAGATTTTTTATACAGCTGCTTTAAATTTTGACTATGATATAATAATCGGCACTGAAAGTTGGCTTAATGATGCGGTGTTTGATCTTAAAATTTTAGATAACAGATACAGAGTTTTTAGGCGCGATAGGTCATCTACAGTGTCCTCTTCTTCAAAGAGGGATGGTGGCGGGGTGTTTATTGCAACTCTGGAGAAATACGAGGTCTCACGTAGATTGAGCTGGGAGTCCCGTTGCGAGGAATTGTGGATCACGGTCAGGTGTGAGAGTGG
Source organism: Anorthoa munda (assembly GCA_945859665.1). NCBI lineage: Eukaryota > Metazoa > Arthropoda > Insecta > Lepidoptera > Noctuidae > Anorthoa > Anorthoa munda. Next base: position 34,233,842 of record OX243895.1, on the reverse strand, counting down.
TCTAAATATTAACATTTGTGCGGTTTATATCCCGCCTCCAATCAAACAAGATTATATCGATAAACTATTTCGGAATTTCACAGAAGTAATCAATTAAAAGAGCAAAACCAATTCTATCAACCTTCTTATCGGTGATTTTAATATGGGTAATGTTTCTTGGGAATATAATGCGGATTCTGGTCTTTTGGTACCCAAAGGATCAAGCTGTAGTCAGGAAAACACGTTAATAGATATGCTGGCCTTTAATGATCTCAATCAATGGAACACAATAGTCAATGCATCAAATCGAGTTTAAGATCTAGTCCTTAGTAATAATAATAATACTGTGCTGGTCTCTCAGACCTTAAGTCCACTCTCACAGATAGATCCACATCATCCAGCGCTCGAAATCTCGTTAACAACGAATTATAGCAAACCTCTAACGCAAAAAAAAGTTCCATACTTGAATTTTTACCTTTGTAACTACGAAGCGGTCAACACTGAACTTGCAAAGGTTTCTTGGTCGGATGAATGGAATTCTATTAATGGTATTAACGGGATGTTGCAGAAATTCTATGACATTCTTATGCCAATTATAAAACGGCATACTCCAATTACAAAACCACGAGATGAGCGCTATCCTGTCTGGTATACCCGAGCTTTGATGAAACTCATTAAGGAGAAAGCTAAATTTCACAAGTTATATAAAAAATACGGGAACCCTAGGGATAAAATAACGTTTGAATGCCTAAGAACGCGTTGCAGTAGAATGACACAAGACTGTTATGCAAACTTTAAGAAGAACATAGCTGAACATCTGCGTACAAATCCTAAGTATGTCTGGAAATACTTAAAAAGTAAGAGGATAGGTGACAATTGCATTCCCAACAAATTAACTCTAAACAACATTAAGTTTGCCAGGGGTGGTCAGGAAATTTGTGACTTGTTCTCCGAAAATTTTCAGTCCATATATGAGGTAGGCAGTAACATTCACTCTCTAGCGCCAGATGAACCCATTCCCAGTAACAATAACACTTTTAGTCACTGTCAACTCAAAGTTGAAGAAGTTTATGATTGCTTGTCTAACTTGGACTGTGATAAAGGTCCAGGGCCTGATTCAATCCCTCCTCTCTTTCTTAGAAAGTGTGCAGCAAGCCTGGCTGATCCTCTAACTACAATTTTTAACCACTCTTTGTCACAGGGGATGTTCCCTGATCAATGGAAAATAGCGCACATCACGCCGATTTTCAAATCCGGTAGTGTCGATGATGTTGCAAACTACAGACCAATTTCCATTCTTTCCGCATGTGGTAAAATTATTGAATCTCTTTGTTCAGAAAAAAATGTTTTGCCATTTTAAAAATGTTCTAGATGATAACCAACACGGCTTTCGCCCCAAAAAATCTACACTGACTAATCTGGTGGAGTATGTTACATACATATCGTCGGCACTAGATGACGGTAGCGAAGTTCATGCAATATACACTGATTTTAGAAAGGCCTTTGATTTAGTAGATCACGACTTACTTATAGCTAAATTGGAAAGCATGGGTGTTCATGGATCGTTGCTGCGTTGGTGCGAATCGTACCTGAGAAATCGCTCACAACTGGTGTATCTTAAGGGTTTTAAATCCAAACAGTGTTATATACCATCGGGCGTGCCTCAAGGGTCACACTTGGGGCCTTTATTTTTCTTAGTTTTTATCAATGATTTGGGCCGCAGAATTGACTCAGAATAAAACTTTTGGCTGATGACTTAAAACTGTATCGAACTATACACAATGAATCCGACATTGTTCAGCTTCAACAAGACCTAAATAACGTTCACAATACAAAATAAAATGTCTCTAAACAAAGATAAATGTTATTTAATTAAATTTAGCAAGAAAAGGAAAACATGTGTAACTTATTATTCAATTAATAACAGCCCTCTCCAAGAGGTGGATACTATTAGGGACCTTGGAGTTTTAGTAGATAGCAGTTTAAGTTTTAGAAATCATTACGACCAAATGATTAGTCAGGCATCCAAATTATCGGGTTTCATCGTCAGAGAGATGAAAATTTTTAGAGAACCAATACTGACAATTACCATTTATAACAGTATTATTCGCAGTATTCTGGAGTATTGTAGTACGGTGTGGAACCCGTTCTATTAGGTACACTTAGATCGGATTGAGCGCGTGCAAAAAAGGTTTCTATATCACCTATGTTACTCGGAAAACAGATGTCGTAGTCTGAACTCATATAAAGCTAGGTTGAGTCATTATAAGGTCAAATCTTTGAGTGCACGTAGGAAATCATTAGATTTCATGTTTGTTTATAAATTAATTAATGGCCTAATCTATTCTCCCGAGCTCTTGGAGAAAGTGACAATAAGTATCCCACGTAGTGGTAGCCGCCTAATTAACCGTAGAACTTTCATCTTGCCTCATAGTCGAACTAACATAGGTCATTTTTCACCGAGATCAGATCAATCAGATCAGAGATTTAATTGTCTAACTAGTATTTAATTTAAATTTAATTAGTGTAATTTAATTGATTTCAGATCTCATTTTGATTTACTTTAGTTTAATTTAATTGTTAATTTAATTTTAGATACCTACCTATGTTTGATTTAATTTATATACCTATTTTTTTGTCTTGTCTTAATTTAAATTTATTATTGATTTTATTGGTTGATTTATTTTTAATTTATTTTAATTTTAATTCAATTAACTTTTTTTATTTTTATTTTATTGTAATGTTGATTTAATTTTGGTTTATTTTATATTTTTATTTTGTTTTAATTTTGTTATAATTTTGATCTAGTTTTGATTATGATTTGTTTTAATTTATTTAATAGTAAGTGTTTTTATATATGTGTGCATGTAAGATTCACATCGAGTAGATGTCAATCAGATTTTTTGTGTAGTACTTAATTTTTTTGCACGTGTGATTGTACATCAGTTTTGTGAATTATAATAAAAAAATAAAAAAAGTGTTTTTATGAATCTTATTTCTTGGGTTAATAAATTTGAAACCTGGCACAACTACCAACCTTAGGAAACAATAAAGGTTGTCATTATTATTATTTGAAACTACCCCCAAAAAACAATTTAGGGGTGTTAAAGGTTTTTTGAAAAATCTTATTTCTTGAGTTAATAAATTTGAAAGTTGACATAAATTCTATCCTAAATAAACAATAAAACCTATCCCCAAATGATAATTTAGGGGGTGTAAAAGTTCTTTTGAAATATCTTATGTTGAGTTGTATAAGAAAGGATAAGAGGATAGACAAAAGGACATCATGATTGATGGTATTAAAGGCGTTTGAGAAGTCGATTAACACTAAAGTAGTAACTTTAGTGTCCTCCATTCCCCGCCTTATATCATCAGTCACGATTTTGATTTGTTTGATTTTAATAGTACTTTGATTTAATTTATATTTTAATATAATTTAATTTTTAGTTTAGTATTGTGAATACCTAATTTGTGATTCGATTTAATTTTTATTGATTATTTTTTATTGTTTTTAATGTTTATGTTTTTAGGGTTCCGTATCCAAAGGGTAAAAACGGGACCCTATTACTGAAACTTCGCGGGTCTGTTTGTCTGTCTGTCTGCCTGATTCAGATATATTCAGATTCAGATATATTTATTTGCAAAAACATGTGTATACATACAACAAACAATAGTAAGTGCATGCAGGATAACAATAAAATAAATGGCTCGAACATGTTTGCCACATACTACGGCATGCAAATCTTGAATTAATACAATTATAATAATAAATGGTAAATACAAATAATAAATGAAATTATCTAAAAGCAATTATCACAATTAATGTCAACACAACAAGGTAAAACAGTGAAAATTAAATGACAAAAATGTAAAAGATATAAAATAAAAACAGAAACAAAATAATAAGCAAAATAGCAGCAAGCAAAAGTCAAACAGCAATAAATTGTGCTATCGACACGCTAAAAAGAAGAATGTAAAAAATAAAAAGAAACAATATATCAATCAATTGTCAAATAACAATAATGTAGGTATGTCAAATTAATCAAATGTCACAATAATAAAAATAGTGTAAGTCAAATCTGTACAAAATTTAACTAAAATGTCAAAATTAAAGAAAAGAAAATAAAAATAAACTAAAAATAAAATAGAAAATTATAATGTATGTCAGATTCATGTAAAAGTAAGTCAAAACAAAAGTCAAAATAGCAACATCATTTAAAATATTCACTGATGGAGTAAAAACATTTATCTGTCTGTCTGTCTGTCTGCCTGCCTGTCTGTCTGTCTGTCACCAGGCTGTATCTCATGAACCGTGATAGCTAGACAGCTGAAATTTTCACAGATGATGTATTTCTGTTGCCGCTATAACAACAAATACTAAAATCCAAATAAAACAAATATTTGGGTGGTACTCCCATACAACAAACGTGTTTTTTTGCCGTTTTTCGCGATTATGGTACGGAACCCTGCGTGCGAGAGTCCGACTCGCACTTGGCCGGTTTTTCTGTCTGCAGCGTCTGAAGTTGCCCACTCTGTATTTCTAGTCGCTCATTTAGTAATTTAGTCGCACGGATAGAATTTTTATATCTGAAATGGATTAATCACAACCCACTTTTTGTAAGCTCGTTCTGGATTGTATTACTAATCAACATTCGTTGTTAGTTTAGTTAATTTTTCGCTTACTCAGATTCATACCGCTCATCATCAGTCGCTAAGACTTTTTTTATTCGATCGTTTTATAATTTTGAATGAATTACGGGCAGCACATTTAAACGGCAAATAAAATAATATATTATGTCTATGATTTATTTTGGTACGCGTTCATTAATCAATCAACCTATCTGCCTCTTCCCAACTATGTTGGTGTCGGCTTCCCGTCTTAACTGAATACAGCTGAGGAGGTACCAGTATTTAACATTTAGCAATTGTTTATCTAACCTCCATAACCCAGTTACTGGGTAACACGATAGCCCTGGGCAAGATTGCTGGCAGATTGCCGGGATATGAACGAACCGTAACAATTGTCAAAGATTTAGAAATGACAGTCGAGACCAACCTCCTTTCCAAGGTACGGAGGAAGCTTTTATGTATTAGCTATCTACTAAATAGATTAACAAACAAGAATAGTATTGTTGATTGTTATGCTTACCCCACGAGAAGGAGTCCACCCAGGTCACGAACAACGTTAACAACGTTAACAAATGACCAGTATTCATCTTGTACGCGTCTTTGTTTTCCGGCAGATTTAGGTGAGGCGTCCACTTGTTGTGAAATATAACTTTTAATGTCTCTGTTTTGCTACAAAAATTTAACTATCGCTTGTTAGCCAGTCATATTGATAACCCGAGAGGAACTCTGATAAGAGCATAGGGCAGGGATGGCGAACCAACGCCACGCGTGTGGATGGTGGCACCCAACGAAATAATTCGGGCATTTCAAATTATCCATTCCATAATATTATCCAATATTGTACACGATGGCATCTAATTTGCAAAAGTAGAAATCACATATTCTTTTTAGGGATCCGTACCTCGAAAGGAAAAAACGGAACCCGTATAGGATCACTTTGTTGTCCGTCCGTCCGTCTGTCTGTCAAGACCCTTTTTTCACAGGAACGCTTAAAGGTATCAAGCTGAAATTTAAATGAAATACTCAAATTTACTGTTCCTTAAATCTGTGAAAAAATCAAACCTCTAAACCAACGCAATCAAAAGATACAGCCGTTTATTTCCGCAAATTTTCGCAAATTTTCGACACTCGCAAGGTAATCAAAACCTGCAGGGTACTTCCCGTGAACTCAGAATCATGAAATTTGGTACGAAGCAACGTCTTATAGCACAGATATATGAAAAATTGCGATGCCGTAATTTTTAGGTACATCATATAATAAAAATATTTTTAATAATTTTAAACTTACTACCCCTTTCCTCATCAACGCGTAGAGGTATTAAATTGAAATTCATATCAAATACTCAGGTCTATAATACCTTTAAGCAGTAACAAAATCAAACTTCTATGTCAACGCAATCAAAAGAAACAGCAATTTAATTTTCAAACTCGCAACTACTAGCAAAGGAATCAAAACCTAAAGGGTACTTCCAGTCGACCTAGAATTTTGAAATTTGGCATGAAGGAATGTTTTATAGCACTAGAAAGTTAAAATTCCGAAGACCTGATTTTTTTGTTACATCACATATTTTTAGGGTTCCGTACCTCGAAAGAAAAAAACGGAATCTACAGGTTACCTACAGGTTTGTACGGAACCCTCGGTGCGTGAGTCCAACTCGCACTTGGCCGGTTTTTTTCTATTATATAACTGAGTTAAGATTCTTTGATGACACGCCATGACCGCTCTGTAAATAATTTTTGTAAAAAATGTCACGGTAACTAATAAAGGTTCGCCATCACTGGCGTAGGCTATTAGGGTTATACCTACAAGATGAATTTCTAAAGCGGCTCTGAAATTATAATATTTAACAAAAAATATTTAAAAGGCATAGTTAAAAAATAATTGTCGTAGCCGGGAATCGAACCTCTTGATTAATAAAACAGAACCGCGTACATTTGAAAAATAATCCCAAATTCGTATCAGCACGCGTGAGAATCAGACGTGTTTTTGCAACAGTAATTAGGTGTAGATAATTATAATATGTCACGCGCTAAGTAACACAAGTAGCTGCTGGCCGGCGCAAGCGCGGGCGAGGGCGGGTACATCCGACGATGACAACCACATGAGTAGATAAACGGAACAGAGATAAAGCTTCATACAACCGCACGAATCGGTTGCACTACTACAAGCACGCGGACGCATGAGTGCGTGACCACTGGCCGCTTGTCGCGTACGCTGCGAGACTGGAAAAAAAAAAGTAAATTTAAAAAATCAAAAGTTCCGACTGCTTAAAAGGCGAACTAAAAAGACGTAAACAAGAAGAAAATCATGCTGTGCAGACGGAGGATACATATTCGCGAGCTGGTTGACCAAAACCAGATGTATCCTCCGACTGCACAGCATGATTTTCTTCTTGTTTACGTCTTTTTAGTTCGCCTTTTAAGCAGTCGGGTCTTTTGTTTTTTAAAATTTATTATTTATTTATTTATTATATACTTTATTGTACACCACTTAAATAGTAATAGGACAATATTTTTAAAGATAAGTGTACAATGGACGGTCTTATCGCACAGGGCAATCTTTTACAGACAACCTTTGGAAGAGAGGAGATAGGCATAGGGCTGTCAGTGTACAAAAACTATCTTAATAATATAACTTAGATATTACATAAAATACATACATACCAATAAAATAATATACTAATAAATATAAAATATAGAACAGAGAAAGGAGAAGAATAATTACAGAGAAAGGAAATGCTCCTTCACCATTTTTTTAAAGGTAGGTAATGTTTGCGCACGTCTTACCTCAATTGGTAATGCATTCCACAAACGAGCTGCTTGAACCGTGAAAGATTTGTCGAAGAAGGATGTGGAATGTATACGAATGCTTAATTTTAGGTTTTCCGATGATCTCAAGGACCGAGAATGTGTGTCACAGAGGAACTGAAAGCGTTCTTTAAGATAAGAAGGACTAGCAGGATTAAAGAGCACATTATATAGCAATGAAAGTATGTGGGTATTCCGGCGAAGGCGAATAGGAAGCCCTTTGAGCTTGGTTCGAAATTCAGAAACATGGTCATACTTGCGCAAGCCAAATATGAACCTGATACAGAGATTTTGAAGTCGCTCAAGCTTGTCCAACTGGTCTTGGGTGAGATCGAGATAACTAGCATCGGCATAGTCCAGGATAGGGAGAAGAAGAGATTGTGTTATCGCAATTTTATTTATTTATAACATTTTAGTTATTTTTTTTTAGTATGAGTTACATTTAAACATATAACTGTGGAATAAGAATGCCGTTGACATATTTTCTATACAACTGTCAAACCGCCATTTTTATTCCTCATTTAAAAGTTATCAGATAATTAAAAAATCGGGCCTTAGTAAATATTATTATCGTGTAAAAAGATAATCACGAAATTTTGTAATAAAATAGTTACTAGCGAGTAAAGCCGACTGTTCTAACCAAATCTTTTTACCGATTATTTCGAGACTATGTAGGTAATTAATCTGTAATTAAACTTTATCATCATCAACTATAATTTTTCTTCTTTTTTTTAATACCAAAATCATTAGTTTCGATAGGTAATACGTTTCTGTCCAAATTGTGGTGACATGTGATTTATAATTGGCTATAAATCACATGTCACCACAAATTTTACCGCGCAACTATAGGCATATTCGCGAGCGGTGGCTAAAACTCAAGGAAAAGTCGAAGAATATTATTTTGATAATCAGATACATTTTTAATGTATTTCAACATATATATAATACTTTTAAAATGCATTGAATATGGTTACATTGATTTAGCAACTTTTGAAAGAAATATTTACAGGATACATACCTGCAAATTTAAAAGGTCTACCATATATCTACTAAACTATATTTCAGACTATTGTTATCAAGAGGAACGAATATCTTGTATTGATCTTTTAGCACTAATATTAAGCTTGTTACGAGGCCAACCTGCAAGCTCAGCACATCGTACCGACCAAGTGACCGATCGCATTACAACAGCGCGCTTGCCACGTCACCGACCATCCGTCATCTTCTTTCTTTACCTAACTTCTGCGGGAATGGAGACTTGATATATTAAATCTAATTAATAAGAAATCCATTATATAATTTCATGTGAAATATTAAATACTAGATTTTGCCCGCGGCTTCGCTCGCGTAGACTACATGCTTCTCCTTATCATATTTTAACAGCATGTAGAGAAAAAAAAAAAAATGTAATGCGAAAGTGTTTCTTAGGACAGACTTATACTTACTACTACTCTATCATCAATATGCTCTATCTTTGTCCCGTCCCTATCCCTACACTATTACTGTGTTTATCCATGACTAATAATAAGTAATCATAAGCATAATTAAGTAATTAAATTAAAATATTTCCTTAGAAACAACATTTTAAACCATTTTGGATGTTGACGCCAATATCACCAGACTATTTGCTGAGATAACACGTGAACACGCTACAAATAACTGTCCATGGAAAAAGCAATTCGCCCTCAAATCTACACCAGTATACTTCAGAGTTTGTCCTTGAGCCTTATTAATTGTCATAGCGAAGCAGATTTTCCCATCCCTATTTAATTCCTATATTTATGCGTTGAGCCATTTTATTGTTACCAACAGACTTTAAAGTATTGAAAGTATTTTTAATAATTTTTCCTTTGTAAAAGAAGGACTTTTGTACACAACATTTCATCCCCCATGATCCGCCCCCCCCAAGGACGGGATTCCCAAAATACCTTAATTTGCGTTAGATTTTAATCTTCAGCCCAAACCCAAAATTCGAAGACCCTAACTTCAAAACCGACCGACTTTCATACAAACTTTCATGCCCTATTTCACCCCCTTAGGGATGGAAATCACAAAAATCCTTTCTTAGTAGATGCCTGCACAGTATAAAGTATCTATGTGCAAAATTTCAAGTCTCTAGACGATTTAATTATTCCCATGACTTCATCCCCCTTTTCATCCTCATGGGGGTGGAATCTTCAAAATCGCTGAGACACGTGTAAGTTTTTTTTTAATTTTCAGCCTAAACCCAAAATATGAAGATCCTGACTTTAAAACTGACGGATTTTCATACAAAGTTTCATCCCCTATTTCACGCCTTTAGGGGTGGAATTTCAAAAAATCCTTTCTTAGTGCTCATCTACACTACCAAAGACACGTAGGTTGTGCCAAGTTTCATGATTGAAGCTTCAGCCGTTTGGGCTGTGCGTTGATGGTCAGTGAGTGAGTCAGTCAGTCAGTCAATCACTTTCTTCTTTTATATGTTTAGATATTACGTAACCTAAGAGGACTTCATCATTGGAGAGTTTCCCGACATACGCCCCTACACATATCTGGTGCAGTCGGTAGTTAGTCACAGACTTAAGGTATAGAAAAACCGGCCAAGTGCGAGTCGGACTCGCACACGAAGGGTTCCGTACCATTATCGCAAAACACTGCAAAAAAATCACGTTTGTTGTATGGGAGCCCCCCTTAATTTATTTTATTTTAATTTAATAATTATTATTTTTTGAAGTGAATATACAACTAAATATTCTGTGAATATTTCAAGCGTCTACCTGTTGCCGTTATTAATATCGAGCAAAAAACAGCAAAAAAAACACGTTTGTTGTATGGGAGCCCCCCTTTCATATTTACTTTATACTGTTTTTAGTATTTGTTGTTATAGCGGCAACAGGAATACATCATTTGTGAAAATTTCAACTGTCTAACTATCACGGTTCATTAGATACAGCCTGGTGACAGACAGACAGGGGGCTGAGTCACCCGCGTCCGTAGGAGAGTTACCCTTATTGCTGTTACCCTACACGTGGTCCCCGGGTGGTGCTAATCAGGTGGCACTACTGGTGGTAGGCTTCGGCCGAAGGCTTGTGACCACCCACCGGGCAAAGACGTACCGCCAAGCGGCCTAGCCGTGTTCCGGTACGATGCTCGGTGTAGCCACTAGAGGAGTTGGGTCGAGATAGTTGTTCCACTGCATGCTGACCAGCCTGTCTCACACTGTTTTGGGCGTATCGGGAGACTAGTTGCGGAGGGTAGCGGGATCCGAGGCACGGTGCGCCGCTGGCCGACCGCAGGTAGTTGGGGGCCCAAGTAGTGTGCCAGCCACACACGAAAGGCTGCCCCGCCAACTGTCGAAAAATCCCGGAATGCACCATCGTGCTGGTTGGCGACCAGATGGGAGGGCCCGATGGCCATCTCCCACACACGAAAGGCTGCCCCGCCAACTGTCGAAAAATCCCGGAATGCACCATCGTGCTGGTTGGCGACCAGATGGGAGGGCCCGATGGCCATCTCCGGGGGGGCTCGGGCGTCCCCGCAGTCTCCGGACTAGTGCCCCAATGATGGCGTCCTTTCAGTGTGTGTCTGTAGGTTAGTAGCGTGGAACCTCATCTCACTTCCTTCTCCTCACCTTTCACTCTTAAATAAAAATGGCAGGTAGCAAAAAGAAAACTGGAGTAAAACAGCGGCTGCACCCCCTCCCTCACAAAGTGCACCTCACTAATATTAGAGGTCTGCACTCCAATCTCACCTCAGTCCACCATCATCTGGAGACTGAAAAGCCAGCACTGTTTATCCTTACGGAGACGCAGATAGGAAGTCCGTCTGACGTGTCGTACTTATCCTACCCAGTGTTTACCCTGGAGCACAATTTCAAACCACGTGCGGGTGTATGCATGTATGCCCGTGACGACACTTGCTATCGGCGTCTCCGTAACCTTGAAGACTCCAGGTTCTCAGTGCTGTGGGCTCTGGTGGACACAGGGCTGGATAAGATTATCTACGCCTGTGTCTACCGCTCGCACAGCGGCGATCAGGAGACGACCAGGCTCATGGAGTACCTCAGTGAGGCGGCTGATGCGGCACAGCAGCGGTATCCTTCCACCCAATTAGTGCTACTGGGGGATTTTAATGCCCACCACCAGGAGTGGCTCTTCCCATACCAGTGCACTGACCATGCTGGTCGAGAGATGCGCAAGCTTGCGCTAGCGCTAAATCTCACCCAGCTGGTCCAAGGGGCAACGAGGGTGCCAGATGTTGATTCGCACACAGCCAATTGCTTGGACCTTCTGCTGACAACAGATCCAGACAGATACTCAGTGTCGATATCTTCACCTTTAGGTAGTTCCGACCACTGTCTGGTGAAGTCTGTATCCGTCTACTCCCCGCCCGATCCCAGCCCAAGAGGCACCCGGCGGGTATGGCGGTACAAGTCAGCAGATTGGGATGGGATGCGATCTTTTTTCGCATGCTATCCTTGGCAGCCCACTTGCTTCTCTTCGGACGATCCATCGGCATGCGCTGACGCTGTGACTGATGTGTTGCGTCGGGGGATGGAGTACTATATTCCATTCTCTGACGTAGCAATGTCTAACGTCGACCGACCATGGTTTGGAGCCGAGTGTAACCACGCCAACGCAGTTAAACACAAGGCCTACCAGGCATGGGTTGACGCTCGAACGCGCAAAGCAAATGACGTGTGTCAGAAGAAGAGAGCCTTTAACACGGCTGCCAAGTCCTGCAAAAAGGTGATGCGAAGAGCACGGTTTGACCACATTAGCAGAATCGGGAACAAACTTGCTTCATACCCAGCGGGTAGCAAAGCGTTTTGGTCCCTGGCTAAATCGGTCGAATCAAATTTCTGTCGCCCCTCACTACCACCACTGCTGAAACCTGACGGGTCATTAGCCCACTCCGCTGAGGAGAAGGCAAACTTGTTTGCTTCCCTTTTTGCGGAATCTTCGCATCTGAATTCTGATGGCGCGCAGCCTCCTCCTTTTCCTGATGGATGTGTGACGAAAATGTCGGACATCCGCATCCATCAAAAGGACGTCCGTAGGGTGCTGCGTAGCCTTGATGTGAACAAAGCGAGTGGCCCTGATGGGATACCAGCAATTGTACTTAAAACCTGTGCGCCTGAATTGTCTCCGATCTTGACACGCCTGTATCGCCTTTCCATAGAGACTGGAAAAGTGCCGAAGGCTTGGAAGCAAGCCAACGTACAGCCCGTGCCCAAGAAGGGCAGTCGAGCTGACCCGGCCAACTACAGACCCATATCTGTAACGTCCATCCTCTGTAAGAGTATGGAACGTGTGCTCAACGGTAAGCTCCTGGCATACCTAGAAGCGAACGACATCCTCAGTGACCGACAATACGGCTTCCGCCGAAATCGGTCCACTGGGGATCTTCTAGCGTATGCCATTCACATCTGGAGTGAGGCCATCGAGAGACACGGGGAAGCGCTAGCCGTCTCCCTCGACATCTCGAAGGCTTTCGACAGGGTCTGGCACGAAAGCCTCATTGGTAAACTTCCTTCCTTCGGTCTGCCCAGTGGTCTGTGTGATTGGATTGCGGACTTCCTGAGGGATCGATCCATCCGAGTGGTTATCGACGGCTGCTAGTCCGGTCAGTTAGATATCAACGCCGGAGTCCCTCAGGGGTCAGTGCTCTCGGCAACATTATTCTTGCTGCACATTAATGATCTGCTAAAACCCGGCACCTTTGGGTATGCAGACGACAGCACAGTTGCTGAGAGATACGTGTCTAGCGCACGGGCTACTGGGCCTCAGATTCGGTCTCTCCGTGAGGCCATGGTTGAACGCTTGAACCTGTCCTTGAAGGCGGTCTCCGAATGGGGTGATGCCAATCTGGTCAGTTTTAATGCTGCTAAGACCCAGGCGTGTCTTTTTTCCGCTAAAAAGAGCCGATTCCACCCGGCTCCATCTTTCCGTGGTGTAACCGTGCCGTTGACGGACCATCTCGAACTTCTCGGGGTTACTTTGACATCGACCCTCAACTTCGGTCCATTCATTGAGGCGAAAGCTCAGTTAGCTGCAAAAAAGTTGGGGATTCTTGCAAAGGTGAGACGGTACTTCACGGCTGCACAGCTGCTCAACTTGTATAAAGCGCAAGTTCGGTCTTGCATGGAGTACTGCTCTCACCTTTGGGATGGATCAGCCAAATACCAGCTTGATGCACTTGAGTCGATTGACAGACGGGCCAAAAGGCTTATTGGCAACGATGCACTGGTCGCCTCAAAGCTCCAGAGCCTCGAACATCGACGCCGAGTTGCCAGCCTATCGGTTTTTTATCGGTTACATTTCGGGGAGTGTGCGACGGAACTGCACAATTTGATTCCACCTAGCCCTTTCCATCATCGGACTACAAGACGTACGGCCATGCGCCATCGGTACATGGTGGACATCCCTCCCATACGCACAAAGCGTTTTGCTAATACTTTCATTGTACGCACAGCTAAGGAGTGGAACTCCCTTCCGGAGTCTTTGTTCCCTGATAGCTACAACCTTGGGGTCTTTAAGTCAAGAGTGAATAGGTTTCTTCTAGGTAAGCGTGCTTCACCGTAGACCGCATCATCGCTTAACATCAGGCGAGATAGTGGTCAAACGCGAGCCTATAGATTATAAAAAAAAAAAAAAAAAAAGACAGACAGACAGACAGACGGACAGCGAAGTCTCAGTAATAGGGTCCCGTTTTTACCCTTTGGGTACGGAACCCTAAAAACCAACCAACCAGGTATAGTGATGTGAAATACCTAAAAATCAGGAAAATGCCGCATCAACCGTCTGGACGAAGAACTTATTGGAGGCCTGTCGAGGAAGCTGTTGCTACGGAGATTAGGACATCCAAAAATCGAGAAAACAACGCTTGCAAGCAATGCTACTCATGTAAGTACATAAATCCTATTATTGGATGTTATATTTTAACGCAATGTACCTACTACTCGAAAACATTTTATAACATAAGATATTGTACTTATTATAGACACTTTTACTATGTAAACTAAATAGGTGCTCAGGTAGGTACTCCTTAGTAAATTAATTGAAGTAGGTACATTATAATAGAGATAGAAAAACAAAAGCGTATCGATCTGGCGCAAATTTAGCGTGGTCGCTCATAGATAAACACGAAGACAAACATACATACCCAGTCTATTCAATTGTTGAAATGTCATTTCATTTGCCGTGACTGGATACTGAGCCAGGCAAAAATAAGGCAATGTTAAAGGTTTATGTCACGTTTCACTTTTTTGAACAAGTGTAAATCTAGTCAAATGTAAGTGAAGCCCAATTTTTTTCAAAATTGAACTTACTGCCAAGCGTTGTGTAAGAAATTCATTATAATAATCGGCTCGATAAAAAGGTTCAAAGTGCGAGTTAGCCTCGCGCACCGAGGATTTCGTAATGCCGCACACACGGCTTCATTTACCAAAATAATTAGTTGGTAATAATACTGAAGTTAAACAACAAAACCACCGGGAATTATTCGAACGAAATTATCATGTCGTTAGAATGAGGAGGAAAATTATTTAAAAACTATTGTACGCATACATTGACACAATATTATGTAGGTCGCAGTCAGTTTACCAACTGATAAGATATTAATCGTTTATTTTTATGTAGTTACAAATTTACACCTTTCGGATTTTTCCTTTTAACCTGGCGCTTCATCACCCCAGCCGCTCAAGGTAAAACACTGACCCATCCAAAAATGAACCTTGGTAATTGTTGTTTAATCGGCCGGCTTCACCACGCCGGCTGCTCAAGGAAAAAAAATACAACGGGGTTATAGAAGTTTTCACCTAAAAATAAATTTTGTATGACATTTGATAACAAAACAAAGCAGAAGCAATTTCGTTTTCTCTTCTGTGACCATACAAAGAAGACCAAAGTTACCCGAGCCCATATTATTCCGTTTCTGCACGAGAATTTTCAAAATCTGTCCTCAATTGACAGAGATATGTCAATTGTGGACTGATTTTGAAAATTATTTTTTTGTTTGAAAGAGTATGTTCCAAAATTGGTTCCATTTTAATTTGGTGAAGATCTGATGAAGAACTTCGAAGATATACAACAGAAATCTTCAACAAATAACGGCAAATCTCTCGGGATTGCTACAATCTCTGTCTCAACTCTGTTTATTGTTTATACCATTTCATAACATAACATACGCCAGTACGCTCTAAATGGGTACACAGATGTGTTATTGGTACACTCTCATTTGATCGGTTATGTTCAGTTTTATAATATTCGGGTAATCTATTCTGGCATTATAGAAACATGCCTATATTTTAGGTACAACTAAAAATCTTTTTTATAAAATAATACTACTGCCTTCCAAATAAAAAACCTACAAAGTGAAACATAACTTTATTTTATGAATCGGTGTCCATAACGCAAAAAACTGGTACCTACCAAAGACACCGACTTCCAAAAATAAGGTTATTTTTCACTTTGTAGTTTTTTTTTATTTGGAAGTCGGTAGTATTTTTTTGTAAAAAAGATTTTATTTTTTTTTGTAATTCCCATCCGAGTGCGCATTTTTCACCTCTTTAGGTAAATTATAATGTTATTGATTCCACAAAAATGTTCGTATCCTTACCATTCGCGCTCGCTTATCATAATAAGGAAAATGTGGTCTTTCTACGACTGTTTGTCATAACATACTCACACCTTTTTACCTTCGGGGGTGGGCAGAAACTATAAAACGCTATTTTCTACTATCCTTATATACTCCAATTGCATCGTATACGGTTATAAAATCATGGTCTCTTTCTGAAAAAATCATCAGTAAGGTCATCGTATGTCCTTCTAGCTACGGCGTCCTGTCGCGGCGCTTCCATTCTATGTATATCAGCGAAGTGTATTTGTTATATATTTTAACATGTTTCAACCCACGGCTTCGCCCACGTTACAATATTTTTACTATCCCAAGGGGATAGATTACCAGAATACACACAATCCTATGTCTTTCCCAGGGTCTCAAACTATCCTCATTCCAAATTTCATCTAAACCAGTTCAACGGTGTAATCGCGAAAAGGTAACTGACAGACAGATAGACAGAGATACTTTCGCTTTTATAATATTATTATGGATTATAGTTCTCGCCAAACTTCTTGGCCGCCCTGAAGTTGGCTTTCTATGCGCAAGGCACAGATCGGTGCTGTTTTTTATGAGATTAACTACTGCCCAGCCTTTGTAGCCAACTTCAGGGCGGCCAAGAAGTTTGGCGAGGACTATAGTATAGTGCTATTTTGTAGATATTTTACCGTTATCACTTAGGTTTAGTGAGCTCAAAGTGAGCGGTCAATCTCTGCGTCGGCAGTTAGAATAAGAGCTAACTTCGAGTTCTCTTCACCCAAGTTTTTACGGTGAGATGTCTAAAGAATCGATCGGCATGTGTCATCTCGATCGAGTTGTAAACGGTCTGGCGTACTCGATAAGTAGGCCGGGCAAATTCGGTTTGATTCTTGCACTAATTTTTTCTTGAATTTGGCTCTTCTAATAATAACTAAAAATTAAACCGCCATCCAAAGCAAAATACTACAAAGTGAAAAATAATTCTCTTTTCCGAAGTCGGTGTTTTTTTTTACTTATTGTTTTTAATTTTTCGAAACAGACTTCGAAAAATAATGTCTTTTTTTGCTTTGTAGTGTTTTGCTTTGGAAGTCGGTTTATTTTTTTGTAATTTTTCTCTTTTTAGTTTTAGTAGATACCTCAAATTACCATAAAAAGTTTAATGACAGAGTACATCCTACGACGATTCCAATAAGCCCAAACATGATTGGGATATTTTGTTTTATTTCGGAGTTCCAGTGCCTTCCTTCCGGCTTCATCATCAGATCAGTTCGATGGTACCATTTTCAAATGTACCAATTTTTTATAAGTATTTACTTCATCATAGTCGGTTAACTATTCGAGATATCTTATACCCCTGACAAACTTAACACAAACTAATACTTTCTGATTGCAAATGCTTTTATTGTTGATGAAAATACCAAAATCGCTATACGTAAGCCTATTGGTTTTACTTATAGCCTATAGTCTTATATTTAAAGGATTCCCTCGGCTTCTCCAGGATCCCATCTTCAGATCCTGACTTGATGACTATGGGGCCACCTGGGATACTTCTATCTGGGAAGTATCCCAGGGTGGTATGTATTACCATTTCAAAAATAAAATTAAGAAATCCAAATCGGTCTAGGCGTCTTTGACTAATCGGGTAACATACATAAAAAAAATAAAAAAGAGATTCCAACGAATTGAGAACCTCCTCCTTTTTTAAAGTCGGTTGATAAACATTTTCTATGATTCAGTCAAGGTACAAAAACGCGTTTTATTAATAAAATAATACCAGTCTGTCACTGTCCCATTGCAGGCCTCTTCTCATACAGAGAAGGCACGAGCATTAATTAGCGATTTCAAAGTTATTCCTTTTTTCTCAGGATGTTTTCCTTCATCGATGTCAGCAATGTTCAAGATAAACTTAGAAAGTTTATTATGAATTGAAATAGGAACCTGGTTTGAACCCACGACCACAAGCATGAGAGATGAAGTCTTAGCCACTGGACAGCCACGTCAGTTTAAGATAAGGGTCAAGGAAAAATAAGTCACCATGTTTTTGTAACAATCTGTAAAGGCAAGATAAAAATAGCATACGCTGCCACACACTTTAGTATTGTTATTTTCCTGGACTAATTTCAATGTGCTAAATTTGTAGTCTCTCGTAGCTACGTTTACGTTTACGTTTTTTCTCAGGACGTTTTATGTTCTATTTTTTTATCTGTATATTCTAAGAAGCATCTATTGTAAGTACCAATTTCTTTTTATCCAAATAAATAAGGCACTTAAATCTCATAGTGATCGTGTCACTAATAATGTAATACAAAAAGAATAATTACACAAGAACAGATCTCTGAGGAATACCGAATGAGCCTGTGCTATGTGGTTTGCTTTGATTTTCTCCGATTATCACTTTGATTAAGAGACCTATTCTTTAGGTGTGATTCAATTATTTTGTGTGCCTGATACACCTATGGTGCTAAACTTTTGTATCTGGTTTTTTTTTATTTTATTTTTTTGGCTCTACGACCAAGACAGATATGGATCATATTTACATCCCTATAACACCAAAAGTTGGGACTAAACCAGAGAGCCATTAAAATACCGATATATTTACTTTTCAACGAACACCATGTCATTTTTAAGGTTCCAAAGGGTAAAAGTGGGACCCTATTACTAAGACTCCACGATCCGTCTGTCTGTCTGTCTGTCCGTGTGTCACCAGACTATATCTCATGAACTGTGATAGCTAGACAGTCGATATTTTCACAAATGATGTATTTCTGTTGCCGCTATAAAAACAAATACTAAAAACAGAATAAAATAAATATTTAAGTGGGGCTCCCATACAACAAACGTGTTTTTTTTGCTTTTTTTTGCGATAGTGGTACGGAACCCTTCGTGCGCGAGTCCGACTCGCACTTGGCCCGTTTTTTTTATTGAATGATAAGCTGCTGCTGGTGGCTCCGCCCGCGTGCAATGAGTGCTTTTTCCAATATCTTCATCTTCTATAACACTGTAAAGTTTAATACTGATCCTGTTAGTCGTTTTTGCGTGAAAGAGCAACAAACATCCTTCCTCATAACCTTTCACATGTATAATATTAGGTAGATATCGGCCAAAATCATTCGATGTTGCCATGCTCACGTTATAAAAGGGGAACGGTATTCACTATAAACACCACAAAACCGCAAAAATTGAGAAAAACCACTTATTTAGGTACCACGTTATGTGCATAAACACTTTTAATGAACACCTAATAAAGTTTATCCAATTATCCCGTACTCGGCCGTATGTATTTTTCCTTTACCTAATCCATAATATTGCTAAGTATTCCTTGTTTTTGGGCTAATAAAGCTGAGTCATGTAATGTAATATGTTGAAATAAGGCGGACTAATATAGATACGCTGCTTACACGATAATGTACATTTGGTAAGGCTCGTATTCAATAATTCTATACGTCTTGCTCTAGTTAGGTACATACTTATAAAGGGTCTTTCAACAAGGACGGGTCGATGTTAAAATTGAATAAAACAAGATGTGTGTGAGATATTAACGAAATTTATTTTTAAGCTATTGCATAGCTTCTATCGCGGGCCTTGAGCGCGGGGACCGAATCCAGAAATTCCGTAACGAAAAAAAACCTCACGCTCCCCACTCCGACGGGCAAGGAGGTGTGGCTTGAAGGCCGTGCATCGTCTAACGTCGTTTCAGTTCGGCAGTCTTCGACACGGCGTTGTGTGCGATTAGACGTATTGTACGACTCTACGAAACTTGTTTTTGGTGTATAGATAATGCACATGAATGCCGCGCAGAGAAAGTATATATGATATTATATCTATATAAATGTACATCGCGCGAAATTCGATAATCACTTCTTAATATTGTTTTGGTGTGTCATTACACTATTTATACCTAATTATTTATACTTATTATTTATACCTAGATATTTTTTTTTATAAATGAATATTGTTTTGGTGTGTCATTACACTATTTATACCTAATTATTTATACCTATTATTTATACCTAGATATTTTCGTTTAATAAACAATATTAACTTTTTTTATTTATTTAATAATAGAAAAATTTGTTTTCTTATCGCTCAAAAAGTGTAACTTGAATTAATATCAAAGAAAAAGCAATACTGCATGAATAAAATAAATAAATAAAAAAAAAATTATAATTGCATAACTTGATACAAAATGCTATGCAATAGCTTTACCGCGGCAGTCCCCGAGTGCCACACGTCTTTTTTTTATTTAAAAGGCACATTTATGCCAATTATGGATGGAATATGACATCGTTCAAATGTCCGCCGCGGCTTCGTATGGTGGCACGAATCCGAGAGGTCCAATTTTTAATGACTCTGCTGCATAGATCCGGCTGAATCCGAGCGATGGCCTGCGTTATGTTGGCTTTCAGGGCAGCGGTTGAATGTGGTTTATTGGCATAGACCTGCGACTTCAGAAAACCCCACAAAAAAAAGTCTAGCGGAACTCTAACTCTACCCTCAAACCGTTCGCAGAATGTCGATTGTGTCGTTCGCTGTGTGGCAAGTAGCGCCATCTTGCTGGAACCACATGTCGTTCACGTCCATATTGTTCAATTCAAGCCAAAAGAAATTGTTTATCATTGATCTGTAGCGCTCGCTCGATCTATGCAGCAGAGTCATTAAAAATTGGACCTCTCGGATTCGTGCCACTATACGAAGCCGCGGCGGACATTTGAAAGATGTCATATTCCATCCATAATTGGCATAAATGGGCCTTTTAAATAAAAAATAAATTTCGTTAATATCTCACACACATCTTGTTTTATTCAATTTTAACATCGACCCGTCCTTGTTGAAAGACCCTTTATAACATCACGCCTGCAGTACACCCACATTTCAGCAACTTTGTTAACACATGTAATTGGGGGCTAGCCTATTCCATTAACCGGTCACAAAATGCATGAATGTGATCATGTGTGCACCGATGTATAAATACGGATACAACGCTTATTTGTTTAATTGTAGAATAGAAACCTTTAACAACCTTTTGTATCTAGATGTATTGATATATGAACATTTGTATCTGTTAGACAGTAATTTAAATGTATCCTATGATTACAACATACATATATGTACCCGTGTATGTAACCATGGACTGTATGTTATATTTAAGGACATACAGCTTAGCAAAAAAGAGTCTGACGTGGTGACAGTTGGAACTAAATATAAAACTAACTAGTTAACTAAAATAACCTACCTATTACTTGCTTATTATTACCTATTAGTACTAAGAGTAGTTGGAGTAACTAAAAATTTAATAACAAGTATCAAAAACTGTTGAACTGTTGATTTCGGGGTATACAGGTGCGATAGTGGCGACCTCATTTATTCCACACTCTTTTTTGCCAAGCTGTACACGATTTAATAATTGGCATACAATATAATAATAGCAAATGTGATAAAATTGATAAAAACATGGATATAATTTGACAAATAAGGATACATTTTTATGATAATTAAAATTGATGTAGGTTGCATTAAAACATTGCCGGACTCGTTAGTAAATCTGACGCTCTCTCAGTCTGTTTCAGAGCTTTCCGACCGGGATATAGACGTCATATGCATTTCAGAGCATTTTATGATGGCTGGCAGTGAGAATCAGCTGCACTTACCTTATTATAGTTTAGCTGCGTGTTATAGTTATAGTAGACTGGCAAGCAAGCGAGAGGGTGCATGTATCCCCATTAAGCATGGTATTCAATGGAAAGGATTGACCAACGTAGCAAAAATGTCATAGCAGGGTATATTCGAGTGTTAGTAGCCGTTAAATTGGCTGACTATATCATTACATGTGAGTGTATTTATAGAGTTCCTAACTCAAATAACATCAATTTAAAAAAAAAAAACTCTAATTGTACATTACTGCAGCGGCCAGCAAAAGAGGCATTGATGGACGAACGTGTAAATGCATATACACATACGTAAGTCCATCAATTATTTTCCACATAACCTTTGATAATTCAAAAGTTTGTTATTTTCGCTGGGTGGATACCTTATGTGAATTCAACGCTATGTACAAAAATGCTAACAGTTTAGAGTTATGCAATAGGCATAAAGTAGGTATTTCCTATTATTTCGTGTTATAACAATAATATAAAATTTACTTAAATTTAAATAATTGACTGTTTCTTTATTAGTACTATCTAAACTTTCTATTAGTGAAAATGCTAACAGATACGTACTGTGGAACAATGGAAAACTGAAAATGGCTCGTAACTCTTTCAATTAAAGATTTAAGTTTTCAAATCATTTCCTATATGTATAAAGGGATTAGTTATACGTTACAACAAAAGTTCTAACAACTAAGTATAATGCTGCACAGGTTATTTTATTTTTACATTGTGATTTGCGATATATTGAATTTATGTTTATAAATTTGCGCCTACATATTCGAAATAATAAACTCTGCCACCATACAAAAGTTTAAACACTTATGTGCTATGCTAGTTTAGTTAATAAAATACAATTGGGTATTGCGGGGCGCGGTGTAGGTATGTACGATCAGTATAAATTCTTCGAACCATACAGACCACAGAGGCCCACATCATAAACGGACTCTTCTAATGATTTTTAGAAAAACATTAGCGCGCAAATTCTTATTTCAAACTGGCGTCTAGTATCTGACAGATCGTTCACTGTTATTTTGCCTATGAATGCAACCTTATTGCTACGATCATAAAGATCACTAAAATAAATAATCTGGCATGTGTTATACAAGCCTTCCCCGTGCGAATCGAATAAATATTAAAATTATGTCTGGTACTGTACGACTGCCCCATATAAGAACGCAGTAGGTGACGTATTTTTTTTTATAATGGTTTTATACCCTGATAAGATCTAATACCCTGAAAAGTCCAAGCAAATGCCTTTTCCAGACAGATGACTTTAGAAATATCAAACATCTTAAAACCAGTGCAACTGTCGCATAACTAAATTGACTACATCGCTGGTCCTAAGACCTAATAAAATAAAGGCAGTGTTACCCACTAAGCCTAAGTGGATGACACTGTAAGCATGATATGATGTATGCTTATACAAATCGATGTATTTATGTTTGTAAAATATTACCTACTCATGTTTTTTATTCAGAATCAATATAGTAGCAACCTTAGTGAGTCCGGCAAGTTTAAGTGTCAATTTTGTGATACGCTTACCAAGATTTAGAACATTTTTTATTTTAAAGGTAGATAAATTTTACATAATCGTGTCTATTGCGCCCTATCTATTAGTTTTTAAACTCTATTATAACGAAAAATCGGCACCACGTGACCTTACCACACGATTGCTGTACATCAAAACCTAGTAAATGCCATAAAATATTATATTCCAGGATAGCGCAAACATATTATTTGAATTAGCCCATGCAATGTCATCTTATGTTAGGTAACTAAACGACAAAAATTAAATAAGCGAGTACTAAACAAGGCTTACGCGTGAACTGTACGTAATAACACAAATGATATTAATGGTGTCCTAAATCTATTAAATATTTTACATATCTCTAAACAAGATAATTCAATAGCTATTAAGTACCGGACATTTGCAAATTTAAGGTGTTTTTACAATTTGGAGGGACTTTCCTATTGTAAATAATGATAAAATTTATTAATTAAAGCACCAAATCACAATTCAAATTATAAATTTCCTGGTTAAAATTACATAGTCCATCGCACCATATTAAAACTCATTAAATTAATATAAATAAGATTATCAGGGTATAAAACCATTATAAAAATATGTCACCTACTGCGTTCTTATATGCGGGGCAGTCGTGCAGTACCAGACATAATTTTAATATTTATTCGATTCGCACGGGGAAGGCTTGTATAACACATGCCAGATTATTTATTTTAGTGATCTTTATGATCGTAGCAATAAGGTTGCATTCATAGGCAAAATAACAGTGAACGAACTGTCAGATTCTAGACGCCAGTTTGAAATAAGAATTTGCGCGGTAATGTTTTTCTAAAAATCATTAGAAGAGTCCGTTTATGATGTGGGCCTCTGTGGTCTGTATGGTTCGAAGAATTTATACTGATCGTACATACCTACACCGCGCCCCACAATACCCAAATTGTATTTGATTTATTAAACTAGCATAGCACATAAGTGTTTAAACTTTTGTATGGTGGCAGAGTTTATTATTTCGAATAGTATATATATATAATTGTAGGCGCAAATTTATAAACATAAATTCAATATTTCGCAAATCACAATGTAAAAATACAATAAACCGTGCAGCATTATACTTAGTTGTTAGAACTTTTGTTGTAACGTATAACTAATCCCTTTATACATATAGGAAATGATTTGAAAACTTAAATCTTTAATTGAAAGAGTTACGAGCCATTTTCAGTTTTCCATTGTTCCACAGTACGTATCTGTTAGCATTTTCACTAATAGAAAGTTTAGATAGTACTAATAAAGAAACAGTCAATTATTTAAATTTAAATTTTATAATATTGTTATAACAAGAAATAATAGGAAATACCTACTTTATGCCTATTGCATAACTCTAAACTGTTAGCATTTTTGTACATAGCGTTGAATTCACATAAGGTATCCACCCAGCGAAAATAAAAAACTTTTGAATTATCAAAGGGCATATTCTTCTGGCCACTGGACTAACACGACAGATATGAGTTTTCTTTGTAATTTATTTGGCCGCTAAACATGACCAATATAGATTTTCATACAACTTTTGCCGGCCGCTGCTCGCATGTATTTGGCCAGTTTCGATTTATGCCGAAGAAGGTTGTCAAAATAATGCTCAAATTTCTAAGCATGTTTGAGAAAAATATTTATCCCAACAACGATGTAAGAATATAGTAATAGCTGGTGATTACAACATTGACATTTTAAGGCGAACTAAGAAGTCAACCGAATTTGAATGTTTTTTTTTTCACATTATCAGCCTTTTTTTATATATCTCTCTGCTGGGACACAGGCCTCCTCTCTTTGATAGGGAATGGGTCGTAATCCAACGCGGGCCCAGTGCGGCTTGGTGCATGTCACATGTCTTCGAATTTTTGTTTCTAGGACATGCCGGTTTCCTCACGATGTTTTCCTTCACCGTTTTAAGAGCAGTGGTGATGAAATATTTTACACAAAGTAAAGCGCCTGCCTGGGTTCAAACTCACGACCTACAACTTGTAAGGTGCGGCCGCTACCACTGGGCCACCACTGCTTCTTGCTTCTTTCAAATTTTAATTCTAAACTCGGCCTGCGAGCGAAACATGTATAGATAATTTTGCGCATAGTTTTGATAAGTGTTGTGGAGCTGAAATATTGGAGTTTGCGCTATCCGATCATACAGCACTATTGTTAAAGTTTCCCGTTAAAAAAAGGATGCTCCTAAATACCTCTTAACGTAAATGTACACAAGACTACAGTCAGGCAAACATTGAAACATTCAAGACTTGTCTAGGCAGTCCATTCTTCTCAGATATTTATGAAATAGACGATCCTAATCCAGCTTACAACTGTTTTATCGAATCTTTCCAACCATTTTACGAATTATGTTTCCCCAATGAAATCGTTAAAATAAACATTATTAAAAAACCTACATGGGTTTCATGATTTGTTCGGATCGGATCTCGGATCCCCCCGATCTGATCGCCCGCTGGTGATTTTTTATTATTGCCTTTCTGATCCACTATAAACTTTGACATTCCGGTCTGATCCACTTACTCTTTTTGACAGATAAGTACAGTCAAGAGAAAAACTTGTAGCAAAAACAAAAGGAAACTTTTTTTGGAATACTGGTTAAAATCAAGTCAAGATACATTAAAAAAAAACCTTTTTGGTGTCTTTGGTACCCTTTGTTTAAAAGTTATTTTACGTTTTACAGTGTTTTTTTGGAAGTCGGTTTGTTTTTTTGTTAAAATGATTTTTATTTATCTCTTTTTAGTTTTGATAGGTACTTCCAAATCCATAAAATTCATACATAGCTAAAGTACATCTCATGACGATTGCAATAAGCCCATACACGACTAGGATACAATGTT
Source organism: Anorthoa munda (assembly GCA_945859665.1). NCBI lineage: Eukaryota > Metazoa > Arthropoda > Insecta > Lepidoptera > Noctuidae > Anorthoa > Anorthoa munda. The sequence goes on along the minus strand of OX243895.1, from coordinate 34,207,806 downwards.
TTATTTCGGAATACCAGTGCCTACCTGCCGGCTTCATCATCAGATCAGTTCGATGGTACCATTTTCATCAGCACTATGTATTTGCTTCATCATAGTCGTTAAACTATTCGAGATATCTTATAACCCATGACATACTTAGCATTAAGGAATTCTATTGGCAATCTGTGGTCTTCTTCACCAGTTCCACTTCACCAAATTTTACTTCCTGAGTGCAGATGATTGCATTGTTGGTAATAATACCAAAATCACTATATGAATGCCTATAATATTTGAGGAGTTCCCTCGATTTCTCCAAGATCCCATCATCAGATCCTGACCTGATGACTATGGGACCAACTGGGAAGTATACCCTTTCAAACAAAAGAAGAATTTTCCAAATCGGTCCAGGCGTCTTACAGTAACCGGGGAACACACATAAAAAAAAAAACAAGAAGTCGGTTAAAAATACTCAAAATTACTCAAAGGAATTATTAATCTAACTCAAAAAGCGCAAAACGAATACAATATTAAAACCTCTGTTGTTTTAATCCGATTCGGCAATATGGACATTGAAATGGAGTGTCAATTAGCAGAGAAAATAGAAATTACCATTGTATTAATTATTAAAATTACGTGTAAATTGATATAAAATGAGCATAAACTGCACTGCCTTCCTGTTCTAATAGCTAGAGCTTTAGACTTTCATTCCGGAGGTCTCATGGGATCAATTTCCACGGGTTATATTTCCAAATAGTGGAAGAACACTTTGCTTTAAATTTCTGAATCCTATTACTGACACGATAGAAAATTAATACAGGATGGCGATGGCAATGTCACGTTGTATTGGGATCGGTCTATTATCACTGACAGGTCTATTGTTGCCAATAAGCCTGACATAGTGGTGATAGACCGACTAGAGCGTCGCGCAATGATTGTTGATATAGCGATCCCCCATGACGAGAACCTCGTGAAGGCTGAGAGAGATAAGAAAAGCAAATATCTTGATCTGGCTCGCGAGGTTGTCGACATGTGGGATGTGAATACAGCAGTCATTGTGCCGATAGTCGTTACGGCCAATGGCATAATAGCCAAGAGCCTCGACGAACATCTGAGGTGGCTCTCGTTGGGCAGCTAGATCAAGGTCTTGATCCAGAAAGCGGTACTCCTGGACACGGCGCGTATCGTTAGGAGGTTCCTCTCTCAGGAGCCCTGACCACCGGTAGCTTGGACTCTGTTCCCGATACCGGTGGGCTACTATTTTTTTTATTTTTTAATGTTTTTTTTTACAAACAAACATACAAACAAAAAAAACTTTCCTCTTTATAATATTATATTATACTAGCTGTTGCCCGCGGCTTCGCTCCCGTGGGCCACCCCACCGGACCCGTTTTCGGGATAAAAAAATAGCCTATGTCACTCGGGAATAATATAGCTTTCTATTGGTGAAAGAATTTTTCAAATCGGTCCAGTAGTTTCGGAGCCTATTCGGTACAAACAAACAAACAAACAAACAAAAAAATATTTTCTCTTTATAATATTATTAGTATTAGTATAGATTAGTATAGATTTATAATTATAAGATTTAAAAATGTAAAAAGTATGTACATAAATGAATAATGGAAATATATATCTATACATACATATCTATATCTATACTAATAATATAATATAATATTATAAAGAGGAAAGATTTTTTTGTTTGTTTGTCTATTTGTTTGTTTGTTTGTTTGTACCGAATAGGCTCCGAAACTACTGGACCGATTTAAAAAATTCTTTCACCAATAGAAAGCTACGTTATTCTTGAGTAACATAGGCTATTTTTTGATCCTGAAAACGGGTCCTGTGAGGGAACAGCTAGTTAATACGTTTTGCCAATTTTGATGATTCATACGCCAATCGATTCGTCTTAACCCCGCGAGTGTCATTGGCTACACTAAAATTGGAAAATAGAAAAATTGCGGACTTTGGGCGCCATATTGCGGAGGAAAAAATAAAGGGTTTTAAGAGGTGATTTCAAAAATATATAACACTTATATGTTTAAATGTACCTAAATCTTAAAAAGATAACTAAAAAGTTATAAATAAAAAAAGTTAATTAAAAAATCTAAAACCCCGACTGCTTTAAAAGCGAACTAAAAAGACTTAAACAAGGAGAAAATCATGCTGTGCAGTCTCCTTGTTTAAGTCTTTTTAGTTCGCTTTTAAAGCAGTCGGGGTTTTAGATTTTTTGAATTAACTTTTTTTTTAAACTACTTAACTAATGAAGCGGTTTGAAGTGATCAAACTTAATCGTGAGTGAACACATCCTAATTGATATCCACAAGAAAAACACTTTTTTTTCTTCGCAATTTCCAGGTGAAACAATCATTAAAGTCGAAAATCGAAGTTTCCTCATTAAGCAGTATGTGTTTATGTGAAATAAGTGCATGACATCAAAACTATTAAAAAGATTTCAGTTGAGTGAGCCAAACGATTACTGGTTGGGGGCCGCAAACTGGGTGACTTACCATATAATGTAGAAGTTTGTAGTACCGTTGAATGTACTAATGAAAAGGAAGAGGGAAAGCCAAGGGGAAGTCTAGTGGACTCCTTATTGTAATTTTTTTTGTTTTCCGTAAGATTTATTTATTTATTTATTTCAACCTTATCACATAAAATCTTTACAGGATTACACCCAATACGATAAATGCGCTTATCCTAGGTTACTTCCCATCCGTAACTACAATAAATCTAATCTATAACATAACAGTATTTAACTATAACAAATTTTAAACAATGCACTCCTTGTGAATTCACCCAGAGTACAGCAGAATAGGTCCGTCTCAATAGCCACGAGGTTGAGCGTGCGGAGTGCACGCGTCAGCGGCGCCTCTCTTAAAAGGTTGGGTCAACAGCGCGGCTCAACTTGCTAGCTCGGCCGCGAAATATATGAGGTAACCCTCAACTCATTGTTTCCTACCATACCTAAAATAAATAAAGTAGGATAGATTAAGGGATAAAATGGGTAAATACCGTAATATCTCATATATAAATACCTAATAAATTTGTTTTGTACCTTTTCCAGCATGAGACTATAATTAGCTTCATGTGGAGACCAGATGACTGCGTTACATTCTAGCTAGCTCCTAACAAATGCGTTATATAAAGCTATAATGGCTTTCAAATTCGTGAACCCTCGGACCGATGATGGCTAAAAATAAATCGTTACTACAATTTCTGCGGAAAACAAGTAATTAATATTAAATAATTTTTACCTGTTACTATCGGGCATTCAGTATTAACAGGAAAATATCATGTGGCACAGCTAACTATTTAAAGCGTCGTGTCTACAGAAAACTGGCAGTTCAATTTCATATTCAACGAGCGTACGCCAAGAGTATAATATTCTGAAATACAAGATGTGCACGCGTGTGATCTCATTGTTGGTACTGCAGATGGCGGTTGCATACTGCTTCAACTGGGGTGAGGAAAAGAGTCGTAAACTATAGTATTATTGTTTGTTCATTTTCTTTTGATTTGATTTTTAATTTAATTTGATTTTTAATTTCCTTTTGGTATCAAAAGCTTCAATTTTAAAGCTTACCAGAGTCGTAATCATTTTACTTCCAAAACGAGTAAATGCTTAATACTAGGTTACAATTGGTTTAATTACCTAATTTAAAATTTCAATACCTGGGCGACCGAGCTCTGCTCGCGTGAAAATAGAGACACCATTTTTTTCCAGAAAATCGATTTTCCCAGATATCAGTCCTAGCTAAATCGATTTTGCACCCCCGAAAACCCCTATATCGCAAATTTTGCCGAAATCGTTTGAGCCATTTTGGAGAACGTTAAAAATAAAAATAAAATGAAAGAAAAGGAAGGTTAGTATTAAAAATATAATATATGTCACGTCGAGGTACCTATAGATTATAGGACCACCATCATCCACTCCAATCCTTAGTGACAATACCGTCATTCTTCATAGGAACGGGTGAACTTCAATAACACACATCACTGATTGAAACTCGAAAGTATTTATTTGACTTAGTTACAATGAGTTTTCAGTCGACCTTTAAGCTACACGATGTGGATGCTATGTCACAAATCCCTTGCCGTCCCTTAGAGAAGACATAGCAAGAAACCCTAGGACACTCTTTTAAATCTTTTTCACTTTATGACACAATCACTTTATGACAATTAGCGTTAGATGTTTATTAGGTTTTCAAACATCTAATCAATCAGATTTAGTAAACAGTTATTATTTTTACACACACAGTACGCGTGATGCGCGTTCTAAGTAGGCGGAACCTCCATATGGTTTTTGTTTAGACACTAATTACTTGGATAGTTGAATAAAGCTAGAAAACAATACTAAAATGCTGCTCAGTTAATTATTTTTACATTAAATAACCCCAATACTCACAAATACAAAGTTGTTTGTAGATTATTATTAAAAAAGTCATCTCATCATAAAACTATCCAAGTTTCCAGTGATCTGAATATCTTATTAATTAGGTTTTTCATTATTACATAGCTGTTTAAAATAGTCTTATGACTTTTTTGTATTTAATCATTTACTCAAATTTGTTTAGTTCTCGTATTAAATTATTAAATCTAGTTATTGGTCATAGAAATTATAACATCCGCCATTGTTGACAACTTTACGTAATAAAAATAATATTAGGTCATAATCAAACACATTTACTTCGTCAAATGTGCAATAGTTAAAATGAGAACAAATCTAAAAGTCCTACAATAAGTGTTCCCGTTTTATTTAAACATCTCGTATTAATTAAACATTGAAACTAGCGTATTCAAATGACCTCCATTCAAACAGATCAATCATTGATTCCACAATATAATAGATGGCGCTGAACCCAAAACCCAACTTAAATAGACATTGAAATATTTCTAATGTTATTAAAAATTATTAATTAGGATAATGAATTAGCAAATTCACGCCTACGCGGCGACATATACATTGTACAAATATTGCTCTTTTAATAAGGTTGGGATAGGATTATGGATTTGTTCTGAACATAATTTTTTGAATCGTGAATCGTTCATTTAAGACTAATAACATTTTAAATATAAGAACCAAACCCATCTCGTATGTATGTTAAGGAACATTACGATTTTTGACATTTAATCAGGAATCAGAAATTCAGAAGCCGAAACTTGAGTGAAACCGTAGAAAGTAGGACGCAGATTTGAGACGGAAACCTCAACGCGCGAGTTATTTTATTTATTTATTCTTTAAAACTTTATGCAATACAAAATATTATACAAAGGGACTGCTTTAATTCTACATACATACTGTATAAAGGTCGATTTATAAATTGGGTATATCAGTTTAAGAACGTGTCAAAGCCTACTTTAGCGCCACATTTCGCCAGGTTTTCAGGCTAAAGTATAGGTTGAAAAATACTCAACTCTTTCTTAACCTTAAATAATTAATTCAGAAATCGACACTAACTCGACTTAGGAGTGCCGTGGAGACATACCTATGGTTTTTAAAGTTCTGAACGTTTATGGGGATAACGGAAACCCTACTCACGAGTCTGTATGACAAACACAGATTTTTTTTTCTAAGTTAACAAAACATCAGAATATAAGTTTTTAAACTGTCATGGTCACTAACATTAACATTAGAAACGGGATATTTACCATGTTTACTGTTTGTTGTAAGTTTCCGATATTTCGGTGCTGTTGCAAGCACCATGATCACAACAAACAGTAAACATGGTAAATATCCTTTTCTAATGTTTCTAATGTTAATGTTAAAACATCAGAATCTTTGTTTTGGCATAGCGATAAACATCATCATACTAATCCTCGTATTTTAATGTTGATTCGTTTAAAATTAATTTTTAAAGCGATTGATTTTTAATAAAATCGCAAGAAATCCATTTGTAATTTAAAACTAGATCTATCGATATAATTATAGTCAAGTGCGAGTAGGAAGTACATAAAGAAGGTCAACTCCTATGTTTTTCATGAAGTGCAGATATTGGACGTAAAAAAGGTGGCATTCAATAAACTGACACAAATGTCAGTTTATTAAATTTTAATCTCATATTTGATTTAATTTTATAATCTTTGACAATAATGTAAAAAAAAGCGTCAAAATTACAGATAACCACAGCTTACACAGTATCGAGTGAACACACTCTAAATAGATAAATAATTGGTTAAAGTTATGAAAAGACTAGCTTCTGACCGCGTGTGTTCTTCGATCCCAAGGGAACACACACACTACCGAGATCATATCAATAATAGTTTTCTCAGCGCACGTCAAATAATGAATTTTATATGCAACATTTTGCAACTTTGGGTTACATTATTGCAATTTTCATAAGGATCTCAATTTTTTTTTTTAATAGATTGTTGCTTACGTTACTCAGGAATAATGAAGCCTTCAATAGGTGAAAGAATTTTTTAAATCAGTCCTGTAGTATCGGAGCCTATTCGGTACAAACAAACAATCAAACAAAAAAATGCTTCCTCTATAATATATTGGCATAGATACCGAAACCATACTTATGAGTCGGCGCAGTATGTCGAAGGCAAGCGATGAGATTATGATCCTAAGATCTTATAGCAGACTATATTTTGATAGATTAGGTTATTATTTGAATTTAAATTTCATAAACAAACTGTTTGTACACAGTATAACAACAGGTACCGAAACTCCGTTGCCGCGAAAAATCGCGCCTCGGTGGACAAAGCTCCGACAGGATCCCATGGCGACATGGAGAGAGCGACTGTCGCAATCCAGCGTTATGCACGTCACAATTGCGGCGATAAAGCCCCTCTTTGAGTGGCTTGAAAGGCACCACGGCGTCCTCATCTTCCGCCTGACGTAGGTCCTCACCGAACACGGCTGTTTCAGTAGGTTCCAGTTCAGGATAAAATGGGAGGAAACGTCCGGGTGTCACCATTGTGTGGATCGCCATGGTGGACATGGTGGAGCATACGGTGAAGGTCTGCCCAGCTTAGGTGGAGCACTGCCGTGTCGTCGTGGAGGCGATTGGTGGTAGCGACCTTTTGCGTCCCGCCCTGGTCCAGGCCACGAAACGGAGCGAGAGGGCATGGAAAGTTGTCTCCTCCTTCTGCGAGGCAGTAGTGCTCTTCAAGGAGGAGGCGGAAAGCATGAGGGAATCACAACGGAGACGCCCTCACGCTCCCAGCCACCGCAGGAGACGCCCTGGGCGTCGGGAGTAGCAAGCCGATTCCCGGCCACCGTAGGCGCGGGCTTGCGGACGGTGTGTAATGGGTAGCTCGCCTTCCGATAAGAACCAGGCCCGAGTCGAGCGCGTCGAGGCCAGCGCGTAGTGTTCCTCGCGCGCCTCAATGAGATGTCAGCAGAAACTGACGGGGTCCGCTAAGGCCGATGCCTGTCTGGGTGACGGATAAATTTGAAAGAGATTTACCGCGGCCCAGGTGGGTATTAGTCAGTAAAAGTCTGACACGCCCTCCCGCTTCACCCAGAGCTGGAGAAGTCATTGGATGATTTATACACCAAAAAATAAACATCACGTACGCTACCTACATATACAGTACAGGGACTAGTTACCTATTGTAGGTACATGTATGTGGAACATGGCCGTTATAAAGTCCGTAGCTGACGCACCAGAAATGCTACCCGAAAATAAACAAAAGAGGACTGCGTTCAAAAAGAAATGAGATCCCATCAAAAACATAACCACGATAAAACCAAGTTGGTTATTGAATGTCTTTGTTTTTTACCTAGTTATTAAGGTATATATTATCCGACTTGGTTTTTCATTCGATCTCACTCCTTTATAGGGTTCCGTACCTCGAAACGAAAAAACGTAACCCTTATAGGATCACTTTGTTGTCCGTCCGTCCGTCCGTCTGTCTGTCCTTTTTTCTCAGGAACGCGTAAAGGTATCAAGCTGAAATTTATATCAAACACTCAAGTCTACTGTCCCTTAAAGCTGTGAAAAAATCTAACTTCCAAGCCAACACAATCAAAAGATATAAGCCGTTTATGCCGCAAATTTCACTCGCAAGGGCATCAAAACCTACAGGGTACTTCCCGTAAACTTAGAATCTTGAAATTTGGTACGAAGCAACATCTTATATCACAGATAAAGGAAACATTGCGAAAACAATAAAAAAATTTAGTTACATCATATAATCGAATTATTTTTAATAATTTTAAACTTACTCAGGTCTATAATACCTTCAAGCTGTAACAAAATCAAATTTCACTTCACGGAACAAATATTTGTATGGCCTACAGATTCTGGATCGAGGTGTCTTATCGTAAACGCACCTACGATACAGAAGAAATTCCTAGTGTGAAGCATTTTTTTTACTGGAAATCTAGTTCCCACCAGTCTACTTACTGGCGGGCATGCAAGTCATTTGGAAAGTATTTGTATGAAGCAGCGTATCTTATGAAGAGACGAGAAAAGAGAAGATTTATGAAGCAAACAGGTTTAAAAATGCTACTTTTGTTTTTCAGACATCATCGCCGTGGGTGCAGGCAAACAACTACGATTTTATAATAACGGAACACTAACGCACACAGAAGAAATTCCGTCGGCTAATCAAATCTATTCGATAACTTACGATCCCATTCACTACCGGGTTATATTTGCCGATCATCCCGGTTCGATTCACCAAATATCCAGCTTTGACCTATCAACTAGGAAAATACAACCCTTAGTTACGAGAACATCCACTTACTTGAGGGTCGCTTATGACCCGGTCACACAACTACTGTTTTGGCGGGAAGGAACATACCCGTACAGTATTTACACACATTCATTAAATCCTGCATCAACTAATGAAACAGATGATGGTAATCTTTTAGTTACGTTGGATAACAAATATGGGGATATGGCCGTGGACAGTTTTGGAGGGTACGTTACTAATGATACAGTTGTGACTACACACATAGGCAAAATTTGCGCAACATAAAAGAAAAATTTAAAATCTTTTTGTTGATCATTGCATATCGTTTTTCATTTGTTTTATATTAAAATAAATAATAATATAACTTATCTTAACTAATTTCAATTTACACTTAACGTTTGAAAGTGAGAGATCGCATTTTGTGAGTTTGCGTATAAAGTAATATCCGCAGCCACTGCTCCTTTAAAAAAAAACTTTTTACCCTTTGAAAGTTAAACGAGCAGCTCGTGGTTAAATAATATCAGCCGCACGGTCAATCTTTTTTCTCCATATTTTGCAATAGTCCTACATCAACCGGGGATTGCCCTTGGATACACTTGCGTAGTACATACAGAGATAATCGTCGGTTGGTGTCACATTTCCTGATACATGCCTAACAAGGCCTCTGCGAGTTGGCTTCGGCCCCTCGCACGCCTTTCAAAAGACCGGGACACCAGGGTCCCGAGGTTGTCAAAGTAAAATAATTATAATTGGACTCGTATTTTTTGCAATATTTTAATCATTTAAATATTGACAAATATAAAGCGCACCAAACTTCAGGCGTAATATAAATAAAAAATATTTTTAGTAATGATTTTCTTAGGAAGTATCACACAAATATTAAATAACTCGCGCCACAGCCACAAAAAAGTAATAACTTATGACGATGAGCAGTGTAGTGATTCAGTGGTTGGTGGTCACATCGGAGACATAATCGATATTCAGTAATATTCTTTTTATTGTATAAATGACTATTTAATTATTTATTTCAACATTTCTTTTAGGAACCATAAAAATCAAAACTGTGTATTTTTAATTATTAAATATTTTTTTTAAATCTAATAAAAGTAAATATGTTTCAATATTAAATGCTTAAATTAAATTGTAAGATTTTTTAAGCGATATTTTATACATCACGCTATTTTTGCAGTTGTGTGTAGTTATATGAGTCAGCAAAATTTAATTTACACTTTCTTAATACCTATTAATTTTTATTAACAAATTACAGGTATATTTACTGGGCCACATTCAAAGAGATAGAGAGGGCACGGTTCGATGGCTCCAAGAGAGAAGTTTTAATAGACGGTACTGTGCATGTGCGATACAGCTTGGCCATCGACCAACAGTCACAAAAGATTTACTGGATTGAGCAAATACATGGTGATGATGATCAGAAATCTATTGAAAGTGCAGATTTTAATGGGAAGAACAGGAGAACATTATATTCCATCAAAAAGAAAACACCATCAGGTTCAATAAACGAAACACCATCAGGTTCATTTACCGTATCAAATGATTTTATCTACTGGTATGGCAGGGATCAAAAGGAGATTTGGCAATTATCAAATAATTTCTCACAACGGTTGGAAGCAAAACTATATGCAACTTCTAACAATGTCTTGCCGGGGTTTCAACTTATAGCAGCCAATTATACAATAAGGGATCAACTTAAAGGGAATCAGAACTGCGAAACTCTAAAGAGTCTGATGAGTCTGAATGAGTTGGAGCCAGATTATATAGATGTAATGCTTTGTATCCATGGTAAGAAAGTTAGTGGGGAATCTCGTTGTGAATGTACACAGGGTTACACTGGTGAGAGATGCGACGTATACGTCTGTCACAACTATTGTTTGCAAGGAAACTGTAGTGTCAGTGCTGAAGGACAACCGAAATGCAGGTAAAACATTTTCATTTTATTAAGTACTAGCAGAGATATTTAGGGTCAGATAACTTCAAGACGCGACACGACGATGTTTGTTATTTTCTCTCAGTGTAATATGTACTTTTTTGTGTTGTACATAAAGTTCTAAAGTCGCGTCGAGCCTCGATGTGAGCTGACCTAAGGCTCGCTTTTACTAATGTCAAGTTAAGCAACGCCTAGGTATACCTAACGTTAACATATCCTTAAGCATCCACGTCATCACCATCACCGTTACTCAGAAGGAAACTCATAAGCTTCTTATCTTAAGTTAGGACACCCTTTTTTTTTTTTTTTTTGGGTGGGAAATCTTCCAATGACTTCTCCCACTCTGGGTTAAGCGGGAGGGCGTGTCAGACTTTTACTGACTAAAACCCACCCGTGTTCCTTCAGTTGCTTGAGCCAGGGCCGCAGTAACTCTTTTTCAAATTTATCCGCGACCCAGGCAGGCATCGGCCCTAGCGGACCCCGTCAATTTACTGACATCTCTTTGAGGCGCGCGTGGAACACTACGCGCCGTCGACTCGGGCCTGGTCCTTATCGGACGGCGAGCTACCCATTACTCGCCGCCCGCAAGCACGCGCCTACGGTGGCCGGGAATCTGCTTGTGACTCCCGACGCCCAGGGCGTCTCTTGCGGTGGTTTGGGGCATGAGGGCGCCTCCATTGCCTCCCCTTACACAATTTGAATTTGGAGTATGCTTAAACTATGATAAGAATGATTTTACAAATAAGCTGCATATGTTTGACTTTTGTTTGTTGTTTTTTTATTTCAAGTTAAGTATCTTTCAATACTGCTAAGCAAAACCTACGCAAGAAAAGAGAGATCAGGGGGGTGACCATAAGCTCTTAGAGTAAGGTTATTTTGAGTGTGTGTAAGGGACAGATGTATATGACTTGTATACGTCTGTCACTTACACGATCTCAAAATAACCTTACTCTTGAGCTTATGGTTACCCCCCTGATCACTCATAATGATAATTGTCATAAATAAAATAGTTATCAACACATTTCACCTAAATTTGTTTGTCTTGGCCTTGAATCTGTTTATGAAAGTACATGACTACTTCACTTACTCATGAGAATGTGCACACCTCTTACTACAATAGTAGCTCAGCAATATGTTAAATACAAAAATGTACCTATTATGTTCGCATAACTCGGCAAAATGTAACAGTAGTATATTATGCAACTAGTGAATAAAGGACGGATTTAAAGCGAGGCCCATAGACGAATCACGAGCAAGTGATTCAAGTGTTAGAATCCTGAGTGACGCGAGTGATTCATGGCCTTCGATATAAATCCGATTTATTCAAGAGTTGCATACTATATTTTATACCATGACTACGAGAAAAAGAAAGATTTAAGCGAAAAGCAAAAAAATTTTTTTTTTTAAATTTCCAAAAAATGTGAAACCCTCGACCCTTGAGCTATTCTATTCTAGCTATTCTTTGCACAAGAAGTTTGTATAGTGTATTTTTTTGCGCAAGGAGGTTATATAGCATTGAGATGGAGGTCGAATATATTGGTGTGTTCTAAATTCAAACACCAAAACAGTGATTAAAAGTGCTTTTAATTTACTGTTTTAAGTGAATAAAATATAATTTTGAAGGGGGAATGGTATAAAAAACTGTTTTTATTATGATTTCAGTGTTGACAAGTACATAACATAGCAAAAGTTGTTCATATTCATGAGTACACCCCTTGACACATTGTAAATTAATAGAAAATCGAATGAATATAAATACATTTTAAATCTTGTTTAAAGAAATTACTTACTTATAACACTTTTATAGAGCTACCAAAATGGCGCGTATTGGTCGCGCACCTCGTTCCTCTGTACCACTTGTCATAGATATTTGCTGGTTTCCTTGTTTTTCGAGTAACACTGTTCCTTATCTTCATTATTTCAGTTGTAATACTGGCTACTCCGGGGCACGATGCGAAATTTACGAGTGTCATAAGCACTGTTTGAACAACGGTGTCTGTTACCTTAATGAAAAGGATGCACCGGTCTGTCAATGCACAGCAGATTTTGAAGGTGAAACATGCAGTGTTTCCATTTGTAAGGACTATTGTTTGGAAGGAAATTGTAGTGTCAGTGCTGACGGACAACCTACTTGCAGGTAAGACATTTTCATCTCATTAAGGACTAAGCAGCGAAGATATATACATGGTGAGTCCAAGTGGGCGTGAATGACCAAATCAAAAACTAAAAAGATTAGCAAAAAACACTTCTGGGCGTCACGGAGCCGATTTTGATGAAACATAAACTGCATCATTTTATAAAATGTATATTCCTCGTCAGGAACCGCACCTGTTGCTTTGGAAAAGAAAGCACACGCTGTTTTATTACACCATCCGATAGTGTCGCTACTAAGGATCAATTTCTGGAAAGTAATAACTTATGGCAAACTTAAGGAAAGACCTAATTATGCCATCTTCGATTTTGGTTTTGATCCCATCTATTATTTACAACCGACCACAAAAACCACGAACATAACATCCATGACAAAAAATATGCAAATGCTCGTTGGCAAGCTTTCGTTCGTCATGAATTCACGTTGTGTTTGCATCATCTAAGGCTCAGAACGCGTTTGGACATTTCATTACTGCCACAACGTGTTGTACCTGGTTTTAAAAATGCCATAACTTGAAGTTCACGTTGTAGCCGTTTGAAAGAAGCCAATACTTCGTTCTAAGAACACTTTTCGCTTAATGAGCGTTTTAGAGGAGGGTCCGGTGACGGACAGCCGCGGCGGGTTCGCGGTGAGTGCTAACGCGTTCCCATGTTCCAGCCATAAGCGGCACAGAAGGACACCGTGGAGTTTTAGTGGATTCGAGTCCCACATAACTGCGCTATCTTCCCGTGGTAGCATTATCCACGCTAACAAAAAAGAAAAAAAAGACACAATCATGACTGGACTTGTTTGCTTCGAACCAGAGTGGTGAACAAAAGCCTAATAACTCTAGGATTGATTGACAACGTGATCTTTATAGGTCAGCCAGTGGTCAAAGATCACTCCCAAGTCCTTTACGGCGGTGACACGAGTGATTACTGAGGAGAATGCGCCGGTCTGTCAATGAACAGCATATTTTAAGAGTGAATCATGCGGTGTTTCCATCTGTAACGATTATTGTTTTCAAGGAAACTGTAGTGATAGTGCTAAGGAACATCCTGTTTCCAGGAAGATATGAGTTATGTGAACACTTTTCTACAGAATAATACCTGCTCATTACTGTTCTATTACTGACCGTGGGCCTCTTCTCCTACAGAGACGGTATAATCATTATCAACAAGCTTGCACAAAGCGAGTTCGAGACAGTAGATTCATATTTATTTTAATTCAATTCCTTTATGATGTTTCCTTTACCCAGAGCAGTGTTGATTATCTTTATCATTGGATCATTATTTTGTATCTTTGTTATTTCAGCTGTACTGTCGGCTACTCAGGAGAACGGTGCGAAGTTAACGTGTGCCATAAGCACTGTTTAAACAATGGAGTTTGTTCCCTGAATGAAGAAGATGAACCAGCCTGCGAGTGCCCGGCAGATTATGAGGGTGAGAGATGCGATGTTGCTACGACATCCAGTGATTATCAATAATGACACACGCGACCTGCGCTGGCAAGTGATAGAAGTTATAGAAGAGGTAAAACGTGCGCAGCAATTCTTCTCTGATAAAATTGATGAATATGAGGTCAACATCTAAAACACAACTCGTATCGATTGCAAAATTACGTCCGGAACACAAATATGAAATACGAAGTTCTAGGAAAAATACGGAATCAGATGGAACAAACACCGTTATGAAACCAACTGGACCATGTGGATTTTTTTTTTAACTTAATCCTGAAAAATTTGCTACAGAAGTTTCAGAAGTCTCTCTTTAACTCACAAGCTGCGATCGAGAATTACATTATTAATCTTTGTAAACTTATTTGAAAAGAGTGTTGGCTTAGTTAAGTAAAGGTAATATTAATAAGAAAAGAGATAAATAAAGGATATAATAAAATAATAATAAAATCGTTTATTCAGGAAAAACACATGTACATGATCAAAGACAAATAAATACATACATTTTTAACAGTAAACACGGAAATATAGAATCGTTGGTACCTGTACTAATGAAAATCATTGTATCACAGGCACCAACGTCTTACAGAATAGGTTAAAAAGAAGAAACAACTTCAACATTAACAGAACCGTTTTCATTTGTTTTTATAAAATAAATATATTAAAAGAATTTATTCCAATTATAATAGTGTCGGACATCCTATACCAGACTTTCCTATTACTATTTGATAAGTCTGCTCTATTGACATTTTACAAAAACATTAGATTAATATTACACAAAAACTTTAATTACAATAAGAATCATCAGTCTTTATGGAACATAGGTTATGATTTAGTACATTATTTTATCAAGTAATCTTTGTATCAGCCCTATATAAGTACCTGTTTATTCATTTAAATTGCTTGATTATTTTGATTTCAATAAAGAATTTTTGACAAAACTACCCTAAAGTAAATCAAAATAAGAGCCATTCATATCAGAGATAATAATTTAAGTAATATTTAAGCCACAATACATGACATAATCAAACAAATATCAATGGAATATCCTCATATCCATAAGTAATAATTTAGTTTTGCCACCCCTTACAGGACAAAAATAAGTTAACCAAATTAAATTCAAATCCTAAGCACAGTCAAAACCAAATATTAAATAGATACTATGCAATTATAAATGTTTAAATTCAACTTTAAGCAACCTTATATAGTACAAGTAATCCATGGTTTTCACTTGTTACGTACTTTCGACATTATGGTAATTCATGCAATTAATACAAATATAATCAGCAAATTTTTCTACAGACATTTTAATACAATAAGGTCGTATTTTGCTTAAATTTTATTATTTTATTAGAAAAAGCTTGCGATCGATGTAATTGGACAATAACAATTAGTTTACCCATCTTTCTGTTATTTTAATGACATGCCACCTTTTTAATCTCTACTTGACTTTATATAATTTAGCATTTTTCTTTTAATTTAAAAATAAGCTTCTATTATATAAATAGTTCATATCATACGTTTTAAAAATAGATTATTGTTCTTCACTTCTTTATATATCTATACAATGCTGGACCACAGTTCATTCCAAATTCAAAACATAATTTCAGATTAATTTATCAAAAATATACTTTTTAATTTAATTAAAAATCTATCGGAATGGGCATAAAGCGCGACCCTATATCCTCAACAGTTTTATAAATTATATGAACGCTTTAAGTGCACCATGAGTGGTATAAAAAAAAACTTTCATGGTTTGAAGGTGTCAAATGAATTATCAGCCTAATGGGTCATGAATAAACTTTCTTGACTTTATATACCAACAACATCACTTGAACTACAGATGACATATGCTTCTATGTCGCTCTTTATACACATTTTTCCTTTCGTTCATATATAACATAGCGTGCAGCGGCGTTGGAAACGGTCGTTTTGTATGTAGTTAGCTAAAGCGCCTTTAAGCCTATTAATATTTAAAACTAGCTTCTGCCAGCGGATTTGCCTGCGTGAAAAGTGTTTTATCTTCCCAACTGTAAATTATTCCGGGATAAAAGCACCCTATGTCCTATTCCAGCCTATAATCTATCATTGTGCCATATTTCATCTAGATCCGTTTAGCCGTTCTGGAGTGATTGAGTAACAAACATACTCTACGTTCTTATCAAAACGGTTTACGTCATCTGTACCTGTAATTTATGTACTGCACATTCTTTTTTCTTATTTAAATCGTTTCTTGACTTTCCTCTTCCCTATCGTCAGCTTGCTCTTTCACATGCGAGCGCTTTCATCATCTTCTGGACTTGACCTTCATCTAGAGGAAACTAGATGTCATCAACAGGGTCTTCTCCTTCTAGTGCTTCATCAATCAATCAATGCAATCTTAATCTGTTGCAATCCGATCTTTCTATATTATGTAGCACATGTCCGGGAGGTCACAAGTCGACGTTAGATACACGGACTACAGCAAGTGTTTTGATCGAATTGATCATGCGAATGCACAAATTGTTATTGATTGATATAAAGAGTAATTTGTTTATATGGTTCTCATTATACGTAAAAATTGTTGCCAGAAAAGACGGTGCTTTTTAATGGTAACATTTCGAGGGTGATGAACATACCGTTTCGCGTTGGGTGTTCCCCAAGGATCTTTTAGGACCTCTTTTATTCAATATTTTTAAACAGACTTGCCTCTTGTTGCCTTAATTCAAAAATTGCATGCGGATGATTTGTAGATTCTGGGTCATATATCAACCGTCGAGGACGCACGCCTATTACAACAGATTTTCAGATAACTGCGCTAGAAATAAGTTAGATTTATAATATCTTTCGATTAACATATGTATGCTCATTTATTCGTAAACCCAACCAACAACAACAATTACAAGATATCGAGTACCTTATTAGCCAGAAGCAGCATCATCGTTATAATACCAATAACTATTTCACACCAATAACCTGCATTGATTGCGTCTCTTTTATGTTCCTAAATTTGGAACTATTTACAGATAGAACTCGTATATGATAAGAATTTGTCGCACGTATACCTAATATGGAGAGTCGGGATGTCGAATGAAGATTAAGAAACCAAATAAAAGCAATAGTAATTGTTTCTTTCATGTTTACCAATTTTTTTTTGTATTTATTAATCGTTAAGTAGATAAGTAGTTTTTATTTAACGCTTTATCTTTTTCGCTAATTTGTACACAAATGTTTATGTAAATGGAAACTTGTAATCGGACATTTTCATTTAATTGTTACTGTATGGCACTATCGTATATTTTTAACTGTATAACTGTAAGTTTTCTTTAAATTAATGAAATAAGAATTATATAAGATTGCCTTTATTTGTTGTTGTGTTTTTCTTATGTATTTTTACCCGTTATTTAGTTATTTTCAAAACTCTATCACATTTCTACTTTAAGCTCTATCAGGTCAAACTAATTTCAGTTTCAGTTTTTTTTAAAGCATGCGTCACTCTAGGAATTCCGCCTATATCGTGGGTGCGTTAACAAACATCTCACATACACAAAATCCCTGTGCCGGAACATTTATCTGTAGGTCATACAATACGTGCGGGCATCGAACCCACGACAAGCAGCGCAGCAGCACCAAATCACTGCTCGAACCGTACGTCATATATTACATATTAGTCTGAGCTCTATCAGTAATAGTTATATTCAAGTACCATCTAAGCCCTATGGTATGGCACCCATAGGGTAATTGAGAAAGCTGTGCTCGGAGTTTCCTTGCGCGATCGAATCAGAAATGAATACATCCGCAAGAGAACCAAGGTTACCGACATAGCCTGAAAAATTGCCAAACTTAAGTAGCAGTGGGCAGGGCACATTGTTCGCAGAACGGATCGCCGTTGGGGCCGAAAAGTTCTGGAGTGGCGACCTCGAACCGAAAAACGTTGCGTTAGAAGGCCTCCCACTAGGTAGAGTGACGTACTGGTCAAGGCTGCGGGAGTCCGGTGGATGCGAGACGCACAGGTCTGATCAGTGTGGCGACGCTTGGGGAAGGCCTATGTCCAGCAGTGGACATCATTTGGCTGAAATGATGATGATAATGACAATGAGTATCTAAGCTCAGCTCTATCGCAGCTCAATCTCAGTGCATCTCAGCAGTATTTAGTATAAGTTACGGCTTTTACGCGCGACTGGTCTATCTCATCACTATCTCAGCTATCAGTAATAAAAAAATAAAGTCAAAAAAAAAACAGGTGACTTCCAATTCCTCAATTCCTCATGGATTCTATCATAAGAACCGAATTTTGAAAAAAATATCTAAAATATATAAAATTAAATCTGGAAGTACAATATCCTTTCAAATAAAAAATATTTTTCCAAATAAATCACGGAGTTCTGAGGTTAGAAACAAAAAAAATACAACCGAACTGAGAGCCTCCTCCTTTATTTGAACATACCGGTCCAGAAGACGTCGGTTATCCCTCATTTTTCTAGTATTATATATGTCGCATCCAGGCTGGCCGATAGATGGAAACCATCGGGCAGTCAGGATGTATTATTCCCTTAGATTAAGACATCGTGTGTGGGCAGGTAGTTGGGTAGTGCAGAGCTGCTAGAACAGGCAAAACAGGTTGAACATGCAGACAGTAGATAGAACATGCAGAGTAGACAAAACAAATAAAACTGATTGATCATTCAGAAGAGATACAGATAGATGAATGGTGGTTGCGAGACGCTCTGGACCGATCAGTGTGGCGACGCTTGGGGCAGTCTATATCCAGCAGTGGACGACGTTTGGCTGAAATGATGATGATGCTGAAGCAGAGCAGACAGACAAGACTGAACATGCAGAACAGATAGAAGAGACAGAACAGGTTGAACATACAGACAGCAGAGAGAACGGATTTAACATGCAGTGCTGCCAGAACAGTTGTAACAGGTTGAGCATGCAGACAGCAGACAGAACAGGCAAGCAAACTACAATACTTGAATACGTTAAAACAAAACGCGTCGTTATCACGTTAAAAAATAATTAAGAGCAGCAATTATATTTAAATCAATACATACCTAACTATCAGCCGAAAGACGTCCACTGCTGGACATAGGCCTCCCCCAAGCGTCGCCACATAGCAAAGTAGTCGTCGTCTTCGTCTTTCGGCTGATATGATGATGATGATGATGATACCTAACTAACAGTACTGTTTTGCTGTGTTTAAAGCCAAACCGTAAGACTGCTATACAGCAAAAACAGTTGAACCATAAAATTATAAAATGAATACCGCAATACCATAAATCTGAAAAAACGTGAACTCTTAAATGCGAAATCCTTACACGGTTTCGAAAGCTGAATCAGGTGTAAAACAATAGAAAAACAATTGTTCGCTAATTATGACCGTTGAAGGCCTAAATAAAGAGCAAAAAATATATTTAAATCGATACTTATCAAACCTTGCGGGAATATCTTTCCAAGTCCAAGTCAAACCGTAAAACCATAATACAGTAAAGTTTCATTGAGTCAATTTTTATTCTGCAAAAACGATCCATCAGAACGATATACAATCTTCGCCGGCGCCAATCTCTAAGGGAACTGTTTAAGGACATTAACATCATGACGGTACCTTGTATATATATTATGAAAACATCATGTACGTTAGTAACAATTTACATATTTTTAGTAAAAACAGCGATAGACATAATTATGTTACTAGAAATAGGGACCAATTAATTCAACCAGGTTTCAGGCTGGCTAAAGTAGCGTCATCTTTTATGGGGTACTGTATAAAATGTTACAATATAATACCTCCTCACATTCTAGAACTGAATGAGGCAAAATTCTAAACTTGTATAAAACGCACACTATGCAGGCAGGTATAAATTGGGTGATTACATCGCTGATAAAAATGCTAGGCTCAACGCTAGTCCTGCTCCACAGCCGCTAGGGCACAAAAACAAGTGATAAGCGGAAAAGTTCTAAAGTATTGTTTGACCTGCTGAAGACTGTATGAATATATTTGTGTTGTATAAACTCAATTTATTTTAGTATTATATAACTGCACAGCACATATGTGAGTACTATGTACCAACTGTAAATCTACCATTTACCGTACCTATATGTCGTTCGTTGACTTTAGTGAGCCCTGGCAGTTGATAGTGTGTCAAGAGATAAGATACCTGGTGTCTTGTTTCATTTAATTCGACATTAATGACTATCAGTGATCATGATTGTTTCAAAAAGTTACCTCACTCACCTAGAGTTTGAGTCAGGATTGTACGAGCGAATACTGTGTGGAGATTTTTTGTGTTTCAGAAAAACATCCCTTGTATGGTGAGAGACTGGTAGAACGGAGTGGACTAAGGACGTCTGGCGCAACACGACATCCGATGGCATGGAGCAAGAACAAGAAGATGATGCCTGCGGGTGATAGATTTGGGGAGTCTGTTATCTGAGAGAGGCCCGAGAAGGTGACGTGGTGTGTTCCACCCTCGCCTCTCAAGAGGAACTAAGGCCTACAGAACACCATGTGGTTTTAGTCAGTAGGAGTCTGACAGAGTCCTCAGTTTTCCCCAAGGGCTGAGGACATCCATTGAAGATTTCCACATGATTCGATATACTGTTAAAACCTGACAATGAGGAACGGACGAGAATGCCTGTCTCGCAGGATGGCCGTGTCGGGTTTAGTCAATAGTACGGACGTCAAAACAAATCACAAGCAAGCCACCTGTCGGCAAATCAAGAACAACTACACTTTGGCGCACTTTCTCTAATCACTTGCGTGGTGGGGACAGCAGAATATGGCAGTTGAGTACTGACCACCTTAGAGCTAACACGTCGTAGAATCAGTGTCGATCCGTAATATTAGTAAGCGATATTGTAACTGTAAGTTGTGACTATTTGAATAAACCCAGTGTATCGAATAATTTGTTGATTTAATTTTCACGATTGCACCCACTGACCTGCCCAGACACGATGTCTTAACCTACGGGAATACATCCTGACTTTCCGATGGTTTGCATCTATCGGCCACCCTTTATGCGACATACGTAAGAAATATTACCTAAGAAATGAGGAACATGTCGTGAGCGGATGACTTTAAGAGCAGGACAAGACAAATGAAACTATGGATGACTGTAAGCAGTATGTGTGTGCGTGTATGTGTTTATGGGTGTGTGGATCAGGGAACAAGTGACAGTGTGAATGAGAAAGAAAACCATTTAGTTTTTGTCATTTACTTTATTGCATTTAATCATTCTGTAAGTCGTGTTTTAAACATGGATTTTTTTCAATATTATTGAAACCTTTAGCAGTTTTATTCAGTGCAGCACCGCAATGTGTTGATGTAATCTTTCCTAAGGCTACATGTTCAGGTCTAGACCGTCATTAATGTGATCAAATGGGTCAAATTGGCGACTACCGTAATTTTCATACGCCGGAGTAGAGTATTCTACATCCTCTATTGCTGTACTAGTAATCACAACAGTGGGAGTTGTCACAACGCTTCCCAGTTTCGTCGCTTTCGTTACTTGAACTATACTATCAGTAGATATACTTTTAGTAGATGTCACAGTAATGTTCATAACTTGTTTGTGTAGTTCCTCAGCGTTAGTCTTTGTGACATTCACATTGTATATTACTTGAGATGTATTTCTGTTAACATTAACCATTGCATTAACTGTGTCGTTACTTATCGCGTTTGGTTTTGCAGACGTGTTATTATTTGTAGTTGAGTCAGTGTTCATTGAATTGCTTTTTGTATTGTTTGCATTGTTGTTTTCTTGAATAATGTCCTTATTTACTAATTCATGATTTGTATTTGACAATCTCACAATTTTGTTTCCTTTCATATCTTTTTTTTGGTCAGTAATCGTATTATTCTCATTTGCCCTACTTTGAAGATCATGCATTTGCTTCAAATAATTTAATTCAGTTTCAAGAGCGTTGATTTTTTGAACGACATAATCGTTAAATAGTAGAGTATCATTCGTAGAACGTCTGTTGTGATACTTCTTTTTTGTTTTTATATCCTTCATATATGGCTCAACTGATCCCTTGGGTGGGAGAATTCCAAACTTATTGACTGGTTTCCTATAGTGAGACTTGTAACTTATCGGGTATCGTGAAGGAGATTTTGTGCTAGCAGTGAGGTTCTCGCGTTGAATCTCTGCTTGTGCTCGTCTCATTTGAGGGCGTCTTGTATATTTCGTGTGCACTGGCGCGATTTGTACAGCCGATCTCGGATACGAAGTTGAGTCATATCTGGAACTAATGCATATTATTAATAGTACCTGGGTGACTGAGCTCTGCTCGGGTCAAAATAGAGAAAACGACGTTTTCTAAAAATGAAACCTGGCTAGATCAATTTATCGCGCCCAAAACCCCCTGCATTCAAAATTTCATGAAAATCGTTGTACCCGTTTCCGAGATTCAGATTTTAGATATAAGAAAACGGAAAAAATAAAAGAAAACGGATAAAAGAACGGCTGGTCCGGCAGTCCGTTATAGACTTTGAAACTTTGATTTTGGGGGTTGGATGGGTTTGGGGCATATGCCCCCCAAACCGGTTTCATTAGAAAGGCAATGCGAAGATGGTGTAACACAAAAAAAAAATTGGGAGGTATGTAGGGTAGATAGGTATGGGGGGTAGGGTAGATTAGGGCAGGTAGGTTCTTAGATAGGGTAGGTGTATAAGTAGGCAGGTAGGGTAGGTGGGTGGATAGGTCGAGTAGGGTAGGTTGGTTAGGTAGGTAGGGTAGTGTAGCTAAGTATGTACGGTAAGGTACGGTAGATATGGGTAGGTAGGTATGTAGGTGCCACTTTGCTCAAGATAGATCTCACATACAGTTAATTAAGTGATCTCATATAAAACAATAATATTCAACACGTGTCACGAGCTCTTTGTGTTACCTGTATAAACCGTTCCATTATTAAACGACAACAAAAAATTTTTTTTATAAAACGATACTACCGACTTCCAAACAAGAAAACTACAAAGTGAAAAATAACTTTTTTTTTGGAAGTCGGTGTCTTTGGTAGGTACAGAAAGCAACAGAAAATCGTCACCTCTAGAAATGTATCAAAAGTGACATCTATGGACAGGAGGTTATACGACGATGATTACGAGCGCCGCGTACGCGCCATCTCTGTGATATCAATGAAACTGCTAAGATATTCTAACTCGAAATAAAAAAACTGACGGCGCTCGCGCGCTCATGCAAGCGACCGCTAGATAGTATCCATCGCAACCAACCTATTGATATTTTTTAACTTCCAAATGTGTTTAACAAACAAACTTTTTTACAGATTTTTTTATATGTCGGTACGCTGAAGCGAGATTTGAATCTAGATCCTATAACTCATCCATCACATTATTCATGTCAGCCGTGACGTTTATAAAATATTACAAAAATTAGATTATGAAGAAGATTGAGGGTAAGCTTATAATTTTGTTAAGTAAAACATGACATAGCATTATAGCAGAAATTACTCGTCTGCTTGTGCTGTTCGAATAACGACTTATAATTACAATAACATGATGTCTCGATTGATTAACTTTTTAAAAGTGAAAATAATCGTCCTTTTGGAACTAAATCAAAGTTTAAAGAGTATTGTTCGAGAATTAAATGTTGACGTAAGACGTAAGTGTAACCTAAACTATAATCAATTAATATTTGAATTTATTGCCATTAGAAATCTAACTTTTTAATTTACTTCTTTATAGTGTAACACAGTTCGTTTATGGGTGCGACGGTATCAAGAAACTGGTGAAGTAAAGTGTAAAAGCCAAGGGCCACGTCGGATTGATTACACAAATCAATCCAGCCGTGATATTGTGAATAGCCAAACCACGGTAAAGATATCTAACAGTATTGTGACTCGGCCCTGTCCTTGAAATAAGTGCCTACAAGTGCGCGTCATGTAAACGTCCGTTAGGGCCTTTCAGGTAGAATCTTTTCTCTAATCTCAGATAAATATTATATATTTTATTACACTTATTTGTAATCTTACTAGCAATTTACCTACCATTTATAACTCTCATATGTGATCATTTCATAATGATATTGTAAATAGATAACCTAGCTTATGAAACTACCTACTAGTATATATAATACCCGATATCCGAGCGTAGGTAGGTCACTCGTGTGTGCCTTTATCACCCTATCCACATACTTATATATTAATCCAGGTATTCTACTCGGTGGAATAAGGGAAATACCTACCTATTAAAAAAACAAAGAAATTACGTACCAGTAGGTTAGGTATATATTTTTTTCATAGTCTTGCCTTTCGGACATTCCAGGTAATTTAAAAATGTTATCTCTGTGTATGTTATAGAAAAATTCAAGCAACCAAAAACACTACAATATAGTCTATAATTGCTCTCTGCTATATTAAGTAAGTAAGTACTTGTACGTATTTCAATCAATTATTCACAAATCGCACGCTTACTGCTTACAAAACCAGCACACCGTTCGTGACTGTTTGCGACTGTAGTGTATCGAGTGTTGGCTGACCTCGAGATGCGTATGTATGACTCGCGTTCTGACCGTTTGTATGAAGATAGTAGAATACTGTTAGATATTTTTACCGTGGCCAAACCACGGATTCTTTTACAACCCGATCTGGTTCTATAAGATATTTCATTTTGCTTATCACTGTCCGAAGATATTTACATGCAACTGGGATCTAAAGGGTCTTTCAACAAGGACGGGTCGATGTTAAAATTGAATAAAACAAGATGTGTGTGAGATATTAACGAAATTTATTTTTTATTTAAAAGGCCCATTTATGCCATTATGGATGGAAATTTGACATCGTTCAAATGTCATTAAAAATTCGGACGTAAAGAACTCGGACGTAAAGAATTTCACCATCCCATGTCTTCCCGTGGGTGTCGTAAGAGGCGACTAAGGGACAAACCAGAGAATGGGCAGCAGCGTTCTCTGTGCTTCTATAACAACCATACTGCGATCGCCAACCCGCCTGCCAAGCGTGGCGATTATAGCAAAACCCCCCCCATGAATAGCATAAATAAAAAATGGCCCCTAGTGCCCGGCAGCCTGCCCACCCTCGACTACGGTAGCGGTCGAGGTTACGGCATGGCAAGGGGTGCCAAGAATCTCCGGACGGGATCCGACTACCCCAACAAACACCGACGACTGGACCTGGCAACATACAACACGCGCACACTTCGGACCGACGAAAAGATCACCTAACTCGAAGAGGAATTGAGCAGGTTGCGTTGGAATATTATAGGGTTATCTGAAGTCCGAAGAGAGGGGGAGGACTCGATAATCCTCAAATCCGGCAACCTGCTCTATTTCCGAGAGGGTGACCGGCAGTCCCAGGGTGGTGTCGGGTTTATCGTCCACAAGTCCCTTGTGAACAGCGTGGTGAAGATCGAGAGAGTGTCGACCAGGGTGGCGTACCTTATACTCAGAATATCCGCAAGATATTCGCTGAAGGTCATACAGGTCTACGCCCCAACCTCGGCACACCCCGACGACGAGGTAGAGACCATGTATGAGGATATCTCCAGAGCCATCTATGGTTTCAAAACTCACTTCACCGTTGTCATGGGGGACTTCACGCGAAACTGGGCAAACGAGACGAGGATGAGCTGCAAGTGGGGCAATTTGGAGTTGGACGTCGGAACCACCGGGGTCACCTACTGGCCAGTTTTATGGAGAAGGAGGGCCTCTATATGATGAACTCCTTCTTCAAAAAGCGTGAACATAGGTAGTGGATCTGGCAGAGCCGCGATGGAGCAACAAAAATGAGATCGACTTCATAATGTCAACAAAGAAGCAAATGTTCAATGATGTCTCTGTGATCAATTCGGTAAAAACCGGGAGCGATCACCGCATGGTAAGAGGTACATTGAACATTAATATTAAGCTTGAAAGGTCTCAACTGATGAAGTCCACGCTCCGTCCAGCACAGATCCAGGTCCAAAACCCCGAGAGCTTTCAGCTCGAACTCCAGAATCGTTTCGAGTGCCTAGGGAGCTCAGTGGACGAATACAATGACGGGTTCGTGGAAGCTGTCCATACGGTCGGGTCTAAGTTTTTCAAGACCCGTCATACAGATAGGAACAAAAAACTCTCTGATCCTACTCTCAAGCTTATGAAGGAGAGGCGTGAGATGATCCTGCAGTCTTCAGATGAGGCGTGCAAATACCGGCAGCTCAATAGACAGATCTCTAAATCCTTGAAAAGAGACCTCCGCCGCTTTAACACCGACCGTATTAAAGACGCGATAGAGCGAAATAAAGGCGCCAAGGTATTTTCAAGGGATCTGGCTATTGGGCAGAGCCAGCTCACGAGACTGAAGACCGACAATTGCAGGATCGTATCCGCCAAACCGGAGCTTCTGAGGGAGATCGAGACATTCTATGGGCAGTTGTACACATCAATCAGCAAGCCCGTTGCGAGTGTAGCAAACGACCCAAGAGCTAGATTGACCCGACACTATACCGAATATATCCCGGACGTCAGCCTGTACGAGATTAGGATGGCTCTGAAACAGCTTAAAAACAACAAGGCGCCGGGTGATGATGGAATCACGGCTGAACTCCTGAAGGCGGGTGGAAAACCGGTCCTTAAGGCCCTTCAGAAGCTGTTTGATGCCTTTATACTCGAGGGCAAAACGCCACAGGCATGGTGCAGGGGTGTGGTGGTACTCTTCTTCAAGAAGGACGACAATTTCCGGCTGAAGAACTATGGGCCCATCTTATTTCTTAGCCATGTCTACAAGTTGTTTTCAAGAGTCATCACGAATCGTCTCGCGCGCAGGTTTGACGATTTCCAGCCTCCCGAAAAAGCCGGATTCCGAAAAGGCTTTAGTACCGTAGACCACATAAATACGCTGTGGCAGGTCATACAGAAGACCGAAGAGTATAACCTGCCTCTCTGTTTAGCGTTTGTGGACTACGAGAAAGCCTTCGATTCGATCGAGACTTGGGCTGTACTGCAGTCTCTCCAACGGTGCCAGATCGACTACCGGTACATTGAGGTGTTGAAGTGTTTGTACAAAAACGCCACCATGTCAGTCCGTCTTCAGGATCAGACCTCGAAACCAATCCTTCTCCAGCGCGGCGTGAGACAGGGAGACGTCATTTCTCCAAAACTGTTCACTGCTGCGCTGGAGAATGTCTTCAAGGTTCTAGATTGGAAGGCGCTTGGCATCAACGTTAATGGCGAGTACATCACTCACCTTCGGTTTGCTCCGACTGCACAGCATGATTTTCTTCTTGTTTACGTCTTTTTAGTTTGCTTTTTAAGCAGGCGGGTTTTTTGATTTATTGAATTAACTTTTTTTCAGTAAATAAATATTTGTTAATCTAAATTGGGTTACTATATTAATTAATACCATAACAATAATAAATAGTACTGTTCTGTTTTTTTTGTTCCCGATACCGGTGGGCTATTATTTTTTATATATTTTTTTTCTTTTTTTTGCGTTTTATAACAATATTTAAAAATGTAACAAATAATAAAGAAATTAAGTAAAGGACATAATAAATAATACTACGTATATAAGTGAATATCCTTTATTTTGAAAGACCGCCTTTTAAGCACCAGTTTTTTTTTTTTTTGGCCTTCTTCCCCTCAACCCGCAACACACCTGCATAGCCATACAGTGCTGCCTAAATATGCAGATATTGGTTAGCGCATGACAATTTTGTATCAATAACATACACAATTATTGCTAAACGGGTATCTTGCTCGCTTACTTGTGAAATCGATGTCAATAACTACAGAAAACTAACTTCATTATGGTCACATAGATGGCGCGCACGCGGGTGCGCCGCGTAAACGTCATAGTGTATCCTCCTGCCCATAGATGTCGCTTTTGATACATTTCTAGGGGTGAAGATTCTCTGTTGCTTTCTGTACCATTTTGTTACTACTTCCCCGTAATATATCTGCGTACCCTTTTAGAGCGTGCTGGCGTGATGTTATGTTATGAAACGGTATAAACAATAAACAGACATGCGATTGCAGCAATCCCGAGAGATTTGCCGTTATTTATTGAAGAGTTCTGTTGTATATCTCCGAAGTTTTTCATCAGAATCTTCATCAAATTAATATGGGATCAATTTCGGAACATATTCTTTCAAACAAAAAGAATTTACAAAATCGGACGGAGATATCGATGAACGTACATAAAAAAAAACAAGCATTCAAGTCGAACATAGAACCTCCTCCTTTTTGGTAAGTCGGTTAAAAATATTATAATACTCAGTGCGTGCAAAATTTTTGGGAATCTATGAAATAATTTATTTGGCAAAACAACGTTTGCCGGGTCAGCTAGTATACATATATACAAGAATTGCTCGTTTAAAGGTAATAGATTTAGTATTATACATATAAAATATGTATGTGCACATCGATAACGCCAGTAATGAGTGTTGAGATTGATGGACGAAAAGGCGTGTCACTATGATACTAATACTAATGCTGATATTTAAAGATAGTACTTGTTTATTAATGATGATTACAAGCTGCATTCTTGACGAATCAATGAAAACCTTACTTGACAGCCATCCCGACGGACTTTACGAACGCTCCCAGAGACTCCAACAAGTCAGTGTTCGCTAGCTGCACATTGATGACGGCGTCGTGCTCGCTGTATATCTGCGCGTGCTTGTGTCTGCTAGGAGACCGAGCCTGAGCGGGCTTGCTGTGCTCTCGCTGCCGGTCCGTGAGCGGTCTCGCTCTCGGTTCGAGAATTGATTTTGGTGCCAGGCTTCTCTCCGTGCCGTAGTTTATGTTAAAGGAACGGTCCGGTTTTGTTTCATCCGTGTCACGATTCGTTCTAAGCATTTCAATGTTCTTAGTCCTGTGTGAAGACACGTTTCTGGGACTGTATCTCGTGTCTTGTGTGGTCTGTCGCCTGTGACTGTTATGCCTTTTGGTCGTCACATTTTCAGATATCGGTGGGATTTCAGTTTCCGGCGTATTTCTTGCTTTGTAAGAAATTTCTTCTGTGTATAGGGTCATGTATCGCTGTGTGTTGTATTCTTCATGTCGCTCCTGAGAGTGTTTGATGGAGTTCGAGCTGCTATCGAACGACTGTCCAGATGAGAATTCCCAGCTAGTTTGTATCTCAGATTGAGAGTGTCTACTCACATCTTCCTCCATGCTTTTGTCTTGAAAGGAAGTCTCTTTGCTTATAGTTCTCTCTCTTTTGTTTTTAAAATTACTTTCTGGATCCATTTTAAAATGAGACTTTGATTCTTTCACATCTTTCATAACATTTTCGGAAATCTCGGAACTTGTACTTACTGGTTCACGTACTGGATCTGTGTCAATTTCATTGTTTGAAGCGTGACTTTTTTTTCTTTTTTCCCAAAATATATCTATTCTTTCCTTCAGTTCTCTTCTGGTGTTGGTGTCCAGGTCAGTGTAGTGATTGAATAAGATTGTCCGGACCCCGTCTCTAACGACCGGTACTAAGTCGTCATGAGTCTTTTTAGATTTCTTCCTGTAATGATTCAAATCACTTAAAACTCTACGAAACTCCTGTTTAGAGTTTTTATACAAAGAATTGATATAATGCAGCAGTTCCTTAACACTTTCGTCGTACGTTTCGTCTCTCAACATGTCTGCCACCTCATTGATGTTTGCTTTCGTAAAAGTGATTGATTTCCCTCGGATCATTTTTAACGTCCTCACTAGTAAACTCCTTGTATCACTATTTTGAGTCAGTTCGGAAAATTTACATCCTTCATAGTGATATTTTCTGATTTCTTTGTCTAGAATGATGAAGAAGTCTTCGAAAGCGTCGTCGTCATACACGTTGAGGATGTCAACGGTTTCTTGAATGAAATCCGTGAAGCTATTAGCTTTTGGCGCACTGAACAGAAGTTTCAAGTTTTTTTTTTCATCAGTAACTGTTTCGCCGGAGTGCTCGAAAGCACTACTCGTATGTTCTGGTTTGCTCCGTGATATCGAGTAAGTAAAATCTGGAAGATATGTTTTATTAAACCAGGAGTTGAATATATTATAGTTAACCTTCTGGGAAGATATGCCGAAGTGTACTTATAAATCATTGCGCCAGTTAGATATACATAGTTCGGTTATAGGGGGCGCACCTATTGCACAAATCTTTACTCCGGTTGCTACTTAGAAGTTACAGATGGGAAAACCCAATAACATTGCCAGACTGGCAGTCGAACCGAGCACAGCAATAAGACAGCAACAGCGGTCCGGATCCCAAGACTAACTGTCTTTTTGTTGTCCTTGATAGACATTGAAGTTGTGACATGGTTTGTGAAGCAGGCACGGACGTCATTTTACTTCGAGCCCTCATTTTATGCATATTTATGAACCTTTTCAGTTCGCTTTTTAATAACAGAAGTGTAATACTAGCTTGCGTAAAGAAGAGGCTTCAAATAAACGAAAAAATAACTACCGAATATCCCGAGCAGCAGAACACAAGTGCACACTTTCATTGTAATATTAAAATACTAACATATTTTATGGCATCATAAAACTTTGTGTACATTGAACATTCAACTGTTTGGTTTGGAAGTGACTTTTAGCAGCGACTCAGTAGTGATACAATCGCAAAAAGATCGCGATCTTGTACCTTTGTCCACGCAACCACTATTCTGCTTCGCTACTGATACAATGGCGACGCAGTACTCTGCCTGTTTGTGGTGTCAAGTCCACCTAGCGCGGCACTTCATATGTTTCGGGTTCGATAGCAATGTTACATCGAAGCTAATTCAGAAAATGCGCCATTATATAACTGCTCTCGTGCCTTGCAAATGTGTACATGACCAACAGTAGGGCCAACAGTAGCGATGTAACAAAACGCATTACTGAATCAATGCAATGTCATCGTGGGCGACCACCCTTATGCAATAAAATATCACTATATTTTTTATCGATCGTATATTAAAACTGAAACAGTAACAGTCAAAGAGTTTTGAGAGGTTTAAAATGGCCTTTATTAAATGTCGCAATATTGTTATTGTTGAATCGCGCGTAGTAACACAAGTTTAAGCTTATTTTTGATTATTTAGGCATTGTAATGTTTTTTGTTGATTGTTATGTTTTTATTTGTGTTGTTTAATATCCTCTGACAAATTATTGATGTTCTGATAATAATATAGTATCTGTAATAGTGAAATTGTTGACTCTCTGCACGTGTTGATTCAAACTGTAAGTGCATTGAGTGATTGAGATAAATAAATTACTATTCAAATATTTGATAAAAAAGTACTACACAACACTGCTAACATAATAATTTCAGAATCATGCGTTTGCATTAAATTTGGCAGATACAATAGATGTTACAGTAATACATTAGTGAAAACTATTCACCATTGTGGTGAATAGTTTTCACTAATGGAATATCTATTGTATCACCATGCGAATATTTCAGTTCCACAAGTAAAATTTCAAAATTTAAAATACCCCCGACGAATTTTTATTTCGTGCTACATGATTTATCTAGTACATAGTAGATACGCTTCGATCGGCAATCTATTGAATACGTAATTATGACACGATATCTTGCGTAAACACCCCGATTCAAACAGTATAACGCCCACAACTTTTGAACGGCTGAACCGAATATTCAAACATAGCTAAGAACACTCTCGACAAAATCATCTTTCAAACAGAAAAAACTAAATCAAAATCGGTTCACCCGTTTGGAAGCTATGATGCCACAGACAGACACACAAATACACAGATACACAGCAACACACCTCAAACTTACAACATCCCTCTTTTTCCGTCGAAAAGTATTTGAGCATCATAAACAAACAGTAACACATAAACAGATAAATATCAACTTTCAGGAATTGAGTTCCATGAACTAAGCCAACGTTGTGGAACAGAAAGAGGACGAAGTAAACTTGTTGACCTTTTAAGTTTGTGAAAATATTTATGAAATGCTTGGTAAATTTTTGCACAAGTAAACATACAAATATTATTGTGCTGGCCTGCTGGATACGACTTTGAACAAGCAACCACCTATACCAGCACAAACATTGAGAACACTCACTACGTCACGTCGTGATCACTGACAGAGCTACATCTGACAGTGATTTGACACTATGCTGGTATTGTCTCTTTGCATATTCCTCCATTACGTTTTACTTCATTGTATCGAAGAAAAAGGCAAGTATATTATTTCCTCAGTCTATATTATTCCGCTGCTCTCAAAACGGTGAAGGAAGACATCGTGAGGAAATTGGCATGTTCTAGAACTAAAAATTCGAAGACATGTGACATCCACCAACCCGCACTGGGCGCGCGTGGTGGATTACGGCCCATTCCCTCTCACAGAGGAGAGGCCTGTGTCCCAGCAGTGGGAACATTAATAGGCTGATCATGATGATGATATTATTACGCATTAATCACTCCATTTTTAACCGACTTACCAAAAAGGAGGAGGTTCTATGTTCGACTTTATGATTGCTGTTGTTTTTTTTTCTCCAATTTCTCCGTCAGTTGTTGACCGATTTTAAAATTTATTTTTGTTTTAAAGAGTATGTTTCGAAATTGGTCCCAATTTAATTTGGTGGAGATCTGATGAAAAAATTCGGAGATATACAATAGAACTCATCAATAAATAACGGCAAATCTCTCGGGATTACTGCAATCGCATGTCTGTTTATTGATTATACCATTTCATAATATAACATCACGCCAGTACGCTCTAAAGGGGTACGCAGATGTATACAGTTCACCTTGGTACACTCTCGTTTCACCGGTTATGTTCAAGATTCATGATATTCTGGCATTATAGGTACCTTACAAAAGGCAACTTGCCTATTAGGTACAACTAAAAAGTGAATAATAAAAAATCTTATTTACAAATAAATACCACCGACTTCCAAATAAGAAAACTACAAAGTGAAAAATAACTTTCTTTTTTGAAAGTCGGTGTCTTTGGTAGGTAATTTTTTTTTGCGTTGTGGACACCAACTTCCAAAAAGAAAGTTATTTTTCACTTTGTAATTTTCTTATTTGGAAGTCGGTAGTAGTATATTTTTGGTAAAATTATTTAAAAAAAGAAAAACGTTTATTTCTTCAACTTATATACGTAGTTACAATATAATGATAGAAAGTACCTTTTAAGCAAAAAATTGCTTGTATTAGGTATTTCCGCTCTTCCGGTTTACATTAGCAATACATAAGACTACTAGATTTTGTCCATGTGACACTTAACCACGAAAATACATACACGATCATAACACCCAGTTACTAAGTGTTGTCTTTCGGGATTTTGTCTACCAGAAACGACGATCAAAGTTGTACAAATGTTAACCGAGACCAAACACTTCACGTGCTCTCCGAGGCTTGGTATGTCTCAATATTTATGTCTCTCTCTTACTTGTCGCTCATGCACAAGATCAGCACGATCCTTAAAGATTGACTGTTGTTGATCAGCCACGAGCAGCTAATTATAACATCACGCCTGCGTTACCCGCAGCATCACGCACATGTGCACTTAGAGTAGTTCCCAAGTTCCCATGTAAGGTAGGGGGAGAGCGTATTGCCATCAAACGACCACAAGTTCAGTTTGCAGGATGCTACTAGAAAAATCCAGATGGAAAAACCCACAGATATAAATATAACTAGATGACGCGATTGTATGTACTTCGCGTGCCAAAAAACGTAGTAAAGTTATGATCAATGATCGTAATCTGAGCTTTTCATTTACCATTACCGGCACCGGAAATCTACCGAAATCTATAAAAATGTATTTTTATGCCATGTTGACCTGTAGAGAATGTATAGAGAAAGTTGGGCGAGGCATTGGAAATGTTTTCTTTCATTGGTACGTAAATTTGGGAAAATAATTCATACGAAAAATTAGGAGTGCATAAAGCTTGAGGAGGTCAATCAGCGTGGACGCCATAACATCTAGTGTGGACACCATCCCAGCCATCGTGTCACACGAAGACCCCGCCCTACCCTGCGTGTGCGCATTGACCCCACCTTCAGCTACACGAAGACCCCGCCCTACCCTGCGTGTGCGCATCGACCCCACCTCCAAGGATAGCGCTGGAAGGACCGCTCTACTGTTCGCTGCTGACCGACGACGCGGTAAGCGCTTATTTTGGATACATTGTACTACTTACTGACTGTATCTAGAATGTTGCTGTGCCCGACAGGGTCCATAATTGTTTCTGTAACCTATATTTAACACCTGTATGTACATTATAGATGCAATAAATTGAATTTGAATTTGAATTTATTATTATTTTGTCAATTCAAACTTGCTGACTTGCTGGTTTATACTTTCCTGGTACTCAAAATGGATAAGTCACTGTCTGAGTCAAATCTTGCTGATCAATACTTGAATAAAAGTGTCACCCCACCGAACCAAGTCTCTTTTCGTAAAGTACAAACTAAAAGACGAAGACAGGATGATTAAGAGAAATTTAGAGAAGACATGATAAATACAACAAAATCAATGTTAATAACACAGGAAATGGAACTAAAAAAAATTGTGCATGTTGTTATTGAAATAAAGCAGACTAATTCTAATATAGAAAATTCGGTAATTGCCCTTACTGTGCAAAACGAAGAGTTTAAAAGAGTAATAGAACAAATGGAGTCTCAAGCTAAAAATGGTCAGGAATCTATAACCATTCTAGAGGAAAAGATAGTCCTGATAGACCTGCAGAGAAATAGTCGCAAGCCTAATATTGAAATAAAAAATGTCCCTAAGGAGACTAAAGAAACAAAGGAGGATCTAATTGACATGATGTTATGCTTAACTAAAAATGTAAACTGTGAAATCGCGAGACCGGATATCTGGGTTATTTATAGAAGGAAAGGGAAGAGACCGAGTTCAGGAAGCCCCCATAATTGTGGAGTTTTCATCCACTATTCTGAATATGTGCAAATCGCACAACATTAAACACAAAGCCAAGCTCTGTGCCAAACACCTTGGCCTTAGAAGGAATGAAGATCATCCCATATTTGTCTCGGAGCAACTCACTGCAAAGGACTCACGGTTACACTTTCTAGCGAGAGATCTCGCTAAGTCAAAACAGAATAAATATTGTTGGACGGCATATGGTAAAGTCTATGTCAAAAAACAAGATGAATCACCTACCCACTAAATCAAAAATTAATATCAAATTCAAGCTCTGATGCAAGAAGAGGTATGAATAGTGCAACGATTTCTATACTTTATCTTACAAAACCTTTTAACAGTCATTAATTTGCTAAAATTTCTTAGTATTGTAAGTCAAACTATTATATACGCCACTCACACACAAACAACATTTTTTACATACAAACCATTTCACTATTTCCTACACATTCGCTGCTCTTACACACGTACTCTCACATACACTCTCACACAAAACCGAAGAATATTTACAAAAAGGCGAACTTTCATGCTTAAATACTTAATGTTATGATGATTTGTGGGATTATGATAAGCAATGGGATGGGCAAAATCACAAGAGTAAAATTCAATAATTATAATTTTAACTTTGCAATTCCGAATGGTATGTTTTTGAATCATGAGCTGTTGATCTTATTTCATGAATAGTACACAAACAACAGTGCAAGCTATAGATGAAGTAGCTGTTGCGCAAGCTAGCGAATATCAAATCCAAGACTTTACTCAACGGTTCAGCACCCGAAACCCAGATTTTAAAATTGTGTAACAAAATATTATAAGTGTGTATAATAACCTAGACCATTTGCATATTACTTTCTCGCAATTGGGATTTGATACTGACCTATTAATTTTAAGCAAATGCAGGCTAGGCGCAAAGAAACCCACCCCTAACATTTCCAACTATTTGTCTTTTTCTACTATTAACCATTTAAACCGCTGCGATGGCGTAGTGGCATATATTAAGTCTACGCATAAAGTTAATGTTAAGGAACTCATTTTGACCCACGCATCATGCTTACAAATCAGCATGCCCAACCTTATAGTACTCTGTATTTATCGTTGTCCTTCAAATATTAATGCAGAAAACTTTATAAATTCCCTCGATAGACACCTAGAGTCATTACAGTCAGTTTCAAATATAATAATAACAGGCGATATAAACATAAATATTTTCTGTACATCTACCGAACTAAGTCATGAGCGCACGAATAGGCTCAGTTATTTAAACATGCTTTCAATGCACGGCCTGTTGCCAGGACATTATCTGCCAACTAGAGGCGCAAACTGTCGAGACCATGTTATTATAAAATTATAACAAAATAATAAAACAGCTTCTATTGCCATAATACATACTACTATAACTGATCACTTTATGATTTTACTTAAGCTAAGTGACATAGAAAATATATATAAACCCTCTAAAGTCAAAACCATGATTAGTTTTAAAAAAGCGCTTCTCACCTTAAAAGATAGTAAAGTAGTAGAAGTTTAATTCTGAAAAATTAAAATAAATTAATAATCCTGTTATTTTAACCGAACAACAAATAAAACAAATTAAAAATTGCCTAATACAAAACACGATGACTACTTTGGTACCGAGAAATAACCGCACAATTAAACCATGGAAAACAATAAAAATAAATGAAAAAATGTTTATTCTCAAAACATAGCACACATATAAAAAAGATTTTACGTCTGCCAAACTGTACGACAGTTTGTTGGCAGACGCAACTCCCACAAAAATTATATTATTACTAGCTGTGCCCGCGACTTCGTCCGCGTGGAATAGTTATTTTGGGCATCATATTTATTTTTGCAAACAACCTCCTCAGCTTTATAAATGTTACCCACGACTTTGTCCGCATCAATTTCCGTTATTATTTTAGACAATTTAGTTTTTAAGTTTTTAAAAGAACATAATTATTTTAAAGTACTTCTGCGTAAATTATATTTTTAGTTTTATTTTCTTGTGGCAAAAGAACAAATTGGTTTTCTCCGCAACCCGATCTTGACAACGCGACATATAGTTGGCCGTGTGAAAAGCAGTCTTGACGTAAATCGATTCTCTCGCAGTCAACACAATATCTCGGGGACCTTTGTCTTCATCTATCAAAAGAACAGCTACTTCATCTACTATTGGCGCATCATACCGACCTCGATGCTCGTTAGGAGGTTTCACATCAGCATGAATAATAAGTTTTAAGTCTTTCGGTGGTCTATTTTCCAGATTTTATTTAAAACTTTGAATATACGTATTATGATCGTGAATATATGTTTGGAGAACGTCGATAAGATCGATTTGCAAGCTTGGATTTAAATTTGAGCGCAAGGATACCTGATCTGCATGGGAAACAAAATATATTTGCAAAAACTCGGGTTGTGCCCCTTCAGCTGGAATTAAGTTACCGATCAAGTGATAAACTTGCCCTTGGACTTTAAAAGTGGGCATAAAGTTTCCCTCACGAATTTCTTTGGCACCAAATGAAGTCATCTGAAATAGTGTATTATATTGTCTTGAGTGATTTAAGAAATGCTTTGATGATGGATGTGAGCCTGACATCAGTTCTTTTAAAACTGTAGTTGGTTCCGGAATTATAGGTATATTTACTTTGCCGCCACTACAACACAGTCCAGGAGCTTCAGTCGCCCATTTTTTTGCTTGGCATAAGTTGCATATTTGATCCATTCTGCCAATATCAATATCATTTAGCTCAGTGTAGTCAAGGGTACAATCATAAGCAAACGCAACATTTAATAAATTAAGTTGCCTGCGACTTCTATTTCTTGCTGATCGTACATTTTGCTGTGCTAATCGATGGGATCGTTCAGTGCTTGATTCCCGATCGCGGTTAGCCAAAGTTCGGGAATTCTGTGAGGCTAAACGTTGAGAACGTTCAGCGCTTGATTCCTGTAGTCGGTTCACCAAAGTTCGAGAACTCTGTGAAGCTAAACGTTGAGAACGTTCAGCGCTTGATTCCCGCAGTCGGTTCACTAAAGTTCGAGAACTCTGTGAGGCTAAACGTTGAGAACGTTCAGCGCTTGATTCCCGTTCTCGGTTTATCAAAGTTCGGGAATTTTGTAAAGATAAACGTTGAGAACGTTCAGCACTTTTTTCCCGTTGTCGGTTTGTCGAAGTTCGGAAATTTTGTGAGGCTAGACGCTGCGAACGTTCAACGATCGATTCATTAGCACGGTTTTGTTCACTGATTGCTCGTTGAGTAGCCAACCTATGCATATTTTCATCCTCTGTTTCATTGCTGCGCAAAACTCGCAGCCGCTTTGCAGTAGCAGTCTGCCGAGAAAGCTGAGTTCTTTTTCTAGGCATTATAGTGACGAAGAAAGAACGTAGGAAATGAAAACTTAACCAAACCGTAACTCGTAATCAAGAAAAAAACAAACGTAAGGTTAATAATTAGGAATCTAATTATTTTTACCTGTATTTAATCGGATATAATATAATGTCAAAAGAATTACTGTAAAACGAAAATAAGGTAAACTAACTGTATGCTTAAACTAAAACCTAACCTAATAAGAATAATTATGTAGATGACACCTATTTACAGGTATTATCTACAACAAAACAAAAAAAAGTGTTAATTTTTGTTAAATTATTAGAAACAAAATACTATCCTTAAAACAAACAATACTATAAAGAAAACTATGACACCTACTTATAATTAATTATCTACAACAAAACAAAAAGAAAGTGTAAATTTTTGTTAAATTATTAGAAACAAAATACTATCCTTAAAACAAACAATACTATAAAGAAAACTATGACACCTACTTATAATTAATTATCTACATCAAAACTAAAAAAAAAGTGTTAATAATTGTGAAATTATTAGATCCAAAATATTATTCCTTAAAACAAAATATAATAGTATTGAAAAAGTATTATTACACGACGATATTATATCGCAAAAACAAATAACGCTGCATACAACCTCGGTACCTCGTAGAGCTACACCCCCCCTCCGCGTCGCCCGCAAGCAACGCCTCTCCTCGCCCGCCGGCCTAGAGTCAATTTTTATTACTTGTACATTTTTTATTAACATTTAATTTTTGACGTTCAAAAGTGCCGCTTATTGGCCTAATTGAAATAAATATATTTGACTTTGACTTTGACTTTGACCGGCCAGGCGCAGCGTCAGGTTTTGCACATCATGCGGCGCGTGTGAATTTTATATCGCAGTTATTTTTAAATTGTAATATCTTCTAAGATGTTCATTGAAATTAAGTAATGTCAAAGACAATTTTGTTTACAATTAAATACTCTTAATCAAAAACACATTTATTTGAATAAAGATTAATATTATTATGTTGATACATTAATTTATAATGCATTAATTTCGACCAAACTTGATTACCATAAAAACGGTTCTAGTGAGTTAATCTTAAAAGATAGACATTTACTGTCGCGGACATTTTTTTAGATCATTTCAAGAGGAATAATTCTTTCATACATATTTTTTTGGTATCTTGAACCGTTTTCGCAGCGCACGCAACGGAAGCCCTCAAATATGAATAATTTTCCCCGTTTTTTCCACATTTTTCATTGTTTCTTCGCTCCTGTTAGTTGCAGCGTGATGTTATATAGCCTAAAGCCTTCTTCGATAAATGGTCTATTCAACACAAAAATAATTTTTCAATTCGAGCCAGTAGTTCCTGAGATTAGCGCGTTCAAACAAACAAACAAACAAACAAACTCTTCAGCTTTATAATATTAATATATAAATATATAATATAGTAATAGTAATAGTATAGATTATATTTGTACATTTTTTCGCTTAATGGCTAAGTATTTGAAATGTTATTAATATTAGTAATATACAATATAAATTGGTAAGTTATTGTTATGTAAATGTATTCAATATTTTCCCCAAAAGTTCCAAGGAGATACCTTCTCACTTGGTTTTTAAATGCGTTTGAATTCTACGTTATATATAAAATAGAAACAGGATGCAAATGAAGCTACGCTCTGATCCTACAAATGCTATCCTAAAAATCACTTATAGAAGATACCGCAACTACTGCAATTGTTTAATTAAAAAACTAATATTATCATATTTTCTTCTTAGCCCCTTATCAGGAACAGCTAACAAATGCAAGTAAAAATACTAAACAAATGTGGAATACTATAAACAATATTACACATCGTAAACCGAATAAATCGCAAAGTCTAGAATTATTAGAAATAAAACCTACTCCACATGAGTCAGTTAATGACGTTAATAACTATTTTTAAAAAATTGGTAAAACACTAGCAGAAGAAATCCTCGCAAATAATATATGACATGTTCAGAATAGTCTAGATGGTGTTACAGTAAAGTTCTCCTCATTTGTGCTTTTATAAACAGATCCAATGGAAGTCTACAGCATACTTATGAGTCTCAAATCTGAGAGTGCACCAGGATGGAATAATATAAAGTTCCTAAAATAGCTCAAGACGTAGTTGTACCAATAATTACACAACTAGCAAATCTATGTGCTTTAGACAGGGGATCTTTCCACTCGCCATGAAACAAGCTGTTATCACAATTGTGCACAAGGGTGGGACAGAGACGATGTAAAAAATTACAGGCCAATACTTGTACTTCTTGCAATTTTTTTTTTTTTTTAAATTATTAATAAACATTAGACTATAAAAGAAACTTAACAAATACAGCATTATATCCAGTTCTAAGTACGATTTTCGATAGGGATTATCGACCGAAGATGCAGTTCTAGCATTAACCTCTCATATTGTTAACCAAGTGGATACAGGAAAAAAGTGTCTAACTATTTACCTTAATTTAAAAAGCTTTCGATACTGTCTCAGTCTACATCCTTGTGCGTAGTCTAGAGGCTTTAGGCATTAGAGGAATCCTCCTGTCTTTGCTTACAGATTATCTTACAGATAGGCGACAATGTAATAGAATAGGAAAATACACAAGTGGGGAGGCAAATATGAATTTTGGTGTCCCACAGGGCAGTTTTGGGCCCAACCCTATTTCAAATATATATAAAAAGCCTTTGCGACATTAGAATTGAGAATGGTCGGGTATTCTCCTACGTCGATGAAACAGCTGTTGTTTTTACTGGAAATACATGGGAAACTGTTTATAAGTCTGCTGAAAAAGGCCTAGCCAGGATTGCCGATTGGTTGAACTCCCATCTATTAACACTAAACGCCGCCAAAACCAAATACATTGCTTTTACGAAATATAATAATATCTAACCGGGGCCTAATCATTCTCTTAAGATCCACAGCTGTCATGATCCCTCAAGCATTAATAATAAAAATTATTCATGTAATGAAGTGGAAAAAATCACTCAAATTAGATACGCTTGTCTTGGCACACACACATAGAAGTAGTCATGTCCCGAATAAGGAAACTCATATGGATATTCAAGACATTACGACATATTACCTCTAAGAACCTTTTAAAGCAGATCTACCTCTCTTTGGCCCAGTCAGTTTTGATGTACTGTATACCAGTATGGGGAGGAGTTACTCACATTAAATTTATCGAACTGGAGCGTGCACAAAGGTCTCTTTTAAAAGTAATGTATCTAAAGCCATACAGATTCCCTACTGAAAACTTATACATACTTAGTGATCTCCTGACGGTTAGGAAGTTATATACCCTACGAGTTATTTTGAAACTGCATAAAATACGGTATGACCCTGCGTTCCAAAAAAAGAGGAGGAATTATTTAGTAGCAGACATAGTCTCAGCTAAATTAACTTACACAGCAAGACACTATACTAAACTTTCTATAAACTTATACAACAAAATAAACAAAATATTGAACATTTACCCGATGACTGTCAGAGAGTGTTAAACATCCCTATCAGTTGGCTAAAAAGCAAGACTTACTACATATAAATTCTCTTACAAACACTTCAATAAGGTTGGACATCACACACACACACAGACCCACACAACATAGTTTTGTATTATTTTATTTTAAGTCATTTTTATTTTATGTTATTTTTTCTTTCTTGTTCGTTACTAGCCTTGTTATTTTTCACTTTCTAAGTTATGAAGAGCGGAGCCTCCTAGCACGGGTATTTGATATACTAAAAAGGAGACCCCTGCTTAAGAATGATTGTAAATGTAATGTGATAATGAAATAAAAGTTTTTTAATGAAAAAATGGTACGCGTGGTTTTCATACAGATGGAAGGACTTGCGTTATCTATATTTATGTCTGTGGAAAAAACCCAATAAGGATTTGGCCGCCACGGGCATCGAACCCAGGAGCACATGCTCAGCAGTAGCACTTGCGACCACTAGACCAACGAGACAGTGGCGTTATTATATTAAGGTTACACTAGTCGACCATCTTCCATACAAATGTAGTCTGGCGATTACTCCACTGTTTGACGATGTACGATCAAAATAAAAAATATATATATAATTATTATAATTTGTATAATTAATATATATAATTATAATATATATAATTAAATAATATATATTATAATTTGTCTCATCATTATCTAACCCTGTATGGAATCAAAAAAATAAAATATTTGAAAGTTATGAGCGTCGAAAGTTCCATATTTCAACACTAATTTTAACGCATCTTTGGGCGGAAATAAATACCACAAGAAGAAGGAAAATTGAAAAACGGCCATACAGGGATAGATTAGTAGTTCAACAATGCAAATAACATTATTTTGAAAATATACATTAAGTAGTTTTTTTATGATGTTTAGACTCCCAAAGGTCTGTTTATAAAATTTCGCGCGCTCGTTTTCGTCCTAAATCATCATCCATTTCGCTACAAACTTGCGAAAGTGCTAATTCGTACGCAAACTAGCTACTTTCTGCTCATCTCAGCATCTATCTCTTTCACACGTGTTGTGTGTGGATGAGATAGCTGGCATTTTAACCCCGCGCACAAAATAGTTCGTGCCGTCGACTAGGGGAACCTTAATTACTAGCCTGCGGTTTCACCCGCGTAGTGGCCGTTCCCGTGGGAATACAGGGATAATAAAAAAACTTATTTTACAAAAAAATCTATCTTATCTTTGGTAGGTATACATTTTTTTCGTTATGGACACCGACTACCAAAAAAAAAGTT
This sequence comes from Anorthoa munda, assembly GCA_945859665.1. Lineage (NCBI taxonomy): Eukaryota > Metazoa > Arthropoda > Insecta > Lepidoptera > Noctuidae > Anorthoa > Anorthoa munda. The sequence continues at coordinate 34,164,718 of OX243895.1, read as the reverse complement.
ATTTATCACTTTATGTTGCTTTTATTTGGAAGTCGGTAGTATTCTTTTGTAAAAAAGTTTTTTCATTTTTCACTTTTTAGTTGTACACCTAATAGGCAACTTAGTAAGGCCTTTAGTTAGGTACCTATACTGCCAGAATAGATTACCCGAATACCATGAATCATGAACATAACCTAAAATGTGAAATGAGAGTGTACCAAGGAGAATTGTACATATCTGCGTACCCCTTGAGAGAGTACAGGCGTGATGTTGTGTTATGAAATGGTGTAAGCAATAAACACACATGTGATTGCAGCAATCCCGAGAGATTTGTCGTCATTTTTTGAAGAGTTCTATTGTATATCTCCGAAGTTCTTCATCAGATCTTCACCAAATTAAAATAGGACCAATTTCGGAACATACTCATTCAAAGAAAAAATGAATTTTCAAAATCGGTTCACAATTGACGGAGAAATCGGTTAAAACACATAAAAAAACCGGCCAAGTGCGAGTTGGACTCGCGCACGAAGGGTTCCGTACCATTATCGCAAAAAACGGCAAAAAAATCACGTTTGTTGTATGGGAGCCCACCTTAAATATTTATTTTATACTGTTTTTAGTATTTGTTGTTATAGCGGCAACAGAAATACATCATCTGTGACAATTTCAACTGTGTAGCTATCACGGTTCATGAGATACAGCCTGGTGACAGACAGACAGACAGACAGACAGACAGACAGACGGACCGCGAAGTCTCAGTAATAGGGTCCCGTTTTTACCCTTTGGGTACGGAACCCTAAAAACAAACAAAATCGAACATAGCCGGGGATAGTGTAGCTTCCTAAAGGTGAATTTTTTTTTTAAATTGTTCCAGTAGTTTTTAAGTTTATTCATTACTAGCTGTTGCCCGCGGCTTCGCTCCCGTGGGCCACCCCACAGGACCCGTTTTCGGGATTAAAAAATAGCCTATGTTACTCAGGAATAACGTAGCTTTCTATATGTGAAAGAACTTTTTAAATCGGCCCATTAGTTTCGGAGCCTATTCGGTACAAACAAACAAACTAATCTTTCCTCTTTATAATATTACTAGCTGACCCCCGCGACTTCGCTCCCGTCAACTGGCTACCTACCTTCCTACCACCTACCTACCCTATTAGCCTAGTTTTATCCCCTTTACTTTTCGCAGTTTTTATAAACTCAATCTCCAATGAACTCATTTCATCTTACCATCTTTATGCAGACGATCTACAAATTTATTCGCGAGCTCCTCTCGGAAATCTGTCTGAGGCTATCGTTGCCAGCAATTTGGATCTAGCTCGCATTTGCGATTGGAGCAAGCGGTACGGGCTTATGGTCAACCCTATCAAGACGCAGGTTATAGTAGTGGGCAGTTCGAGAATGGTTTCAAGGATCGACTGGATGTCTCTTCCCCAAGTTTTTTTTTGAAAATTCAGTTATTCCCTTCAGTGAGAAAGATAAGAACTTGGGGATATTCATCGACAAGAACTTCTCTTGGACTGCCCAACTGCAGGAAGTAAGCCGCAAGTTATTTGCATCTGCTGCAACTTTGAGGAGACTGCGGAATTTTCGCTTGCACAATCTCTTTTACTTCCCATCCTTGATTATGCTGATGCCAGCTATCTTGACCTTACTCAAGAACAACTCGATAAACTTGAGCGCCTTCAAAATTTTTGTATAAGGTTCATATTCAGTTTGCGCAAATATGACCATGTTTCCGAATTCCGTGTAAAGCTCAAGTGGTTGCCAATTCGCCTTCGCCGGAATGCTCATATTCTTTCTCTTCTGTATAATGTGCTCTTTACTCCTTCCACCCCTCTCTACCTCAAGAATCGTTATCAGTTTATCTGCGATTCCCACACGAAATCACTTAGGTCATCGGATAACCTGCGACTTAAAATGCCAATGCATTCCACTACTTTCTTAGATAAAGTTTTTACTGTCCAAGCTGCTCGTCTATGGAATGCATTGCCGGACCCAATAAAGCGCGCCCAGTCATTGCCTGTATTTAAAAGACTCGTAAAAGAACATTACCTGTCACTGTGATTGTCGTCAGTCAACAATTTCTTTCATTGCCTATATATATTAAGTATGTATGTATTTATGTATATATTATATAACATATTGTAACACTTTTTTGTGGTAGATAAATTTTTTGTCAAAAGAAAATTAATTACCTCCTTCTCGCCGTGTTCTCGTCCCGTTTTATATCGCTCCCTCGCTCTAAAACCGCCGCTGGGTGTTGGAACCACTTTGGAACCGCACCCTGGGACGGTGAGTTCCCCATAAAAATTCTCATTTCACCAAAATAACTTAAAATCACTTGATATCCGTGCACCGAAGCTGTATTTTTGTTTGTTTTGACGGACTGCAGCTGTCATTTGGACGTACAGCGTTTTCGTTCGGAAACGCGCCCGTCTCCGCTAAGACTGGCTGAATTATTTCTTTGGACTAGCACACGGGTAGGATTCGAATTTGGTTTTGGGATTGCGAGGACGTTGTCCCGCTTCCGTTGGCGTGCCTCAAGGACTTGCTTATGTGTATGGTGGTAGCCTTTGGGTTCAAAAGATTCGAGAACAATCGGATTTTCTGAACGAAACGCGGCAGCGGGGTGCGTTCAAAACTCTCATCCGGGCTGTCAGGGATTGATAGTGTTTTGTTGTAATCTGATTTTAAGTCGGGTTTTGGGAAGTTGTAGGATGAGACGTAGGCCTGGGGGAGTGTATTTCTTTGAGGGAAAATTGTTCCGCGTAAATTCTTCGAAAACGGAAATTTTAGGAAACAGTTTATGGGATTCAGTGTTTTGGGTTTTCGGTTCGAGAGTTGTAGTATGAGAGCGCGCCCGGCGGAGTTTTTTTTGGCGACAAGGGCGAACTGCGTATCAGGCGTTTTTTGACCGGCTTGAGCAGAGTCTGGAGATTGCGAGTGGGCTGGAATTATCACGAGGGTGTCGGCCTCCGTGCGGCGGAGCGTTTCCTGTTTGTGCCTGCCGTGATTGAACGGAATCCGTGAAGCCAAAAATAGCCGGTCGCCGGTGACCGCGTGCGTGGTTGTGGATACGCGGCCTGGAAGCTGCATGTAACCGTCGTGGTGTGATCTCTGGCGTGATTGTGTTCCCAAGTTGGGCTCATAATCCCTCACGGTAAGTCGCCTTGCTCAGGGAATTGACCCCATCGCATTTCGTTGTGAGTTCTGTGTGCTGATTTGCTGGTTTCTTTCAGAACGACGTGGCGTGGGGTCGAAATTGGGCCGACCTATCTACCCTACTGGTTTTCCTTCCTCCGAAAGGTACGTGTTTGACTTTCTAAAGGCTCTGTCAGCTGGTATTCGGTTTCTTAGGGCGGCCGATACATTTATATTATTTGGGCTGGCCTACCATTTGTGGGTGTTTGTGGACAGGCTCCATATAAATATACATATTTACATACACCTTAGGCATGATTTCCATATACTCAGAAGGCCCATCCATTGTGTTAGCCTATGTAAAGCCCGGTGTTTAAGATAATATTGCCCGTATTCCAACGATTTGTCTGATCTGTATAACCATAAAATCTGTGTGTTTAATCATGAAGAGTGCCGGACGGTTCATCCGTTGTGTTCACCTATGTAAAGCCCGGTGCGTAAGATAATACCTTCCATGTGTAGCGAGTTGTCTGTTCTGTATAACCCTAAATTCTGTGTGTTTAATCATGAAGAGTGCCGGACGGCTCACCCATTGTGTTCGCCTATGTAAAGCCCGGTGTATAGGATAATATTTCCGTGTTTTAGCGACCTGCCTGTTCTATATAATCAAAACCCTTTATGTTTGATTTGAGTTTTTGTGCTAAGAAGTTTTTATTCTGTAACTTCAGGAGGTGTCTTATTGGGGCTGATTGCCTGGCTGGGGCTGACTGCCCGCCTAAACCGACCGATCGGCCAAGGCTGAGGCTGTCCGCTCGAGGCAGACCGTCGCAGAGTGGAGTTGGCTGGTTACGCGACGGTCCAGGAGTGACAGGCTTTCTGATCCTTCTGTTTTTTTTATTTTTGTTCTTCCACCCTCAACTTAAAATTTGTTGATAAATTTTGGACGATGAAAAGTTTGACCAGCCAACTGCAACCAGCGACTCTCTTAACATATTTACTTTTTGTGACGTGTTCGAGGGTTTCACTAAATAAACATCTATCTCAGTATTTGGTGATTTATTGTTCCCAAGAAGAAATCACGTTACAATATGTATGTATTTGTATATGTATAATAATATTATTGTATATTTAAAGTAAATATTCGTAATTTTATGTGTTACACCAATATCAACCCCATTTCATGTCCAGTCTATCACTGTCCATTCCAGGTTGCCTGGAAGAGATCGCGGTATGCGATAAGGCCGCCCATTGTACGTATTTTAGTTTTGTTTTCTTTTCTATGTTTTAACTTGGTGTACCTACAATAAAGCATATATAAATAAATAAATAAACCTACGCTCGTGTTTTAATAACCCCTATTATATATCCATTGCATATACTACTATTATTATCCCGACGGAACATTATGCTGGCATAAAATAATAGCCCATGTGCTATTCCAGACTATAATCTATCTTTGTTCCATATTTCATCCAGATTCGATCAGCCATTCTAGCGTGATTGAGTTACAAACATCCATCCAAACTTTCGCATTTATAATATTACCAGCTTCTGCCAGCGGCTTCGCCCGCGAGAATGTCGAAAATTAGCCCAAGAGAAGATATTCCCGGAATAAAAAGTATTCTATGTGCTATTCCTGACTATAATCTATCTCTTTACCAAATTTCATCCAGATCCCTGCAGCCGTTCTGGCGTGAAAGAGTAACAAACATACAAACACTCACAAACTTTCGGCTTTATAATATTAAGTGTGATTTCCAGAAAACAAGAATGACAGTTTCTTAGACTACAGCATCACGGAGTTCTGGTGGAACGGAACGCCCGGCATCGATCAGACAGACCGCATCACCATACAGTTTGACTTCATGCCCACCCCCCCCGGGCATGGCAAGCTCGTGGGCCCCGATGGGAAGGAGATGGAAGTGCGCCTTCCCTTCTCACCACCGGGGCCGACCACCCAGCCACCCAACATATCGCGCCCGTCCTTCCCGTTCTCCATAGAGAAAGTAGCGTCCCGCACACCCCCGTACCACTTCCAGTTCCCCGGCATGATGCCCCCCCCGAACTTCCCGCCCGACTATCGCTTCCCCACGGTGGTGCCGTACAGCGAGGAGGAGCCCTACTCCCCCTCGCCCACGGGCCCCACGCCGCGTGGACCCTCGTTCACGTTACCTTCTGTTTGGCACTCGGAATGGGACAAAGAGCAGATGACTGAGTGGGACACCACCACCGCCACCACGTACAGTCAAGAGAGTGAGTCCTCCACCCGGGAGAATGAGACGTCAACCCGGCTGAAGTACATCCCGTTGCCTGCTTACGCTCTGAACTGGCCGCAGCAGCTCAAGTCCAGGACCACAGTAACCAGCTCGCCCACCGACAAGATGCCCAACATTGGGCAAATGTTTAATTATGATTACACAAGTAAGAATTGTTTTTTTTTCTATTGAGAGCGACATGTGCTATTGCTTAAAACAAAAACTCGGGGCTGCTATAGAAATATATATAATCTACATAGTACTACTCTTACTTTTTAAATGGTTCCGCAAAACTCAAACTCGGCCATCATTCCATGTAGAAGTCTCTCACCATGGGATGTCCTCAGGGTTCGGTTATTGGTCCGCCTTTATGGAATTTAGGCTTTGATGATTTCCTCGCGATTCCACTTCCAAGATGCTGTTCACTAACCGGTTACGCGGACGACGGTCTTCTGCCCATTCAATCAAGTACTCGAGCTGGACTCGAAAACTTGGCTGACACTTGCCTACGACTAATATCTCAGTGGATTGATCGAAACCGCCTGACCTTTGCTCCGCACAAAACTTATCAACTTATTTTGAAAGGTAATCTTAAATCGTGCCCTGCTATTTAATAACGTTCCCGTAAAAAGGAAGTAGTCCGTGTGCTACCTTGGTCTAGTGTTAGAGATGAATTTTGCCTTTATAGATCATATTAAAACAGTCAGTGAAAAATCAAAAAAGAATATCTATGCCTTAACGAGAATATCTAAATACGTGGGGTCTGTCTTTTTAGGGTTCCGTACCCAAAGGGTAAAAACGGGACCCTATTACTAAGTCTCCGTGGTCCGTCTGTCTGCCTGTCAGTATGTCTGTCTGTATGTCCGTCTGTCACCAGGCCGTATCTCATAAACCGTGATAGCTAGGCAGTTGAAATTTTAATAGATGATGTATTTCTGTTGCTGCTATAACAACAAATACTAAAAAAATAATAAAATACATATTTAAGTGGGGCTCCCATACAACAAACGTGACTTTTTTGTCGTTTTGACTTGGCCAGTTTTTTAACTTTAAAGACTATTTATGTGGCTCCTTACTTGGGTTGTATGTGCTATGGGGCGCCTGTTTAGGCTGATAGAACCAAAATAAAGGTGGTACGACGTAAATTACTTCAAAGTCAGCGTTTAGCTTTGATATTCTTATGCAAAACATGCACACACACAACGGTTAGTACTGAGGCCTTACCGGTACTTGCTGGCGTACTTCCGGCGACCATGAAGTGCAGTGACGTGCTGCAATGTACTGTTCCGCACGTGAGACAGTGGACGAGAACTTTTTAACGCAAAGTGGTCGTGAGAAAATCTCTAGAATATTTAAACCACATATTGACATCTGCGAGGAACTTTTATCCGAATGGCAATGTAGGTGGGATAATTCCACCATGGTCCGACACCTCCACCAATTCTTTCCATCCGTTCACGTGCGGCTGGGCAGGACGTGGCTGGAGGTAGATTGTATTGCCAAATTTCTTACAGGGCATGGTAACTTTAAAAGTAAATAATATCATACAATTGAACATAGCCGGTGAAATGAGAGTGTACCAAGGTGAACTGTACACATTTGCGTACCCCCTTAGAGCGTACTGGCGTGATGTTATGTTATGAAATGGTATAAACAATAAACAAACCTGCGATTGCAGCAATCCCGAGAGATTTGCCGTTATTTATTGAAGAGTTCTGTTGTATATCTCTAAATTTCTTCATCAGATCTTCACCAAATTAAAATGAGCCCAATTTCGCAATACACTCTATCAAACAAAAAAGAATTTTCAAAATCGGTTCACAATTGACAGCGATATCAGTGAAAATAAACAAAAAAGAATTCAAACATGAAGTCGAACATAGAACCTCCTCCTTTTTGGTAAGTCGGTTAAAAAGTGATTGTGAAAAGTGCAAGCTTTGCTTGAAACCTACGCCATGAACCCTGTACCAGGCAACCCTACTGATGACGGCTGTGCTGCTAACTTATCGCATTCGCCGTTATCAGAAGTGGGATTCACTCTGGCACCACAAAAACTAAATGTGCACGAAAATCAGTGACAAATGATGCTTGAATTCCAGCAATGAAATAATATGATACAGCTGATTGAATCTATGAAATCAAGTCAGCGTACAACAAAACGCGTTCAATCCTGACTCCAATGAAGCCGATGCACGTGCCTGGTGCTCATCCATTGATATTTGCATGACAGAGTAGCCGTTGGAAGGAGGTGCCTTAATTTATTGTCCCCAGCAAATCGTTGAACGGCAGTGCCTCTCCGTAGTTTTCGCAGGTGTCGTACTCCGGTGTGACGTGTAATTATTTCAAGGAGTTTTTTGCTTCTCGTTATGATTGTGCTGAAACCACGGCAACTACTCTAATAAATATCAAAAACGGTCGCCCCAAGGAAGGCGATTGTCTAGCTGCATAATTATGCTAGTGGATTGATGACGTCAGCGATGACAAAATGGGAAAATCTTACCGCTGAAGAAATCGCCGTATCGTATGTGCTTGCTCACACCTCACAGTTTGACAATAGACTTCATCGTCTAGCATATACAACCAAAATCTCTAATGGAAGCAGATCACTACAAGAATTGAAGTCTTTTTAGGGTTCCGTACCCAAAGGGTGAAAACAGGACCCTATTACTAAGAATCCGTCTGTCTGTCCGTCTTTCACCAGGCTGTATCTCATGAACCGTGACAGCTAGACAGTTGAAATTTTCACAGATGATGTATTTTTGTTGCCGCTATAACAAGAAATACTAAAAACAGAATAAAATAAATATTTAAGTGCGGTTCCTATATTTACAACAAACGTGTGCCCTTCGTGCGCGATTCGAAATTCAAACAATATGATATACTAGTGCACCAGATAACAAACGCTCCAAGCCTTTTACTTCAAAACGTGTGACAAATTGATCCATTATCGCAAAATAAAGTTCAGTCTGACGTCCACGGTACACAGCACTTCGAAGCCATCCGCAAGTTCTTCGTCAGTAATTAACCCAAGCATGAAGAAGAACGTCAATTGCTTCACTTGCGGCACTGCCCAACTTTGGCTCACGCGACAACAACACTGCAAACGGGACAGGCGTTGTTGGTGACACAGGTGTTTGTAGCGTATCAATAGCGTCGAGTACTGCGAGATGCAAGGTTTGACGGGCCAACCAAAAGATCACGGTGAGTCGTATTGATTTTATTTCGATTCCGGAGCCTGAACGATGAACGATTCTCTCGTGAAGTTCAGTGTAGCTAACAAATTTTCTGGCATACGTGTTATTTCTGTTCACATAACATTGGTAACCACACTATTTGTTGTACCGAACAAATTTTAAATCTTTAAAGTGTGTTCTATTTGTGATATCCGGACCATGGTTCGTATGGCTCTCTTTTGGAGTACAAAGGCTCTCTGCCAGTTATATTTAAAACTATTCCCCCAGAACTGATCCTTTTATATATTGCACCGTAAAATATATTTTTTTTTTGGTTTTCTTGCAATGACAAGAATATTTACTTTTTAAAGTATTATATTATTTTATTTTAATTATTGTGAATGTGAAGACTATGTGGATCATTTTTTTTTATTTGTGTTAGTTTTTAATCATGGACTGGCAGTTTGAGTAGTTTATGCAGCCTACCCGAATGTCCTTTCTTTGGTATTGTTCGTTGAGCTCCTTAAATTTTGAGTTGATCTGCACGGTTATTGACAAATTCGTGCACTGACTGGACAGGTCCACTCAATCTGGCTGGTTCTTCCCTCAAAAGACCATTTTAGTCATCAGTCTACATGGTCTTCACATGATCTAACCAAGATTTTGTCTGGACTTTAAAAGAGACTGTGACCTCTGAGTTTGTTTCGGCCTTTCTTCTCAGAGTAGTCAGACAGGAAACGCCGACCTCATCTAGTTTAAAAAAATATGATCGACATGTAAAAGCTAAGTATGGAGTTTCTTGTGCGTTCTTCTCCATAACAAGCTACTTTCCGAATGCACGGTAGAGTCAATTTTTATTACTTGTACATTTTTTATTAACATTTAATTTTTGACGTTCAAAAGTGCCGCTTATTGGCCTAATTGAAATAAATATATTTGACTTTGACTTTGACTTTGACTTTGAAAAAGTGTTTGTGCAAACCAACTTACAGAAATAAAATCATTTATCATTTAATATTGTGCAATTCCAACAATATTACATACATACGTGTCGAATTACAAAATTAAATTATTTTATTATTTTATTAAATTGAATTATTATTAATTAATTACCTCCATTTTTTATGAAGTCGATTAAAATTAACGAAATCAAGTTCAACTCGATCCAAAGTCCAAAGGTCCTTATAAGGTTTTCGAATTGCTTGAAGGTGATCGCTATGTTTTAAAATCTTTATCTGGTAACAGAACATACAAGTATGCTCAGGATCGCATAAGAAGGATGCCAGAAGGTCATGTCCCTAGCGTATTGGACGTGATTAGTGAAGAGTTATATGTAGTAGTTAGATGCGGGTGAAGGCCCGTCAGCTGGTTCCGATTAATGTTACTGAACAATGGTCTTAAGCCTACGACTTACCGGAGAGAAAGCCCGGTAATGTGCATCTTAATTTGGGCTTATCAGTGTGAAGGACTGATACCGGCCTTTATTAGGCTTGTTAGAGAGAAAAACTGGTACTGTCCCATGTATGTAGGGCATGGAAGCGAGAAGGACTGTTACTGACACACATGTTTTCACAATAGATCACTGGGAATGAGTTTGACTATTTTTAATACTTGGTGCATTAATATTGTGGTTTACCTTCTTTAAATTGACCTTTATTAAAACTGTAGTATTCCTACTGATGCCAGTTTATTCAGTGAGTTAGAAAATCATTTAGTATGAGCTCAGGTAGGCCGAGCTTAATATTGTTTACAAATGGATTTTCTTTTGTCGCCAGGTAATATAGCATACGAGGACGTGTGACATGTCAGTATGGTCGTGTCGGAGAGTACGACAATTTGGCAATAATAACATAAGAGTACGCCAATTTGGCAATAATAAGATAAGAGTACGCCAATTTGGCAATAATAAGATAAGAGTACGCCAATTTGGCAATAATAAGATACCATTAATCTCGTTGTACGGGGGCGGAGTTACGCCGTGACGTCACGAGTCACGTGAGTGGAATCGTTGGGGGGCAGTTGAATTCGTTTTAAGCTCGGCAAAAAGTTATAGGACACTCTTTTGGAAGCTATCGAGTAGTTCAAACCCTCCCAACGGGACTGCTAGTTCACTCTGCTTAATATATCTCTGTAAGTGTGTAATTGTAATTATAACTACTGTAAAATAAAAGTGATTGTGAGAAGTGAAAACTTTGTTTGATACCTACGCCATGAACCATCTACCAGAAAACCCTACTGATGGCGCCTGTGCCGATCACTTATCGCATTCGTCGTTGTAATTTTATTATGTTTCAGCATCAGCGGAACGGTTTCCACACGCCGATAGACGGACTGCACGGATGACTGACACAGAGGTCACGCACAGCGAGCTCACAGTGGCTGCCACGTCAGCTGCTGGAGAGTACGGTTCTCGTCGCAGAGTGGCCTCGCAAGACACTGACCGGCCGGCTGGACGACCAGCTGGATCATCACCATCATCATAGTAAGGCGTGAGTATACGTTTGTGTGATAGTGGTAAAAAAAAAAATTAACAAAATTAAACCGACTTTCAAAACAAAACACTTCAAAGCGAAAAATAACTTTCTTTTCCGAAGTCGGTGTCTTTTGTACCCGTTGTTTTCCATTATTAGACACCGACTTCGGAAAAGAAAGTTATTTTTCGCTTTGAAGTGTTTTGTTTTGGAAGTCGGTTTGATTTTTGTTAAAAAGTTTTTATTTTCCTTTTTTTAGTTTTGGTAAGTACCTCCAATTAACATGAAAATTATTTATAGCCAAAGTACATCTCATGACGATTCCAATAAGCCCAAACAAGACTAGGATACATTGTTTTATTTCGGAGTTACAGTGGCAAATACCAAAATCGCGTTACCCTTAAGATATCCCATTTCCAACAAAAAAAATAAAAATCTTCCAAATTGGTTCATCAATGACGAAGTTATTCGCGAACACACTTAAAAATAATATGTATACGGTCGAATTGAGAAACCTCCACAATACACAATTTCGATTTATTTTTTACCGACTTCCCAAAAAGGATTATGGGAAGTCGGTTAAAAATAAAACGAAATTCTGAGGTTATTGTTCTATTTCTGTTATACACAACGTGGTGCACGGTGTGTATTGCCAGTGATGACCAACGGGACTGGAAGTCTAATCCCTATCAACGAAGTTACGGGCCCCGTCCGAAAGTATTCCGAAACTTCGGAGTGAACAAGCCAGGTTCAGTTCAGTTTTTCGAACGGGTAAAAACAGTGGGTTAAAAACACATCGGGAGAAGGCACAACTGTCAAATTGTATTGTCATTCATTCTTATCAATCATCCGTCCGTAGGTGATATGCAGTAGGAAATGCCCGTAACGAAGGCCGAAGCTAGCCTCGTACTTTGTGGAGTATGCACCTGGTGAAGGTTGCGGGACTTCGCTGGAAGCAAGACGCACGGGAACGGTCAGTTTGGCGACACTTGGGGGAAGCCTATGTCCATCAGTGGACGTCTTTCTGCTGAAATGATGGTGATGATGACAGGCACGTGGCGTCACGTGACCGAGTCTTATCTTATCTCTGTGTGAAACTCCAATAAAGAAATCGTATGACACCGGCAACTGTCAAACCTGAACAAAGATAATATGTACGGAGGTAGCTCTTCCCGGATGAGCTGCTACACAAAGAGCCTAAGCTACTCGCAATTTTGTTAATTTTAAAATCAGTCGATTTTAATCTTTTTATTTTCCGTCGCAGAATCATCGCCTTCAACTTAGAGATAACCTGTGACTCGAATACAACCTCACAGTGAAACTACACCAGCTGTACCCAGGGGAAAATGGAAAGCTTGATCTTCGTTCACTGAAAAAAAAAAAAAAAAAAAAATCACAACTGAAGCGCGAATAAGATAGAAACTTCTTCTATCTTGTACAGATACAGAACAAAGTACAGTTATAACAAAAAAACTAAGACATTAGAATAACCAGTGATGACGAGTACGAGTTCTAAGAAACTAAGACAGTAGAATAACGAGTGATGACACTCGTCATCACTCGTACTCACGAGTGCTAAGAAACTACGACAATAGAATAACCAGTGATGACGTGTACAAGTGCTAAGCAACTAAGACAATAGAATAACCAGTGATGACGAGTACGAGTGCTAAGAAACTAAGACAATATAATGACCAGTGATAACGTGTACGAGTGCTAAGAAACTAAGACAATTGAATAACCAGTGATGACGTGTACGAGTGCTAAGAAACTAAGACAATAGAATAACCAGTGATGACGTGTACGAGTGCTAAGAAACTAAGACAATAGAGTGACCAGTGATGACGAGTACGAGTGCTAAGAAACTAACATTAATAATATTTTTTATTTGGAAGTCGGTTGTATTTTTTTGTAAAAATGTTTTTATTTTAAACTTTTTAGTTGTGGTACATAATGGACAAGTTCGATAGTAGGGTAGGTAGGCAGTATTAGTCCAAAGCGTTGCCAGAATAAATTACCCGAATAACATGAAACTTGAACATAACCGGCGGAATGAACAGCAGTTGGTAAACTGACCACGACTTATGTCAATGTATGAGTTAATTTTGTACACTTGCCCAAAACTGGGTGAAATGGATAGAGGAAAGGGAGGCATTTACCCTGCAGTGGGACAATACCTACAGGCTGAAAATAATAAATAAATGATCAGTGCTTTCATTGTTGAACTTCAGAGTTTTTGGCGGGATTTTTTCGAGTGAAGTTCAGCGGCTGTTAATATTATTTGCAAATTGATTCCTAGTGGATATTGTGATATAAAATTGGTGTAGTTTTGTGTCTCAACTGTCTACGCAACTGGACAATATATGAAATCATTTAGAGAAGCGATCTCGGGATAGTAGAGCGGATACATTTATTGTAGTATTGACTACCTCTGCAAAGCTTACTGGGAAGGACTCGATACAATTTGCTGCTAAATACTAAAAACATTAGAATGTGTTACATCCGCATTCTAATGCATACAAAAGAATGATATTATGCTTTGAAGACGAGGCGGTATAGTCCAAGACCTTAGCCTGCCCGAGTATGGCGAAGGGAAAAAGATAAAATGTTTATGAACTTGAGAATAGAATACTCTTTATTATGTACACCATATAAGTTACAGAAAGTATAGACGAAGAAAACATTACACTGGGTGACACAATGGGCGGCCTTATCGCTGAAAGCTATCTTTTCAAGACAACCTTTTTCAGTTATGTTAGCTAATTATTTTGGTGAATGTAACTGTTTGTACGGAGCCCTCGGTGGGTGGGTCCGACTCGCACTTGGTGGCCTTTTTTTTCTGACTAGCTGTTCCCCGCGGCTTCGCTCCCATGGACCAACCCACAGGATCCGTTTCGGCACGGTTTCTTTGTATGGGATGAGGTATCTGTATGCTAATATTATATTATCTGTGGTATAGATTATTAGTAAAGTGGACTGAGAGGTTCTTGGCGGGAACTTGAAAAGAGCGGGTTTCAAATTTTTTATAAAAGTTTTTTCCCTAGTTTTCTTTAATTAAAGTTACCAAAAGTATACTAAAACTACACTGGTAGTATAAGTTTACCTAAAAAATGGATGGTAACGAGGGGGGCGGGGATAACCCGCCCGTCTCAAACAAACGTCCTCCTGAGGACGGAGGCACCTCCAGCGGCTTGGACTCTAGTAGCGGCGGCGGTGAGCGTATTGACTCCATGTATTTACCTTATTTAAAACCAAACTATAAAAGACTCTACCCGGAGAACTCCTCCAATACCGAATTTAAAGTGTTTGTGGAAAGTAAAAATGCAAAGGACAGATTGGGAAATAAAAGTCCCATTTATTTAAATCATATTTTCAATAACGAAGTAAAGGGGTGTGGTGGCAATTCAGCGTGTAAATGCTAATAAAATTGCAGTTACATGCAAGCAATTTAATACGGCAAACAATTTTATAAATAATTCACCTTTTATGGAGAAATATGAAATAAAAGCTTACATTCCTGCAGCACAAATAGAAAAAACAGGCATAATCAGATTTGTACCAGGTAATATTTCAAACAAGGAACTCTACACAAAGCTATCTTCCATTTATGAAATCATTGCTATCAGAAGATTCACTAAAATAGTGGGTCAAGAGCGTGTACCACTACAAACAGTTAGCATTACTTTTTTATCAAATGTATTAATTACCCTTTAATGTGCAATATGACTTGTTTGCGTATAGAGTCTTTGATTATATCCCACCATTGCAGCAATGCTTCAAATGCTTTAAATTTATTTTATATAAAATGTATTTATATATTCAGCTAAAATTTGTAATGGCAAGCAACGATGTTCGATCTGCTCAGGGGAGCATTTGTATAAAGATTGTGATAAGCCAAATGAGATCTGCTGCATCAATTGTAGCGGTCCTCATCTAGCAATATCAAAAATATGTCCAATAAAGATTTAAAAAATTACTGAAAAGAAATCTAAAATTACTTATGCAAGTGTTGCTTTGACTAAGACATCTCAAAATAATGAATTCCCTCCACTGCCGATGCCAAAACATCCACTTCAAAATGTAAATAAACCTGTAAATATTAAACCTGTATATAAAATTGTAAATAGTAATTTAAATAAATCTGTACATAGCAAGCCTGTTTCCCAGGCTTCCAGCAATGATGTCGTATTACCTCCAGTAGACATCAAGTCTCAAATAATGTCCAACAATGATGTACTAATGGCCCTGGTACAGACATTGGTGGAATTGGGCAATAAGGGTGACTCTACACCCATCACTACACTCACAATTAAAGATATGCTACTTAAAAATCTAACCAAATAATGGATTTAAGTCCTCCTAGAACATCTCGATTACGTATTGCGCAGTTTAATATTCAAAGTGCTAATAGTAAAAAGCCTTTACTAATTAAGTTCTTGCAAAAACAAAATATTGATGTATGTTTGCTTAATGAGACTTGGTTTAAAGGCAATAGTAACTTTAAAATACCTGGATATAATATTTATAATATAAACTCAAAGAATGAACATAATGGAGTAGCCATATTGATTAAGGCATATTTTCAGTATAATATTTTAAATACCAGATTTTATGAAGATATTCAAACAGTTGCTTTATTATATCCACTGAAAAAGGTAATCTTTCAATACTTTGTGTATATTGCCCTCCTAGCGGGCACATCAGAATGAACAGGCTACGTAATATACTAAGAGATCTTCCTAAGCCAATTTTTATGAGTGGAGATTTTAACGCTCATCATATTGCATTTGGCTGTTTGTCGACTAAGAGTCGAGGTCGGGATTTGTATGATGTTATAGATGATTCTGAATTGTGCATTTTAAATGATGGCAGTTTTACTACAATTAATAATCCCACACGTAATTCATCTGCTATTGATGTCAGCTTCACTAGTCCTTGTATTGCACCATTTTGTGAGTGGTCTGTGCATGATGATGCTATGGGAAGTTATCATTATCCTACAATAACTGAAATATCTTTGGCTGTTGACAAATATCAAGTTAATCCTGTCGACAAGTTTTTGTATGGTAAAGCTGATTGGAATAAATATCATGAATTATCAGAAATATTATTTGCAGACATGTTGATAGATGAGGCAGACCCTATGTCTTCATATTTAGAATTCTGTAACCGTCTTGCTGCCCTGAAGTTGATAGTCATTCCGAAGTTTACTAAACATAATAATTTTAAAAGTAGACCTCCAACACCTTGGTGGAATGAAATTTGTGAGCAGGCCGTAGTTGCATCATATAATGCGCTAAAACTGTACAGAAGTGACCCTAATATTGATAACTACATTAATTATAAAAGGCTAGATGCCTTAAAGAAAAGGACAATTTCAGAGCAGAAGAAGATAGGCTGGAATAATGTATGTCATACTTTTAATAGGACTACTCCTATCAGTAAAATTTGGAATCTTATTAAAAGGTTTAAAGGAATTAAAACTGTAAATAAATCATACAAAGATGAGTTTATTCCTTCATTTTTAGACAAACTTTCAGATAACAGGAACCTATTAGAAACTAATAATTTTAACACTTATTTTGAAAAAAATAACAGTAACCAAAATTCAAAATTTTTATTGGAATCTTTCTCATGGACAGAATTCATTTTAAGTCTACAGTCTAGACGTAATACAAGCCCAGGCTTAGATGATTTTCCATATGCTGTGATAAAAAATTTGCATGAGTCTGTTCAAAAAGTTTTTTTAAATATTCTCAATTCTCTTTGGAATAAAAAGTTGATACCAGACTCTTGGAAAACACAGTGTGTTATTCCTATACTTAAACCTGATAAATCTCCAGATAATGTGAATTCTTATAGACCAATATCTCTATCATCATGTCTCGGCAAAATATTTGAAAACATGGTTAAGGCTCGATTGGATTGGTATGTGGAAGCGAATGGTATAATCCCTCATGTGCAGTATGGCTTTCGTCGTGGGCGTAGTTGCGTTGACAGCTTTGTATCTTTGATCTCGGACCTGAAAAGAGCAAATAATTTACTTTCAAACACTGTATGTGTATTTTTAGATGTACAAGGTGCTTTTGACAATGTTGATCCTGGAATCCTTGTTAAAATTTTATCTGATATAAATATCCCTGGTCATTTATGTAAATGGATTTATGAGTTTTTAAGTAACAGAACTGTTTATGTTAACCATAATAATATACTACATGGGCCAAAAATAGCACTATGCTACATTGTCGCCTTTGTTGTATAATTTGTATACAAGTGAAATATGTAGATACAAGTAATGTAAATATCTTGCAATTTGCTGATGACATAGTTTTATATAGTAGTAACCGAAATTTGCAAATAGCCATTGATTAAGTTAATAGTGCTTTAAATCAATTATCTAACTATTATAATGATAAATTACATCTTAAAATTAATGCATCTAAAAGTAGTTTTATGATTTCTGGCAAAGATGATCCAACCTGCGATATTGTATATGGTGGAGAAGCAATTAGTAGAGTTTGTTCAAAGAAATTTTTGGGAGTTATCATTGATCAAAAAATTTCTTTTGAAGAGCATATTAGACATATTTCACAAAATGCTTTAAAAGCATTGAATATAATTAGATGCCTTGCTGGAGTTTCCTGGGGAGCAGACCCTAAAACATTATCTATTTTGTATAAAGCAATAGTAAGGAGCCATTTTGACTATAGTGCCATAGCTTATCTAAACAATGCTCATGCCCATAAATTAGACATTTTGCAGAATAGAGCTCTGAGAATAATTTCTGGTGCTATGTGCTCAACTCCCATTAGGGCCATGGAAGTTGAAACTAAAATTATGCCTTTGATTTTGAGACGTCTCCTTCTTGCGGAGAGATATTGTTTGAAATTGTTGTACTCAAATAACACACAAATTATTAACAAAATTATACCTTATAGAATCAGTAATTCTGGACCTTTGGCTACTGGTAATTCTCTCCTAATCGGTCATGCCCCAATGCTGCTCAATATTTTCCTGGAAATTGAGAATAGTTGTTTTAAGATTAGAAGCAGTGCCCTTGGCCCTGTTATACTTTTTCATATCAAAGCATTATACATCCCATTAAAGTAATACATTATACAGTTGACAATAATTTTGACATGCTAAACTTTCTTTCGGAAAATAATGAATATTATACATTTTATACTGATGGCAGTAAAGGAGATGGTTATGTGCGATGTGCTGTGTATGATTCTCAGATCAAGTTTACTCAGAGTTTTGTTCTACACGATGTGTGTTCGATATTCACTGCAGAGGCTTATGCAGTTTTTCAAGCTCTGAGGCGAATTGAAAATGTAGATAATTGTAAATACTTTTTGATTGTCACTGACTCTTTAAGTTTGATTAAAGGTTTATCTAACCTCAAAATTAATTTTAAATCTAATTTTATTTTGTACATTACATTCGAACAGAACAAATTCATCGACATTCGCTCAGGGGCATTGAAATTTCATTTATGTGGGTGCCATCTCATAAAGGCATTGCTGGCAATGAAATAGCTGATAGAGCTGCGTTTGAGGGTGTTAATACTCTTGATCTTACAAATACAGTATATGTGCCTATGACTGATTATCTGTATTCTATAAATGAAAATATTATGAATCTGTGGATAGAGATGTGGCAGAAAGACCAGGAGACAAAAGGAAGGTGGTATGGAAGCATTCAAGAGAGCTTACCTGTTAGACCTTGGTACGATCGACTTAAAGATGCCAGCCGTGACTTTATAACCACTATTAATAGACTGCGTTTTGGCCACAACACAGTGCCATCACACCTTACAAGACTTGGCATAATTCAATCCAGTACTTGTATATATTGTGAAGAAAAAGACGGAGACATGGAACATCTATTCTTCAGTTGTCAGAAATTTTTGATTGACAGTCTAATGTTAGCCAGTGATCTTAGTGATGTGCTAAACTTAAGTGAAAGTGATAGTTCTTCCCGCCCGCCGCCGCTTAAAAAATTATTAAAAGAATTAAACTGTTTTATACCGCTTTACAAATATGTTAAAAGTACTATTCAAAAAATTTAACATATAAGTGCAGTAAATACTTGTTTATTGTGTAAAAATGTTACCCATCAAAAAGACTTGGCTTAAAGGTCTTAGTAACCAAGCCATAAAATAAAAAAAATAAAAAAAAGGAAAGTAGACTATTATTTGCCAGCCGCCACCTCTCCCGGATTGCCCGGGTGAATGTTTCAGCATTCACCCGGGCAACCCGTGCGAGGCGGCTGAACAGTAACCGAAGGGATCATACTCCAGGGATGACATTATTGTGTTCTTCTAATGTAAAAGTTAATGAGCCGACTTGGTTTTACATTCGATCTCACAACATTTTGCGGTAGAAGAACGAGGGACTTGTGTTTCTTACGTGATATGTTATTGTTGGGATCTCATTTCTTTTTGTAGGCAGCCCTCTATTTTTTCGGCTTAGTAGGGGAGCCAGGGACTTGTTTTAACGGGGGTATGTATTAACAGGCCGATTGCCGCAAAATTGTGAATAACCACAGACATTTTGTGACCTGTCTGTCGCCGGCCGCATGCCGCGAAACAAAGTACACAACTTTGAGGCGTGATTTTTGTCAGGTCAATTAATATTATTTAAATTTTTTTTTGATTGGTTGCACACTTATTTAAGTAAACGGGTTTGAAATGATTTTAAATGGTAGTATACTTCATTTTGTATAGTATTTCGTTGCCATCTACCTACAATATCAATGTACTTTTTGTTGAATTTTTTTTTTGTGAAACATCTAACATTGGGGCAAGTGTTAAAAAAGCATATTTACCACAAATAGTTCAAATGTTGATTAGCTTTAATTTAAATTAAGCAAAGATATTAGCCAAAATATGAATTTTATATTTCAAGTTGATTACTTTCTGATAATAAAAACGTTAAATATATTTAATACATAATATATTATTACACATCATCAGCCTTTTAATGTTCCCACTGCTGGGACACAGGCCTCCTCTCATAGAGGGAGTGGGCTATAATCCACTACGCGGGCCCAGTACGGATTGGTAGATGTCACACGTCTTTGAATGTTTGGTTCTAGGACATGCCGGTTTCCACACGATGTTTTCCTTCACCGTTTTGAGAACAGTGGTGATGAAATAAATTACACAAAGTAAAGCGTTAGCCTGCTCGGGTTCCAGAACCCACGACCTGTAACTCGTAAGTCGAAACCGTAACCACTGGGCCACACGAAGAAAGTACAAGGCATTTGTGGTTTTTTAGATCAACAATCATAGATAGATAGTTGACGCTTCATAAGGTTTGAAAAATATATCCCTAACTGGTTTTTTTTTTTCGTTTCGATGGTACAATTGATCATACTTTTTGAGCCCAGTAGGTGGCCACGTTTATTGCAGCGTCTAAGGCATTATACAGGTCATCCATGGTGCAGGTGAATGGACAGTCGGGACACTCCAGCAAGTGGGACATAGTCTGTACAGGAGCACCGCAATCGCACCCAGCGTGCAATGGACCAATAATCCCCCATTTTGCCAAATTATATTTGCAGCGGCCTACCTGAGTGCGCAACCGATTCAATGCCTTCCACACGGGCCACTGCAGTTCATGACCGAGGGGTAGATGCTCCTTGGGCTTAATGAAGTCATGAGATGGTGGGTACTTCTCTAGCCACAGTTTGCCCCTCTCCCTAGACGGCCTGTCCTTGATCGACCGTGTGGTTCGCAGGAAGCTCTTTCGACTTTTTAGTCTACCCCGAGTTGTTAAGTGGTCGTAGAGGGGATGTCGAATCAGATTCTTGCTTCTTCTTTTCCATCGCGCATGCGACATCCCTTCGTAAAGCAGGAGGTGCAATACCTGCTAGTGGGTAGAGCTTATTTAGTGGAGTTGGTTTTAAGCAGCCCGATATTATCTGATACGTCTCATTTAGGGCGGTGTCTACTTGCCTTGCGTGGGAGGATCGGTGCCACACTGTGCACGCAAACTCGCCAGCAGAGAAACAAATACACATGCCGGTTGTGCGGAGAACATCGGGTGTTGCCCCCCAGTTGGTGGAAATAAGACGACGGAGCAAGTTTTTCCGGGTCCCCACCTTCTGCTTTGTTTTATAGCAGTGTGATTTATACGTTAAAGCCCTGTCTAGCGTCACACCCAGATATGAAGGGTTCGGGCAATGTTCGACCTCAGTTCCCCGCTACGTGATGTTGAGTGTCCGGTTTACGTGCATGTTGCGAAGGTGAAATGCGCATGACTGTGTCTACGATGGGTTTGCTCGCAGCGCATTGCAATCATAGTAGGCTCCCAGTAAGTCAAGTGCCATTGTCAGTGTCAGTTCCACATCCTCGAAAGTCGCTGTGTGTGTCGCCAGAGCCAAGTCATCCGCGTACAAGAACCGCACCGTGTGTTGGGTGGTGGGCTGGTCTTTCGTATAGATGTTAAAAAGCGTCAGCGCCAGCACACTGCCCTGGGGAAGTCCGTTCTTTTGGCGTCGCCATCTGCTCTTGGTGGACTGAAAACACACCTGGAAACGGCGGTTGTGCAAGAGTTCGCTCAATATACGCACAAAACCCTGATCATTGGTAAGTTTGCTGACTTTGCCGAGCAGTCTCTTGACGTTAATGGTGTCGTAAGCTGCCGAGAGGTCAACGAATACGACACCAGAGACTCTATTAGCCTCGTACCCATTCTCTACAAACTCTGTCAGTCGAAGGACCTGGCTAGAGCAGGACTTGCCAGGTTTAAAGCCTGCCTGCTCAGGTATTAGAATTGAGTCAATGTCTACTGTGAGGCGGTTAAGTAGGAGTCTCTCAAACAGCTTGTATGTATGACATAACAGAGAATTAGGCCGATAGCTTTTGGGATCGTCGGTGGGTTTACCTGGTTTCGGCAATGCAATGATCCTGTCCTTCTCCATAATTTGGGCATGTTTGCGGTAGCCATGCATTTGTTATAGAATTCCAAGAGTCACGATATATAAACAGGACCCTTGGCTCTTGGAAGTTTATGAGGAGGTTTTCCGTTGAGTAGCAGCTGTTGGGCTATTTGATTGGCTGTAACATAACCTTGGTTGACAGGGTTCGGTGGGTCTCCAGTAAGTCCACGTATTGTGGACCAGGCTTTCTTACTGCTGTGGGTCATGTTGGTGTTTGTTACTGTAGTGATCTATTTTTGTTTACGCTTTTCACCAACCATCCCCAGCAGAAATTGTATCCTCAGAAAAGGGGTCATTCTCATAGAGATCTTCGTAGGACTTAAGAAGATCTGAAGATCCTGAAGTAAGGCCGGGTATGTACGACAGCATCTAGGTATGCATTGACGCGACACAGACCATATGGTATCTACAAACTTTTCGTAGTTAGTAGGTGTAGGTTCTATGTCGCGCAGACCTGCATCCACATCAGCAGAGAACTTTACCCAGTTTGCCTTTAAAAAATTAAAACTTGGTTTATAGGTAACCTGTCGGGGCTTAATTGCCGCTCTCACCTCACACGTGATGGGTCTATGTTGTGTGTTTGGAATCGGTTGGCAGACGACTTTTGAACACAAAGAGTTATAATATATACTGACGAAGATTAAGTCTGGGTTGTAGCCACGCTTCCAACGTCGACTATTAAAGGATGCAGGTTGTTTGGCATCATGTACGAAGGATAGTTCAGAGGCATCAGCCTCCTCGACTAAATTGCCGTTCACGTTAGAATCACGGTACCCCCAGGATATGCTGTGACTATTAAAGTCACCAACAACTATTTTAGTCTGTTGGCTATCAAAGTTAGGTGGCTTATGGAACTCAAACGGCTGGTTAGGAGGCTTTTTTTTTTATACAAGTATGTGATTGAGCAAGTGCCCAAATCGATTGTAAGAATTTCTATAGAGCTCTCATTTGTCCAGGTTGCAGACAATACAGTTACATAGGGTTTAATAAAAATAGCGCTGCCATATTGTGCGTGAGGTACCTCTAATTCAAGATTCATTCCGGGGATGTGTGGCCTTAGATTTTCGGTGCCCCGATGTGTTTCCTGGACACATAAAATGTCACAGTTTGTACTGGCAAAGTTGAGACAGTAAGTGAGACTTGTTTTCCGTGAAGCCTTCGATATTTATTGAGGTAATAATAAGGGCGGGCTTAGAAAGTCGGTGGTGGGTGCCCATAGAGATGCCGCTTTTGTTAAATTTTGGCCTAAATAAGGGCCGTTGATCTTGGTTCTGCGAAGAACCATTTGGATGTACCATCGTGGTGAAAGGATTGGTCAGCTAGACTCTGTGTTACCGAGTGCTAGCTGTCCAGGGTGCGCCGGGCGTTTAGAATCGCATTGCGATTAGATTAACGCCTCTCGGGGAGGCTCCTTTCATGCGCCCCAAACAATCCATCCACAATCCCTAACTGGTATAAATTCCGTTCAATTAATAAAAAAGTAATATGTGTTAGTATATGCCCCTGGCTCCCATACTATTTCTTGTGCGTCAGCTACAGACTTTCACACGTCTATGTTCTATTTGGTAGTTGCACTAAGTAGGTACCTAGTTTCTATCCAAATTGTAATGTAAATATAGGTAGCGCAGGTGAATAACAATTTTACAAAAGGTTTTTTTTATTATATTCAAATATCAAAGTTTTTGTTTGCTATGAGATCACAATCGATGCGAATGCGATGACGCTTACCTTCGATACACTGCGCCGACTCATATATATATTAGAGGAGACATCGTATGTGTCAGTTACTTATGAACTTTATTATAAAAAAACCGGCCAAGTGCGAGTCGGACTCGCACACGAAGGGTTCCGTACCATTATTGCAGAACACTGCAAAATAATCACATTTGTTGTATGGGAGCCCCCCTTAATTTATTTTATTTTAATTTAATTATTATTATTTTTTGAAGTAAATATACAACTAAACGTTCTGTGAATATTTCAAGCGTGTACCTGTTGCCGTTATTAACAGCAAAAAACGGCAAAAACATCACGTTTGTTGTATGGAAGCCCCCCTTAAATATTTATTTTATTTTGTTTTTAGTATTTGTTGTTATAGCGGCAACAGAAATACATCATCTGTAAAAATTTCAATTGTTTAGCTATCACGGTTCATAAGATACAGCCTGGTGACAGACGGACAGACAGACAGACGGATCGCGTAGTCTTAGTAATAGGGTCCCGTTTTTACCCTTCGGGTACGGAACCCTAAAAACACCTATGTACTATACCGATGTTTGCAAAGAAATCATCATCCTTTTAATGTTCCCACTGCACTGTTTGATATGCAGTTTGGTATATCTCGTAAACGGAACTGTTATTGCGACATGTTTTAGACCCGGCGTTATCTTGCCGTGGTGTAACCGTGCCGTTGACGGACCATCTCGAACTTCTCGGTGTTACGTTTACATCGACCCTCAACTTCGGTCCATTCATTGAGGTGAAAGCTCAGTTAGCTGCAACCTTAACACTAATTGTGTTCAAAGTTTGAAGTTTGTAAAGTCTACCAATACCTTAAAAGTTCCTAAGAATTTTGATGATTGGTGAGTGAATGAGTCAGTGAATGATGAAATTAAGAAACCTTTACTTGGAATAGTTCTTATACTAAAAGTTCAAATTGGATGTAATTTGGGAATATATTATGTCCTCTTAGTCATTAAAATTCATTCTAGCTTTATCCACAACGAAGCTACAGGGAGTCGAAATGGCCTGAATGGCTTCGAGAAAAGGATGGTATGGCTGGGCCTTTGTTTGCTCGACTTGTTTGGAGGACTGCCATGCCTTCAGATAAAGAATTTATTCGCCCAGAATCGACAAAAATAGAAATTGCCAAATAACAACTATAAAAAAAAGTAAACAATTAAGTTGTTTACTTATTGTTTTTTAGGGTTCCGTACCCAAAGGGTAAAAACGGGACCCTATTACTAAGAATCCACGGTCCGTCTGTCTGTCTATCTGTCACCAGGCTGTATCTCATGAACCGTGATAGCTAGACAGTTACAATTTTCTCAGGTGATATATTTCTATTGCTGCTATAACAACAAATACTAAAAACAGAATAAAATAAATATTTAAGTGGGGCTCCCATACAACAAACGTAATTTTTTTGCCGTTTTTTGCGATAATGGTACGAAATCCTTCGTGCGCGAGTCCGACTCGCACTTGGCCGGTTTTTTAAATAGTTTCTATGGGTAATTTACGAGTATAACATCTTGGGTTCACTTGTGCCTACAACTTATCTTAGACTTAGTTACTAACACGAGCTCATAAAATATATGTCATGCGTAATAAGCCGGATTAGTTAATTACTCAAAATTAGTAAGATAAAGGCCTTAAAAAATGTATGAACGTGTAAAAAGAGACTGACTGAACTTGAACTAACGGAAATAACATTGATCCAAGAACAGATTGCAAGTACTTGTAGTTACAGTTACCGCTTTATTATGTTATCAATAATATTGCAGTAATATTTTGATTAAATTAGAAATAAAATGCACTCGCAAGTTTTATAACTCAATAAAAAAAGTTAGTATTTTTATATTAAAATGAGAGTGCGCACTTGTTTCCTGTTGGTCGAGATATTTGGTAGATATTTAATTATAGTTATTTCAACCATCATTTGAAATAACGTCCATAACCATGTCTGCGTTTAGGGGCTCCCAGCGGAGCTCCACATCGTTGTCAATGTGGTGAAGCAGTCGACCGCCTCGGACACCATGGTCTATCTTGCAGTAGGAGCGCTGGTCGGTTAGCACGGCACGCCAGCATTAATGATATCATACGTCGGGCTCTTGTCACCGCCGGGGTGCCAGCTGTTTTAGAACCCAATGGCTTGGCGCGCGACGATGGTAAGAGACCAGACGGGATGACCATAATGCCTTGGAAGGTGGGTAGGCCTTTGGTGTGGGATGCAACATGTGTCGACACCCTTGCGCCATCCCATCTTCTTAGCACGGCGGGCTGTGCTGGGGCAGCTGCTGCTGGTGCAGAAAACCTCAAACGGCGTAAATACAATAACCTTATTGGAAGTTATATATTTGAGCCGTTTGGGGTTGAAACATTAGGTCCATGGGGTCCGAGTGCTCTTCGAGTATTTCGAGACGTAAGCAAACGGCTAATCGACTCTTCACGTGACCAGAGGGCTGGGCTTTTCCTTGGCCAGAGAATCAGCATTGCCATCCAACGTGGCAATGCTGCCAGCGTTCTGGGCACTTTTCACGTTGACAGCGATGTGGACGAATTTTTTGACGCCCTATGACCCCTGCCCTTTTATACGCGTTCGTAGTTTTATTTTATTTTTATTTAACTGTATATATAGGTAGTTATTGTTATTTAAGTATTTAATAGCATGTAAATTTTAATTGAAATAAACCAATCTTAAACTCAAAAAAAACTGGTAATTAAATATATTAAACAACCATCATTTTGACTGAATTTGTCGAAAGTATTATTTTAATAAGATATGTCTAAACTATAGAAACTATTGTCAATCTTTCCTCAAAGAAAATTGTATTTTTTAACAAAAATATCAAGCGATGTTTTCGCTCCTTCGAGTACTTAACAATAATTCCTTTTGTCTTAATATTAACTAATATTCTAGAGATAAAATAATTATTTACTGCAACCACGGCGCAAGCGAAGCCGCGGGATAAGCTAGTGATAAAATAACACAAAATATGTTTCAGCTTACATACATTCTGCCGCGCCCGACACTCCGAGAGCTAACGATCGGAGCGTCAACATCGCGCTGGAGACTGTACTCGAGTTCAGTGATAAGGACAAAGCAGGAGATATCACCATCTTAGACAATGTACGGAACTTCATCACGAAGGTCAAAACCGCTATTGCCAAAACCAACAATGTTGAGAGCGACGCCCGACGCGACATCACTGCACCCACAGTTGACAGCTTCACCGGCTTTATTCAAGAAGTCGTCAAGATACTCAACACTTACGACAACACAAAATTCACAAATTTCTTTCACATTCTAGACGAACAGATATGGAAGTATCACTACAGAGGCTGCAAGTTCCATGAACTGACTGACAATTATGAACTCATAAATCTAATCACGGTAAAACTAGATTCGATCAAAAGGACACCAGCTCCAGTTATAAAAGCCAACATCAACACACTTTCGAAAACGTTAAAAAATGGGAACTATGATAAAAATATTAAAGAAATCGTACATGATATCAATTCTTTATACGGACAAGATGATGGAGAAAAGTTTCAGAAAGTGTTGTCTGATCTGGCGGCGTACGGCATGCTGAAATCTAAGAAATCTGATACTAATTTGAGTAAGATTATCAGGAATGGTGTCCGCTCCATTATGTTCGATCACTACACGAACTTGAATACTAAAGTTAGACGAAAATTCAAACGGAAAATAGAAACCTTTCTGAAACAATTGAACGAAAATCATCAGTCAAAGGACAACAAACGAAATACCAAGATCTCTGACAATATTGTGAACGAAGTTACAAAGCCCAAAGCTGTAGTAACAAAATATACCGCCAGTAAAAAGGCAAATGCAAAAATAGTGACAAACCAAGAAAATAATCAAGAGAGAGCCAAAGTAAAACAGTTTGATTATAAAAATGGCAGTATGAAGCGAGATGATGTGAAATATGGCAAGGAACGATACATAAATAATAAAATAAACACAATCGACAGACCTCTCGAGGTTCAAGAGTTTGAGAAAATACTATCTCCTCAGGATACTGGTCCTACGGTCCCACAAAGGGTCAAAACCAAAAGTCAAGAACAGTCAAGCTATATAGATGCTTCATCATTAGAGTTTTATCAAGAGCCGAAAGACAACACACAACATAACAAGGCGATGAACTCTGATAAAATATTACAGAAAACGAATTCGAGAAAAAAAAATGAAAAAATAAAAGTTGTGAATCTAACAACGAGAAGCCCTGCAAAAAATACTTATCAGAATATATGGATAGAAGAGTCGACTGGGAGACTGCCTCAAGCTGTGCTCGACAAACTTGCAGTAAAAGCCAGAAGACGCGAATCCGATTATTATAACGCGACGGAAGCAGTAAATAAGCGAGGTACTAAACATAACAAGAAATACGACAAAAAGCGAAAAATTTGGCATGGAAAAATATATGTACCGAAGCTTGGAAACGGGTACAACAAGAAACACGAAACTAAGCGTATGACGAAGCATCGCTCGAAGTATGACTCGCTGTATGAGCCCGGGCCTCCAGGCCCAATCCCGAGGCAGAAAACGAAGAAAAACAAAAAGCTCAAGTCTGACCAGAACACGCAACTCAGTGAGCCGTCGATGTTAATACACAATAAAGATCTTTTCAAGAAAAACGACGACTCAACTATCAACTCTGTGTTTAATATGAAGCGACATCAGTACAACAAAAATATGACACCAATGAGCAATGAACTTAAGTAGGATTTTCAGTTAATTACTATTTTTCATAGCGATTCTTTGATTTTTTTACTCTGTTTTTCAGAGCGAAAGTATTGAAAATGTTATATAAAAATCAAATTTCTTAATATTGTAACATCAACGACGATTTAAACACAAAATTCTTTATCAACCTCTTTTTGCGAGCCTTCGTATACAAACACAGTGATATAAGAATAAAACTAACACGTAACAATAATTTTGCTTCATTAGTTCCAGACAAGCCGGTGCGCGTGGAGCTGCCACACAAGCCAAGAAATTCTTAGAAGTTTTGGATGTACAGATGACACCAGGAAAATTCTCTGTTCCTGCAAGATATGGAACACAGCAGACCGAGGCAGAGTTTGCTTCACATAAGGAACACTCTAACAGAAATAAAATGTTATCTCGGAAACATTCCGCCAAACGATTTGAAATAAAACACGGTAAAAGATCTGAAGCTTACCTAAAAGAAACTCAAGAAGCTCAAACATTAACCAGTTTAGAAAAAAACCTTCAAGTCATTCGAAAAATCAAAAATCTTGAAAAAGAAATACAAGAAGTTAAAAGTAAAATGAATGACCCAAAAGTAAACAAAGATAATCGTAAACAGTATGAAACTAGATCTGGATTAGATGCCCAGAACTTTATCAACAATTCCAAGCGAAAGCAAGACAAGGTAGAGATGGCAGGTACTGTAGATAATAAAACTAAGCTCATTATTAAAAACGAAAATGTTCAAGAAACGGCTTCTAAAAACAACAAAAAAAAAGATAATATAGAAAAGGCTGAAAGTCAAATCAACGTTAATGCTGACGCTGCTTTTATGAAAGCGAGAGAATATACCGACGCCTCTCAGATGACGCAAGACACATTGTTAAAGACGACACAAACTGCTTACAAGAAAAAGGAGTTATTGATAAAACCTGTAAAAGGCAAAGATTTTAAAAGCACAGATATAGATAAAAAGTCCGAAACTAAATTCAGATCAAATGATATTAGGGATAGAACAGAGGAAACAAATGTGACAAGGACATCCGATAACAAAACTGATATAATTGAAGCAGTCGTAGATTTTAGCGACAAAGATTTAAAGAACAATGAAATAAAAGATAACACAAAAGAAGTTCAAAGTAAAAATAATGTTAGTGCTGATATCGTTAAAATGAAAGAAAATAGCAAAGGTTTTGAGATGATGCTAGACAAATTGCTAACGAAGACAGAAACAACAAATAATAATAAAGAGTTATCGATTAAACAATTTAAAGACGATGATTTAAAAAAGAAAAACGTTAATGGTAAAACGTTCGAAACTTCATTCAGATCAAATGTAAATATAATACCCAATGATTTTAAGGATA
The DNA here is from genome assembly GCA_945859665.1 of Anorthoa munda. Taxonomy (NCBI): domain Eukaryota; kingdom Metazoa; phylum Arthropoda; class Insecta; order Lepidoptera; family Noctuidae; genus Anorthoa; species Anorthoa munda. The sequence continues at coordinate 34,134,931 of OX243895.1, read as the reverse complement.
AAGCTGATAACGCAAAGTTGACTAGAATTGTAGATAAGAAAACTGTTATGATTGACAAATATTCTAAAAACAAAGAAATTAAAGAAAGCATAAAAGAAACTAAAAGTAGAGTTAATGGTCATGCTGATTTTGTGGAAGTAAGAAAAATTCAGCAAAGTAATGAGACAAACAAAATAAAATCTACAGTTTCTGAAACTGAGTCTACACCAGATCACACAAGGATTATCAAAGATTCAATAATGGCAAGAACTGCAGGTAACAAAACTGAGCCCATTCAGGCTTTAAATTACAACAAACTAAAAGATAGCCTGGAAAAAACTAAAGATAGAATGAATATTAATGTTGATGATATGAAAACAAGACAATTTTATCTTAAAGATCCACCAAAAGAAATCATAGGAAAACCTAAACAGTCCGGATCTTTATCTGGATTAGAGGGTAACAAGAACACCAATGAGCTTGACGATAACCAAGATAGATTAATGGAGGTGGCAAAAAATATGTTAATTCGACCTCTTGTAGGCAAACACTCTAAAACCAATTTAAGTACCATAAACAAAAGCATAGAACCCGAAGCTAGTTTTAGATCAAATGGAAACAAAATCCTCAATGATGTTCAGAATACAACCGGGATAAGAAATACAACTGGAACAGATAAACAAACAAATATTAATGAACTAAATAAAAGTTCTAAAATCAACTATTATCAAACCATAACAAGTACTAAACAACCGAAAATTATGAAAGAAGATAAGAAAACAGAAACTACTGTCAACACTGAAGACGGGAAGAAAATGATGAGAGTCCGTGCTGACGATAAGGCAACGACTGGAACAAAAACTGGGGAAAAGCGACTAGAATCAACTACGAGTATTGCACCAACACCGATGAAGAGCACAGCGGCAACCACTGAGGGCTCTACAACGACTGTGGTACCAACCACTCCTAACACTTTAAAATCATCATCAACAGTTTACACATCTTCTAAGTTACCACCCTTACCAGTCGTTTGGACTACAGATAAACCACTTTCAATGTCCAGCAGAAGATATTTTATTAAATGATCGATATGATTTGTAACTGTCTTATGTATCCGACTTTCTGCTTTTCTTGTTTTATTTTCGCAAACTCCTATCGTAGTATGTTGTAAGAATGTAAGATAATTAAAAAGTTATATTCTCGAACATAAGAAATATGTGTTCGTCAAAGATTCATAATAATAAATAAAAATAAGATAGACCGATAACATGTTTACCGACGGTCTATAAAGTTTTTACATCCATTCTGAGAGCTAAAATTAATCAACATATTGATACGAATTCAATCATGTCTGCTTCTCAGAATGGATGTAGGAACGGGTCCCGCGGTACTAAGGAGCTGCTCCTTATAGACATTGCCATTAGCCAGCAGGTTCGCCGTTCCCGAAGGGATCTGGTGACATGTTGGAGTCTATCCACTATACAAGAAGGCCTATGACTCAGTGCCACATACATGGCTCATGAGGGTGCTGGAGTTGTATAAAATTGATGCAACTCTACGCACCTTCCTGATGTCGTGTATGGGGCAGTGGAGGACGGTCCTTCGCTATCCAGGATGTCGACAGATTCAAGAGGACAGCGAACCTATAAGGATCGAGCGTGGAATATTTCAGGGCGATAGTCTGAGTCCACTGTGGTTTTGTTTAGCCCTGAACCCTCTTAGTACACTGCTGGAGGGTTCGGGTCTGGGCTATCGGTTGAGAAGAGGAGGTCAGGTCATATCTCACCTCCTTTATATGGATGATCTGAAGCTCTTTGCCCCCAACAACTTGCAACTGATGAAGCTACTGAAGGTTACAGAAACCTTTAGTGACGCCATCAGGATGGAATTTGGTGTGGACAAATGTGCAGTCATGCATGTAACGCGAGGGGAGATTATGGAATCCGTGGGAATACAACTCTCGGATTCCATACACCTTCGATCCCTTTCCTCAACCGAAACTTACAAGTATTTGGGTATGTCGGAAGCACTAGGCATCAATGTTACTGATGTGAAACAGTCGTTAAAGGAGCGCTTCTTTGGCCGCCTGAAAAAAGTTCTAAATAGTCTTTTATCGGGCGGGAACAAGATGCGCGCCTTCAACGGCTGGGTCATGCCGGTCTTGATCTATTCTTTCGGCATACTCAAATGGACTCAGACAGAACTTGACGCCCTGGATAGGAGAGTCCGCACGCTGCTTATCGCAAATCGTATGCATCACCCACGGTCGTCGGTCATGAGACTGTATATCCCGCGAAAGTGTGGGGGTCGAGGCTTTTTAAATGCTAAGACCCTGCACAACCGCGAGGTATGCAGTCTTAGGGAATACTTCCAGGCCGCCGACGTGGGTATGCATCGAGATGTGGTAGCGGTGGACAAGAGCCTTACTCCGCTCTCCTTGGCTAACGAGAACTGGCGCAAACCTATAGTATTAGATACTAATGACCGCAGGGAGGTATGGCAGAGCAAGGAGCTTCACGGACGTTTCTACCGGGTCCTACATGGGCCCGATGTAGATCTTTTAGCATCCGTGGCCTGGCTGCGATTTGGTGGCCTTTTCGGGGAAACCGAAGGTTTTGTCTTTGCGATTATGGACGAAGTTATGATGACGAACAACTACCGGAAATACATTGTGAAGGATGGCACAGTTGACATCTGTCGGGCATGTCACCGGCCGGGTGAATCTATCCGTCACATTATCTCCGGTTGCTCTAGTCTGGCTAACGGAGAGACTATTTGCATAGACACAACCTTATAGCCAGGATTATCCATCAGCAACTTGCTCTTAAATACAATCTTGTGGAATCGGAAGTGCCTTACTAAAAGTATGTGCCCGACCCAGTTCTCGAAAATGGCAATGTCACGTTGTATTGGGATCGGTCTATCATCACTGACAGGACTATTGTTGCCAATAAGCCTGACATAGTGGTGATAGACCGACTAGAGCGTCGCGCAATGATTGTTGATATAGCGGTCCCCCATGACGAGAACCTCGTGAAGGCTGAGAGAGATAAGAAAAGCAAGTATCTTGATCTAGCGCGCGAGGTTGTCGACATGTGGGATGTGAATACAGCAATCATTGTGCCGATAGTCGTGACGGCCAATGGCATAATAGCCAAGAGCCTCGACGAACATCTGAGGAGGCTCTCGTTAGGCAGCTGGATCAAGGGCTTGATCCAGAAAGCGGTACTACTGGACACGGCGCGTATAGTCAGAAGGTTCCTCTCTCAGGAGCCCTGACCACCGGTAGCTTGGACCCTGTTCCCGATACCGGTGGGCTACTATTTTTGTATTTTTAAATGATTTTTTATTTTATTTTTTTATAGAATAATATTTAAAAATGTGTGAATAAATGGAATAATAAAAATAAAAAAAACCGGCCAAGTGCGTGTCGGGCCACGCGCAGTAATAGAGTTCCGAAGTTACATAATAATGCGGACTAAAAATAGGGTTTTGTTGTTGTTACATGAACATTAGAACGGTTTCAGCGGCTCACAAAGTCTAAAAACGGGCCCACATAGGATGATGTTTTTTTTAACCAACTGAAGAAGGAGTTATAAAATCCAACTTCGCAACTGAAGTTAGAAAAATATTATCTATTTGAGTACCGGGGGCGAAAGGAGCGGTGCGGGTCCACCATCCGCGGCGAAAGGAGCCGATACGAGCGCGCGATAGAGCCACGGGGAACGAGCTTAAACATTATTAATTTAGAAATCATTATTATTAAGGATTTAATGATTTTATTTTTGTATATTTTTACATGGTTCATAAGCATATATTTACTATCTGTTTTACATAGCTAACAACGTTATTTAAGTAATTTTTCAATGGCATTTTTACAAAAATTTTACTGTGCCAAGTACATTTTATAAGTTGGTCGACTATTACTCGTAAACTTGTAAAGCCTGTTATGATTTCATTTTTGTATATTTTTACATGGTTCGTAAGCATTATATTTACTCTGTTTTACACAGCTATCAACTTTATTTAAGTAATTTTTCAATGGCATATGTACAAAATTTTTACTGTTCCAAGTACATTTTATAAGTTGGTCGACTATTACTCGTAAACTTGTAAAGCCTTGTTATCCTTGATAATTTTCCTTTTAATTTCGTTATATTTACTACTGTCGTGAATTTTTTCACATAACCAAGAGCAACCATTTCGCTGGCAGGGGGGGGGGACACTTGACTCTAACATAAAGGACCATGGGCACTTTTGTATGAACACTGGGCCCACTTTTCAAAGTTGTGCAACAGTGATGAAACCTATGACATATGAAAGCTCTTGGCGCGTACTTTATTTCATTCTATGGCAGCTAAGTTCAAATCCAGCGCGAAAATGGCGTTCTGGTATGTTCAAAAAATATATTGTAAATGATAAACGCGCATGACTTATTAGGTAGGGTAGATAAGGCTTATTTGGCGGAGAAGTGTGTCACCTACATGGGATTTGATCGCGTCGTAAATCAGCACCGTATGTCGCGCGGTGTTCCACAGGGTTCGGTCTTGGGTCCGTCTCTGTGTAACATCGGGTACGACTGGGTGCTGCGGGGCGAACTCCAATCGGGTGTAGACCTGACGTGTTACGCGGCACATACGCTGCATGGTCACCGCCCGGGGGAGTTCGTACAGGGAGGCAGCGTTGCTGGCGATGGCTGCGGTCTCACAGGTGGTGAGCCACATACAGTGCCTGAGGTGGCCCTCAAAAAGTCGGAGGCCATGGTTTTCCATGTCCACCGGGGGGCGCCGGGTGCTCGAATCGCTATTGAGTCAACCATGAATTACCTGGGATTGATGCTCTACAGCTGGTGGGATTTCGGCCCGCACTTCCGGCGGCTGGCGCCTAAGTTGTTGAGCGCGGCTGGTGCGCTCTCAACGCTGCTTCCAAATCTTGGGGGCCCAAGCGCCACCTGTAGGCGGCAATACGTAGGGATCGTTGCGATTAATGACCCTGTACGGGGCCCCGATCTGGGTGGCTGACCTAACGGCCAGCAGCATCGCTGTTCTACGAAATCCGCAGAGAGCGATGGCCGTCAGAGTCGTCAGGGGGTATTGCACGATCTCCTCAGAGGCGGCTTGTGTACTGGCCAGATCCCCGCCCTGGGACCTGGAGGCGATGGTACTCGCGTCACTGTATCGGTGGCACGAGGAAGCACAGGCGCGGTGCAAAGGGCCGATGCAACGACATATGGAGTTGCGTCGGTCTCAGCTCCGTGAGGTCCGGATGGCGGAATGACGGGACAGGCTTTCACGCCCTACCGCCATTCCGCACCATCGATACGGTCCGGCCAGCGATCGAGCGCTGGCTCGGGAGGAGGCACGCTCCCTGTCATTTCGGGTGATGCAGATGGTTGCTTCGGAAAGTACCTGTGTCGTATAAACAGGGAGCCGGATGCCCGGTGTCAACACTGCGTTGACTGCCGGGAAGACACGACGCGGCATACGCTGGTAGAGTGTGCCACGTGTGGGAGGATGCGCGTCGTGCCCTCATCTTTGAAAGGCATCTGTTGCTGCCGGCCGTAGTCGAGACTATGGTTGGCAGTGAGGACTCGTGGGACGCGTTGACATCCTTCTGCGAAACTGTCGTCTCACAGAAGGAGGCTGCGGAAAGGAAGAGGGAGATTTTATCCACTCATCCGATTTGCAGCAGACGCCTTCGGCTTTGGCGGAGGGCAGAAACGCCTTCTTACAGCCCCCCCCCAAATGAGTCCAGGGGCAATGGACTCTTGAACGTCCGTCACCCCACCCGAAGTCGTAGCACGTAGTGTTCCAAACGTGAACCTCTTAGGCGTCGCGGGGTGAGTCAAACACGTCACTCCCAACACGAGGTCGAGCCCCGCAGATGCGGGCCGGCACTAGCCGGGGTTTGTGCAAGGATAGTAAGTTCCCGCGACCCTCGGCGTAGGTGTGTAATCCGCCCCCGGAGGACATCCAATGAAGATTTTGCACCCCGGAACAAAAAAATATTAAAAAGGTAGGGTAGGGTAGTTTTTTTTTTTTGTTACGGTATGTAGGGTTGACGGTAGTGAAGCTGCGGGCACAAAAAATGTACATGACATGACGCTCCCGTCCTACCCTACCTAACTACCCTACACCTACCTACCCCACTACCTACCTACCTACCAATCTGCCTACCTACCCTACCAGGGCACTCTAAGCCTATATTTTGATCTTTTTATTATATTTTTAGTCAAATAAGAGCTATTTATAATCGGAGCTGCTGACTGATAGCAAACTATAATGTAATATCAAAACAAAAAAGATTTTCTAAAACGCACCAAAACACCATTTTCGCGCTGGAATTGAACTTAGCTGCCATATAATGAAATAAAGTACAGTTCAAGAGCTTTCATATGACATATAATTCATCACTGTTGAACAATGTTGAAAAGTGGGCCCAAAATGACGCATTAAGTTTACGCAAACGAATATATGAATCGAAAAATGGTTTTAACAAACCCATAATATTTTTGAATGACTGATCCAATGATACCCCACACCATGGGATAGATGAGAAAAAAAAATACATCCCCACTTTACGTCTATGGGAGGTACCCGAAAAAACAATATTTTTCATGATTTTATGTTACCACTTTGTCGGAATTATTAATATGTATATACATGCCAAATTATAGCTTTCTAGTACTTATATTCTCTGAGCTAAGCTGCGGACGGACAGACGGACAGAGCGAAACTATAAGGGTTCCTTGTTGAATTCGGAACCCTAAAAAAGACGTGTGGCACTCGGGGACTGCCGCGGTAAAGCTATTGCATAGCATTTTTTATCAACTTATGCAATTATAATTATTAATTTATTTTTTATTTAAGCTAAATCTCAATTAAAAAATGTTCATCCATCAGTTGTAAAAACTTCTTTTGCCACGCGAAATTCAACCTCCAAATTACAAAAACACAAATATTTCGGAAACGGAGCGAGATAGCCCGATTTTGAGGCCGACCTACATATACTAGTAAACTAGTATACTACTATATAGTAAACTAGTATATGTGCCGAGCCCTCAGGACACCTCCTCCGGAACCCCCCCATCTAATTTTAATCGAGCATAATTATACATTATCATACAGTCGGCAACAATAAAAACTTCTTTGTCAAGCGGAACCGAACCTCCGAACTGGAAAACGCGGCACCATATTCTGAGTGACCCTTATTACCACTGGCATAAGGCCACTTTAAATTGCCACGCAAAGGTGACCCGTATTCTTAGGGCCATAAAATCGATTTCGGAGCAGCTCGGGGTGTCAGGATTATTTTCGTTACGGTTTTTTTTTCGTTACGGAATTTCTTGATTCGGTCGCCGCGCTCTGTCGGTCGCTGCGATCAAAGCCCGCGTTAAAAGCTATGCAATAGCTTAAAAATAAAAAAAACCGACGAATTGAGAAACTCCTCCTTTTTCTGAAGTCATATTATATTATAAGTTTAACTGATGTCGATTTAACAAAAAGTATATTTCGGTTAAAATAAAGATAATATTTTTGTTACGGTTGCGAGTAACTTTTTAGTAATTATTACCTAATTTTATACTTCTCTGGCTATCTCAATTTCTTATGTATACTATATATTATATAAAGAGGGTGGGGGAGTTTTAATAGCTGCCAAAAAGAAGTTCAATCCTAAACGTGCGGCACATTTTGAGAGTGGATGTGAGGATCTCTGGGTTACTTTGGACCTTCCTTCCAATAAATGTTTTCGCCAACTCGCTTTCTGCACTGTTTATTTACCGCCGCCAGTACGCCTCTCTCACTTGGAAAATTTCTTGGATAATTGTAACGCTGTTTTTGAACAACTTAATGAATCACGTACATGTATCATAGGTGACTTCAATTTAGGGTGCATAGACTGGAAACTTTGTAGTAATCTGAATAAAAGCCTCAAATTGCCTAATACCTGTGAGGCTTTGTTGGATTTCACATATGTTAATAAGCTCAATCAATATAATAATGTATATAATGCCTCCTCTCGCATACTAGACCTTGTGTTAACTGATCATCCACTGTGTAATGTAAGTCAAAGTACTGGCTCCTTGTGTAATATCGATCAGTATCATCCACCCCTAGATATCAATATTTGTCTTAAAAAAGACGCCAAGCTTCCATATAATGTTACAAATGAGATACGTAACTTCCGTAATACAAGCTATACACCTATTAAAAAATACCTAAAGGAACAGGACTGGGAGGAATTATTTGAGGGAACTCATGACGTTAATGATATGGTACAGATTTTTTATGACATTGTCAATGGTGCTATTCAAAAATTGATTCCTATTAAAATAACCAAAAATAGTAAAATCCCCCGTGGTTTAACGGAACCTTAATTAAAATATTAAACATAAAAAATAAGATTAGGAAACGTTATAATACTTACCATAACCCGTTGGACAAAATTGATTTAAAGATAATCAGTAAACGCTGTGATGCACTTGCTACGACTTGCTATAATAATTATTTAAAAAATCTTGAACACACTCTAACCCATAGATATAGTATTAGCAAAAAAATTCTAAATCTATGCTCTAACCAATAACCCTAAATCATTTTGGACCTATGTCAAAACTAAAAGAGGCGGATCCGGCTCGTATCCTTTATCTATGACGGATGGTACAGCTACATCGTCAGATGGAACGGAGATATGTGAGCTCTTTGCTTCTTACTTTTCTTCTGTGTACAGCCCTGCTGAAAACGGTAGCGGTACCCATAAAACAACAAATACTAATAACATTCAAGAAAGTAGCATATTTTAAACAACCCAGTTATTGACAGTAAAACCCTATACAAAAAGCTAAAAAGTTTAGGCTGCAACAAAGGTGCTGGTCCAGATGGCATGCCACCAATATTCATATATGAGTGTGCGACTGAGCTGGTCACTCCTCTGTTGCTTATTTTCAATAAATCGTTAGCTAGTGGAGTCTTCCCTACAAAGTGGAAGGAAGCAAAGGTCGTCCCCATCAATAAATCCAACGACGAGGACTTAGTTTCGAACTATAGACCCATCTCAATTTTATCAACCCTAGGTAAAATTTTCGAGTCTATGATCTGCCCTTCCATTCAAAATCATCTTAAAATTTACTTAAGTGAGGGACAACATGGCTCCGTGGAGTATCGATCCACAAATACCAATCTGAAACTTTTACTGAGTTATTGACTACAGCAATAGATTCTGGCCATCAAGCTAATGTCATATATATATCCGAACTGCTTTCGCCACTGTCAAATTTATATGTTCGCCGATGACTTAAAATTCGTCAAAATAGTTAAATCTGAACATGACGCCTCTGAATTACAAAGTGATTTAGATGAATTGGTAATATGGTGCCAAATAAATCAGATGCTTCTAAATCCTAGCAAATGTTACCATATAAAATTTACCAGGAAGCATAGTCCTGGTCAATGAGATGTCATTGACCAGGACTATTATATTGACGGAGAAAAAATAAAGGAATTGGACACAATAAGAGACCTTGGTGTAATGTTTGATCGGAAACTAACTTTTATCCCTCACATAGATAATGTAGTGAAAAAGTCTTCCAAAATGCTGGGGTTTGTTCTCAGAAACACTAAACAATTTAAACGCTCTAGAACAAAAATTATCCTTTATAATTGCTTGATTCGGAGCATATTGGAGTATTGTAGCGTGGTCTGGCGGCCACACTATGCTACTCACTCATTGCGCCTTGAACGTGTGCAAAAGCGTTTTCTGGGGCACCTGGCCTATGCTAGCGGTTTGACCAAGAAAATGCTTTCATATAGTGATAGGCTCAAGCATTTTAATATGGTTTCTTTGGACAAACGTCGACGTCTGAATGACGCGCAAAATAATGGCCCATAAAATCGACTGCCCGCATATATTAAATTATTTTGACTTCCGTGCCCCCTCAAGAATTCCTCGCAGTCCAATAACGCCACTCTGCCCTCCGCAGAGAAGAACAGTTCTGGGTGCTAATTCTCCCTACGCGAGATTTTGTAGGATTGTGAACAGTTGCAGTGATCGAGTCGACCTCCATTTTGACGGTTTGGGCAAATTGAAATCCAGTTTTTATAAGTATCTGCCCGAACATTGAGTTTCCTAGCCCTGCATTATCACACTGCTGTAATACCTAGTTTTATTTAGTTTTAATTTGTTTTAATTTAGTTTAATTTCTTTGTTAAGTTTAATTTGGTCTATTTTCTGTTTTCTTGTAAGTTACGACAACGTTTTGTGTGCATGCAGAGTTTACCTGTAAGTGATTGTTACACTCTATTCTGATTTTTTGCGTATGTTTAATTTGCTTATACCAGTGTATACAATTGTTGGTGAACCGAAATAAATAAATAAATACACTCGTTTCTGTATATTACATGAGACGTGCTTGTTGAAATCAATTCATTTTGTCTGACCTTGGTGCTGGGCACTTGGCAAACCCAGATTAGCTGCCGTAGATCTGGGTCGATAACCAGGCTTGCTTCCACCGCGCGGAATGAGTACTTCTATACCCTAAGAGCTCCAACAAACTACAGACTTTTTATCGACCGGTTGTTTGCTAGGATTGAAAATTACATTCATTACCGAATCGTTGTAATGTATGTTGTACATGCATCCTTCCTCATACTGATTATAGCCCCGACCAAACTATCGATCGATAAAATTTCTGTAGTTTGCGGAGTCTATAAGTGTTATTCGGATGTTTAAGCTACAGCTTGGCATAAAAGAGTGTGGAATAAATGAGGTCGCCACTATCGCACCTGTATACCCCGAAATACTATGACTCAACAGTTTTTGATTCCTGTTATTAAATTTTTAGTTACTCTAACTACTCTTAGTACTAATAGGTAATAATAGGCAACCTACCTATGTAGGTTATTTGTTAACTAGTTAGTTTTATTTTTAGTTCCAACTGTCACCGCGTCAGACTCTTTTTTGCCAAGCTGTATATTACCGTTAAAATCGTGCTGTATTTGTTTAAAGTGTAGTAAACATCCATCGAAACTCACAAACTTTTACATTTAGAATGTTAGTAGAATCATCATCATCACCATCATCATTTCAGCCGAGAGACGTCCACTGCTGGACATAGGCCTCCCCCAAGCATCGCCACACTGATCGGCAGTATTAGTAGGATCGACATGAAATAAATGAAACAGCCGTAGTTTATCGTTAACATTTATTAATGGATTATGACAATTTTACACTACAATGTATGACTGTGTTAGTTTTATAAACATCAATATCTTTAGGGTCCCGACTAGACAACAATGTGGCAACATGGAGGCACATTTAATAATACTTCTATCTTATAACTAACAGATAGATATTATGTTTACAACATACGTCGAGGACTAGTCGCGTCACGCCACTCTCAGAACACGGACACACATCGTGGACGTTGCTAGAAGTAGCATTAACAGCATATGCAAGCTGCACTGCTCCAGCGTATCATCGTTTATACAAATGACGTAGATACTTATACAAATTGACAGCTTTGACCCACGATCATGACAGAAGATGTGCGCTAAACAAACATTCAGCGCCGCTAGTTTTATGCAGCCAGCTGTCTGTAGACGCGACGCACAGCGGTTCACACTGCGACCTTACATTCAATTTCAAACACCTATGCAACCTATCCTTCCTTCTTGATCTCATTCTTCACATCTGTCTCCGCTTCACCGCTCTCGCTCTTCACTTCAGCTTTCACTTCACTCTTTACTTCGCTCTTCTCTTTATTCTCAATCTTGTCAACATCGATGGAGCTTCTGGACAGCTGTCTGAGAATGTTTTCGAAGATTCGCGGTGCGCTTTTCGTGTTTGGAAGTGAGATGTCTGTCTGTGTTGTTGCGGTCTCGCATTTCTTTTCTTCTTTGACTTCGAGGGGTATGCTGGTCTCCTTCAGCGGCAGTGTCATAGTCTTCTTCTTGGTGGTCGGGTCGGGGCCGCCAACGCCGGCGCGGCGGTCACAGGCGCGGCCCAGCACGGAGCCCAGCAGACGCGCGCACTGCAACAAGCTCTGCGCGTCGCGCGGCGTGAGGTGCAGCCCCTGCGTGCGGATCATGTTATTGATCGCCTCCATGCTGTCCGGGGAATGCTTGCGAGGCCCGTCCGGGAATTCTGGAAATGAGAAACTGACAATGTCATTTTTGACAGACAACAAGGATTGTTTAGGTGAAGTCACAGTTTAAGACCGTTAATTTATACGTATAGGTGCAAAACGCATAAATTAATGGTTTTAAGTAGTTAAGAACAGAATCAATCGTTTAGCACTTGCTAAGATTCACATTCTTATTCTGCTATTGATGGTATGTGATATGTTGATGACTTATGCATTTGGCCCCGCATGCGTAGTACCATTTATTGAAAAGCCCGCGTACGTGAGCAAATGTCATGAGTAAAGTAGTCTCGCTGGCAGCAACTAGCGACGCCATTACTTATTATTGTCGTAGCCGTGAAAGCGAATCGGGGCGGTATTGGTAACGTACACGGTAAGGGGGGAAGTACATACCCCAGTCGGCAGGGTCAACGCTGTCGGGGCGGTAGGGGGTGGGGCAGCGCTTGGTGGGCGCTGTGGGCAGCGAGTTGTTGTAGTTAGCCCAGAAGGCGCACCACTCGCCGTCCAGCGCATCCACGGCCACGTCCTCGAGCGTCCCGCCTGCCTCGCTGCACTCCGCCCAAGTACTCACGCAGCAACTGCAGGAGGAAAAGACCAGACGATAAAAAAATACGTAGCATTGCACTTGAGAACACTTGATGATTATGGTGCCATAACTGCAGCTCAAGCCCTAAATAAGTGACTTCCTATGAACTTAAGCGTCGTGATAACGATATGAAAAGTGTATGAAACCGCCAAGCGCTATCGAAAACAGTTTGGTATATCGACAATCGCCATCGCTGATCGGATGACACCTTCTCTAAAGTCTCAGGGCATGCTGATCGTGAAGACCAAAGAAATCATGTAGGTCGAAGTGTTACGCCACAACGTAACACTTTCTGTCACAATCCAAAGGATTCTGTAAGAAATGGATTAGGACCATTGATTCGTTTGCTTGACAACGTAACTAATGCATTATTTATATTCTGTGCTGAGTCTGTGCTAATGCAATAATTGTTGTTGACTTTCTAAATTAAAGGCATTGCATTGAATTGTTTCGAACGAAATTACTATAAAATCTTATTTATTTATTTAATCTTGCAAAAAAATTAAAAGCTTGTAAAAAGGGGTGTTATAAAGTTTGTAGTGTGTATTTGTGTATGTGTGTATTTATGTATTTGTGTATCTGTCTGTGGCATCACAGCTCCTAAACGGATGAACCGATTTTGATTTAGTTTTTGGTTTGTCTAAAAGGTGACATTATCGGGAATGATCTTAACTAAATGTTTGATGAAAATCGGTACAGCCGTTAAAGATAAAGATAATTTATTTGCCATAACATGTGTTTACATACCTTATGCATGCAAGATGTTGACCCAATAATATAGCACATACAGCTTATACCGTTCAAAAGTTATGGACGTTTTACTGTTTGAATAGGGGTATTTTCGCAAGATATCGTGTCAAAATTACGTGTTCGATAGATTGTTGACCAAAGCGTGGTCACTTACAATGGGCCTCATCAGAAGGCTTGTCACGTGGTGACACTTGTGGGAGGCTTATGTTCAGCAGTGGACGTTTTTCGGCTTAAATGATGATGATAATAATAATACCTGGACAACTGCAGGTCCTGGCTGCAGGGCGACAGCGCGAGCGCCTGTTGCGAGGCGCGTGTGGGCAGCGTGTGTGGAGACAGGTCTGCTGAAGACTGGCCCGAGTACTCCGGAGACACAGACGAGTAGTCCAGCTCCAGGGTACCTCTGCGGGAGAGAGACGTACAGGCAGGGAGTGTCAAACGCAACATGCGATCTTATGATGATACATGAAGATTGAAGAGTGTAGGTGCAGTTGAAACTGTTACCCTGCACCATCCCATAGCTGGACAAAGGCTCGTGATTTTCACCTTTTTCGATCAGTCCCTTAGAAAATTTCTACGGGATTGTCGCAATGTCTTTTATTTCTTAATCAATTTATTTGGAAAGCTCGCCAAGCCGTTGGTCGCAGCTGTTATTGGTAGATCTATGAGATGACCGCATCGTGTTTCTCAGTAAATGGGCTGCAGAAGTCGGATGAACAGTATAAATACACCAAAGGCAACTGGAGAAAAGGAAGTTTGGAGGTATGCAGAACAGAGTGTAAAATCCGGTTAATCTCCACTGAATTGAAAAGGAAGGATCGTTCGACTAGACCGGTGTTGCTTCTGGTGGACAACCACCCGACAGTTGTTATCAGACTGTTGTATATTTTCAAATCGCTTCGATAACTCAGGTTGCGCTATGTAGGATTTGTGTGAAATTAGTTCGTAGGTGGCGGCTTAGATACCGCAACAAAAGAAAATAAATAATAGAAAGAAAATAAAGGAAAGAAATAAAATTCTACATGCTGTCAACTCACCTGTAAGGACTGCTAGTACTCGTGGAGGTGTTGAACACGGAGCTGTCGCGGCTGCTGGTCAGGCTCTGTTTGTTGGAGTGGTCGAGGGAATGCTGCGCACGCCGCGTGGCCACGCGCGCTGCAGCCAGCTGCGACTGTAGCGACGCCGAGCGCGGCTTGCCACGCACGCGTGCCGCCGGCGTGACGGGCGTGGCCGGCGTGGGCAGCGGCGTGGACGTCGCGAACTTGTGCCGGATTCCGTATTTTGAATTCATATCCTCGAAGTCTGACACCTGGTGACAGCAACGTTAGGGTTATCAAGTTTATTCACACGCATAATATCTCGCCTGCCCTGAAAGTTAAGTTAGAGGTAAATTTTTTAGTCACATTTTGCCAGTTATGGTACGTTTCATTTAGTAGAGGGCAAGCAGACTCTGAGCTGTTACTGTGAAATGGCAGATAATAAAACCAATGCATGTTTGGCACTCATATACCTATCCTCATTTCGAGCTTTTTATGTTGCATATATAATCCAGTGTTAAGGTACAAACATGAGTAGACAGTAACCTGTGATAGGTCAAGTGACATGTCCTCCTCGAGCGTGGTCTCATGGCGTGGGGGGGACTCTGTGCCGGTGGGGGGGGCTCGACGAGAAACTTCGGATAGCTTGCGGCTGCGCGGGGCCACTTCGACTGACTGGCGCCGGTGGTACGCGCCCGGCAGCGAGTTCGCGCGGTCCGTTCTGCAACATAAGTCGTTTAGGTTTTAGTAGAAATGTTATCTGTAGTATCACCTTCGGGTGACTGTAACTAAATCAATGATGCGTCACGTTTAACAACTCTCTAATATCACTTCAACAGCATCACATTTTTGCGAGGTTATAAGTTCCGTTTCAACGCAATATACAATATACTTTTTCTTACAAAGACGTGATGTCGTGTCGCTGCTTCAAGCTTCTGAAAAGTCTTTAAATCGCTGATTGTTTAAACTAGGCAGAACACAGTCACTTTATCGAACTTCTGAAAAACTAATAAATCGCTGATCACAGATGCTAACAGTAGCATGTTTACTAGTTAGGGCTTACCAAAAAGGAGGAGGTTCTACGTTCGACATTATGTTTGTTTTTTTTGTGTGTTTACCGATTTCTCCGTCAATTGTAAGCCGATTTTGAAAATTCTTTGTTTGATAGAGTATGTTCCCAAATTGGTCCCATTTTAATTTGATGAAGACCTGATGAAGAAGTTCGAATATATACAACAGAACTCTTCAACAAATAACGACTAATCTCTCGGGATTGCTACAATCGCACGTCTGTTTATTGTTGATACCAATTCATAACATAAGATCACGGCAGTACGCTCTAAAGGGGTACGCAGATGTACACATTTACCTTGGTACACTCTCATTTCACTGGATATGGTCAAGTTTCATGGTATTCGGGTAATCTATTCTGGCATTATAAGTACCTTACTAAAGGTACAACTAAAAAGTGTGAAATAAAAAACTTATTTACATAAAAAAATACTACCGTTTTCCAACTAAAAACACTACAAAGTGAAAAATAACTTTCTTTTTCGAAGTCGGTGTCAATAACGAAAAAAATTTGCACCTACCAAAGACACCGACTTCGAAACAGAAAGTAATTTTTCACTTTGTAGTGTTTTTAGTTGGAAGTCGGTAGTATTTCTTTTGTTTTCTTTTTTCTTTTTATTATCTGGAACTAACTATTCACTCTTGACTTGAAGATGATGGCTAAACCGACTCACCTCTTAACAATCTGTTTCCCTGTAACACAGAACTCCAAATTCTGTGGCTTCACCGTCTTCTTGGGCGTGGAGGTTGCCGTGGACGGCGCACTGTTCATCGGTGACTTCTTGACTTCCTTCTCCTTCTTGAGGCTGCTGCGGCGCGACAACGACGCCGAGCTCCTTCTAGAGGATGAGCGAGAGCGCGGTGGCGGAGGGGGAGGAGGGGCGTCCGGTTCCTCCTCCTCTGGCCAGCGCTCCGAGCGGTACATCGCGCTGGAAACATGGAGAGAGTCACGTCAGTAATACTCTTGGACTTCAGACACCGCCAACGAAATATTGAATTCATTTCTCAAATACTCATGGATATGGTTAAATATACTTTACTAAACAAGGGACTGCTTGTAGGGTAAGATGACGACGTAATGCCCAATATGCCCATGCTTCCACTATTTCTGAGAATCACATATCGTTGATAAGTGTTTTAACATACACAAGCTACAGGTTAGTGCTGGTATAACAATAATTTGCTGCCTATAGTGTAAAAAGCCCGCTATTTAGCTATTGTTTTTAATATATAAGAATTAGGTAAGTAGGGACTAAGTAAATTATTATTATTATTCCATTTATTTATTTTATTTACATATCTTTACATTTTTAAATATTTATCTATAATATATAAGAATTAGGTAAGTAGGGACTAAGTAAATTATTATTATTATTATTGTTATTTAATGCAATATCTCTTAATTGTTTTTCTAATACTTTCATGTTTAGTATATGTGAGAATGGAGATAAACTGTTAAATCTGTATATATAATCTATCTATTTATTAATTTATTTGTGAAAACAAACGACTACACACTAAATCAATACATAGAATTTGACAAGAAGAAAAACAAATGTGCACCCAGCGACATTTTCCACATAATATTAAAAAAAAATACAAAATTAATACGACTTGCGCTTATACATTAAAAACTATTTTTTTATAAAATATAAATAAGTGCTTATTGATAAAAATTAAATTAAAAGGCATGTGTACAAAGAAAGATAAGAAGTTATTTAAAATAAATTGAAATAATAATATAAAATTAAAATTGTTAAATTATTACAAAAAAAATAAAAACAATAGAAACAAAAAATATATTACATTACGGAATAAAGGCAAAAAAAAAAATACGGATTAAAATGTCAAAGAAAAAATATTATGGATTAAAATGTCAACAGAATTAATTGTACAAACAAGGCGTCAGCAAAATAAACTAATAACTAATACTAACTATTCTAATAACTTTAAACGAGCAATTCTTGTATATATGTAGATATATAAAATTATCTGAATCTCGGAAACGGCTCCAACGATTTTCATGAAATTTAGTATGCAGGGGGTTTCGGGGCGATAAATTGATCTAGCTAGGTTTCATTTTTAGATAACATCGTTTTCTCTATTTTCATTCGAGCAGACCTCGATCGCCCAGGTACTAAATCATTAAATTAGCGACCCACCCTTGAATAACATGGATGTAATAGTTATGTATAAATGCTTTAAAGTCTGAAAGATGGTGAGAATCATATCCAAATATATTTAGAAGATCCAAGCAGTCTTGTTTAAAACTATTTATAAGTCCAGATCAGATTTATAAACCACTAGCTTCTGCTAGTAACAGCGCCCGCGTGAATGTCGAAAATAATACCGAGGGAATATATATTATGCCCGGGATAAAAAGTACCCCATCTCTATGTCAAATTTCGTACAGAGATCTTAGTGCGAGTTTTTTAACGTACTCACCAGTGAGAACGTAAACGATCTCTTATGTCAAAATGTATACAAAAAAAGTGGTTTCTCCTTACCGTCACCAGGCGGCGCTTATCCATTTTCAATACAAATTGTCGTTTACGTTAACGCGATTGAGCGTGAGTGAAAACTCGCACTAAGGCCTCAGGACCGTCCAGCCGTTTGTGCGTGAATAAGTAACAAACACACTCACCAACTTCGCCTTAATAATAATACTAGCTTCTGCCAGCGGCTTCGCCCGTATGAAAAGTGTTTTAAGTAGCCTATGTGCTATTCTATTCTGTGCAAAATTTCATCCAGATCCGTTCAGCCGTTTGAGCGTTAAGAAGTAACGTATGTAGTAAAAGTAAAGTATGAATGGATGTCTGTGTGAATGTATGTTATTCACACAGACATCCATTCATACTTTCAAATTTATAATATTAGTAAGATATTAGTGTGATTTAAAATTCAAAACACAAGTAAGTTAGGAGCGCCTACAGAAAACATGAAACACTTCGCTTCAATGTGAATCAACTAATCGTTGCTAATGTATTTCGGTCAGGCGTTAATTTAAACTAGGTCAATCCGATCTGCCTGTGGCCTTTGAGTGCGTCGACCTACCTGCCTAACGTGGTTATTGGCAAACCGTGTGTGTTCGATGTCACTTATACTGTAGTGGAGTGCCTGTGAAGGAATCAACGAAGTTATCTCCGAGCTAGCAGTAAATTAGTTCGTAAGATAATATGGCTGTGTGGGAATCTCTCAGGGTAGAGTTGTCAGACCGATGCAGTTTTATTTTCGTTTTTTACTAAACTAATTTAACTATTTATTCATTCGATACTTTATTTCTACCTTGCTTCTGCCCGCGGCTAAGTATTTTATTATCTTAAGGGATGACTTAATCGGGACAAAATATAGTGTCATAATGAAAGTATATTACCCTAACAGGGCATGAACCCTGTGTTTATATGTGTATTTAGATATAAGCCTGAATGTAACGCCTGTAAAACCATATGGTACGCAATAAATGAATATTTATAGGTTCATCCAGGTTATAAACTATCTGGGTGCAAAATGTATCAGAATCCGTTCTACCATTTTTGCGTGATTGCATATTTACGTTTATATGATAAAAACCGGCCAAGTGCGAGTCGGACTCGCGCACGAAGGGTTCCGTACTCATCATCTGCCTAGCCTTTTCCCAACTATATTGGGGTCGGCTTCCAGTCTTACCGGATTCAGCTGAGTACCAGTGTTTTACGTGGAGCGACTGCCTATCTGACCTCCACAACCCAGTAACTGGGTAACACGATACCCCTTGGCAAGACTGGTGTCAGATCTCAGGCTTCTGACTACCCGTAACGACTGTCAAAGATCTTCAAATGACAGCCGGGACCAACGGCTTAACGTGCTTTCCGAGGCACGGAGAAAATAGGTATGTTGAAATGGTCACCCATCCAAGGACTGACCTCGTCAAGCGTTGCTTAACGTTGAAGATCGACCTGTGCGGCTGTTATTATTAAGCCACGAGCTCCTCCTAACGAAGGGTTCCGTACTATTATCACAAAAAACAGCAAAAAAATCACGTTTGTTGTATGAGAGCCTTTATTCTGTGTGTGTGTAGTAGTTTCTTGTTATAGCGGCAACAGAAATACATCGTGATGTGAAAATTTCAACTGTCTAGCTATCACGGTTCATGATATACTACCTGGTGACAGACAGACAGTGGAGTCTTAGTAATAGGGTCCCGTTTTTATCCTTTGGGTACGGAACCCTATAAAGCCGAAAGGTCGAAGTTGTCTAAATATACCGTACAAGCTGATCCCCGCGGCTTCGCTCCAATGGACCACCCCACAGGACCCGTTATCGGGATAAAAAGAATTTTTGAAATCGGTCCAGTAGTTTCGGAGCGTATTCGGTACAAACAAACAAAAAAATCTTTCCTCTTTGTACTATTGGTATAGATTACAATAATGAGTAGTGTAAACACAAGGATATAATAATTTTACATTCTAATCAGTCATTCAAGTGTTAATCAACCGTTTTATTTCTCGGTACCTAAGGGCCGATTTCTGAATTGAGTATTTGGAGTTAGGAACATATCAAACCGAACCTTAAGTAAAAGTGGGACAGCAGCCTTATTGCTGCTGAATTCATTACGCAATAGGGCTGCATGTTAAGCTATGCCATCATTGGATAGTAGACTAACCTAGAATTTATTACGCCTGGACAGGAACGGCCTGCACCTGGTGACGGGGACCATCACAGGATACTGCTAGCTAAACAAACACTTCCACACAATAGGCATAACGGACAGCCTTCTATGCAGGGCGTGCAAGGAGGCTGAGGAAATCGTCGTGCACGTAATCTTTGAATGCACAGGCATCACCCAGATTAGAACACAAACCCTCGGGTCATCCAGGTCTTACACAGATGTTCTGAGCAAACCAGGAGCTTTAATTAACTTCTGAAGGGAGGTGGGCTGGTTAACAACCAAACGGCCGCCATGGCCCTAGCACAGTGGTCTATCTGAACGACTAAGTGCGGAAACTAAATTCTTTAACATAGAAGGCTGCAGGTTTTCAGGCTAAGACAAAACACATACATAACGCCTGTATTCGCCGAGTTGTAAGGCAGAGGTTCACCTGTAATATACAGACACTTTGGCCATTGGGGGGCAGCTTATTGCTATCTACCAAGCATTTTAAAATTAATAGAGTATGAAATTTTTTTTTACTCAGAAATTGGTGTTATGGGTTGTTTCTGTCACAAAAGTGGTTTAATTCCAAAATGTTTATCACTATCATAATACTTAATTATATACATAAAAAATTGCAAAGTATAAAATACTTAATTAACAAAAACTACCTACTTATACAAAAAGTTAAATAAAAACCGGCCAAGTGCGAGTCGGCACGAAGGGTTCCGTAACATTATCACAAAAAACAGCAAAAAACATCACTTTTGTTGTATGGGAGCCCCTCTTAAATATTTATTTTATTCTGTTTTTATTATTTGTTGTTATAGCGGCAACAGAAATACATCATCTGTGAAAATTTTCATGAGTTACAAAAGTTCTAGTAGGCTGTATCTCATCAGCCTGGTGACAGACGGACAGACAGACAGACAGACGGACCGCAGAGTCTTAGTAATAGGGTCCCGTTTTTACCCTTTGGGTACGGAACCCTAAAAACTACGAACGCGTATAAAAAGGCAGGGATCATTGGGCATCGCTGTTAACAAGAAAAGTACCCAGAACGCTGGCAGCATTGCCACGTTGGATGGCAATGCTGACTCTGGACGAAGAAAAGCACATTATCATTGTAAGACAATATTTAATCTACTTACAGTTCTGCCTATCCGCGTCCTCCCAGCTTCATGATACAGCCCGTTTACATTCACTGCGCTATACAGTATGTTCACTGAGGAGTCTGCACACTGGCACACCGCCCACAGCACCCGCTGTCACACTGAGCCTGGGTTATTTTCGTAATATCTTGTGATACGCATGGATAGATCCAGGGAGAGACCACGACATAAGCGGAGCGTGGAGCAGATCACTCTTGTAGGCAGTTGATAATGTCTTATGGCTATATTACAAGAAACCGATACATGTAAAGATAAAGATTTGTGTGTGTGTAAAATATCATGTTTTGAGCTGTAAGTTAGAAAGTAAGAAAACTAGTTTATTTGGCACTCACACAATGTAGGTACAAATAAAAGGGAACTTAATTTTTAAACAATTACATACATAGTGTTACCACCATGTCCTGTTCAGCAAAATACCAGACAACTGGGAGTTGCCTGACGCTGGTTTTCAACTGAACCTTACGTTGAAGTGTACGGATGTGAATCAGTTTTTACGGTGTTCAATATACAGGTTAATAGACATATTTTAGTTATAGTTAGTAATATTTTGTTCGTGTATACCGTGGTCTATCTTATGCCTTGGTTTTTTATTAAACTTATCTATGGCATTTGATACTGTCTCGTTCCCCATGACAGAGACAGTATCTGTGAGTTGGAGTGTTTTAATAAATGTGTTACACAAAAACAATATATCACGGGAATTTAACGCGATAATTTCGATTATTTATTTACCTGTTTCACCCGACGTAAGGCGTGAAAAGCGAAAGTTAATATATGTGTTACACAATTTAAGATTATTATAATATTACGAGTATATAGTAGAATTGTTATTAGCTTTCCCTCCGGCATACGCGGGCTGCGGTAGCCCGCTCCCCGCCCGCGTATGCACCGCTCGCTACCTCACAGGGCGGAGGGTGGCACCACCCCTCATCCCCGCGCCGTCACGGGGGAGGGGCTGGTCAGTGGCGCATGCAACAGGTTCACCGGTGACGCTCCTCGTGCTCATGTTCTACCATCTGTTAGTCCACCTCTAAAAGCCAAAAAAGTGCAAAATAAAAGTATTTAACATAAAAACACAACCGACGAAAGTGAAAACTAACTTTAATTTTATAAGTAGGTGTTCCTATTTTCGTATGTTAATTTTTTACACCGACTGCCGAAAGTAAAATTATTTTTACCGATTTACCAAAAAGGAGGAGATTCTATATTCGACTTCATTTTTTTTGTGTTTGTTCACCTATATCTCCGTTAATTGTTGACCGATTTTGACCACTGTCTGGAACAACCAACCCGCCTTGAACAAGCGTGGTGACTAATCCTCCTGCCTTCTCTGAATGGAGGAGGCGTTTGCCCGGCAGTGGGACAGTACATGTTACACGCTGGTTTTATACATAGTATATGCTCTGCTGAGTCTACGTAAGCCTTTTACTCTGTATCTTTCACAATCGAGAACTATCTAAGAAGTGAACTGATACGCAATATCTTATATTACAAGTTGAACTCCACACATGCATTCTTATAATAATCCCATCAAAAACATAAATGTGAATATGCGCGGTTGTTGACTACGCCGACAAAAGAATTGAGATCTAAATAGGTGCCAAGTTCTGTATCCAAAAATGTATTCACAAGAACATAAAACAATCTAAAGTAAACCTAAAAACACAATTTCTTGCTTTTTCTGCTACAACAATATTTGCTATTTTAAAATATACCTGACTTCTTAAATTTGAAAACTCGAATTATTTACACAAAGCAGATAACTTAGGATAAATTGTAGCTCAAGATTTGACTTGGCTGGTTGGGCTCTATAGGTCAGTCAGTGATAAAAATGACGATTTTTGGACGTTAATATCTAAATAACTGTTTGAGGTGTGTTTATAATAAAAAGCTTTTTTACAAAAAAATACTACCGACTTCCAAATAAGAAAACTAGAAAGTGAAAAATAACTTTATTTTTGGAAGTCGGTGTCTTTGGTAGGTACTAATTTTTTAAGTTATGGACACCGACTTCCAAAAATAAAGTTATTTTTCACTTTCTAGTTTTCTTATTTGGAAGTCGGTAGTATTTTTTTGTAAAAAAGCTTTTTATTTTTCACATTTTAGTTGTACCTACCTAATAGGGAAGTAGTTAAGTAAGTACCTATAACGACAGAATAGATTACCCGAATAACATGAAAAATGAATATAACTGGTGAAATGAGAGATCTGCATACCCCTTTCGAGCGTACTGGCGTGATGTTATGTTATGAAATAGTATAAACAATAAACAGACATGCGATTGCAGCAATCCCGAGAGATTTTCCGTTATTTATTGAAGAGTTCTGTTGTATATCTCCGAAGTTCTTTATGAGATCTTCACCAAATTAAAATGGGACCAATTTCGGAATATAATCTTTCAAACAAAAAAAGAATTGTCAAAATCGGTCCACAATTGACGGAGATATCGGTGAACATACACAAATAAAAAAATAAAAAAAACATACATAATGTCGAACATAGAACCTCCTCCTTTTTTGGTAGTCGGTTAAAAAGTGGAGCACATATGTATTTCGCAAATCTCAATATATGAGCCAAATTTGACATGTTTATGTGAAATAGTTTTTGAGTTATGAGGGGGTCAAAAGTGGCTCCTAATTACTCGTGTAATATTACACATAGTACCGCTCTCGCCATTCTGTTGCTTGTGCTTGAACTTGGCTTGACACGCTACCTCGTATCTAGATCTCGGCACTGTGTAGCGATTGTTTAGCACATTCCATATTCAGACTGTGCTAAGCAATTCGGTGTGGTGCGTTGATCTAGTGTCTCCCACCTTATCACATGGGAATTAAATATTTTTTCAACACATTTGCTCATAAAGTGGCTCTAATTTCACCGCAATTAGGCACATAATGACACCTGTAATCAAACTGTAACTTTTTCATTGCTATTATTCACAAGTGAGTTTTTTTTTTAATTTACTTGGTTGAGTTGCTTTGTTCTTAAAAAAGTTTCGATACGAAAAAGATCGTGAAAGAAAGAAAGAGAAAGAAAGAAAACACATTTATTTGACACAAGCCAGAGCACACAAAATATACATAAAAAAAAAGAAAACTTGGATTAAGCGACAATAATATAAAACAAAATAAAAGTGTTTATATCAATCACAATATTCTGTGTGTCCCACGGCTGCGCCAAATAGGACCAGTTCAGCAAAATGTCGGGCAACTAGTGCCGACGCTGGTTTTCAACTGGACCTGTGACTGATGACGTGACGGACGTAAAACAGTTTTATAGTAACTAAATGTGTTTGTGATAAAAGTACTTATATAAAAGATAAAAATAGATGGGTTGTAAGTGTATATTACAAATAATAAGAAAATACGTGTACACTACATAAGAATAAATAAGGTGAGTGTGAAAATAAGTGAGGTGTGGCTAATGCGTCATATAATTGAGGCATTCAGTGCGGCCATATCCAGCTTACGCTGCGCTTGCACCAGATACTTCCGTAAACGTCACCTAAATGTGCCCATTGTGTTGGCTGTTCTGATCGGTGGTGGAATATTTTTCCAAACTTTGGAAGCCGCATAACGAAAGCTGCCTCTGAACGCTGCTGTATTATGCGATTGCGTCGAGAGTTGCTGCGCGCATAACCTTCTCCCACATTCCCGTCCACTCGCCATCCAACCAAGTTTATCATATAAATAGTTCGGTTTTTTATATTTAACCACACCAAACAGAAGGCATGCCAAATGTAATTTGCGCCTGGACTTCATTTTTAGAACAAAATGTTTATTGAGAAATGGCGTTACATAACTTCTGCGAGGAATGTTATAACAGAACCGAGCGCACGCGTTTTGTACCCTTTGTATGAGCCTATCTGTACGAGCTAACAGACGCGGCCCATACACAGTGTCAGCGTAGTTCAACCTAGACAGAACCAAAGTCTCAACCAGCTGTTCCCGCAACGATTCAGATAAGTAAGGCCTCACCCTGTACAAAACTTTTAAGCGATAAAAACAATTTCTTATTGAGACTGCTACGTGTTTCTCAAAACGTAGGTCCTTGTCCATGATGAGACCTAGATTTCGCGCTTCATACACTCGCTCAATTTGTTCGCCCATTAGTTGTACGTCAATAGTCGCTGGTAGTCGAGACAACTGCTGTCTGGTTCCAAACACCACATATTTTGTTTTTGTGGGGTTAAGCGACAGACAGTTCTCCTCAGACCAAACGGCGATTCGGTGAAGATCTTCGTTAAGATCCTTTATGGCGCTATCATACTCGTCTGCTTTAAAAGAAATGTACAGTTGTACATCGTCGGCGTATATATGGTATTTGCACCTCTGGAGGCATCTAATTATGTCCGCGCAGTACAAAATAAAAATAATTGGACCTAAGATAGAGCCCTGTGGGACTCCTCTGTCTATGGTAACAGATGGAGATCTAAGAGTAGTACCGTCACTCAAGTGCAGGTCAACTAGTTGTTCCCTATTACTGAGGTAGCTGCGGAACCATTCAATAGCCTTGGAGTCGAAACCGTAATAATTTAGCTTTGACAATAATAATGGGATATTAATTGCGTCGAATGCTCTGGAAAAATCCAGCAAAACCAGCAATGTGCACATTCCCTTATCCTGGGCAGATAGGATATTGTCAGTAACGTCTAACAGAGCGGTAGACGTACTGCGTTGTTTTCTGAACCCAGATTGTAAATCAGGTATAATGTTATTTTGTTCAAGAAAAAGCGTGAGTTGGCGGCTGACAAATTTTCTCTAACACTTTGGACATACATGGTAATATACTTATAGGTCGTAAATCTTTCAGCGTAGATGGATTTGAATTTTTTGGCAAAGGCCTAATAGAAGCAATCTTCCATTGGTCTGGAAAAGATGACGTCATTATTGAGCGATTTATTATCTCCGTAACAACATTTAATGTGTGCGGCAGAGTCAGGTTAATCATATCCAGGGTGATATTGTCATAGCCTTCGGCATTACTTTTGAGACTCGAGATAGTGCGCGAAATTTCATTCTGTTCCACTGGATTAATTGTGAAAACAGCTTTACCATGTTTATGACTTTCGTAATAGTTAATAAGCGATGAGCTTGCCACGGGGTTACCGGGAACAATCAAAAAGCTTTTATTGATGATGTCAGGATCTGTAAAATGCGACGGAAGGTCTTGTCTAGTATTAAAGGGCAATATTGTGGATTTCAGGTTCTTCCAAAGCAGTTTAGGGGTTCGAATCTTATTATTAATATTATGTTTGAAATAAGCAGTTTTTTCATTGTATAACGAACTAGTTACCAAGCGCTTTAAATCTTTGTAATATTTTTTTTTTAGATTCAGATTTCGTTACCCTATAACTACTCAAAGCCTCATCACGTAAACGCATCATAAGTTTGATCGTATCCGTAATCCACGGATACGACTTTTCCGTTACAGTACACGTTTTGATCGGTGCGTGAACATCAAACAGCAAAGTTATATCGTGCTCAATAGTACAAATAAATTAAGGTACCTATTGCTTGCTCATTTCATGTAACTTCGTATTTAAATAGATAATTTCAACTTGTACGTGTTTAATAAATAAAACTTTCACTCAGATATAACTTTTGTTTTCTCTGTAATGATGCGTGCGCATAGGAAAACTCATTATTTTTTCCCGCCAATTGCGAAAAACTTTTACTACTCGTTTTCACTGTTGAAAATGATTTTTTAGTATTATTACTTCACAAGTGTGAAGTGTGAGATTTTTTACTTCACAAGTGTTTTGAAAAACGTCGTATGATACACGTGTGTATTAATGATTACCGTCCTCGGCTCGGGTCTCAATGGCGCCTCAGCGGTAATCACCAACATTACACACTTGTACCATAATGTACTATTATCGACTTCTAAAAAAAGGTTTTCAATTCAATACGTATGTATATAATATTGTTAGAATTGCACAATATTTACATAAAATTACATGTGGGCTTCTAAATATGCGTTCCAAATATCATTTGTTAAGGTTTCGCTTTTGCAGTCGGTTTATTTTTTGTGACAAAGTTTTTCTTTCTTCTAATCAGTGGCTAAACAACTCAAGAGATTTTTATAAATATTTTATTTATTAGTCCCATTAATTCAACGATAAGGAACAACCCTAGATTTTGTAGTTAGATTCCGAATTATGTGTTACGCCCGTGGCTAAGTTCCTAATAACAGCCGCACGGATCGAGCAATGCTTGCCAAGGTTGATCCGTGGATGGGTGACGATCTATACACACTGAGACTCCTCCTTGCCTTGGAAAACATGTTAAGGCGCCGAGCAAAACGCCGCGCTAGCTCGTTTTTGTGCAGTTTTTAAGAGCTATCTACTCGTTATTTAAAAAGAAATATCAATTAATAATAATACATTAAATTTCTACATAATATTGATTCCAAAATGGTAGTATACTTTTTTTTTAAAGAAGTATATGTTTCACTAATCTCCTTCCAACAAAACCGTAAAAATGAGAAATAATTATTGATAGCATGCATCTCCTCGTAAAGTGTTCATTAATTAATTATTGTACTAACATTAATGGATAGACAATTAGATAACAAACATTTTACAACTTTTATTTTTCAGAGTTCCTATATTCGATTTTATAAAGATTTTATTCTAAAATGGGCGTATTCACTACTGTAATTCATGCGCCACCAGTGTGCCGCTGGGGCACTAAGAATGCTCAAGATTTTTTGGTCAGGGTACGGCCTTAAGTCGTCGGTCCCGGTTGTCATTTGTAGATCTTTGACGGTCGTTACGGGTAGTCAGAAGCCATGACTGTGTTGTGGAGGGCAGATTGGCAGTCGCTCCTTGTAACACATTGGTACTCAGCTGCATCCGTCTGGACTGGAAGCTGACCTCGACATGATTGGGAAACAGCCATGCAGATTGGTTGTCATTCAATCGTGCTCATTTTACAAGCTTTTTATTAACTTGCAATGTATGTATGTATGTATGTAAGTGTGTTCGGGTCAAATCTTGCAACTGAATTTTAAAGCAGTTATCCTCCACCGATTAAGATGGAATTTTACATACACGTTTAGTTTGGATGACAATGCATGGTTAGCTAAGTGACGTCATTCTAAATTCAATATGGCGGACGGACCAAGATGGTGGACTAGTTATTTTTTGTGCACTGCCATGATATGGGTAACAAATGAAAGGGTTTATTGAGAAGAATACGAAAAAAGCTTGTTTAAAAAAAATATTTTTTAATGATTATTCATCATCATCTGCCTAGCCTTTTCCCAACTATATTGGGGTCGGCTTCCAGTCTTACCGGATTCAGCTGAATACCAGTGTTTTACATGGAGCGACTGCCTATCTGACCTCCATAACCCAGTAACTGGGTTGTAACTGTATTTTTTAATGATTATTGACCAAGAATATTCAATTCAGTAATTTATTTCGGACCATGATCCATAATGTGTTAGTAATACACTTATGACTGTGTTAGCAAATTTAAATAATTGAATAATGTCATCCTTATAAAAACTATAATCCATCCACACAGTAAAAATAAATAAATTGACAAATAATCCAATCAGTTCATTAGGTATATGAACTGATTGGATTATTTGTCGTTTTTCCCGTTGCACCGCTGTGCAAGCGGGTCCAGTACCCTAGCAAAGGGCAGTCTGGTTTATCCGCAATAACCTTTAGGATACCGTATGCCCTTCCCCGCATCCTGTGCATCAGGGATGCTGTCGTCTTCCGCATTATAGCCTGAAAACTATCCCCGATGCACTACTGAAACGTGCCCCAAAAGTATCCTAAAATCGTTATTGGAGCCGGCGAACATTGTAAGCACCTTGCGTATGTTTAACCCACAGGCTGGCAATACACCTTGAACAGTGTAATTTTATCCGACTTCCCAAAAAGGAGGAGGTTCTCAATTCGGTGGTTTCTTTTTTTTGTATGTACACCGATTACTCAAAGACGCTTGGACCGATTTGGAAAGTTGTTCTTTTGTTTGAAAGGGTATACTTACCATTTGTTCCCATAGTCATCAGGTCAGGATCTGATGATGGGATCTTATCGAAATTGAGGGAACTCCAAATATTATAGGCATATATATTGCGATTTTGGCATTTTCATCAACAATGCAATCATTTGCATTCAGAAAGTATCATTTGGTGAAGTGGAACTGGTGAAGAAGACCACAGACGGCCAATGGAACTCCTTAATGCTAAGTATGCCACGGGTCTACGATATCTCGGATAGTTAAACGACTATGATGAAGCAAATACTTATAAATAAATAGTACTGATGATAATGGTACCATCGAACTGATCTGATGATGAAGCCGGCAGGTAGGCACTGGAACTCGATATAAAACAATGTATCCGTGTTTGGGCTTATTGGCATCGTCTTGAGATGTTCTTTGGCTATATATGATTTTTATGGCCATAAAAAATCTTTTTATCAAATAAAAACAAACAGACATCCAAATAAAAAACTTTTTTACAAAAGAATACTACCGACTTCCAAATAAGAAAACTAGAAAGTGAAAAATAACTTAATTTTTGGAAGTCGGTGTCTTTGGTAAGTACCACATTTTTAAGTTATGGACACCGACTTCCAAAAATAAAGTTATTTTTCACTTTCTAGTTTTCTTATTTGGAAGTCGGTAGTATTTTTTTGTAATTTTTTTTTTTATTTTTCACTTTTAGTTGTACCTAACTAATAGGGAAGTAGTTAAGTAAGTACCTATAACGACAGAATAGATTACCCGAATAACATGAAACTTGAATATAAACGGTGAAATGAGAGATCTGCTAATAATAACTACTTGCAATTTTTTTATAAAACTATGCACCTGCCACGTTGTTTCTTCACCACCCTAGGTTGACTGGTAGAGAATGCCTAAGGCATTAAGTCCGCCTTTGTACCTTTGTGCATGAAGTCTAAATAAATAAATAAATAAATGTCATGAAACTTAAACATAACCGGTGAAATGAGAGATCTGCATACCCCTTTCGAGCGTACTGGCGTGATGTTATGTTATGAAATGGTATAAACAATAAACAGACACAGACAGCAATCCCGAAAGATTTGCCGTTATTTATTGAAGAGTTCTGTTGTATATCTCCGAAGTTCTTCATCACATCTTCACCAAATTAAAATGGGACCAATTTCGGAATATACCCTTTCAAACAAAACAAGGAATTTTCAAAATCGGTCCACAATTGACGGAGATATCGGTGAACATACATAAAAAAAAAACATTTATGTATGTTTCTTTTTTTTTATGTCGAACATAGAACCTCCTCCTTTTTTGGTAAGTCGGTTAAAAAAACACTGCAAAGTGCAAAATAACTTTCTTTGCCGAAGTCAATATCGAAGAAAACAATAGGTACCAAAGACACCGACTTCGGAAAAGAAAGTTATTTTTCATTTTGTAGTGTTTTTTTTTAGTCAGTTTGTTTTTTTTATTTTGATAACAAGTATTTTTATTACTTCCCTCGCACATCGTGCTAACCTGCGGGCCAGCATATTACATCGGACTGACAACGCCCTCCGTTCCCCCTCGATATCATCTTCATCGTGTACCTAGGTATTTAAATTTTGCCACACTCTTTAGTGGTACACCAGGCTCACCGGAGGATTTGCGTTTGCTTCCATACATGGCTAGCCATTCACGCAAGCCGGAATAGCTAGAATGTTTCGTATATTAAAGTACCAAATATCCGGGACACCAAAAAACATGCGCACATTCTCCATATAGGAAATGGAATCGTAAATCTTGTAATGTATTTTTTATTTCCAATTCAATCAAGTATAACAACAATTTTATCGATAGTAAAGTTGAAATATTAGGTAACTGCTTAAACGAAAAATATAATAATGGTCTTTTTTCAAATCTTTGATAAGGGCGCTTTGTTTTTTTTATATATTAAATCATATCGTTTGGCCGTAAAACAATATCTACCGATTGTGCAATAATACTTGTATAGTGTATCAAAAACTCAACCAACTAAGTAACTGTATTGTATCTAGAATAAGATACAAAAAAAACATGTAATGTGAAAAAAAAGAATTCGACGGTCTATCAAATCTTGTCATCATGACAAACTTACTTCTGATATTTACTAAATACTTAGACTCTCTCTTGTAAATATACTTATTTAAATCCTTACAAATACTGATTTATTGCTTTGGCGAAAGTTATTAGATACGGGCTCGAGGATCATTAGCACGATCCGGCTCGAAGGACCAAAATGTTGAAGATATAAGGTTAACTGAGTGCTTATAGTTTTCAGCTAAATGATAATTTCGCCCGTTCCTTCGTACCACATCGCTCTTATGAAAAAGTCGAAACATTCCTAGTTACAAAAGATGGAAAGGAGTAATTATTCTGAAAGTAGTATAAGTACTTACTAATTATAAAGAGACTAAAAAGCTATGCTTCTATTGGTATTAAGTTTATTTTCAAATTATGCCGTATTTCATTGCAATCAAGCAGGACCAGGTGAGTTTATATTTAATACTTACAATATTACGTTGGAGCGCTTACCTCTAGGTGAACCGATGACAATCCGATGGATGCGAGACGCATAGTAACGATCAGTGTGGCGACAAATGAGGGAGGTCGATGTCCAGCAGTGGACGTCTTTCGGCTAAAATGATGATCATGATGAATATTACTTGTTCATTAGTACTGCCAGGTTACTATAGCTTAATAATATTAATAAAATAATATAAAACGTTTATTTTCTCTTCACAAAGTTTCTTACATTCTATGCCTTGCAGTAAACTGCACCAGGGTATAACTTTGTTAGAGACTGGTGCCTGCGATAGGTTTCAATAAGAACCTGTATTACAGGTCACCAGGTCCCTCCCGCGGCTAAAAGCCCATCGTGACATACTGATTGACAGCTTGGATACAAGAAAATAAATTTCCAAGAAAGTTTAGTTTCGTAGACATGGATGATAGAGATATATAATAACAGTTTAAAATACAAATTACCTACAATAAGGAAATACAAGGAAAGACACTGAAAAAGATAAAATATTATACAATAAATGCTAAAGGTTTTGTTATTAGATTTTTAGTAAGTAACAGAGTAAGCATGAAGAAAGTAAGTTTGTGTTAAATCAGCATATAATGTTGCCAGCCCTGTGGCACAAGCCTCCTTTCTGTGGGAAAGACTGCTTGATTACCTACATGCAGTATTAGCATTTTAGTGTAATTCAATACCTATTAAGTTAGATTAATTATTTATATTTATAGATGGTGCATTGACTCAACGGTCAATACACCGACGGATATCTGTGTTCGTGTTTTATAGATTTTTTGGTGAATATACCGCCAAATGTCTGCACTCGGGTAATTTAAAATGGTGAATTGAATCAATGGTCAATACACTAACGGATGGGAGTTTTTGGTGGGAAAGATGGCACATGGAATTAACGGTCAATACGCCAAGGGGGTTTCTTTTTTTTGGAGACTCGTCGAGTAAGGTTGATTTATCTACAGTGTACGTTTCAAGAGAATAAAAGTATTAACCCTGAAGATCCTGTATTCTCATTTCTGACCCGTTAAAACATGCGGATGCAGTGAGGGTTGCTGGATGGTACATGCCTACCTCGAGACATATTTGTGTTTTTATCTTTATTATCATCATCATTTCAGCCGAAAGTCGTCCACTGCTGGACAAAGGCCTATCGCCGCGTGTCTCCACATCATACAATTTTGTGGGTCTTGGTTTGGGCTTTACTTTTAATTCATTAGTCTTAGCAGTAAAGTAATTAATAGACACGAAAGTAGAACAAATTCTATAGAAACGTGTTCTGTTGACTTTAAATGAGAGATTGAGATTGATGAGGAATGATGTAATAAGACAACTTTGTGGTACAAAAGATGATATAGTGAAAAAATTATAATTCATTGTTCTTTTTTTTAAACAACCTTTTTTCGTATTCTTCTCAGCCCAAACCTTTTCATTTGATACCCATATCATGGCAGTGCACAAAAAATAACTAGTCCACCATCTTGGGCCGTCCGCCATATTGGATTTAAAATGACGTTACTTATCTAACCATGCATTGTCATCCAAACTAAACGTGTATGCAAAATTTAATCTTAATCGGTGGCGGATAACTGCTTTAAAATTCAGTTGCAAGGTTTGACCCGAACGCACTTGCATACATACAAACATACATAGATACATACAAACATACATACATACATAGATACATAGAAAAAAAAAAAAAAAAAAAAACATATATACATACATTGCAAGTTAATTAAAAGCTTGTAAAATGATTATGCTTAGATGGTTTGTTTATGTTGAGACATGTTGAGAAGATGAAAGAAAGGCGACTAACAAAAGGTATTCACACGGCAGACGTGAGTAGACACGCCAGGAGGGGACGCTGTAGCTAGAAGGACGTATACGGATCTTATTGGTGACGTTCTTAAGAAAGGCCAGGTGCGCAGTACTTATAACCGGCGTGCGTGTATGACTAGATGTATGAACGTGAGTGAAGCAAAAGGAGTATATAAGGAGTATGTAAGGATCGTAGCAGGTGGCGTTCTGTAGTTTCTGCCTATCCCCATGGGAAAAAATACTAGTGCCAGTTCTGCAATCCATATACAAATAAAACGCATAATTAACCTAAGCATTATATAAGTTCCAGCCAACTCCAGCAACTTCCGGCTATCAGATGTGATGCAGCAGTCTATCCGCGAGATGGACGCGCTCCTCTTGGACTTCCAACAAGAGATACAGAAAGACCAGGCAGTGCTCAAGGCATTCGACCACGAGTTAAAAGAAGTTCTGCCGGACTTGCCCATCACTGGGATGGAGAACCAAGGACACAATACTACCATAACAACAATATTCGCCGCAACTCCTGCAGCACTCTCCACAATAGATCCACCCATACCATACACTACTCCCATCCCGTTTTCTCACTCGCCAGAACCACGGTTTCCGACACGCCGACCGACGACGCCGATGAGTGAGTATTATTTATTTATTAAAACTTTATGCACAATTTAACATCACTGTACAAAGCTGTTCAAACCTCATGACCTGGGGCCTTTCTCTGACCTGTCCAAACTATCATGGTTCGACTTTGTAAAAGAGCTATGCTGCTGTTATGCTATGCTTGTTTGTGCTAATCTCCTTACATAGCTCCGTCTCTCTTTTTAACCGACTTACCAAAAAGGAGGAGGTTCTATGTTCGACATTATGTTTGTTTTTTTTTTTTTGTATGTTCACGCATATCTCCGTCAATTTTAAACCGATTTTAAAAATTCTTTTTTTTTTTGGAAAAGTATGTTTCTAAATTGGTCCCATTTTAATTTGGTGAAGATCTGATTAAGAACTTCGAAGATATACAAGAGAACTCTTCAATAAATTACGGCAAATCTCTCGGGATTGCTGCAATCGCATGTCTGTTTATTGATTATACCATTTCATAACATAACATCACGCCAGTACGCTCTTAAGGTGTACGCAGATCTCTCATTTCACCGGTTATGTTCAAGTTTCATGACATTCGGGTTATCTATTCTGGCGTTATAGGTACCTCACTAAACAACTTGCCTATTAGATACAACTAAAAAGTGAAAAATAAAAAAGCTTTATTACAAAAAAAATCTACCGACTTCCAAATAAAGAAACTACAAATTGAAAAATAACTTTATTTTTGGCAGTCGGTGTCCATAACACAAAAAAATAAATGGTACCTGTAAAGACACCGACTTTTATTTTTCAATTTGTAGTCTCTTTATTTGGAATTCGGTAGATTTTTTTTGTAAAAAAGCTTTTTTACAGTGCTGACTTTGTCAGCGTAAGGCCTCCAATGTAAAATAAATATTACTCTTTCCTTCAAAACCACAGATTACATATTAGTGCCTGCTCCTTTACCGCCACTAACCAAAGTATTGTCCCCTGCAGGATCCTACCAACCCGCGAGACTCGGGCGCAGTCTTTCCCAAGCCCAACTCTGGGTCCGCAACAAACAGTGGATGAAGACCAATAAGGCCGGAGACACCCGGAAACGAAACATGGAGAAAGGATTAAGGGTCCCAGGTGAGAATCTTGTGCCTAATCTACCAGGCTTGGGTAAAAAACCTCTGGAAAATGCACCAGGCGTGAAAAAGAATGTTGTGGACAATCCACCACGCACGGATGAGAATAAACCGACAGAGCCCAAAAGTGGTGAATCTTTCTCAGTACCTATTCTAGAATAATAAAGTTTAGTAGCTCACAGGGTAGCGTCCTTGGGCCATCTCTTTTCTTGATTTATATAAATGATCTGCCAAAGGTGACTCAACATCAAATGGTGATGTTTGCAGACGACAATACTGCAATAGTGAAATGTAATGATCGCAATATTTATCAAGATGACATAAATAATACACTATCGGACATAATTGATTGGCTTAGTAAAAATAATTTAGTTATAAACTTAAAGAAAACCAAATTAATGCACTTTCACCAAAGAAGCGAAGTACCAAAAGTAAATATCAGACATAGCAACTGTGATATTGAACAAGTTAAAGAAGCTAAATTCTTAGGTTTATTCCTTGATAACCAGCTTAACTGGAAGGCCCACATAGATGACGTAAGCAAGAAAATAAATAAATCAGCATACGCACTTTTCCAAATTGCGAGAATAATAAATATGGATTCGTTACTAGTAGCATATCAAGGCTTAGTAGCTTCAATTCTGCGATATGGTATTATTTTTTGGGGCAATTCTACTGATAAAGACATTGTTTTTATGGCACAAAAAGATGCATAAGATCAATTTGTGGTCTTAAAATTGATGATAGCTATGTACCATTCTTTAGATCGCTGTAAATACTTACCTTACCTTCACATATTTTTGAAATTAGTGTTTTTGTTAATACAAACATGAGGTTAATCGAAAAAGTGTCAACGTTACGAGATGTTACGATTCGTAGCCAATTTGAATTAAAAAAAAAAACTGTTATTAATTGAAAAATGTTATTACACGACTGATAAATTTCTGAATGATAAATTAATATAGATGACGAATCTATTTATTTGACTGGAGATACAATCTTTAATTGAATATTGTGACTAATTGCAATTTATGATTATTATTTATGCATTGACTGTAGAAATTAATCCATATTGTGACATTCATAATTTTGTTGTTATTTATATAACATATTCTATTACTTTTGACATACCTACCAAATAATTTGTGTTTACCTCTCGAATGATTAATATTTTATTTTTTTGACTGTAGAAATTACTCCATATTGTGACATTTATATTTATTTTGTTATTTATTTAACATGTTTTATTAATTTTGAATTACCAAATATTTTGTTTATACCACTCCCCCTTTAAAAAGCTTATTTTATTCACTGAAAACAGTGAATAAAAATCACTTTTACTCACTGTTTTGGTGTTTGAATACACCAATGTATTGGACCTCCGTCTCAATGCTATATAACCAATGATACAAACTTCTTGTGCAGAGAATACTCGACTTTCAAACTCCTTCTTCGATTTTAATTTTGATATTGTTTATATTTTGGATTTTAATAATGATTTTGATTTTAGTCTAGGATATTTTATTGAATACTTATTTGGATTGTAATTCTAATATTAATTGCAATGGTGTTTAATTAATTATAATTATGTAACGTAACGGAGGTGGTCACTGGCCCCTGAAACACAGGTGCTGTTACCTAGCTCAGGGGTCAGGATTTAATAAACCATTTATTTATTACTTGTGATATTTCTTTTGCTTTACGCTTAAATCTTTCTTTTTCTCGTAGTCATGGTATAAAATATAGTATGCAACTCTTGAATAAAACGGATTTATATCGAGGGCCATGAATCACTCGCGTCGCTCATGATTCTAACACTTGAATCACACGCTATGCTCGTAATTCAATCATCATGAATCACTCCCTACGGTCGTGATTCAGTCGTTAGAATCCTTCACTGGCTCGTAATTCATCTATGGGCCTCGCTTTAAATCCATCCTATATTCACTAGTTGCATAATATACTAGTTAACCTCTGGCATGCTTAATATTTTATTTCTCTTCATATTTCACATGTAACCATAACATTTGTACGCTTCTTGGCATAACATAGCGACCTAGGAATTTTAATTTAAGAACTGTACTTACTACCTATGTTACACAAATAAAAAATGATTATGATTACCGGCCCTGACAGATACTACCACGGCCTTGTACATCCCGGGCTTGACACAGGTTACGGCAGTGGCAGAGGCAGATAAGATTACTGAGCCTACCGTAATACAGGACCCTTTATTATTGACTGTTGTCGAGGAGGGTTTGACCACTGAGACGGCCTTCATGGAGCAATTGTTCAATGAGGATGACGATGGGTTCTTGTTCATTACATCGCCGGAGACTATCACCAAAACAACGGAGAGTGCTACCAACACTATAGGCGAGGTGCTGTTGTACGGTATGTATTCAGTTTGCGCGCGTTTCACTAACGTTAGGCAACGCAACGTATAGTCAGGTCATGTCTTATGGTCGAAGAACCCAGAGCCCTTCGTACTCATACCTAGGATCTAACTCTTTTGTACCTTTACTCTTTCTCTGCTCAGTGCTTGGGCCTAAGGAAGCCGAGATCAGCACTTAATAGGACGTATCATCACCTTCACCATTTCAACCGAATGACTCAATACGTCCACTGCTGAACATAGGACTCCCCATTATATCGCCACATTGACCGGGTCCGTGCGTCTCGCATTCAGCGGATCCGGCCATCATGAACCCGTTGTGAACAAGATAAACTCAAAAATTTTAAAAACCACCGATTATAATTTTTATATCATGCTTTTTAAACTACATACAATATACCTAGTATCAGATACGCTTCAATCGACAATCTATCGAAACACGTAATAATGACACTATATCTTGCGAACAGACCCCATTTTCAAAGAGTAAAATGCGAATAACTTTTGAACGGCTAAACCAATTTTATTCAAACATAGCTAAGAACACTCTCGACATCCGACTCGGCACCTTCCAAACAAAAATAAAACCGGCCAAGTGCGAGTTGGACTCGCGCACGAAGGGTTCCGTACCATTATCGCAAAAAAACGGCTCAAAAATCACGTTTGTTGTTTGGGAGCCCTACTTAAATAATTACTTTATTCTGTTTTTATTTGTTGTTATAGCGGCAACAGAAATACATCATCTGTGAAAATTAAAAAAACCTAAAAACTAAATCAAAATCGGTTCATCCGTTTAGGCGCAATTATACCACATACAGACACACAGATACACAGCAACACACAAAAAGGGATGACGCTCTTCATCTTATAAGCTCCGTCCTCTCACTCACAACGAAATCTTGATAGGATTGGTACGTAATTGTAGGAGGTGGCCCTAGGCTCCTGCTTACGTATCTTATATGTTCCACCTCTCGCAGCGGAAGCGTACACGGCGACTACCGGGTCCACCACGCTGGCCTTTTACAATCTGATGGATGAGCGCGACGAGGGCTACATGATGGTGTTCCTCAGCGAGCTGTTCCGCCTCATCGCGCAAAAGCCGCCCGAGGAGGTGGAGCCGGTGCTCAAAGAATTCGAGATCTTCTACAGCAAGTATGTTACCTCAGAAGTACAATCTAGCATGAGCTCTAGGACGTCATTACATTGATTCTGCTGGAGTGTTCCGCTTGATAACAAGCCGCCCGTGGTCGTGGTGCCATTGCTGTAGAGATCATCTACAACGAGCAGGAGGTATGTTATCTCACGTGTACTAGGCTAGCATGAGTTCAAGTTTGTCACTACATTGCTTCTGCTGGAGTGTCCCGCCTGATAACAAGCCGCCCGAGGACGTGGTGCCGGTGCTCAAACACGTCGAAATCATCTCCAACAAGTATGTTACCTCATAAGTACTAGGCTAGCATGTCCGTCATCATCATATCAGCCGAAAGACGTTACATATCCAGCAGTGGACGTCTTTGGCCTCCCCCAAGCGTCACCACATTGACCGGTCGTGTGCCCGCATCCAGCGGATCCCCGCAACCTTCACCAGGTCATCAGTCAACCTGGTGGGAGGCCTTCCAACGCAACGTCTTCCGGTTCGCGGTCACCACTGCAGAACTTTTCTGCCCCATCGGCCATCCGTTCTACGAGCAATGCAAATGCCCACTGCCACTTAGTTTTGGAAATTATTCGGACTATGTCGGTAACCCTGGTTCTCTTGCGGATATCTACATTTCTGAATCGATCACGCAAGGAAATTCCGAGCATAGCCTCTTCATTGCCCTTTGGGTGACTGTAAGCTTTCTGATGACGCCCATTGTGAGCGACCAAGTCTCAGAGCCATAGGCTATCACTGGCAACACACACTGGTCATAGACTTTCATCTTGAGATAATGTGGTAAGTTCCCCGAACGCTGCGCAGCCGAGTCGGATTCGACGGTTGACCTCTTTCTCGAAGTTGGCCCTACCCAACTGGATTGTTTGTCCCAGGTAGACATAGTCAAAGATTTTTT
This sequence comes from Anorthoa munda, assembly GCA_945859665.1. Classification (NCBI taxonomy): domain Eukaryota; kingdom Metazoa; phylum Arthropoda; class Insecta; order Lepidoptera; family Noctuidae; genus Anorthoa; species Anorthoa munda. The sequence continues at coordinate 34,095,058 of OX243895.1, read as the reverse complement.
TTATTTTTCACTTTTTTGTTGTACCTACATATAAAGCAAGTAGTTTAGTAGGGGACCTATAATGCCAGAATAGATTACCCGAATATCATGAAACTGAATATAACCGGTGAAATGAGAGTATACCAAGGTGAACTGTACACATCTGCGTACCCCTTTAGAGCGTACTGGCGTGATGTTATGTTATAAAATGTTATAAAAAATAAACATAAATCTGCTATCCCGAAAGATTTGCCGTCATTTATATATATACGAAGTTGTATATATACGAAGTTCTTCATTAGATCTTCACCATATTAAAATGGGACCAATTTCGGAACATACTCATTCAAACAAAAAAGAATTTTCTAAATCGGTCCACAATTAACGGAGATATCGGTGGAAAAAAAAAAAACAAACCTCCTCCTTTTTGGTAAGTCGCTTAAAAAAGGAACCATTATAAGATCACTCTCTTGTCCGTCTGTCCGTGTGTCACCACTGATTTTCTCAGGAATGGATGAACCTAGCAAGTTGAAATTTGTACCAGATACTGAGGTATATAGTCCCTATCTTGAGTCAACACGATAAAAAGATATGGGCAAATTTAGATTTTAGCGAAAACTTGTAAGTCCCAAAATTTACCTTAATTTTCAACATTGTTATTTTTCGGAATTTTTCCTTTACTTGTGCTGTAAGACCTTTCTTTTAACCAAAATTTACAATTCTAGTTCGACCGGAAGTACCCTATAGTAGGTTTGGGGTCGAAAACCTATATGGTAGTTCCCGTTTATCTAGAATCACGAAATTTGGCAAAAAGTAAGGCACAAAAAAAGGAAAAATTCCAGAAAATAAAAAAGTTGAAAATTAAAGGGTGTCCCCATACATACATAGCTGACCCTGTTGACCACCCTGGGTGCCCTTCATGCGCGAGTCCGACTCGCACTTGGCCGGTTTTTTCACTTTGAAGTCGGTTGTATTTTTAGGGTTCCGTACCCTACCCGGGTAAAAACGGGACCCTATTACTAAGACTCCGCGATCCGTCTGTCTATCTGTCTATCCGTCTGTCACCAGGCTGTATCTCATGACCCGTGATAGCGAGACAGCTTAAAATTTTCAGAGTGTTGCCGCTATAACAACAAATTCTAAAAACAGAATAAAATAAATATTTAAGTGGGCCGCCGATACAAAAAACGTGATTTTTTTGCCGTTTTTTGCGATAATGGTACGGAACCCTCAGTGCGCGATTCCGACTCGCACTTGGCTGGTTTTTTTCGTAAGCTGCACTGTGCGTTTTGTCTGTGCAGAGTAAAGAATATTTATTACTTTGTTTATTGCGTTGTTCCAGGCAGCAAGAGCAGGGATTGCTAAACTTATTTGGCGAGCGCATCGTGGATATGGGCTTGGAAATATCAAGGTTTTGCTCCGAACCGATAGACTTCGTGCAGGGTGAGTGGCACTTCACTTCATAATTTCAGACGAAAGACGTCCACTGCAGAAGATAAGACTCCTCAAGTGTCACCACATTGACCGGTCCCGTGCGACTCGCATCCAGCGGGTTCCCGCAACCTTCACCAAGTCATCAAGGCAATGTTGTGGAACTACTGAATGACACGCACGAGGGACTTGCTTTTAAGATCTTGCACAGTTCCGGGGACTCATGGTAATAACATAATATCAGATCTGTACTCCTCACAGGTTTGCTCAGAGGTGTCCCTCTAGTACACCTATATTTGCACAAACAACTAATAGTCGACCAACTTATAAAATGTACTTGGCACAGTACAATTTTTGTACAAATGTCATTGAAAAATTATTTAAATAACGTTGTTAGCTGTGTAAAGCAGATAGTAAATATATGCATATGAACCACAGAACAGAAAAAACGCCTATGAACCATGTAAAATAAACAAAAATAAAATCAAAACATCCTTAATAATAATGATTTGGCCGCGACCCGACCATGTTGGTGAGGATGACGACGACGGGGCTATATCCGTGAGTACCCAATGCAATGCACGATTGAGGAGCGCTTTAGAGTGTGCATTCCGAGAGTATCGTTCCACACCGCCTGAGCTTAGACCTCGACTACCTCGTCTGCCCTTGCATAAGAAAAATAGGGCGCTGGTGTGTGTTCTAGATTCGCAGCTATCAAATGTTTTTGATAGCAGCAAAGATCTTGCCGATACCCACTCGATCTTGTACTGTGCGGCTGCAGCGGCATGTCATGTAGCTAACGTCAAGTTTCCCAAAACTGTCAGAGCTACACGACCAGCTATACCAGCTTGGCAGTACAGGATTGAGCATCGTATCGGTGAGGCTAGAGCACTCATCGGCAAGCTTATCTGCTTCAGGGAGGGCAACACTCGCCCTAGAGTGATCTCGCGCTTTGTGAGGCGGGCGTTTTCGGGGACTGATATACTGATATACGCGGGACAGATAATCTCGAGAACTGTCTCGAGATTATCTGTCCCGCGTCACAGAGCGTATCGACTTTCTGAAGCAGAAGATCTATGCATGGGCAAGCCGTATTCGTCGGTACAAGCGGCGAGTGGAGCGATACATTCAGAATCGCACATTCCAGTGCACATTTCAACGAAAGGTGGGTTTATAGGGCTTGGGAGCGACCCGACCAAGGTGCGACTGACATGCGCCTACCAGATAATGACGCCATGTGTTCGTTCTGGCGCGATATCTGGTCGGTGCCTGTCAGTCACACCGAGGGTGACTGGACTCGGGAGGTCGAGCAAGCGTGCGATCCGATACCACAAATGTGGGCCATCAGCCCCCAAGATCTGGCTCGTGCAGTCCGTCCGTTGCCCAATTGGAAATCTCCAGGGCCAGACGGACTGCAAAACTTTTGGATTAAGTGGTTCCAAAGTTCGCACGCTCGTTTGGCATCTCAGTTCCAGTCTGCCTTAGAGTCAGGGTCGCTGCCCCAGTTCCTAACGACAAGAATAACCCACCTGCTCCATAAATCGGTTAGAACTGCGGAACCTAAAAATTATAGACCGATAACATGTTTACCGACGGTCTATAAAGTTCTTACATCCATTCTGAGAGCGAAAATTAATCAACATATTGAAAATAACTCCATCATGTCTGCTTCTCAGAATGGATGTAAGAATGGGTCCCGCGGTACTAAGGAGCTGCTCCTCATAGACATTGCTATTAGCCAACAGGTTCACCGTTCCCGCAAGGATCTGGCGACATGTTGGATAGATTACAAGAAGGCCTATGACTCAGTGCCACATACATGGCTCATGAGGGTGCTGGAGTTGTATAAAATTGATGCAACACTGCGCGCCTTCCTGACGTCATGTATGGGGCAGTGGAGGACGGTCCTTCACTATCCAGGATGTCGACAGATTCAGGAAAACAGCGAACCTATAAGGATTGAGCGCGGAATATTTCAGGGCGACAGTCTGAGTCCTCTGTGGTTTTGTTTAGCCCTGAACCCTCTCAGTACACTGTTGGAGGGTTCGGGCCTGGGCTATCGGTTAAGAAGAGGTGGTCATGTCATATCACACCTCCTTTACATGGATGATCTGAAGCTCTTTGCCCCCAACAACTTTCAACTGATGAAGCTACTGAAGGTGACAGAAACCTTCAGTGACGCTATCAGGATGGAATTTGGTGTGGACAAATGTCATGCATGTAAAGCGAGGGAAGATTATGGAATCCGTGTGAATACAACTCTCGGATTCCATACACCTTCGATCCCTTTCCTCAACCGAAACTTACAAGTATTTGGGTATGTCGGAAGCATTAGGCATCAATGCTAGTGACGTAAAACAGTCGTTGAAGGAACGCTTCTTTGGCCGCCTGAATAAAGTACTAAATAGTCTTTTATCAGGCGGAAACAAGATGCGCGCCTTCAACGGCTGGGTCATGCCGGTCTTGATGTATTCTTTCGGCATACTCAAATGGACTCAGACAGAACTTGACGCCTTGGATAAGAGAGCCCGCACGCTGCTTACCGCAAATCGTATGCATCACCCACGGTCATCGGTCATGAGACTGTATATCCCGCGGAAGTGTGGGGGTCGAGGCTTTTTAAATGCTAAGACCCTGCACAACCGCGAGGTATGCAGTCTTAGGGAATATTTCCAGGCAGCTGACGTGGGTATGCATCGAGATGTGGTAGCGGTGGACAAGGGCCTTACTCCGCTCTCTTTGGCTAACGAGAACTGGCGCAAACCTATAGTATTAGATACTAATGACCGCAGGGAGGTATGGCAGAGCAAGGAGCTTCACGGACGCTTCTACCGGGTCCTACATGGGCCCGATGTAGATCTTTTAGCGTCCGTGGCCTGGCTGCGATTTGGTGACCTTTTCGGGGAAACCGAAGGTTTTGTCTTTGCGATTACGGACGAAGTTGTGATGACGAACAACTACCGGAAATACATTGTGAAGGATGGCACAGTTGACATCAGCTGTCGGGCATGTCACCGGCCGGGTGAATCTATCCGTCACATTATCTCCGGTTGTTCTAGTCTGGCTAACGGAGACTATTTGCATAGACACAACCTTGTAGCCAGGATTATCCATCAGCAACTTGCTCTTAAATACAATCTTGTGGAATCGGAAGTGCCTTACTATAAGTATGTGCCCGACCCAGTTCTCGAAAATGGCAATGTCACGTTGTATTGGGATTGGTCTATCATCACTGACAGGACTATTGTTGCCAATAAACCTGACATAGTGGTGATAGACCGACTAGATCCTATCGTCGCGCAATGATTGTTGATATAGCGGTCCCCCATGACGAGAACCTCGTGAAGGCTGAGAGACATAAGAAAAGCAAGTATCTTGATCTGGCTCGCGAGGTTGTCGACATGTGGGATGTGAATACATCAGTCATTGTGCCGATAGTCGTGACGGCCAATGGTATAATAGCCAAGAGCCTCGACGAACATCTGAGGAGGCTCTCGTTGGGCAGCTGGATTAAGGGCTTGATCCAGAAGGCGGTACTCCTGGACACGGCGCGTATAGTCAGGAGGTTCCTCTCTCAGGAGCCCTGACCACCGGTAGCTCGGACCCTGTTCCCGATACCGGTGGGCTACTATTTTTGTATTTTTAAATGTTTTTATTTTATTTTTTACAGAATAATATTTAAAAATGTAAAAATATGTATATAAAATTAATAAATGGAAGAATGTTTTCTAAATTTCGAATAACGCATTGGAGTGGCCGAAGTCGTTGGCAATACCTGTCCGTAGTCCATACGGCGCATGCGCGCGTTGGAGTCTATTTTGTGTTAGTGCAGAAGTATTTTCGACGTTTTGTAATCTAAAGTGTAATGAGATTCGATTGCCAAGCAAATAACTTTTTTCTTTTGTCGATATCCATTTATAAAGTCAATATTCGACTACATCACTAATTGAGTAGCGTAAAACTTTTCAGAATGAAATAGTGAATACCGCAGATTAGAACCGAATACACACGAAATTTTTCAAATTCCAAAGGAGCGTACGCGGAAGGATCCAGGAACGAACTATACTATTCCCCGTGGCTCTAACGCGCGCTCGTATCGATTCCTTTCGCAATTCGAACCCGCGGTGATACTCAAATAGATAATATTTTTCTAACTTCAGTTGCGAAGTTGGATTTTATAACTCCTTCTTCAGTTACCAGTTAGTCCTTATTTAGGTTAAGGCAAGAGTGAATATTTTACTTCTAGGCAAGCGTGCTTCACCGTAGACCACATCATCGCTTACTATCAGGCGAGATAGTGGTCAAACGCGAACTAAATATATCTATATTAAAAAAAAAACATCATCCTATGTGGGCCCGTTTATTACCCGACTGCCGTATATATATATATATATATATACGGTCAAATTGAATACCCATTCTAATTTAACTAAATTTAACTAATATATATATATATACTTTATGTTTGTTCGCGGATAGCTTCGTCTTTTATGGACAGATTGTGATGATTATTTTTTTGTTGGAAAGAAGATATCCCAAATTTAAATAAATTTCCAAAGTCGGTGTCGAATAACGGAAAACAATGGGTACTAAAGACACCGACTTCGGAAATGAAAGTTATTTTTCGCTTTGTAGTGTTTTGTTTTGGAAGTCGGTTTGTTGTTTTAAGATGGAGGTCTTTGAAAACCATTGGAGGTCGTTGATGGGTACGTTTTATAGTGCTTCAAAGCCATTTTATCAATAAGTTGTATTGTATGGTGACAATGGAAGTCATATTATAGTAATAATACAAAGGCTGTGCCTTTGATTGACGCTATGATGAGCAATAAAACAAAGAAGTCATATTGTGCTCTATTTGACCTTATAACACTGGAAACCCTTAAAAACACACGCAGATTTTGAACCAGAACCAACAAATGTTACATCTTTTTTTACCCGACTGCCGAAGAAGGGTAATGTGTTTATCAGTGTATGTATGTATGTTTGTTCCTATATGGCATTCTAGAGAACAAACGCGTTGGCCGCTTTTGATGATTCTTATGTCGATCGATGCGTCTTAACACTGCGAGTGTCACTGGCTACATTAAAATCGGAAAATAAAAAAACGCCGGCATTTAGGTGCCATATTGTGGGGCACAAAATAATTTTTTCTTCCAAACCCGTCGTGAGGGGTATCAAAATAAAGGGTATTAAGAGGCGATTTCAAAAATATATAACACTGTCTTGTATGTGTAATTGTACAGAATTCAAAAAAAAACAATAAGTAGAGAAAAGTTAAAAATAAAAAAAGTTAATCAATCAATCATTTATTTGTCTGAATATGGTACATTATGGTCTTAATTAGTAAAAGTAGGAGGATACATCTGGTTTTGGTCAGCCAGCTCGCGAACATGTATCCTCCGACTGCACAGCATGATTTTCTTCTTGTTTACGTCTTTTTAGTTCGCTTTTTAAGCAGTCGGGTTTTTTGATTTTTTTATATAAACTTTTTTTATTTACTATAGAGTAAATAAAAAAATTCTAAAGAATCGCTATTTTACTATATCAGTGTTAGCAATGTATATATGTCGCAGGGATATGATGAAAACAGGGAATTGATCAAATCTCTAAGCGATTTGATCAAATCACGGAGGATGTTAAAATAATAACACTACTCTTAGGGCACCCCGACACGGACAGGTTAGGTTCGAAGGGGATGACGGGAGCTGAAGTGAGCGAGCAAAGCGAGCGAACTCAGCTCCCGTCATCTCCTTCGTGTTAGGTTACTTTAGACCCTGCATACAGAAATCGGAGCCCCGCGCAGCGGGGCTCCGTCGGCTCTATTTTAACATCCTCCGTGATTTGATCAATTCCCTGTTTTCATCATATCCCTGCGACATATAGATACATTGCTAACACTGATATCGTAAAATAGCGATTCTTTAGACTTACCGCCAACTAAAAAGACCATTTTGTATAAGATTCGCAAATGCAGTTATTTAATATTGATATTTCTTTGTCCTAAATCCTATTGATTATATATTAAACCAGCTGTTCCCCGCGGCTTCGCTCCCGTGGGCCACCCCACAGGCCCAGTATTCGGGATAAAAAATAGCCTATGTTACTCAGGAATAACGTAGCTTTCTATTGGTGAAACAATTTTTTAAATCGGTCCAGTAGTTTCGGAGCCTATTCGGTACAAACAAACAAACAAACAAAAAATCTTTCCTCTTTATAATATTAGTATAGAAGTATAGACTAGCTGCCCCACGCGGCTACGCTCCCGTCAACTGGCTACCTACCTACCTGACATTCATTAAGGTTGCGTAACTTTAACCCTTTACGCAGCGCACGCAACGGAAGCTCTCAAAAATGAATATTTTTCTCGGTTTTGCAACATTTTTTATTTATGCTCCGCTTCTATTTGTCGTAGCGTGATGTTATATAGCCTATAACATTCCTCGATAAATGGACTATCCAACAAAAAATGAATTTTTCAATTCCAATCTGAAGTTCCTGAGATTAGCGCGTTCAAACAAACAAACAAACTCTTCAGCTTTATAATATTATATATATTAGTATAGATTATGTATTTTTCTTAGTTACTTGACTGTACTGATAATCAGGGGAGTCACGGGGACTGAGGGTCCCGTGCTTCACCCAGGTGGCTCGCCCCTATAATGGGACTTAAACATAACCAGCGGAATTTGGGAGTACTAATAGGTGCTCCTCTGGCCAAGCTGTTGGGCAATCAAGGCGTGATGTTATGTTATGTTTGCTTCTTCTTCGTTCATGAAATGTAGATTTTTACGTTTGATGATCTGCCCATGTATGTGACGTGGGCCAATCGAGATCTGCCTGGGCACATCACGATATCCATATCGTGATTTGGCTGATTATTTCATGATATGCCCAACATAAAGTTGTGCAAATCGATGAGAGCAACCTATTTGTCGATCTGTCCAACTACTCATCACATCGAGGTATGGCTGGGCGCACCGTGATGTAGGCGTCTTTCAACCGTGTGTCACAAGAAATCGAAAACTGTTATATTAAAAACTTCCAAGTGAATTACGAGCATCATTGCAGTTACAGGATTTTACTTGGTAGTAAAATAATTATTATCTAAACTTCATTTTATTTGCTTGTACTTTGGTCACCCTACAGACTCTATTTGTCCAAGCATGGCTGGGCAATCGTCAAACGTTAATCTTCGAACGATATGGCTGGTATTAGACGGGCAAATCAAGAAATGTATCGTGATGTGTACAGGCAGATCTCGATCGGCCTTCGACATTATGTATTGCAAGTATTGTATGTAAAGTATTGTATTGTGTTCAATGTATTTCCTGGCTGTAGCCCAAGCAAACATGGTGCGCATGGTCCTGGAGGACCGCGAAGAGAACCTGTCGGAGGAAATGAACTCCATCATCGACTACGCTGACACGCTGTATGAGGATGAAGAGGGAATCGAACTCTTCGCCGCGCTCAACGAGTTCCAGATGTATCCTCAAGGTATGGACATGTGTTCCCTTTTTACTTAAGTTATTATTTTTTATTGCACCTGCCATGTTATCTCTCCACCACCCTTAGTTGACTGGTAGAGAATGCCTTAGGCATTAAGTCCGCCTATGTACCTGTATGTTGCATGAAGTTTAAAAAAATAAATAAGATGGTCACTCATCCACGTACCGATCCCAGAAAGAATTACTTAAGGCCGTTGTACTGTATTGTACTGTATTGTACTGTATTGTACTGTATTGTACTGTATTGTACTGTATTGTACTGTATTGTACTGTATTGTACTGTATTGTACTGTATTGTACTGTATTGTACTGTATTGTACTGTATTGTACTGTATTTTACTGTATTGTACTGTATTTTACGGTATTTTACTGTATTGTACTGTATTGTACTGTATTGTACTGCATTGTTCGGTATTGCACTGTGTTGTACTTTATTGTAATGTATTGTACTGTATCGTACTGTGTTGTACTGTACTGCATTGTATTGTACTGTATTCCATTGCCTTGTATTGTATAATCATCGCAGGGACGAGCAACGGGCTCGCGGTGTGCCAGCGCCTATGTGAGGCCTTCAGGCAGCCGTACAGGCGGCTCAAGGACACCGCGCGGCTCAAGAAACTGCTGGACTCGCTCACCGCTTTCATCATCAAGAAGTATGGCTGGCGGCGAGCCGGCGACCTCACGGTCGGACTGGGTATGTCCCGATTATTCACTATTTGTCCCTAATCAGTTTACCGATTGTGATGTTAAGAAGAGCATAGAATCTATCTAATGCTGTTGATAGTGACTGCATCAGTCGCAAGATGATACTCCATATTCTTGACGAAATCCTGCCTGTCATCTAAAGCTAAGAGTTTAAATCTAAGAGGGGAAAACACCGCTTGATAGGGAATGATTAAGGCTATGGGCCTTAATCATTCCCTATCAAGCGGTGTTTTCCCCTCTTCTTGGAAAGAAGCCCAAATTATCCCTCTTCCTAAAAAGCGCAATCCTGTTTCCCTCTCTGAATTCCGTCCTATCTCGATATTACCATTTCTATCCAAAGTCCTTAACCGCTTTCCTACATTCCTGTTCAAGAACCACCTACTTATATTTTTCTAATCCGAGTTTCGTCAAGCCGAGCGAGAACGGCCTACTGTGACTGCTTGAGTCACACATTTTTATTACAGTTTGGGAGCAAAAACCACAAAATAATAACAATCATAATAAAAAAATAATAATAATAAAGATAATAATCATGTCAATAATGGCCGAAATTCACCACACAATATATCAAAACCTACAGGGTACTTCCCGTGAACTTAGAATCAAGAAATTTGGAACGAGGCAACGTCTTATAACACAGATAAAGTAAAAAATTGCGAAAACCGTAAATTTTTGTTACATCATATAATAAAAATATTTTTAATAATTTTAAACTTACTACCCCTTTCCTCGTGAATGAATTTTCTTAAAATGAATGATTTTTTTTAAATTGAATTTCATATCCAATATCAGGTCTATAATACCTTTAATTAAGCTGTAACAAAATCAAACTTCTATGTCAACGCAATCAAAAGAAACAGCAATTTAGCCGCATATTTTCAAACTCGCAACTACTCGCAAGGGAATCAAAACCCCTAAAAAAAAGTAATATAAAATGTTACAAATTCAAATAAATAATACTTTACTTTTTAGTTCAATCGCTAATCCTGAAGGTCCTGTTAAGGACAAACTATTTAAATTATTGCATTGTCATCGGTCCTTGATAAGAGTGCAAAATTTCAAATTAATCCGTAGTTTTGAAGGGGGTAAAAATCACGTTCAAACATTCCGTTACATAGATACAAACATACCAATCTAATAAAAACGTGTTAAAAAAATACGTGTCCAATATTGTTTGATAATTTAATCGGCGGACTAATTAGAATTTACTGTTCCGTACCCCGTCATAGACCGTATCATTCTATCAGCGAAGGCAATGGTCGATATGTCAAATGTAAATCAATCAAATCAAATCAGTTTATTTGCAACAAGTTTTGGTACAATAATTTTGGTCTAAACATAAATTATAATACAGATCCATAACACTTAGTCAAAATAATGTGACATGCAAACATTTGGGTTAATATTTATTTATAATTGCATAATTCCATTATATTTATAATTAATAAATTACAATTGAGAAATTCAATAAACGTACATTATTAAATAAATTTAAAAATATAAAAGATATGTTTTTTTTTTTCTTTTCCTTTTCTTGGTTTCATCAATAGGATGGACCCTAATTTTATTACAATCTAGCCTTATAAATAGACTAATAAGTAATTAAATTATAACCTAAACTGTCTTTACATTGTCTTTACTAAGAATGTGTCCAATAACACTTTTCTTATTGTCTCTATTAAGGCGAATACACTTCATTCTTGTGTTTGATTGGTAGGACTTTTGTAAGTTACTCTATTCACATTCACTAACACTAAACACTAACTCGAACGGTTTTGTTCTTTTTAGTCTTCTCACTATCTTTGTGTGGTCGAGAAGCTGGATTGCCTCGACGTTCACATGCTGATGAAGTCTCTTTTCGTGAGCTTCTGCAAATTTCTGGATCACGTTTTCGATGAACTCAACTTTTAGGTCCCGATGGAGGTCATCATTTCGTATGCACCAAGGTGCATTTACATTTGCCCTTAGCATTTTGTTTTGGAATCGTTGTATAATTAATATATTGCTCTGTTTGGTGCAGCCCCATAGCTGAATACCATAAGTCCAAACTGGCATCAGGACTTGTATAGCAAATATTTATTTTGCACAGACAGCATGGAGTTTCTTCCAAGCAGCCAATACATTCTTTTATATCGGAGGTCGAGTGCTTCTTTTTTCTTCTTGACGTGGACTTTCCAGCGTAACTTTGCGTCAAGGGTCATACCGAGATATTTGGCTGTATTCTCGTTTGGGTCTTGTTTATTATTAATGTAAACTGGAGAATACTGATGTTGTTTGTTGGTAAAATCTATGTGAACAGATTTGGATTCATTAAGTTTAATCCTCCATTTTTTGGTCCAGTCATAAACTTGATTAACAGCCATTTGAACCTTTCCTACTGCTTCTCCGTGGCTGTTTCCTACAGCCATTATGGCTGTATCATCAGCAAAGGTCCCAATCGTGTTTTGCTCTAATTTACGAATATCACAAGTGTATAGTAGGTACAGGACCGGACCTAAAACACTTCCTCGCGGTACGCCAGGTTTTATTTGTTTCAGTTCTGAGTAGGCATCTTTTTGTCTTATTCTAAAGACTCTGTTTAGAACATAGGACGCTAATATATCTGCAAATTGCTTCGGTAACATGCTCTTCAATTTATATATAAGGCCTTCATGCCATACTTTGTTGGTTTTGGAAGGTTGAGACATCGTCTGTAACGAAGTCTGTTAGCTCAGCATGCTATGCAATCAGAAGCCTGAGGGATGAAATGTCATTGGCTCAGCTTAGGATGGTATACTTTGCCTTGGTTGAGTCTAAGCTTAGATATAGTATTGAGTTTTGGGGAAACAGTTATAAATACAATATCCACATGGAATTTGTAATTCAAAAAAGAGCCTTAAGAACTATGCTCCGTTTGAAACAAACGGACTCGTGCAGGGATCATTTTACTAGACTTAATATTTTGACAGTGCCATGCCTTTATATACTGGTGCTGTTAACCAATTTTGTCAAGAACTTGCACAAATCGGAAACTAATGAACAACGACAAGTTAGAGATAATACGCGTAGGAAAGACTTACCTAACACAATCCAGCCGAAATTAAACGTTGTTCATCACAGTCCCAGATACCAATCAGTATTTCTATACAACAGGCTACCCCTAGAATTTAAAACCATTAATAGCGTAAACTTATTTAAAAACAAATTGAAGACATATTTATTGAGGAAAGGCTATTACGGCGTCGATGAGTTCCTTGATGATAGACAACAACCGTAATTATTATTGTTCTGAATGAATTTGAAATGGTATATTAAATATTATTATTTTTGAACTTTTTGCCGTATATTTGACATAATTTTGATATTTTTATAATGACATGCTATTTTAATTATTGTATTATTCATAGACTATATTATTGGATGACATTATTAATGATCTCTTGTAATAATTTAAATTTTTATCTTCGACATTTTTTTTTTGCTGTTGTTATTCTTATACTATTAGATGACATATTAATGACCTTTTTATAACAATTTGTTTTTTTTTTATACTTGACATTCTATTCTTATTATTGTTTAATTAATGGGTATTTGTTGAACTTTTATTGATTTCTTGTATTTTTTTTTATCATTGACATTCTAATTCATAATGCTTTTAGGATACTGTTGGGGCTCCCACGTTTTTGTAGTGCATCGGGGATGTTTGCAGAAGCAAAAACTGATAGTTTTCAGGCAATAATGCGGAAGAGGTCAGCATCCCTGATGCACAGGATGCGGGGGAGCGTAAACGGTGTCCTAAAGGTTATTGCGGATAAACCGGACTGCCCTTTCCTGGGGTACTGGACCCGCTTGCACAGTGGCGGCTCCAGTGCAACGGGAAATAGGTATATGAACTGATTTGGCTTATTTCATAATGTATTTGTTATTTATTTATTTGTATTAGTTTGACATTGCCTTCCATATTATGTAAATTTACTAACATAGTCATAAGTGTTTACTAACAAATTATGGATCATGGTCCGAAATAAATGATTGAATTGAATTGAATTGAAATTCTATTTTTATTATTTTTGACCTTTTTTATTATTGTATTATTGATTGTTTTAAATGGAATGTACATGATTATTGATTTGATTTTGTTGCATTTTATATTAGTATTTTTACTTTTTTGTTGATCGGAATGTTTTAATGGTACTTGCTTATTTTACAAAATTTCTACACAATGTTATACTATTCCGAAATAAATGACTTATGTCAAACGCTTGCGCCACGTCTAGAAATACCGTAGAACATACTTTCTTGTCATCAAGGTCGTTTTCTATTACGTTTGTGATCCTATGTACTTGATCAATAGTGGAGTGTCTTTCTCGAAAACCAAACTGGTGCTCTGGTATTATGTTCTTGCTATCTATTATAGGTTTAAGTCGTCTCAGGAACAGTTTTTCAAATAGTTTGGACATTATTGGTAGCAAGGAAATATGCCTATAGGATGATGTTTCGTGAGCCGGTTTACCTGGCTTAGCTATCATTATTACTTCAGCCACCTTCCATAAGTCTGGTACATATTTAAGCCTCAGTGCGGCATTGATAAGGATGGTTAATTTAACCAGACCCTTTCTAGAAGTTATGAAGTACTTCTCCTGTTATTAAATCGTACCCTGATGATTGTCTTGTGCTTATATTGTGTTTTATTTCTCGTGCGACTTCTCTCGGTGTTACTAATTTTATGGTAACTTCATTTTCCGATGTGACCATATTAAGCAAAGTGTGATCTTCAATGATTTTCCCGTCGTTTGGTTGGAAGATATTTTCTAGGTGCTCTGCAAACCTCTTCGCTTTTGCTCGTTAGTTACTGCCCATTGCCCATTTTCACATTTGATACGTGGGATTTGGGTAATCGGTCTTTTTAAGTGCTTAGTAGCCTTCCAAAGAGAGTAGTCTGTCCTTTGGTTGTTATTTAGGCTCTGAAGATAGGTTTTGGTTCACTCGTCTTTAAAGTCTTGGATTAGTCTTCTTACTTTTTTGTAAGATAATTCAATTTTTGTTTGTCTTCAGGGCACCTAGATTAATGCCACGTTTTTCTCTGTTTTCTTTTCTCCATAATGAGATTTGATTCTGATTTGATCTTTGATTCTGATTAGAGACTTGATTCTGAGCGGGTAAGTATTTCTTTTCGTCCTCTTGTTGAAGTCAGGTGTATTTTCCCACGCTGCTTGCTGGATATGCATTATGAACTTTTCTACTTCGACGTTTAGATGTTCGGGTGTTTTTAGTGGAATTTTAAGGTCTATCTGATCATTAAATATGGACTGGAAGCTCTCCCAGTCTGTACACTTATTAACAAGAGTGGGCCTGTTTTCTTTATATGTTTAATGGTTTCGCTAATTTCTAGATAGATTGCAGAGTGATCTGAGTTCATGTCATAGCTTTGTTTCGATTTTATATAACTAGTTGATAAATCCTTAGTTATAAAAAAAAACTATTAAGTCTGGCATTTTATTTTGATCTGTTGGCCACTAAGTGGGCTTTCCAGTTGATATGACATCACATTTCAGCTCTTTTATGGCATTAAGTAGTTTGCCTTTAGTGGATGTTAGTCTGGAGCACCAATAAGTATTTTAGCATTAAAGTCACCTCCTAAGATAAATCGAGTTCTAAAGCGAGTTAGAAAGTTCATATAGTGGTCCTTTTTTATCATATACCGTGGTGGACAGTATAGATTGCAAATACTATTACAGGATATTTTTTAGTTTGTAGACAAATCGCCACATCCAAGCAAGATGTTCTTCTCTTCGTGTTTGAACTGTTCAAAGTGCTGTAGGTTTTCTTTTACTATAATGGCACTACCACCTCTTGCAGAATTGTCTGGGTGAAGTGCATGGTATACTTTGTACCCTTTAAACTTAATGTGAGATTGCTTTGTGAAGTGAGTTTCTGATATCAGGCACACATCAATCTTTTTTATGTCTAATACTACTTGTAACTCGTTCTGATGTTTTTGTAACAAATGGGTTACAAAAACATCAGAACGAGTTCCACGCCATAATTTTTAGTGTAGTATTCATTTTTGTGGCTTTGAAGTAGCAGCTTTGTTGCTATTTTAATTTTTTTTCAATCTCTCGTCGAATGATGACATTAACTTTAAGAATTTATCTAACTTTTTGTCACTGTTCATATCAACCAAAGACGCCTTGGCTATGCCTCTTGTAGCTACTTGCGCATAAGATACGTTTTTAGTTGTAGTGCTTTGCTTTCGTTTGTACTGGGTGGGGACTTCGACTCTTCTAGTAGGTGTATTTTGTTGAGGGGCATTATTATTGCCTTTCGATTTTTTGTTTCTAATCTGCTGGATTTCTTTGGCTACGATACATCCCCTGCTTTTTAGCTGGATGCTTGATTTAGTGGGATGTGACGCTCCACAGTGAACGCACTTTGGCTTCTCCTCTTTTGATTTTCTGCAATCCTTCGTGAGATGTTTGCCTGTGCACTTTACGCACCTCGGTTCTTTGGAGCATTACTTTTGCGTATGGCCGTAAGCCTGGCATCGTTTGCACTGAGGTACCAGTTTTGTGGATTTTACCGGTTGTATTTCCACATTACATCCCAATACAGTTTTGATGTTATAAATTTTGCTAGTTTCTTCATCGTTTGTGAATGTTAGCATGAACATATTGAGTGGGTCTTTGGTTTTCCAACTCAATTTGTTGACTGCTTCTAGAATTGTGTAGCATTTGCCAGGCAAATCTTCAACAATTCTTTCCGGAATGCATGTGAAATGTTTTTTTTTTGTCATAACTCTTATTGGTCTCTCTCGCTTGTTCTCATACGAGTGCCAAAGGCAATTGTTGAGTGAGCGGGCTTTTGTGATTCTCTGTATGAATCATCGTTTTTGGCATTTACTTTGATTGTATCGCCGTTCATCATTTTGATGCTGAACGCGTCAGCTGGTTGGCTCTCCGACAAAAAATCAAAGAATTTCTGGTAATCCTGGATACCATCTACTACAATAGGTGGTGGCAAAGGCGTTTAACGGTTTTTTCCTTACCTTTATTATCTTCACTTCCTTGATCATTCAGAGTGGGTTGGGCGGGAGAGGTGTTCAATTTTCTTTTCTTCCCGCTTTTTTGCCGTATCCATCCTGTTTCTCGAGCGAGTTCTTCTTCATCCGTTGTATATTCAACAGGCGGGGGAGCAGTCTCAGGGGCGGTTGTAGAAGCTGATTTCGGTGGGTTCTCCGCTTGAAGTTTCAGCTGTTGCTAGAGGTTTTCTATCTGACTTTTAAGTCATTTAGGTTTTTTTGCAGCTTTTCACGCTGCCTTTGTTCTTCACAAAGGTACTTGTACAACAGATGTTCAGTCTCTGTTGATAGGTTCACGCTGAGTTTTTCCTTTTTCAAACTCATTGTAGAAGTTAATCAAGTATTAACTTCGCCTTAACAATAATATTCGCCTGCAGCCGTCAGCATTACGCAATAACTAGATCATTGCGATGCATCCGACTCACCGGCATTATTTTGATGCGTAAGCACTTTTACACTGTGGTACGGCGGGCGCGATCGCATGTAACACAACTGCTCTAAGAAAAAATCGAACGCCAATGATGAATATAAGATATTGATGTCAAAATTAATAACAACCATAATCATTTACCCTCGTAAATGATTATGGTTGTTATTAATTTTTCAACCCTCTATTAAATATGTCGCTTACAGAGTAGAAATTCTTTTCCAATAGCCATAATTTAAGATACCTTCAACTTTTATTAAGTGTTAAGATTTTGACAGTGTCAGATATAGCATTGAATATGCGACCACACATTTCATAGCTATTTTTAGTATATAGTGCTGTCGTAGGGATTATTGGCAAAACTATTCTATTCGTGTGCCTATTACTTTTTGGATACAATTCATGAGCTTTTTTAAATAATTCCGGGTCTATTTTAATAAATTTAGCGCATTCAAAGATATACAGGCTTAGAAGGGTTAGTATCTTGAACTTTTTGAAAATGGGTTTGCATGATTCACATAGGCGAATTCCCGCTATGGCGCGGATGCATTTTTTCTGTGCGTAAGGGATCGATCACGAGAGATGACGATAGCACTTGGCATTCCCATACATTTATGTAAGGGATCGATCACGAGAGATGACGATAGCACTTGGCATTCCCATACATTTATGTAAGGGATTGATCACGAGAGATGACGATAGCTCTTGTTATTCCCATACATTTATGTAAGGGATTGATCACGAGAGATGACAATAGCTCTTGGCATTCCCATTCATTTATGTAAGGGTTGGATCACGAGAGATGACGTTAACACTTGGCATTCCCATACATTTATGTAAGGGATTGATCATGAGAGATGACGACAGCACTTGGCATTCCCATACATTTATGTAAGGGATTGATCACGAGAGATGACGATAGCACTTGGCATTCCCATACATTTATGTAAGGGATTGATCACGAGAGATGACGACAGCACTTGGCATTCCCATACATTTATGTAAGGGATTGATCACGAGAGATGACGATAGCACTTGGCATTCCCATACATTTATGTAAGGGATTGATCACGAGAGATGACTACAGCACTTGGCATTCCCATACATTTATGTAGGGGATTGATCACGAGAGATGAAGATAGCACTTGGCATTCCCCATACATTTATGTAAGGGGTTGATCACGAAAGATGACGACAGCACTTGGCATTCCCATACATTTATGACTTTTTCCAATCGCTATCGTGAACACACTTGTCTACACCGTCAGGACTCTATACTCACAAGTGTCGTCGCACTTACGACAACTCGATCAACGAGATATTTTAAAGTAAAAAAAGATCTGCCTATCTTATCTGTGAGATAAATTTCGACATCCATGTATTCAAGAGTTAATCGAAAAAAATAAATTCATTTTTTAGCAAACACAGAACGATACCAAATAAGAAAGAAGAAGAAACAGAAACTTCGGTCACTGAGACAGAAAATAGAAACGAAGAGACATCGGTGGCAGCGCCCGAGACAACGAGACAGGAACCAGGATATAGACAGGAGACAGATCAACCTCGAAAATGGACTACCGATGTTAAGAAGCATGCTGCCCATCACAAAGCATCAGAAACGGTTCAGAGTCATGACTCCTCGGGGCTTGAAGACTAACGGCTACCTGAACATGGAAAGACCCACCGTACCCTCGTACGGGAAGCTACACCTGCACCCTCATGCCAGAGAAGTGGACTACAGGAGACGAGCCCAGCTCACTGACGAAGGTAATATTAATGGGTCCTAACATTGTGAGCTGATATTTGATTCTAATAATAGGTATGGCAAAAACGCTTGAACGCACGGAAATTTGTTCTAGTTTCCACAAGGTCCGTATAGTAAACAACTCCTGATGCAACCTGTACATTATTCAACATAATATTGCGTTCATTCTGCCAAAAAATACACCGTTCCTACTCCTCCGTTATTCTTTTCTGTTTATTTTTGTTGCTCGATGAAGTCCCGGAGAATGAATTTAACTGTCTTGGATCCCCAAGACAGTTAAATCCGGGACTTCGTCGAGCTTCATTGCCTCGGCGCTTTTCTGGTGGTCGCCACTGTTGATTCTGGCTTTCAGGAGTTGCAGTGGTTGTATCGCTTCTAACTGGTTTACCTACTTAAAAGGTAGCTAGAAGGTAGAAGAATAAAAACCAACTGAAGGTTAACAATTTTATTAGTTTTCAGGGTCGGGGTTGCCACTCGCGGTCCGAAGTACGTTGCGTAGCCACAAGATAGTGTACCACTGGCCTTAGCGTTAGAGGCGTCCGGTGATGTGCAGTACAGTTTCCACTCGTTGCTAGATCCCGGGAAGCGGTGGTGCAGAGTAGGTGGTAGGTAGTCCCGTAGCGCGGCGACACAGAGTTAGGCAGCTAACAGTGCGTTAGGGTAGGCCAACACACACGCTAGGTAGTAGCGGCAGCCGGTCTGAAGCCGGGGTAGGAACCCTGGAATTAATTTCCAGACGTCTTAGGGAAAGTCCACATTCCCTGTTTGACTGCGACATCTCATCCTCAATGCAAAAGCGCAATGGCAACTAACAGCATGAAATAGTGATCGATGATGAGGCAGTCAAACAGTGATAATAATACAATGGATATGTAGGAATGAAAGTGATAATAATAGATACATGAAAGGAAATGACAATAAAATGTTTAGCACTAATTGTTACTAATTAGCACTAATTCGTACTTGTAGTTTTAAGGCAGAAAATAGTGGTTATAATTATAACTTTATCGAAACACTAATATTAGAAAGAGTGGTTCTGCTATTCTAACGCACATCAAATTTGTTTACGTTTTAGTAAAATTTTATAACAATAAGAATGTTTTAGATAGATGACAGCAAACCATTAAAAAGCGGTAAATGTCTATACAGTTCTAACATAGCCGTAGGTGATTATAAAACGTAACAGTCATGATGATATTTTTATTAATAAAATATAATGTAGGTAGTTGTGTGGGTTTATGAGTATGATTTAAAAGATGATCAATATGTGACCCAACCAACTACAATGAGAAACAATAAAAGCAAAGCAGCTTAATTACTAGACAGCTGAACATTTGGCCGTTAGTTACAAAGTACAAAGCTACTCACCAATATCACCACTAAAAATAACACATAATAAGATTGAACACTCACCCAACACTTTGGGGTAAACTTCAGGGTATTTATTAAAATAATAAAGAATGCCAATTATCAATTAAAGATTAATTGGATTTTACTGGAGTAATTTTTCATAGGAAAAAATGTGGGCAGAAAGTCAATGCACCTCGCCTGCTCGCTCACAGACTACTTAGAGATACTTGTGCTCGCTCGCTCACGGTCAATGCAATGACATGCCTCGTTCAAACACTTTAGTTCCTCGCGGCTCGCACCAACTTCACCTCGCTGCGTTCGAAAACTTAGCTTGCGTTGATAGATAATCAACCGTTCGGATTTTATTATAATTTGATTATTTTGTGTTTTTATTTTTAATTAAAAGAAGTTAAGTATGGGCAGATTGTAACGAAATCGTTACATGGTTTGGGAATAGTGCGGTGCGAACGTCACAAAAAAAAAATTGACGAATGTAATCTTCTTAATCCTCCGCTGTTCTCTGCTATTGGCAAGTGCGAGTGCTGAGAGTGAAGTCTCTGGTTCGATGCCCAGAGTTTTGAAGTTGGCGAAGTGACACCCCGTGCCTCGCTGCATACGTGAAGCTGTTGGTCTTGCGGTTGATGTCACTCCGCGAGTGTCGGTTGCTATCCCATCAGACTATGAGAGCGGGTGAACAGAGAGTACACTATAATATTGCCCGCACTGATGGCTAGTCTCCGCTGAGATTGACCGCCGTGGCCGAAATTTGGTCTGGACACAGATAATATAATACTAGCATACAGATGCTTCATCCCATACAAAGAAACAGTGCTGACGTAAATAGCGTTTTTCGTCTGATTAATCTGATACTTTTTTGTACATCGTTCGCGTTCGGTTCTGTTACACGGTGATAGATTGATGGTGTTAGCAGCGACTTACAAGTAACTTGGGTTCGTGAATTTTTTTTCTTTAAATACAGTGAAGGTTTTATAGTATTTTTTGCACATTTTTACAGTTTTTGCACCAAAATGTGTTACAATGAAAATTTTAACAATCGAGTGGAATGCCTCAGAAATTTAAAAATGCGCCATCTATTGGCACCAATTTTAAATAATCCGTTAAAATAATCTTTGAAATGTGATTAAAGAGCCCAATATTCCATAATATTGTACTTAGGAGAGTTGATTAAACAAGAACATACAATTTTTATGTTCAATTCCAGAAAATGTTAATTTTACACACATTCAATAACAGATAGGTGCATATCGCGCCATCTAGTGAGATTTATTTGGACCAAATTTTCTTTCGTAGCAATGAGACCCCGTAGAACTATTAGTTAGAATTAACTTCAACATCCACATAATAGGTCGTCGACCATATCATCACTTACTATCAGGTGATAGGCTCGCGCCTATCAATAATAAAAGAAAAAAGTAAGTAGTCAAACCAATGTTACGTGAACTCGTGTGGGACAATATTTAATCCTATCTTTCTCCTGCCAGAGAAGCAACATTTTGAAGAGTCTGCGAAGCACCAGACACTTGGCAAAATGAGAGATCAGGTCAGAAGAATCGTGGAAGATTCCAGCTACAGCGACGAAGAGGCCTCGCTGAAGATGAACCTGCGTCGTGCTCTGCGAGTCAACTGGCACGGGACTTCGACCACCTTCAGTAATAAGTAATACCAGACATTATTGTCCCACTGCTGGGCAAAGGCCCCTTCTCATATGGAGAAGGTACGAGCATTCACCACGTTTGCTCAATGCTGGTTACTGTTTTAGCTCGTAGCTGTAACAGCTTCACGGTTCGAGGTGATGATGACGATAATTCTTTAAAAAAAAAAATGCTGATAATGATGATCATCGCCCCATTAATCGATCCCGTGCGTCTCGTAACCAGCGGATCCCCGCAACCTTCACCACGTCATCGGTCCACCTGGTGGGAGGCCTTCCACCGCAACGTCTTCCGGTTCGCGGTCGCCACTCCAGAACCTTTCTGCCCCATCGGCCATCCGTTCTGCGAGCAATGTGCCCTGCCCACTGCCACTAAAGTTTGGCAATTCTTCGGGCTATGTCGGTAACGCTGGTTCTCTTGCGGATCTCTAGATTTCTGATTCGATCACGCAAGGAAACTCCAAGCATAGCCCTCTCCATTGCCCTTTGAGTGACTGTAAGCTTTCTGATAAGGACCACTACCCAATTGGATCTTTTGTCCCAGGTAGATATAGTTGACTACAACTTCGAGTGTAGAGTCTCCGACCTTGATAGGAGTGGGTGTAACATGGGCATTCTACATCACCTTGGTTTTGTCCATGTTCATCCTAAGACCCACTCTTTCGGAAGCTCTATATCATCGAGCATTGTACTGAGATCCTCCATGGTCTCAGCCATAGCCACTATATCGTCGACAAACCGAAGGTGAGTGATGTACTCGCCATTGACGTTGATGCCTAGCCTAATGAATGACTAAAGAAAATACCTCCACGCCACTCGATCTGCCATTGTAATAAAAAGCCACCTCAATCAATGAAAATAAAATCGGCGAAATGCGAGTGGAATGGTTGTCACAACCTCGTAATATTTTTGAATGGCCTATCCAACGATACCCCACACTATGGGAGAGACGAGAAAACAGGTACACTAAATCTTTTTCGGCGTGATTAATATGTATATCCATGCCAAATTATAACTTTCACTACATTTTCTTTAGTACTAACTAAGAGTGTCTGAACTAAGCTACGGACGGACGGACAGATGGACATGGCGAAACTATAAGGGTTCCTTGTTGACTACGGAACACTAAAAACTGATGGAAGACTGATGGAGTTTGAGTCGAATGGAGGCAATATCTTAGGATACAATCATGAACATAAATTTGTTTGTTATCCCCTAAAACAAGCGAACTTATGTTCATGATTTTGACTAATTATTACGTGCTTGTTATTCTAATTTTGTAAATATTAATAAAAGTATAATTTGACGGCTACGTGCTTAATTTTGTCCTACTCTGTGAATACTTTGTAATTCAATTTAATTAAAAAACCGGCCAAGTGCGAGTCGAACTCGCACACGAAGGGTTCCGTACTTGTTAAATTGCGGTTTACAATTTATGACATATTCAAAAAAAACTACGGACTAGATTTCGTTCCAATTTTCGGTGGAAGTTTATTATATTCTCGATACTTTTATTTTATAAGTTACAGGGGGGGGACATTCTACCACTTTGGAAGTGTCTCTCGCGCAAATTATTCAGTTTAGAAAAAAAAAATATAGGAAACATCAATATCATTTTTGAAGACCTATCCATATGGGTATGGGTAAGATGAAAAAAAAAAATTGAGTTTGAGTTCTCAATAGATCCCAATGGGTCGAAGTGTCCGAAATATTTCTCGGCCCCTCCATAAGATAAGATAAGTATGGGGAAACCCCAAAATTTATTGTTAATTTTTCTATTTTTGTGTAAAAATCTTAATGAGAAAATCTTAATAATACATCTACTTACCAAGTTTCAACAGCATGGTTTTTATAGTTTCGGAAAAAAGTGGCTGTGACATACAGACGGACGGACAGACAGACAGACATGACGAATCTATAAGGGTTCCATTTTTTGCCATTTGGCTACGGAACCCTAAAAATTAATTTAATACACAGATACATAGGCGGACTTAATGCCTGGCAATCTCTCTCTACCAGTCAACTAAGGATGGTGAAGAGATAAGATGAGGTGGTGGCACATTCTTTCTACAGGTAAATTCAAGCTTAATGGCGGCTCAGTACATTCTACAAATGTTCACGAGTCAATGCGCAGTAGTAATGACATCAAACAAACAAACAAACATCGTGAGGAAACCTGGACTTATGTAGTTAATGTAAGTCTGAAATAGCCAAGTCAGAGGCCTGTGGGGTTCCCAGAGGCGGCTTAATTAACTCTGACACCAGAGGTGGCCACACCTCACACGAAAAGAAGAAGTAATAACATGTGATAGCCGCACGGCGATTGTAAGGGGTACTGCGCAGCGAAAAACGCACTTCACAACTGTCAATAAGTTTGAATCGTCCTATAACAATCAATCCGCGTTAGGTATTTTGAGACTTTTTATAAAAAATTCTGAACTGTTTCATTTTAAATTCTTTTGATTTTTTTTATTAAACTTTGGCTAAACAGTCGATAAACAGAGTCAACATTTTTTTTTATCAACAATCATATTTCTTCCACATACAGGTACTCACAAATACATACATACCTACATGCACGTAGGTACATAGGTCGACCACATCATCGCTTACCATCGAGTAAATTAGTGCGGTCAAACGCGCGACTATCATTAAATAAAATTATTCATTAAAGAATATTTTTTTTAAACAAGCTATTTTCATATTCTTCTCATCAAACCCTTTCATCTGATACCCATATCATGGCAGTGAACAAAAAATTACTAGTCCGCCATCTTGGGCCGTCTGCCATAGTTTACCTTACTAAACTACTTGCCTATTAGGTAGGTAAAACTAAAAAGTGAAAAATAAAAAACTTTTTTACACAAAAATACTACCGACTTCCAAAGAAAAACGCTTCAAAGTGAAAAATAACTTTCTTTTTGGAAGTTGCTGTCCATAACGAAAAAAATTGGTATCTACCAAAGACACCGACATCCAAAAATAAACTTATTTTTCACTTTGTAGCGTTGTTTTTATTTGGAACTTGGAAGTCGGTAGTATTTTTTTGTAAAAAGTTATTTTTTATTTTTATGTATGGATATTGGTAAAAGTAGAGTCATTTCGATAATTTCTTAAAAAGCATCCCTCGCTTTTTACAAGCTTTTATTTAACTTGCAGTGTATGTATGTATGTTTGTATATATGTATGTATGTAGGTGTGTTTGGGTCTAATCTTGCAACTGTATTTTAAAACAATTATCCTCCGACGATTAAGATGAAATTTTGCATACACGTTTAGTTTGGATTACAATGCATGGTTAGCTAAGTGACGTCATTCTAAATCCAATATGGTGCATGGCCCAAGATGGTGGACTAGTTATTTTTTGTGCACTGCCACGATATGGGTATCAAATGAAAGGGTTTGCTGAGAAGAATACGAAAAAAGCTTGTTTTAAAAAATGTTCTTTTAATGAATAATATTTTGACTTTACCAATTTCTGTTGTGACTTTTCGTTGTCAGCATGTCACTTGTCAAAGTCAAATATATTTAGTTTTTTTCCTTTTTAAAAAAAAAGCACAAGGAATTTATTCCTGTGTCGTGGGTGCGTTTACAAACATATAAAATCACAAAACCCAGAGCCAGAACAAAGGTAGGTAGGTAGGTAGGTCATACAAATAATTGTCCCGTGCGGGAATCGAACCCGCGACACGCAGCGCAGCAGTCAATCGCTCAACCACTGCGCCAACCGCCGTGCGCTCGTTTATTTCAACTATGCCAATCACTTTTGAACGTCAAACAATTAAAAATAAAAATGAAAATATACAAGTTATAAAAATTTAATTAACCGCTAGAGCCTGTACCGCAGCTTGTCTAGATCCTGTAAGCTGATCAGAGAACTCTCGTTATCAAAGAAGAGCGCTGGTTGATGCACAATGCGAGCATGTCGTAACATGACAATTATAGTGTTTATAACATAAATCAATAGTTTACGAGCCGCGCGACCGCCGCGGAATGCAGCTAACAAGCTGTGACATGTACAGGGTGGCGGGATTTTGTGATAGGACAGTATGGAAACGAAAGATTTATTTAGTTATTAATGTACACACAGAAAATACATACAGAAAACACAAAGGAGTACAAAGGTACTGCTTGAAATTTCTACCAGCAGACCCGCGAAACGGAGAAATGAAGAAGAAATGTAGACAAATAGTATGTGAGAACAGGAAGAGATGAAAAGTGAACGACTAACCTAAGATATAAAAACATATAAATATATGTAAACGTACACATATAGTGTAAGTGATATATACTTAAATAAATACATAACTCTAAAATATATAGATACTAAATATTTAGAAAATGTTTTTAAAAGATGTGCTTACACGGTCACCAAAGTATTACTATGCAAATAAATAAAATTGAGTCTGTTTGTAGTGTCAAAATATCAGATTTTTCTTACTAATATTATAAATGTGAAAGTTTGGATGTATGTATGTTTGTTACGCAATCACGCCAGAACGGCTGAACGGATTTGGATGAAATTTGGCACAGGGATAGATTACAGTTATACGTGTACTTTTCATCCCGGTATAGTGTTCCCTTGGGATGATAAAACACTTTTCATGTGAGCGAAGCCGCTGCCTAAAGTTAGTACTAAATACATATAAAATTAAAAATTGTCCTTTTGTTAAAAGTTACGGTACTTTTAACAAAAGAACAATTTTTAATTATTGTCTATCTTTCTCTCTATCTGTTTGTTCCGCCTAATCTCCGATACGACTGGACGGATTTGAGAGGACTTCCACTAGTATATATAGCAGATGTTATAAGGATTAACATATTTATGTTTTTTTTTACAAAAAGGTTCCTGTTAAATAATTAAAACAAATGTTTTTTTTGTGTTTGACGCGGGTGTAGTCGACGGCAATAGCTAATTACTAAATAATTGCTATGGCAATGTACCTTTTATGATTAACTTGCTATTGCCAGACAAAACTTGTAGAAATAATTTATTTCAACACAGGTATGAAAGCTCCCCGCTGACACGGGAAAACAATTGCGCAATTTTAGTGGCAATTGAGCAATTGTGGTTAACTCTGACATCTCGGTAACACCACAAGCAATTGCAAGATTTACTTTAAAAAATACTAATATTATCAATACTAAAATACTCTGTTTGTTTGTTACCTTTTTATGCCTAAAACATGGCAAACGGATGGACCACCTGGATTAGGACATACTAAGAATACTTTTATAATAAAATTCATGCGGGCAAAATCTCCTATGCTGTACGAGTGGTATAAGATTTCTCAAATCATTTAATGCGGTTTTTCTGAACTTTATAATATAATTTCTCCGAGGCTGAATCCCCCGGTATAATATAGTACAAGTTATGAAACAACCGGTAACCAATATTTAGGAAATAACCGGTATTGGGTAACACCGCGCGGAGTAGGGCGACCATGATAGCGAGTTTAAGAGAAATAAATGGGAAATATTTTCTAACTAATTAAAAAACTGGTTCTTATTGCATTGGTATGTTCACAATAGAGTGAATTTCATATATCTACTTAGTTACGTCTGTTTTACTTTTCATATTTGTTTTATTGTATTAGCCTAGTTGCTATCCGGCTTGAACTTAAGACAAAATCCAAAATAGCGTGAGAAAAATAAAACTTCGCCAACTTGTTGCAAAAAGCATTTATTTTTTGCGATCAATTACGAATAAAATAGATTTAAACCATAATAAAGAGCAATTAAAAAAAAACATCTGAAATATACGTGATAGCGAAAATATTTTTACAATGCATGTCCTCGAAAAGACCGTTTTCCAAGCAACCAAACTGTGCGGAAAGTGTCACTTTTTTTAACTAGTGCAACGTCAGCCCGACGCATAGTTTTTATTATTTGAGAAAACTTTTACAAATTAGTTAAGTACAGATTATCATTAATATAAAAGGTAAAATAACACTACTACTTTAAAGGCGTTTTTAATTACTTTAGATTTAGATTTTGATCAATAAATTAATTTAAAATATTCAATAAATATGTTTGGCAGAACGTATATTTTGCTCGTGCCTTTTTGCGTTACGACGTGACAGCTATTTGCACATGCGCAGTAGATATGCCCGAGGAACTATTAGTTAATCTGTGGTATGCTGAGTGCCTTGAATAAGCCCGCCATTTTATTATTTTTTTGCTTGGTTCAGATATATATTTTTATTTCCTCGCACAGTGCATAGTAAAATGTTGTATGATACACGTACGTAAGATGATTTCCGACTCGTGTCGATTTATCCACTCACTCGCTTCGCTCGCTCGTGAATAAAAATGCCACTCATCGGAAATCACCTACCTTCCGCACTTGTAGCATAAATAACTATTACAATGCATGTCCTCGAAAAGAGCGTTTTCCAAGCCGCCAAACTGTGCGGAAAGTGTCACTTTTTTTCACTAGTGCTTTTTACTTTTCTGTACTTTTTTAATTTTTAACTCCGTCGTCAGCCAGACGCATAGAGTTTTTATTTTTTGGGAAAGTTTTACAAATTAATTAAGTAGAGATTATCATTCATATAAAAGGTAAAATATAACTAATACTTCATTAAAGACGATTTAATTACTCTAGATTTAGATTTGAACAATAAATTAATTTTAAATATTCATTAAATATGTTTGGAAGAACATATATTTTGCTCGTGCCTTTTTGCGTTACGACGTGACAGCTATTAGTTAATCTATGGATATGCTCAGCGCGCTTGAATACGCCAGTCATTTTATTAATTTCTTGCTTGGTTCAGGTATATTTTTTTATTTCTTCAATGCATAGTATAATGTTGTATGATACACGTACGTAAGATGATTCACCTACCTTCCGCACTTGTAGCATAAATAACTATTAAAAGGCGAACTAAAAAGACGTTTACGTCTTTTTAGTTCGCCTTTTAAGCAGTCGGGTCTTTTGATTTTTACATTTACTTTTTTTATTTATAACTTTTTAGTTAATTATTTTTAAGAATTCGGTACATTTAAACATATCTTAATATATATAAATCTCGTGTCACAATGTTTGTCCTCAATGGACTCCTAAACCACTTAACCGATTATAATAAAATTCGCACACCATGTGCAGTTCGATCCAACTTGAGAGATAGGGTAGGGTAGGGTAGGGTGGGGTAGGGTAGGGTAGGTAGGGTAGGTAGGGTAGGTAGGGTAGGTAGGGTAGGTAGGGTAGGTAGGGTAGGTAGGGTAGGTAGGGTAGGTAGGGTAGGTAGGGTAGGTAGGGTAGGTAGGGTAGGTAGGGTAGGTAGGGTAGGTAGGGTAGGTAGGGTAGGTAGGGTAGGTAGGGTAGGTAGGGTAGGTAGGGTAGGTAGGGTAGGTAGGGTAGGTAGGGTAGGTAGGGTAGGTAGGGTAGGTAGGGTAGGTAGGGTAGGTAGGGTAGGTAGGGTAGGTAGGGTAGGTAGGGTAGGTAGGGTAGGTAGGGTAGGTAGGGTAGGTAGGGTAGGTAGGGTAGGTAGGGTAGGTAGGGTAGGTAGGGTAGGTAGGGTAGGTAGGGTAGGTAGGGTAGGTAGGGTAGGTAGGGTAGGTAGGGTAGGTAGGGTAGGTAGGGTAGGTAGGGTAGGTAGGGTAGGTAGGGTAGGTAGGGTAGGTAGGGTAGGTAGGGTAGGTAGGGTAGGTAGGGTAGGTAGGGTAGGTAGGGTAGGTAGGGTAGGTAGGGTAGGTAGGGTAGGTAGGGTAGGTAGGGTAGGTAGGGTAGGTAGGGTAGGTAGGGTAGGTAGGGTAGGTAGGGTAGGTAGGGTAGGTAGGGTAGGTAGGGTAGGTAGGGTAGGTAGGGTAGGTAGGGTAGGTAGGGTAGGTAGGGTAGGTAGGGTAGGTAGGGTAGGTAGGGTAGGTAGGGTAGGTAGGGTAGGTAGGGTAGGTAGGGTAGGTAGGGTAGGTAGGGTAGGTAGGGTAGGTAGGGTAGGTAGGGTAGGTAGGGTAGGTAGGGTAGGTAGGGTAGGTAGGGTAGGTAGGGTAGGTAGGGTAGGTAGGGTAGGTAGGGTAGGTAGGGTAGGTAGGGTAGGTAGGGTAGGTAGGGTAGGTAGGGTAGGTAGGGTAGGTAGGGTAGGTAGGGTAGGTAGGGTAGGTAGGGTAGGTAGGGTAGGTAGGGTAGGTAGGGTAGGTAGGGTAGGTAGGGTAGGTAGGGTAGGTAGGGTAGGTAGGGTAGGTAGGGTAGGTAGGGTAGGTAGGGTAGGTAGGGTAGGTAGGGTAGGTAGGGTAGGTAGGGTAGGTAGGGTAGGTAGGGTAGGTAGGGTAGGTAGGGTAGGTAGGGTAGGTAGGGTAGGTAGGGTAGGTAGGGTAGGTAGGGTAGGTAGGGTAGGTAGGGTAGGTAGGGTAGGTAGGGTAGGTAGGGTAGGTAGGGTAGGTAGGGTAGGTAGGGTAGGTAGGGTAGGTAGGGTAGGTAGGGTAGGTAGGGTAGGTAGGGTAGGTAGGGTAGGGTAGGTAGTTAGGGTAGGGTAGGTAGCGTAGGTAGGGTAGGGTAGGGTAGGTAGGGTAGGGTAGGGTAGGGTAGGTAGGGTAGGTAGGGTAGGGTAGGTAGTTAGGGTAGGGTAGGTAGGGTAGGTAGGGTAGGTAGGGTAGGGTAGGTAGGGTAGGGTAGGGTAGGTAGTTAGGGTAGGTTAGGTAGGGTAGATGAATGTTTGGTGTTTTAATGGCAAAACAAAGTTTGCCGGGTCAGCTAGTAAGTGTTATATATTTTTGAAATCACCTCTTAAAACCCTTTATTCTGATATGCCACACGAAAGGGTGGGAAGAAAAAAAAAATTGTCTCCCACAATATGGCGCCCAAAAGCTACCATTTTTCTATTCGCCAATTTTAATGTAGCCAGTGACACTCGAAGGGTTAAGATGAATCGATTGAAGTAGGAATCATCAAAATCGGCCAACGCGTGTAGTCTCTAGAACGGCACATAAGAACAAACATACATACATACTTACATACATACATAGACGGATAAACACATTACCCTCCTTCGGCAGTCGCGTAATTATTTAAAAGAGGACATACACCTTTTAGGTGATGTTCTTCAGAAAGGCCAGGTGCGCAGTACTCATATCCGGCGTGCGTGTATGACTAGATGTATGAACGTGA
This sequence comes from Anorthoa munda, assembly GCA_945859665.1. Classification (NCBI taxonomy): domain Eukaryota; kingdom Metazoa; phylum Arthropoda; class Insecta; order Lepidoptera; family Noctuidae; genus Anorthoa; species Anorthoa munda. Next base: position 34,064,058 of record OX243895.1, on the reverse strand, counting down.
GTGGAGCAAAAGAAGCATGTTAGGATGGTAGCAGGTGGCGTTCTGTAGTTTCAGCCCACCCCCGATGGGAAAAAGGCGTGAGTTTATGTAAAGGTGTGCAAACCAGTGATATATACTGTATTAATATTTATAAGATCTTGTTAAACACAATCATGTTAAATGCAATTAAAGAATTGAATTGAAAAACACTTCGAAAAAAATGAGTATGGCAACTCCGCCATACTCATGCTAATAATGACACGTTTTAATTTCAGTAATAGACATAATAATGCACACAAACATAATATATTTCGTGCGGTCGCGTTGTGCTCTCGTACATTTACTCGCACCTGATTGTTTGTGGTGTCAAGCTAAGCTTTATGGTATAGTTTGCGGCGTTGAACAAACAATAAATAATTTTACGGTAACTGGTAACCGCAGATTCTATTAGTTATCGCGTTACAACATTACTTACTACTTATTATGTTTGCCTTTCACTTTTTGTTTGTTTTCTAACCCTTTGCTACATTTATTTTCATTGCGAACGTACATATGATGCGTTTGCAGTTTATACGATAATTTTGATACCTTCAGACTTGACACATACTCTTCAGCCAGAAGATATTTCAGATATAATTTTATTCAGAAACTGTCTATGAAATTATAATTTCACCATTTAGCAATGCTGCTTTAGCTAATGTACTATGATAATGTGCTGTGTGTAAGTATGTATGCGTGTGTGTGTAAGTATGTATGTGTGTGTGTGTGTGTGTGTAATATGTGTTGTGTATGTGTGTGTGCTGCTTATGTTAATGTGCTATGTGCGTGTATGTATGTGTGTGTGTGTGTGTGTGTAATATGTGTTGTGTATGTGTGTGTTCTGCTTATGTTAATGCTGCTTATGTTTGTTTGCAGAATTGCTTAATGGTGAATTTAACATAATGTAGATTGAATCTGTGATAGATACGATATTATGTAATAAGTCCTAAATATTTATTGCTTACCACATTTTCAAGCTGCTGATGTGTCTTATCGCAAAGGAACCTTGCATTTTCGAGAAAAAGTTTATTTTTATTCTTTGACCCCTACACTAGAAATGTCTTCCTGTATCGTGGGTGCGGTTACAAACATATAAACTCACATATACAACACCCAGAGCCGGAACAACTATCTATAGGTCATACAAATATCTGTTCCGTGCGGGAATCGAACCCGCGACACGCAGCGCAGCAGTCAATCGCTCAACCACTGCGCCAACCGTGCTAAATATATAAAAATAAAACATTTAATTTAATCTCTTTATAATATTTATTTATTTAAATAGTGGTACATAGGCGGACTTCATGCCACAATGCATTCTCTACCAGTCAACCTATGGGTTAAAAAGGGCAACATTCTGAAAGGGTACAAAACAATATCTAAAAATAACATCTTGTATACCGAAAAGGTATATACTTACATATATGCCTGACTTTGAAATTTTGCATGCTTTGTTCTATCCTAGCTAAACATGTTTGTGCCATATAAACTTTTATTTAACACCATTGTATACCATGTTTTACGCAAATAAATATTTTATTATTATTATTATATAATAATATTCGCTTAGATTTGGATAAACTGCCTTTTTTTTTTCGAAATAGAGTTATTTTTTAACCCCCGACGGAAAAAGAAGGGTGTTATAAGTTTGACGTGTGTTGCTGTGTATCTGTCTGTGGCATTATAGCGCCTAAACGGATGAACCGATTTTGATTTAGTTTTCTTTTGTTTGAAAGGTTACTTTATGGAGAGTGTTCTTAGCTATGTTTCAATAAAATCGGTTTAACCGTTCAAAAGTTATTTGGATTTTACTCTTTGAATCTGGATTTTTTCGTGAGATATCGGCAGGCTTATTACGTATCTTTTGCGATAGCAAAACGATAGCGATCAAACGCTTTATGTCATAAAAGTCGGCATTACCTGCAGTGTAGGTATGGTAATTCCTACAATATCGTTTGCTAATCGCTCGCTGTTAGGTCAAATGCATTTATTTCAAATAAAAACGCCAACAACTCTAAAACTTGTGTATTGAAGAACAATTATTGCGCAAAAATCGCTATCGTTTTGTTCTTGCAAAAGATACGTAATAAGCCTGCGGGTCATTATTACGTGTTTCGATAGATTGTCGATTGAAGCGTGTCTGCTACTGCTAGTGCTATTATATGTAGTTTAAAAAGCATGAAACAAAAATAAATATCGGAGTTTTTTTAAATTTGTAATTTTTAAGCCAGCTCTACCCCGCATGTATCTGGACCGTCCCGCAGCCCGCGAGCTCATGGTCACCCTACATAGTGAAAGTGGGTGCGCCCTTCGGCCTTCGCGAGAAAGTTCACGGCGACTGTTATATGTTGTAGAGTAGGTATGTTAAACGTTGTGTGGATGACGAACGTGTGCCAGCGTTCGTTATGCTTGGTCTTGGTCAGGCATGCTTATATATGACTTGCGAGCTAGCGATCCTACGTTAAGACCTTAAGTAGTGAAATTGTGGTTATTATTTTCAACAAATGGCCGGATTCGATAACTAAAGCATTATGCTACATTCAGAATTACAATAATTTTGATTCCATTTAGAATGTTTTCCAAAAATTTTTACCCGACTGCCGAAGGAGGGTAATGTGTTATTAGTCTATGTATGTTTGTTCCTATGTGGCGTTCTAGAGACAAAACGCGTTGGCCGATTTTGATGATTCTTACGTAAACGATTTGTCTTAACCCTGCGAGTGTCACTGGCTGCATTAAAATTGGCAAATAAAAAAATGGTGGATTTTGAGCTCCATATTGTGGGGGCCGATTTTTTATTCTTTTGAAGCCATCTTGTGGGGTATCAAAATAATGGGTTTCAAGAGGTGATTTCAAAAATATACAACAGTTATATGTTAAAATGTACATAATTCTAAAAAAAAAAATACTAATATGTTATAAATAAAAAAAGTTTATTAAAAAAACTAAAAACCCGACTAAAAAGACGTACCTAAACAAGAAGAAAATCATGCAGTTGGAGGATATATCTAGTTTTGGTCAGCCAGCTCGCGAATACGTTCTTCTTGTTTACGCGTCGTTTTAGTTCGCTTTTTAAGCAGTTAGGTTTTTTGAATAAATGTTTTTTTATATGTCATAAACTGCAAAATACCTACCGTTACGTGTCTTTGTAGATTTCAAAGGAAAAAAATCTTTTGGTAAAAATTAGGTATTTTACGAAGTTTGGCGTATGACATTACTTGCCAGAATTTAATACTAACTTATTAGCGACACTATCTGATGGTGTAATAATACAGCATGTGAATTTTTTCCAAAATCAGCGGCTTCGTTTCCTGGCTAGAAATATTGTTTTTAGGGTTCCGTACCTCGAAAGGAAAATCGGAATCCTTATAGGATCACTTTGTTGTCAAATTTTCGACACTTGCAAGGGAATCAAAACCTACAGGATACTTCCCGTGAACTCAGAATCAACAAAACAAAAAACGAAGCAACGTCTTATAGCACAGATAGGAATAATTTCGAAAACCATAAATTTTTAGTTACATCATATTATTACAAGTTTTATTTTTTATCTTACTACCGCTTTCCCCATGAACGCGTAGAGGTATTAAATTGAAATCCATATCAAATACTCAGGTCTATAATACCTTTAAGCTGAGGTTTGTACGGAACCCTCGGTGCGCGAGTCCGACTCGCACTTGGCCCGTTTTTTTTTTAATCCTATGATGTTTTAGCTTTCATCAAAATCGGACCCGAGAGTCCTTTGAGTGTTTTTCGCTATTCCTCATGGTTTCGGCTTTGGCCATACCTCTCTGACAGATTCGACGAACCAAAATGTGATCTAACAAAGATTCCGTTTACCTGGATGATCCTTTTAAAGTTTCTTATGAGAGTACCAAAAACACAACAAACTTATTAACATTTATCCGAACAAGGGTATCGCATACAGAACCTCATGGTAAGCAGTCGCGTTTGCAAGTAAACGACACCGTCAAATAAAGGGTCTGTCGATTTGTAGTTATAGCACTAGACTGTATGCCCGGTGAGGAATGCGTGAGAAAGTTCACCCATCCGCGCCAGAAATGTGAACTCTACACGATCAACTGACGGATGTCCGCCGAGAGAGACATGCGTGACACCTCGGGGCAGGCGTGTTACGTCACTGTCACAAGCACTCTGCAGCAATCGGCCGGTATACAAGATTACAAGCTTCCAGACGTGGCCAGTTCAGAGGCCTTAGTAGTTTTTACTCACGCTCAATCGGGTTAACGTAAACATCAATTTGTATTGAAACTGGATAAGCGCCGTCTGGTGGCGGCAAGGCGAAACCTCTTTTTTTGTATACATTTTGACAAAAGAGATCGTTTACGTTAACGAGTTAACGAGCGTGAGTAAAAACTCGCACTAAGGCCTCAGAAGCCTAAGTGTGCCTCCCCCTCTGCATTCCTAAAGACTGTTAGTCTACCGAACAGAAGCTAGATTTACCCCTTAGACAAATTGACCTTAACAGCGTGTTATTTATCAACATTATATCGAGGGATTTTCCGTTGTTATGGCGATAATAATTAATTCTTACTTAGGATGTGAACTGGCTGCATGAGTGCATGGTTCAAGTCCCTCTGACCTTAGACCGATGTGAGAGACCATTATAATGCCTAATTTCTTACAGGGCATGGTAACTAGAAAAGTAAATTATTTTCCTTCAAGCTCGTTGCCTCGCCTTTATGTCAGTGTTCATCACATCTGACTGCGAATATGTACAAACTGCACATCATATCTTATGGGAGTGTATTCTTTGGCAGAATGAACGCAATTTTATGTTGAATAATGTACAGGCTGCATCAGAAGTTGTTTACTATACGGACCTTGTGGAAGCTAGAACAAAAATTCCGTGCGTGCAAGCGTTTTTGCCATACCTGTTATTGAGATCAAATATATAACAGCTCACAATGTTAGGAAGACCCATTAATATTAATGCTAATTTTTATCCGTGGTGCTAGGCAACTGGGCTTATCCCAGTTCTAAACGACCCTTTGTGCCTATTGGCCTTGTTTGTTCTGTCTCCTGCTTGATATGGAGGGAAGTGGAAATTTGTATTTTTTCCTACTGTATTTTTGTATTATTGTTTTCTGATTAATTTCGTTGCTGATTCAAGACAGTTAAATTCGTTCCTCCGGGACTTCGTCGAGCTTTACTGCCTCGGCGATTTTCTGGTGGTCGCCACTGTTGATTCTGGCTTTCAGGAGTTGCAGTGGTTTGGGAATAGTGCGGTGGGGTTGACCTTAGACCGCACCGTGTGTGGTGACCACACCATGAAACGAAGTGATTAAATTAAACTTATGATAATGTTTCATGTGTGTGCACGTTTGGTCAGAACAATGACACGTCTGTTTATTGTATGTGACTTCACGAAACGAACACGTCTGCATTCCAACAATCGTCATATCAGACGGAAGACGTTCATAGCTGGACACAGCAAAGCGTCGCCACATCCACCGGTCCACTGCTTTTCACTTTCGGCGGATTTCCGCGACCTTCTCTAGGTCATCTCTTCACCTTGTGGAGGCCTTCCAACGCAACGCCTAACGTTATGCGGGCCATCACTATTACTTCAAATGAAGTAGTTAAATAACTAGTTATCATTATACAAAAAAAAAACCGGCCAAGTGCGAGTCGGACTCGCGCACCGAGGGTTCCGTACAAACCTGTAGGTAATACATCTGATGGTGATGCCTGTAGGTACTTGGCTATTGCGCGAAACACATATAATGGGGCTCTTTTTGTAATGTTATTGTTATTGTGATATTTATGATCAATATATTCCATATTCATCAATATATTGACGATATTAACAAGATTGAATCGGTTAAAAGTCAAAACACTGTATAAGCTATGTGCCACAATGAGTAGAAATGAAATTTGTGACGTCACACGGGCTCGGGTTTGTTCGGAAAACTGTCGGGTTGTTTTCGGTACTGTGTTCAAAAAAATATTTTCGATTGGATTTTACTTTGTAATTAAAATGAAAAAAAAAAACAAAAAATAGTTTTGTATGAAAACTTATATATGATCTTCCCATTGCTTACAAAAAAAAATGGTTCAACAAACCAATTGGTAAAATTAAATTGAGGAGCCATGTCACATCGATTCGATGAATTACTTATGTTTGAGCAACCTACCTACAACATTATCACCGCGCTTGCAACATTTAAAAAAAATAAGGTCATTGGCAGCTGTCAGTTTAGTCTATGAAATTGAAAATCACAGTACAGTTATATTTTCAAAGTAGGGAGTCCCCATTTGCATCACGTACAAAGAACCTCCGTCAACCAATAGATATCGTACTGGACTCATCATTATTATCCTCATCTGAACCCGTTCTTAAAAACACTGATATGACGTAGGCTAATCTTTTTAGGGATCCGTACCTCAAAAGGTAAAAAAGGAATCCTTATAAGATCACTCTCTTGTCCGTCTGTCTGAGTTTCACCACCGATCTTCTCAGGAACGGGTGGACCAAGCAAGTTGAAATTTATACCAGATACTGAGGTAATAAGTCATATAGAGTCCCTATTAGGTATATAAAAATCAAGGTTTAGAGTCAACAAGATAAAAAGCTATGGGCAAATTTAGATTTTCATGAAAACTTGTAAGTACCAAAATTTACCTTAATTTTCAACTTATTATTTTTCTGAATTTTCCCTTTATTTGTGTTGTACTTTAAGACTTTGCTTTTAACCAAAATGTGATGGATGGATGTGCCCTATAGGTTTTGGGTCGAAAACCTATATGGTAGTTCCCGTTCTAGTTACATAATTATGTTGGTGAATGTAGCTGTTTGTACGGAACCCTCGGTGCACGAGTCTGACTCGCTCTCGACCGGTTTTTTTGTAAAATAAAACCGTTACTACAAAAAAGGTCTTTCTAAAATTTGATAATTGTTTTAAAATTAATAATTATAATTTCATAGATTTTAACGACAACGTTGGCGTAGTGTTTGAGCGATCAGCTGCTGCGCTGCGTGTCGCGGGTTCGATTCCCGCACGGAACTAATATTTGTATGACCTACAGATAGTTGTTCAGGATCTGGGTGTTTGTGTATGTGAGTTTATATGTTTGTAAACGCACCCACGATACAGGAAGAAATTCCTAGGGTAAGGGCAAGCTAAAAAAAGATTTTATAAATAAGGCCCTAAAAGTGATTATTTATTTATTACTTATGGATAGGCTCACACTTGACCACTCCTGCACCTGATGGTAAGCGATGATGTGGTCGACGGTGAAGCACGCTTGCCTAGAACCAAATTATTACCACATTGAGTTTCGTTTCTCAGAAGCATTCCGGAATCAGGATTTTTGTCAGACTATTGGCAATAAGCCCATGATTGTATCAGGGTGCGGCTGGTTCCGCAATTTCGTAAACAGCGAAATTTTTATTGTCTCTGCAATATTTTCTTTATTGCGTCAACGGGCACAAGATGACACGAGGTTCTTTAAAGTAGGTATTGTACATACATGATGCAAGCGGAAGTGTCATCCTCGTGAGTTTGGCAGTTTCTCTCTGGCACGTAATATTGACATGATATGGGCTGTACTCTTGTAGGTATACTATAGCGGGCCGTGTGGCGTAATACTGTGACAAGCCGTGACACAACAAAATATTACTTGTTAATTATTTATGAATCACACGTATATCACAGAACAATACTGTTTTTTGTTTGGCGAATAACTGACAGACCACCTGTTCTCTTATTCATAAACATCTCAGACCTATCTAGGACATGAGGATTTTTCTCTATTTAGAGTCTCCGTTTGTTGTTTCCAGTTGCTAGGTCAACTTTTTAAGAATAGACTCTTAACTGTCTTTCTTTCTGTAACGTTTTCGGGGTACATCTGTTTCTGTGACTGATCGGCTCGAGCTCCTAGGCATGGAGTTGACATCCAGTCTCAACTTCGGCGCCTCCATTGAGTACAAAGCCCAAATTGCTGCCAAAAAACTGGGCATCCTAAATAGAGTGAAGCGATACTTTACGCCTGGACAGCTTTTAACTCTATACAAAGCGCAAGTCCGATCCTGCATGGAGTATTGCAGTCACCTTTGGGATGGCTCAGCTAAGTATAAGCTTGCCGCGCTTGACTCGGTGGAACGCAGAGCTAAGAGGCTCATTGGCGACGTTGAACTGGCGCATGCCAAGCTTCACAGCTTGGCTCATCGCCGCAAGGTTGCCTGCTTGTCGGTATTCTACAGACTGTACTTCGGTGAGTGTGCTCAAGAACTCCACGACCTAATCCCACCAGCCCCTTTCTACCATCAGACATCTAGACGCACTGCAAGTTACCATCCTTACCTTGTTGCCATTCCACCATTTCGCACCAAGCGCTTCCAAACATCCTTCATAATGCGCACATTGAATGAATGGAACTCACTACCTGAGTCTGTGTTTCCGAACGCCTTCTACCCGAATCTCTTCAAAGTTAGAGTGAACGGGCTTCTTCTGGGTAAGCTCACTCCATCGTCGACTCTGTCTCGGTCACCTCTGACCTAGACTAGATTCAAGAGCAAACCCATCAAAAATAAAAACAAAAAAAACCAGTGAAATGTGATTGTACTTATTCTATGTCTGCTTACCCATTCAGAGAACATATTTATAAGACCTGTTGTAATGTAAATTAAAGCAATGACACAATTTTAACAATTAAACCATAGTCCATGAACAACCTAGCGTATCTAACACACCATTGTTTTTAAAAACTCAACAAATAATTTCGAAACCGATTTTCCATTACTAAATATTTAAAGGACACCCATTCCGACGCCCAAGTGTGATCTAACGACCATCAAAATTCGAACAAGTTGACCGGTATAGCAAGACACTTCGGGATAGCGCCACTTGTAAAGAAAAATGGAAAAATGTATATTTTTTTGTTAAATTTTGGTTTAGTTCCTTTTTCAACCACCTGTCAACTAATACTGGTCGTCAACAAACAAAAGCCAATAAGAAAATTATCAAGATGGCGTCATTTGGCTCATTCGCGCCAAAAATATTGACAGATAAGAGAAAGCGAAGACACATCCGTATTGAGCCAACACAAGATGGCGGATATTTACTAATAATGGTGGAATGTGACACACTTCGAGGTGAATGAAAAGCGAACTATTGTGAATAATTTCGCGATTATGGCGACAAAGAAAGGTTTAATAGTTTGTTTTTTTAACAATCTGTAGGTTAGCATTATGGCGAGGGGTCATTATGGGTTGTTAAAGAATTGAAGTCTCTTTTCGCGAAAACTTTTACTGATTCTTGTGTATTTTCTTTTAGGCTTTGTTTGAGTTTTCATTCATTGATAAAGCCTGTTCTTAGGTTTCTTCCTAATCTCAGCTAGCTGTGCTTACAAACCAATATTCCAATTTCCTTAAGAGATCTTGGGGAGAGAGGTTTGGCTGTTAGAGCTGTATGGAAGAAGTGCAACATGTCCTGTTGCACTGCCGATCACAAAGTCCACAAATGAATGAATAGCTTCTTGAAGAAATATTCAAATTCTTTGTCAAACATACGGGTGTAAATAGGTGTTGTAAACAAAATAGTTAGACACAGAGATCACCAGTTATGCGTTGCCGTTTGCAGTGCTCAAACTCTAAGCTTATAACTCTCAGAACTATTTAGCACATGTTAAGTAACTCATCTGGAGTGGCGACCGCGAACTTCCGGTTCTCGGTCGCCGCTCCAGAACTTTTAGACCCCATCAACCATCCGTTTTACTGCCCATTGCCACTTTAGTTAGACAATTCTTCTGTGGCGTAGCTAGTCCTGTAGTGGCCCGGTTTCAAAATCTGTTGGGGGCCCTTTCTACCGGAATGCAAAAATGACTAAAAACGTTAATGTTTCTTACAAAATAAATATAATTGGCGACTGAATTCTTCACTTGGATAACGTAAACGGATTTGAGAGACGAGGATAAAGCACGAGTGACACGAGCTTAAAAACGAGAGCATCCTGACTGGGATCGGATAAGTGTTCATGCTTCAGTTTACTAAATTGGAGCATAAAGATGCTATGAAACCATAGGATAGATTATGGTGTCATCATAACAAATAAAGTTTATTTAATAAAAATACAAAAATCGAACCCTTTATCAAATAGAATTTAATAACTGGTTTTTTAACTTTTGATTCCACTCGTCGGGGCCCTTGTAGCTCGGGGGGCCCGTAACATTGATACGGCTGATAAGGCGGTCGCTACGCCTCTGATAAAATTCTTATTAGATAATTTGAATTAAATAAATGTTAAACAATTCAGAGCTTGTTTATCGAAAACGTTTCTATTCAATAAATCATTATCGGCCCGCCTTCGTGATTACATCCTTGTAAAACGGAGCTTTCATTACGTAAGTACTGGTCGTAGAGAATAGGACGATGAGATCACTTTCACTTCAGGCCTATGAATGTAGCGGCCAGTGATGCCTATCTGATGTCGGATTGTGTTGCCGTGATCATCAAGGTAGCTCGTAATGGCATGGATTTGTTTTGTACTATGATGAGGTTATGCGCTCCATCCTCAAGAATTAAAAAAAAATCCATAGAGGAGGCAGACACGGTAGAATTCCACCTGCTACCTTACATACTCCTTTTGCTTCACTCACGTTCATACATCTAGTCGCACACGCCGGTTATGAGTACTGCGCACCTGGCCTTTCTGAAGAACTTCACTAATAACATGTATGTCTTTTTTCGGCGTTTAAAATTCAATGACCAAACAAAATATGCACTGAAAATTATGGTTCAATAATTGGACGTACTTAAGAAGAAAGGCCTCAAACCACACTTTGACCAAAATTGAATTAAGTATGCCATCGTAGTCCTGAGAGTCGGATCTATAATATAGTGAAAACCCAATTTTTTTTTTTTAATGTTCTCGGCAACTCTAGTTTTTCACACTACCCCGACTTAAACCACAGTATGAAGAGCATACAAAACGTATTTGCTGAATAAACTCAGTCCACTTGAATTGTTTCTGAGTAATGATATATCTATGAGTATGTTCTTAAGGTCAATAAACCAGAATAAACTCAAACAGTTTGGATCCTTTCTAAGAGTTAGTTTTGATTGGAGATATAATTTTATCAAATAACTGAAACGACACAAACAGGTTGGGTCGTTTCTGTTATACAGGTTTCCTGACATAAAATATTTCTTTTTGTTTATCAGAAACGGCTCAAAACACTTGAGATACTTCAGAAAAACAGTTTTTGATGAACAGTACATTTGGACGTAGTTAGCAGACAGGACTCAACCCACAATAAGTCACTCTTGAGTTATGGGCGTTTGAAGTTACAGCTGTAATTTCTCCAAAGAAAGGTTAGTTTTTGTTTTAATTTATGCCCATTATTATTGAGGATTTTATTTGTCCATCAAAATAGTGATATGTTTTGCAATATATTTCGAGATATAACGTGAAATGTGGGTTGAGTCCTTATAATTAAACTTAAGTTTGTAAAGACAGGTATTTTTTAGGGTTCCGTACCAAAAGGGTAAAAACGGGACCCTATTACTGAGACTTCGCTGTCCGTCTGTCTGTCTGTCTGTCTGTCTGTCACCAGGCTGTATCTCATGAACCGTGATAGTTAGACAGTTGAAATTTTCACAGATGATGTATTCCTATTGCCGCTATAACAACAAATACTAAAAACAGTATAAAATTAATATTTAAGGGGGACTCCCATACAACAAACGTGATATTTTTGCCGTTTTTTGCTCGATATTAATAACGGCAACAGGTAGACGCTTGAAATATTCACAGAATATTTAGTTGTATATTTTCTTCAAAAAATATTAATTATTAAATTAAAATAAAATAAATAAAGGGGGGCTCCCATACAACAAACGTGATTTTTTTGCAGTGTTTTGCGATAATGGTACGGAACCCTTCGTGTGCGAGTCCGACTCGCACTTGGCCGGTTTTTTTACTTTCTCAGAATGGACTCAAAACTACCCATCGACTAGAAAATAAGTTATTTAAAAAAATTAAAACAAGTATATTAACAAAATCACGTAAACATTTCATTATTAAAATTAAAAAAGTAGAAAAACAGCGCAATAATGAGCGTTCATATTGATTACCGTCATACTCCAAGTCAAAATCAAGAGTTGGACCGTATCCATCGTTTAGAAGCTTTGATGCCACAGACAGATACAGAAGTACACTAACACACAGGTACACACGTCAAATTATAACAGCCCTCTTTTTCTGTCGGGGGTTAATAAAATAGAGGTTATAAAGGAGGAGGAGGCGAGGTGGTAAAGAGTAAGGTTTCTTTCTATCAGTTCCTTCATCTATTTTCATATAGAGATTTATGCGTATTTTGAACAATCGCGTTTACGGCCCACTAGTAACTAGACTAAACTTTAGTCGACGCAGAAGTGAATCAGTTTCAATGTTTACTTGCAAATGGCACGTTATATATTTATTTCAACTAGGCCAATAAGCGGTACTTTTGAACTTAAAACAATCAAAAAATAAAATTTACATGGAATAAAAACAATTGATTCTACCGTGAATTCGGAAAAGTAGCTTGTTATGGAGAAGAAGCACAAGAAACTCCATACTAACACTGTAAAAAAATGGTGTTTAACAATATTTACATAAGTACATACATTAATAAATTCATATATGTGAGGACGATGCACCCAGAATAGCACTACACACTATACTATGTACAGGTATAAAGTATTAAAAGCATTAACAGATAAATTCATTAATTTGATAAATAGGAACATGGTTCTCACATACTTACAAATATTGCAAACATAGGTAAAATACCTAATTCAACAACAACGGAACAGAGTGTGAGTCAATTGCTAATACTCTCGGCTCTGGAGTTACCCAGCCATTACTCTAAAGCGTGTACACTTCGTAGTTATAATAATACTGTATTTAGTGATACTCAATGATAGTAATCTGTTAGTGTGTCTGTCTGATCACAGCGCACAGCGTGAAGCGTGACCAATTACACGTCACATGTCTGTGTTCTACCATGCAGTGTAGCACCGGCTTGTGCCACTTACGAGAGAAAAAGTAAAAGTGTCATGATTTATAACTTTATGGGCGCTAATATCATTATCAGAAGAGCATTAATTTACTCAGTGTCAGCAAAGTTTGAACTTACCAGAGACAAAACTGGAATGTCCTAAACGCTTTGGTGGGTACTTGGGTAGGCAGAAACTACAGAACGCCACCTGCTACGATCTACGATCCTTACATACTTCTTTTGCTTCACTCACGTTCATACTAGAGAAAGTAAAAAGAGAATCTCCACTTGGCTTCAAACACTGGATTATCACCAGACGGAAGACCTAGTACAATAGAAGTACTCATAAAAATTTACACACACCAATACACACATACCATCCACACACGCGCACACATACACACACTCGCGCACACACACTTCCACACACACTCACACACATATGCAAAATAATTGCAGACCAAAGGAGCATGCGCATCTTTTATTTCTTTTGTTTTACTATGTTTATTTTTTTAATAAATTTATTGCACAGCTTATGTTATGAAATGTACCACAAATGGGCGAAGACACTGGCTCCTGTAACACAGGTTGCTACCTAGCACGGGAGCCAGGGCTTCAAATAAGTATGTTACACCTGTATTTTGTGTATGTACTTCTAGGGCGTGCCCGCGTGTTTGTCGAAAATCCCAAAGGAACATACTCCCGAGTTAAAAAGTACCCTACTACGTCCTTATCCAGGCATGGCGTACAAGTAGCAAACAACCAGACAGAAAGGGTTACTTTTGCATTTATTAATACGATTTTATTAGCTTGGTATGTATGTATCTATGTAACGGAATCTTTGAACGTGATTTTCACCCCCTACAAAACGTCTGATTAATTTGAAACTTTGCACACTTATCAAGGACCGCTGACAATGCAATAATTTAAATTATTATTATTATTATTAAGCCATTTATTCCCAAAAAAATGATAAATACATTAAATTAAAAAAATTAAAAAATAGAAACATTCATAAATAAATTAAACTCATAACATGCTCAAAAATAATTACATTAAATTGAAAACAATCATAAAATTAATCATAAATAATAATTGAATAAAATAAAATAAAAATAATCAATTAATAAAGTATAAAATATGTCCAAATCAATTACAAATGTTCTAATTTATTTATTGGGTGCCCAATTTAGGGCAAAGGCCTCCTCCATCTTACGCCATTCCTCTCTGTCCTGGGCTATTCTAGTCCAGGTGGGGCCGGCCACAGCCGCAATATCGTCGCACCAGCGGCGTCTGGGTCTGCCTCGGGTGCGTGGCGCATCTCGTGGGTACCAATGGAGAATCCTCTCACTCCAACGTCCATCTGTGGCTCTGGCTACGTGTCCTGCCCATCGCCATTTTAACTTGCAAGCTAATTCTCCAGCATCTATTATTTTTGTACAGAGTCGTATGTCTTTGGATCTTTTTCGGTCTCTGAGTTTAATTCCTAACATACTTCTCTCCATTGCTCGTTGGAAGGCTCGAAGTTTGTTTGTGACTGCTTGTGTTAGTGTCCAACTTTGACAACCGTAGAGTAGAGTAGGTAATATGACAGTGTCCATTGCTTTCTTTTTCAGGCGAATAGGGATGCGGGATTTAAATACATCTTTCAATGACCAATATCTTCTCCATGCATTCTTTATCCTGCGATCCACTTCAGTTTCAGTAGGTTTATTAAATGAAATATTTTGCCCAAGATAAACACAATTGTCTACGTATGCGATTGGCCTGTCCTGTATCGCTGTTGGTACTCTTATGCCATTAGTCAAAAGACATGTTTTTTCAGCGTTCATGTAAAGACCGCATTTTCGGCTCTCCTTATCTAATGACTTCAACATGCGTTTAAGTTCTGCGTGTGTTTCGCTTAGCAAAACAATATCATCCGCGAAACGGAGATGATTCAGGAACTCGCCGTTTATGCTGATACCGGCATTGTGCCAATCTAACTGTCTGAATATGTGCTCCAGAACCGCGTTAAACAAGCTAGGAGAAATGGGATCCCCCTGCCTTACTCCTTTTTTTATGTTAAATGGCTCTCCTTTTTTTTCCAATTTAATGACTGCTTTGCTGTTCTTATAAATCTCTTTCAAAATGTTTACATATTTTAAATGAACTCCTTGTTCACGAAGAGAGTACCATAGAGATTTATGGGAGATAGAGTCAAATGCCTTGGAGTAATCCACGAAGGCTATGTAGAGCTCTTTATTGTGTTCGTTGTACTTCTCAATCAATTGTGTTATTGTGAATATGTGGTCGTTTGTAGAGAAACCTGATCTGAATCCTGCTTGCTCTCTAGGTTGGTTTTCGTCTAATGTCTTCGAGATCCTTTTTAATATAAGACTCGTAAATAATTTATATAGGCCCTGAAGCATACTCAGTGGTCTGTAGTTGTCCATTTTGCCTGGGTCTCCCTTTTTATATAATAAGGTTATAATCGCAGTGTTCCAGTCAGGTGGTATTGACTCTTGATTCAAGATTTCGTTGAATAAAGTGGTTAAAATGGGTGTTATTGGCTCTCTGATGGCTTTTAATAGGTCATTTGTTATGCGATCTTCTCCAGGGCCTTTTTTAAGTTTTAATTGTTGGATACAGTAGCTAATTTCGCACTCTAGAAATCTCGGTACACTGTCTGAGTCGAATTTCTCCTTATCACATATTAAGTCTTCATGAATGGCAGTATGCTCATACAGTTTTGTATAAAATTCCGTTGCAATTTTTAATATTTGATTTCTGTCCGTTACTTGTTGACTGTTTTTGGTTAGTTGTGTAATCCACTTTTTACTGGAATCTAGTCTTTTGTAGGCTCTTTTGATCGACGCAAACTTCTCTAGTTCATATTCAATGATGGTATATCTATGTTCTTTGGATTTCTTTTGTATTTGCTTTCTAATAAGCTTGTATAACGCCGATAAATGCTTCTTTTCTATTCTAGTTTTGTTTTTCTTTTCTTTTAATAGAGTCCTTTCCTTTATTAGTCTTTCTAGGTTTTCTTGGATAAGAGGTTTATTACGCTTTTTGTTGTTGCTAAGTTTGTTATTACTGTTTCTAATTTTTGTGACTAAGGTAGAGTAGGTGTGCTGTATGTTTGTGAATTCTATGTTATTTATTTCTTCTGAAAAACATTCTTTTAAATACTCTTGCTCAGGAGGTGCAATATCAGTAATATTTTTCTCTCCGAAATGTTTTCTTGAAGTGATTAGCTTGTTATGGAGTGTTAGTGATGCCCGCACCATTCTATGGTCAGTAGGATGTGTAGTAGATATGACATCGACGTTATGGATACTGTTATTGTTTTTTGTTAGGATGTAGTCAATTTCATTCCGTGTAGTGCCATTAGGGTGCAGCCAAGTCCATCGTCGTTTCGGTTTCTTCTTGTAGTAGGTATTTGAAACATGCAATTGATGTTCAAAACAAAAACTTATTAATAGCTGACCTCTTGGACTTCGTTTCCCGTATCCCCACGGTCCCATAACTAATTCATCATCATTATTGGGCAGACCAATCTGAGCGTTAAAATCGCCTATGATTAATGTCTCTTTGTTTGTGTTTTCCATTGCTTTTCTGAGGTCCTCGTAAAATTTATCAATTTCTTCCAATGATGATTTTTCTGTTGGGGCGTACACCTGAATAATATTAATAGTTTTACATTCAATGTGTATGCTTAACTTAGCCACTCTAATAATTTAAATAGTTTGTCTCATTATCCTTACCAGGATCTTTAGGATTAGAGATAAGACTAAAAAGTAAAAATAAATAATAGTTTAAAAAACTACATAAACACGCTTTGATAGAATACGAACCTTAAAAGTGGAAAATAATTTTCAATATATTTTTATTCTCTCTGTTTTTTTCAACTCTATTCAGGGTAAAAAATAAAAATGAATGCGTGGGGTGCTTGATGTCAATTGTTATAATATTTTATTGACAGATATTGGTAAAAGTAGAGTCATTTTCAAAATATCTTAAAAGCACCCCACGCTTTAAACAATTTATTTTGCACTCTGTTCTTAATAAAATTTTATTGAAAATTATTTTAAACTTTTTTGTTTGGTGAACATAGAACTATTATTTATAATAATTAAGTATGGATTGTATATTTTGACACTTTTCGCGCGTTATGCTTAACCCCCGACGGAAAAAGATGCATGCTATAAGTTTGAAGTGTGTACCCGTGTGTTTGTGTATCCGTCTATGGCATCATAGCTCCTACACGGATATACCTATTTTGATTTATACTTTTTTTACCGTTGCCCCTTACTAGGAATTTCTCCCTGTATCGTGGATGCGTTTTCAAAAATTTTAACTCACTTAAACAAGACACCCAGATCCGGAACAACTAAAGGGTCTTTCAACAAGGACGGGTCGATGTTAAAATTGAATAAAACAAGATGTGTGTGAGATATTAACGAAATTTATTTTTTATTTAAAGGGCCCATTTATGCCATTATGGATGGAATATGACATCGTTCAAATGTCCGCCGCGGCTTCGTATGGTGGCACGAATTCGAGAGGTCCAAGTTTTAATGACTCTGCTGCATAGACCCGGCTGAATCCGAGCGATGGCCTGCGTTATGTTGGCTTTCAGGGCAACGGTCGAATGTGGTTTATTGGCATAGACCTGCGACTTCAGAAAACCCCACAAGAAAAAGTCTAGCGGAACGCTAACTCTACCCGCAAACCGTTCATGCAGAATGTCGATTGTGTCGTTCGCTGTATGGCAAGTAGCGCCATCTTGCTGGAACCACATGTCGTTCACGTCCATATTGTTCAATTCAAGCCAAAAGAAATTGTTTATCATTGATCTGTAGCGCTCGCTCGATCTATGCAGCAGAGTCATTAAAAATTGGACCTCTCGGATTCGTGCCACCATACGCCGTACCGCGGCGGACATTTGAACATCATATTCCATCCATAATTGGCATAAATGGGCCTTTTAAATAAAAAATAAATTTCGTTAATATCTTGTTTTATTCAATTTTAACATCGACCCGTCCTTGTTGAAAGACCCTTTATCTGTAGGCCATACAAATATTTGTTCCGTGCAGGAATCGAATCCGCGACACCCGGCGCAGCAGTCGATTGCTCAACCAATACGCCAACCGTGTCTTCAAAGTTTGAAAGATGAATTTGTCGAGAGTATTCTCACATAGCTAATGTTTGATGAAAATCGGTTTAGCTGTTCAAAAGATATGCGCATTTTAATCTTTGAATCGGAGAATTTTCGCAAGATATCACACTAATATTATAAAGGCGAAAGTTTGTGAGTGTGTTTGTATATTTGTTACTTCTTCACGCTCAAACGGCTAGACGGAGCTGGATGAAATTTGGCGCAGAGATGGATTATTATCCGGAATAGCACATAGGATACTTTTTTATCCCGGGTATATGTTCCCTCGGGATAAATTTCGAATTTCACGCGGGCGAAGCCGGTGGAAGAAGCTAGTCGTGGTATTATTACGTGTTTTGATGGATTGTCGTTAGAAGTGTGTCTAATACTAGATAAAATAAAATTTAAAAAGCATGGGTTAATACTTAAGCCTCGGAGTATTTTAAATTTAATTTATAAGCATACTAGCTGACCCCCGGGGCTTGGCTCCCGTCAATTGTATACCTACCCTACCCTAACTACGCTACCCTACCCACCCTACCCTACTTACTCTACCCTACCTACCCTACTCTACCTACCAAACCCTACCTAATCATATATTACATATTTTTTATGTATCATCTAAAGTTTTCTCAGCGCACGCCAAAGAATGAATTTTATATGTAACAATTTGCTACTTTGGGTTACATAAACTATTACAATTTTCATAAGGATCTCTAATTTTTTTTTTAAATATATTATAGCCAATGACACTCGGGAATAATGTTGCTATCTACTGGTAAAGGAATTTTCAGAATCGGTTCTGTAGATCCAGAGATTACCCCCTACAACATCACAAACTTTACCTCTTTAAATTATTCGTATAGATTTAATGTATAATTATGTCGAGCTGATTATGTTGCATACAATCCGGTTCCTAACAATAACTCTCCCTATTTCAGGTTGCACCAGTCCCGGACGTCTCGTGACGTCACTTCATCTCAATGATACAAACAGGTTCCATCTGCGACCGAGAGACTTTCCAACCGATGGTTACGTAACTCACGAAATGTTACCGCGCCTTGAAGTGAGACAGGTTGCGAGCCTCGGGCATGAGGCGCTGCCCAAAAATGAAAGCACAAATGAAATGCCATGTTCAAAATAACTTTAAGAACAGGCCTTTGGGTGAACGGGTAGTTAGAGGTGTGTATAATCACCGCCGGATATCCAAAAAATAAAAGTCGTTAACACCTATCTACCAATGCATTCCAATATTTCAAAACGATACGAAAAAAATGTAAAGGGTTGTCGCTAACACGGTTAAACAAACGTATCGCGGTAAGGGACGTTCTTGACCTTTTCAATCGGCATTCAGTAATGAGTTAATATCTCATAAAGGCGTTGACCGATTTACATAAAATGGTTCTACGCTTATACCTTTCATTTGAGACCATAATTATCGAAATAACTAAAAAATCATGTTTTCAAGTTACGCAATTATACTTTTTGGGACAAGTCGGATTAATGAGTTATATTTTTTGTTATCCGGCGGAGAGTTTAGCTACAGATAATATAATACTGGCATATTTAGCACACTCCACAGAAAAGAGAATGAAACTATCCGTGGTACACTCAAATTTCGGTAGTACGGCTGACAAGCATACCTTGAATTGAAGATAAATTCTAAATCCGAGCTAAGTACTATTGAGAAATTAGTCATCGGTAAATCCTGTAAACATTTGACCCGAAATTGGGATCAAACCCATTTCCCAGCAATAAGGATTTCATCCCTATAATAAACGCTAAATCAATCAAATGTCAGATGAAGCAATGAATTCAGGCAGGTGGTCTAGAAAGCGAAAGACACGAATGCCTAAAGAGTTTAAGCGTCCTTAAGACCGTTGCAGTTGAAGTTCTCATGTTCCTATGTTCCTATGTTCAAGTTGCAGGTTATTCCTAATTTAAAGGGCAGGGATCTAAATCATTTGTTAGCCACGCCCAATGTTATATTAATTCCAATTTAAATACATGTCTTCTTCCATACATAGTATCAGCCGTCCGTCATTCACACAGTCTTCCCCATAAAATAACCATCAATGTAGCCGTATTCATCTACTCTTTAATTATTCACAATCATAATCAAAACTTAGGATGGGCACAGACAATTTTTAGAAAGGGGAAGCTCCCTTACCCTACGCTTAGAGTAATAGTTCCGGAAATCGGGGACCTATCCGGAATTCCTGAGACGTATCGGTGCACTTCCGCGGGAAAAAACGCATTTGAAAATTGGCACAAACTATACAAATATCGCCGCAAATAAAATATGTTGTAACACTTTAGTCCACAACCGCGTGTTATTTCAGCCTCTCTTACGTAAAGCGCAGTAAAAATATCTCCAAAGCCAATTTGACTATTAATATTAAAATTATGCGTCTATTTAACGTATTTTCTAAACTAATATTAGAGTTTTTTAAACGAGCTTTTAACCCCTCTTCTCGGACACAAACACAACGCAATTTAAACTTTCATACCTTCTACTAAGGTTGTATTTCACTTGTGGTTGTCTTACGAGGTCTGAGAAGCAAGCATGTAGTGTATAGGAAATGGCACCCCACTTTCTTTAGAAGAACTCTCTTGGAGTCGTGAACTCAGTTCAAGTCCTTCATTCATTATCACCACACGCGTCCAAAAAGTATTCATAAAAAGCCATAGGCTGAATGACCGTATTACCTGTGCGACGTTGACTATGAAATAAAAAGTAATCATAATTTTGGCGCGGAATGCAGTGACAGTTGTGTTTTTTTTTGACATTAGTATTTTTAAGTTGCGTCGGGAGTGAATTTATAGACTGTTTTCTAGTGTTTTTGGATAATATCGGAAGAAAATGGTAAGTGGAAAAATATTACATTTTATTAAAAAAAAAAAAAAAAATAACTATAAAAGAAATTAACAACTGAAAAATTCGAATTTAAGGTTGACCTTTTGATACGGACTCGAAAATAGTAGCCGGTGAATTATTTTTTGTATCTAGGTATTTTTACTTTTTTAAATAGCAACCGTAGATTTAAAAAAAAACAAACAAATAAAAATGAATTGTCATTGAAGATCGAAAATATAACCTAGTTTGAAAACTTTTTATAAAAATTCAAGAATCTTTAACGCCGAAAGAATTTCTTAATGTTTTCCTCACAACCTCTCTAATTTTTCATAAATATGTATAAGACTGCAAGACCATTATTCAGTCTTTAATTATATATTTGAAAGCGACATTAAAGTAAAATGCTATAACTTTATAATTGTCTATTCATTATTTATTACTGTCGTAATTTATTTTATTATGAAGTGATGACATTCCAGACAAATTCATTATTATTTATGAACACAGTAAAAGAGAAAATTATAACAGACGCGCGGTTATTCAAGGTTGCCGAGGTCGGTCCGTGGATGGGTGACCATTACCGATTTTTCTCTGTGCCCGCGTCTGTTATGTGTAGAAGCCTAAAAGTTAGCGAAGAGATGCGATTGTACCCTATGCCTACTGCCTACTGCTTGGTAAATACACGCGTAATATTCTTCCCTGACAATTACTTACTTGATTGTTTAACATTATGTGCAAAGTTTCTGAAATGTTGTCAATTTAGTTGCAACTGGGTTACTGACAGTTAATTACAGCTGTTGAGTAATACATAACGTGACCAGACGTCCCGTTATGAACGGGACTGTCCCTTTTTATAATTACGAGTCCTGCAGGCTTATTACGTATCTTTTGCAAGAGCAAAACGATAGCGGTCGAACGCTTTATGTCATAAAAGTCGACATTACCTGCAGTGTAGGTATGGAAGGTCCTAACACAATCGTTTGCTAATCGATCGCTGTTTGTCAAATGCATTTAAAAAAGAAACCGCGAACAACTTTAAAACTTTTGTATTGAAGAGCAATTATTGTGCAAAAATCGCTATCGTTTTGCTCTTGCAAAAGATACCTAATAAGCCTGCCGGTGTCCCCGAAATGAACTCTGGGAGGCAAGATTGTCCCGTTTTTTGAAACAGCGTTAAAATTTGAGTAGTCGAACCGGCCGGACGGCCGCCGCATGTGTTATCGAAATTACAATCAACTCTGATAAAGCCATTAATAGGTATTGGATGTCGAGCCTATGTAATTCACAATGCAATAAAATCTACTGTAGACAAGCTACCCTTAAATTAAGAAAGCATTATTGTACACGATTCGAGTTGACGCTCTAAAAGAGTTTTGCGCCGAAACTGAAATGGAATATCAACAAATGCTCGGCTATAGCAAAACCAGATCTTGGCTTGCTCTTATCCCTGCCTTGGAAAGGGTTTTAGAAATTATCAGCCATTGAAAAAACTTATTTTTGAGTATTGAAAATCCGAATTGTGGCCAATGTCCCGTTTTGAGTCAAAGAATAAATGGACACGTTAGTAAAACACCAGTCTTAGTATTTTAAATTTATATTTATAACTGACGTAGTAATACTACTGAATGAAGAATTCCGACATAATATACACAAGTACTTCATCATAATTATTTCAGCTGATCAACTGTTTGAGGCCGTCGCCACATTGGCCAATCCCGTGCGAAGTACTTACAATAGCCAATATAAGGGTGTAAGTTCTCTGTTGTTATTATCTGTCATGTGTTGTTATTTTCCAAAATGACGTGACTTTGTCGCTGACAACCTTTGTACTCCACAGAGGTTGTCAAAGGGCGACTAATTAACGTCATTTTCATCGCCAGCTAAATAATTTTGCGCTTTTTATTGTCATCGGCCTTTTAATGTCCCCACTGCTGGGACACAGGCCTCCTCTCTGTGAAGAAATGGGCCTTAATCCACCATGCGGGACCCAGCACGGGTTGGTTGATCTCACACGTCTTCGAATGTTTGGTTTTAGGAGATGCTGGTTTCCTCACGATGTTTTCCTTCACCGTTTTGAGAGCAGTGGTGATGAAATAATTTACACAAAGTGAAGCGCCTGCTCTCAAAACGGTGAAGGAAAACATCGTGAGGAAACCGGCATGTCCTAGAACCAAAAATTCGAAGACATGTGACATCCACCAACCCGCAATGGGCCCGCGTGGTGGATTACGGCCCATTCCCTCTCACAGAGAGGAGGCCTGTGTCCCAGCAGTGGGAACATTAATAGGCTGATGATGTGTGTGTGTGTGTGTGTGAAGCGCCTGCCTGGGTTCGAACACGACACATTCTCATACATTTTAGACATTTTATTCAATGGCTATTGCGACGCTTAAGTTAAGAGAATACCACCTGTCTAGGGTATCAGAAGGATGGTATAGGTCTGTTTATTAACCCCCGACAGAAAAAGAGGGATGTTATAAGTTTGACGTGTGTATTTGTGTTTTTGTGTATCTGTCTGTGGCATCATAGCTCCTAAACGGATCAACCGATTTTGATTTTGTTTTTTAGGGTTCCGTACCCAAAGGGTAAAAACTGGACCCTATTACTAAGACTCCGCGGTCCGTCTGCCTATCAACATATATATAAGGCAACTAGTAAACCATTTTTCAAGCACTTCCTGGCTTCCGATTAAGATAAACCTTGGTGTACTTATATAACTTTGGTAACATTGAAATAAATAATAATGGTACCATGGAGCTGTTGTCATGATGGATCCGGAAGGTGGGCATAGCAACTCCTCAACCAGACAAGATAGCAACATCGAGTTTGTGCTCATTGCATTGTTAATAATGTGAAATTAGTTTTAACCGACTTTCCAAAAAGGAGGAGGAACTTAATGTTTGTTGTATGTTCACCGATATCTCCGTCAATTGCGGACCGATTTTGAAAATTACAAACAACAGAACTCTTCAATAAATAACGACATATCTTTCGGGATTGCTGCAATCGCATGTCTGTTTATTGTATATACCATTGCATAACATACCATCACGCCATAACGCTCTAAAGGTAGGCAGATGTGTAAAGTTTTCGTTGGTACACTCTCATTTCACCGGTTATGTTCAAGTTTCATGATATTCGGGTAATCTATTCTGGCATTACAGGTACCTTACTAAATAACTTGCCTAAGTACATCTAATAATGTCGAATATAGAACCTCCTCCTTTTTGGTAAGTCGGTTAAAAAGTGAAAAATAAAAATAACTTTTTTATAAAAAATACTACCGACTTCCAAATAAAACACTACAAATTGAAAAATATATTTCTTTTTTTTTTTACATAGTTCAAAAAGCTTCTTTTAAAAGAGATTTTTACTTACTCATATTATTTGTCCGCCTGTGTCTATTTCTACTCTACAAACACACACACAAACGTGTTCGGTTCTCATAACGTCTAACTGACTCTTTGACACTTTCTCTCGTGTTTGCATATATTAGCGACGTACGCGCAAGATTCGTCTCGCTATGAATGCTGTGTGATCTTGTACAAGTGTGAAGGTTTAGTGGTTGTGAGAGCGACTGTTTTGTGTCAGGTTGCGGGTTCGAACACAGGAATGGTGAATAGCTTTCATGTTTAGTGGTGTATGTGCTCCGGTAGACACACACACTATCAAATTTTACTTTACTGGATTTACTTTTTAGGGCTCCGTACCCAAAGGGTAATGTTTCTGTCTGTCTGTCACCAGGCTGTATCTCATGAACCGGGATAGCTAGACAGTTGAAATTGTCATAGATGATGTATTTCTGTTGCCGCTGTAACAGCTGTAACGCTGTGTTTTGCTATAATGTTACGTAACCCTTCGTGCGAGAGTCCGAATCGCACTTGGCCGGTTTTTTTATTTATTTAGTATTTAATTTTCCTACTGATGGGACGTAAGCCTCTTCAATGTGAGACGTACGTGAATCGCGGGCCAATTTGGATAGATGTCACATGTCTTCGAACGTTAGGTACTGGACATGCCGATTTCCTCACGATGTTTTCCTTCACCCGTTAAGAGTGATGAAATACAAACACAATGCATAGTGCTTGCCAGGGTTCAATCAACGACCTACAGCTCGTTAACACAGCTCATTAAGTCTGGGGCCGTAGCTCGACTCACTTGTTAACTTCAAAATAAAAATGGCTGTCGGCCGATTACGTTGACTAACAAGTAAAAATTTAAAATTTCCAAAACCACCGGCATTTTTTTTTTGTTTCATACTTTTTAAACTACATAATATATCTAGTAGTAGACACGCTTCGATCAACAATCTATCGAACACGTAGTTATGACACGATATCTTGCGAAAATACTCCGTTTCAAACAGCCCATAACTTTTGAACGGCTAAACCGATTTTCACCAAACAGCTTAGAACACTCTCGACAGTCACCTTTAAAAAAATAAAAAATCAAAATCGGTTCATCCGTTTAGGCGCTATGATGCCACAGACAGACACACATATACACAGATACACACGTCAAACTTATAACCCCTCTTTTTCCGTTGGAGGTTTAATATAATCATCTCATAGACCTCCAGATATATCTACTGACTGACTCAACATCATCATTTCAGCCAAAAGACGTCCACTGCTGGACATAGTCCTCCCCTAAGCGTCGCCACATTGACCGGTCCCGTGCGTCTCGCATTCCCGCAAATTTCACCAGGCCATAGGTCCACTTAGTGGGGCCAACGATCGTCTTCTGGTACTTGTCACCACTCCAGAACTTTTCAGCTCCATCGACCACCGTTCTGCGAGCAATGTGCCCTGCCCACTGCTAGTTAAGGGTACACTAGTCGACGGCACGAACTATTTTGTGCGCGGGGTTAAAATGCGTGCTATATCAACTGACAATACGTGCGGAACAGATAGATGATGTTATGAGCAGTAAGAAGCTAGTACACGTACGAATACACACTTTTGCAAATTTCTAGCGATATGGATGATGATTTAGAACGAAAACGAGCGCGCGAAATTTTATAAACAGACCTTTGGGAGTCTGCGTGCGTGTGTGATGCGTTAAAATGAGTGTTAAAATATGGAACTTTCGAAGCTCATAACTTTCAAGTAATTATTTTTTTTACTTTTTTGCTTCCATACAGGGCTAGATAATGATGAGACAAATTGATATCATTTTTTATTTTGAACGTACATCGTCAAACAGTGGAGTAAAGAGACTACGTTTGTATGGAAGAATTTTCGACTAGTGTACCCTTAAGTTTGGCAAATATTCGGGCTATGTCGGTAACTTTAGTCCTCCTGAAGTTATCGCATTAGGTAGTAATATTTTCGTTATAAATAATACGTATCCGGTATCGCACATGTACCGTGATTTACAGAATCCGTGTCAATGGTCCACGATCATAGCGAGAGAAACTCTACAGTATTCGTGATCGAACTCAGTTTAGCTGATGGAAACTATTTTGAATGTATGTTAGTGAATAAGGGCTAGTAGGCAAAAAGAAAAGTTGTATGTTAGCTATATCACGCACGGAAGAGAACTGTATGTATGTATAGTCAGCGAAGTTGATTGTGGAGTAGATTAGATGGGCAAACTACATCAATTTGTAGTGAGAAAAAAGTTTTTTTTATTTATAACTTTTTAGTTAACGTTATTTTTAATTAGATACATTTAAAGATATAAGTGTTATATATTTTTGAAATCATCTCTTAATACCCTTTATTTTGATACCCCACACGATGGGTTTAAATGAAGATTGGTCTCTGGAACGCCACATAGGAACAAACATACATACGTACATAGACTGATAAACACATTACCCTCCTTCGGCAGTCGGGTAAATATGAATGACTGATACTCAAATGCTAAGCAATCCGTTTCCCTAACTGTACTTACAATCCTACTAATATGTAATGTCGGACTCCGCACATTTAGGGTATTAAAATATACGTTATCACCAAATTTTAAGTCCAAAGGTCAATGGAAAGTTAAAAAATTCTTCGAAACAAAATGTGTGACAGACGACAGACAGACGGACACGTGAGTGACAGGGTTCCGTTTGGACCCTTCAGGTACGGAGGTTCTGTTTAGACTTTTCAGTTAAGAAAACCTTAAAAATTCGAAAGTTTGGATGAATGGATGGATATTTGTTACTCAATCACGCCACGCCACGGATCTGGATGATCTTGATGAAATTTGGCACAGAGATAGATTATAGTCTGGAATAGTACATAGGCTACTTTTTATCCCGGTGTTATGTTCCCTTGGGATAAAAAAAACACTTTCCACGCGGATGAAGCCGCTGGCAGAAGCTAGTATCATCATATAATTTTAAAAGACTTAAATTAGGAGTGAGCTTATTACCACGACTTCGGACTACAGAGAATATCCTTTTGGAAAATTGCCCGACAAGGACATCGAATCCGGAAATCCACTCACCAGTCACGCTTCTATACCCACTAGACCAACACGTCTTGTCAGATTAGATTAGCTGAACGTTTCCCCGGATGAAGACTCACTCACTCACGATCTAAAACCTCAACGTATACACGTAGAGAAAGGTAATCGCAGTCGGAAGTAGGAACCTGCCGTCTGCCGTCGAAGAGATTCATAATTGCTTCAATTAGGTTTTAATTAACATCTTCGTAATTATGACTCTCTTTCCTGTGTTGAGGAGTTTGACTTGAGACAGGAAGCCTTGACTATCTTATTCATCTGACATCTGATTCATTGACAAGTACTGTAGTTCTGAGGGTTCTTTTTTGTATGGCGTCTCCTAGTTCAACCAAATGACTACTGCTTAACCGGAGTTTCCCTGTGGAGACTAAACTAGAGCGTCCAGCCAGGCACAAAAACTTAACCTGAGCACGCTGAGGGCTACCCCCTATGGGTTACGAACCTCGGCTCAGGGCGCCGCTGGGGGGACAAGGGCTGGATCTTGATAAAATGCAAACAGGCAAAGGGGCTTATCGGCAACGATGCACTGGTCGCCTCAAAGCTCCAGAGCCTTAAACATCATCGACGCCAAGTGGGTAGTCTGTCGGTTTTTCATCGGTTACATTTCGGTGAGTGTGCGATGGAACTGCAAAATTTGATTCCGCCTAGCCCTTTCCATCATCAGACAACAAGACGTACGG
The DNA here is from genome assembly GCA_945859665.1 of Anorthoa munda. Taxonomy (NCBI): domain Eukaryota; kingdom Metazoa; phylum Arthropoda; class Insecta; order Lepidoptera; family Noctuidae; genus Anorthoa; species Anorthoa munda. Next base: position 34,035,893 of record OX243895.1, on the reverse strand, counting down.
CAATGCGCCACCGGTACATGATGGACATTCCAACCATACGTACAAAACGTTTTGCGAATACTTTCATTGTGCGCACAGCTAAGGAGTGGAATTCCCTGCCGGAGTCTTTGTTTCCTGATAGCTACAACCTTGGGGTCTTTAAGTCAAGAGTGAAAAGGTTACTTCTAGGCAAGCGTGCTTCACCGTCGACCACATCATCACTTACCATCAGACGAGATAGTGGTCAATAGCGAGCCTATAGATAAAAAAAAAGTTATTCAACCATCCGTTCGGAAAATACCTACGTGGAGAAAAACCGGCAAGAGTTCTGATGGCTTGACGTGATTCGATTTATATCGCACAGATGGAGGCGATTTAAATCGCACGTTCACATGGACGCAATGCGATACAATTCGAACGATTTGCACTTGAAATTTCTTTGAAAATATGCGTTGTTCGACCGATATCGTCTATCTGTGTCACACACGCCATCAGTCACTCCGGTACCTTACCACCTTACCTTTATTATCTTTGATAATATGATAAAGCAGTTGCGGTGTCTCTGGCATAAATCCCCATAACATGAAAGTTATTTTCAAATTATAACTTTCTATAGGTTCTGCCAGCGGATTCGCCCATGTGTACGTACGAAGTAATATCAAGGGGACTTAATCCTAGGATAAAAAGTATCCTTTGTCCTTTTGCAAGGTCCAATTTATCCCTATGCCAAAATTCATCAAAATGTGTTCAGCGGTTTAGGCGTGAAAATGTATCTAGCAATCAAATACACAGAGTTTCTTTAGCCTTTAGACAACAACATGACAACTACCTACTGCAATACCATTGTTCGTCTCGAGAATCGAACCCGCGACCGAGACAAACCACTACCTTACCACTGCACCTTCCGTGACCCGACCTATCAAAGTGAATCTAATATTGTGAAAATATAATAACAACACTTTTATTCGCGTGCACTGGGAGTTGTTCAAAAATATCAATTAGATGCGCTCTAATTCATACAATAACTTCAAATGGTCACCGAGACGCCGAGCGAGCATGCGTGGCAGTGTGGCTCATACAAACGAATACACAGACTAGGGATAGGCGATTCTTTTCAAACAGATCAATTCTTGAGTCGATTCGAACTCGATTTTTTGTGGATCCACAAAAAAATCGAGTACTTATAAATCGATTTCTCAAAATGAGATATTTTTTCGATTTGCTTTTCGCGTTTGTATTTTCTATACAAATATAAATTCTAATTTTTGAAAATTAAAATAAAACCATAATAATAATCAATCTTTTAACTTATTAAAGTTGTTTTTACAACTAAATGAAAGTATCAGGTAACAAATGAAACATATATTTTGGTTACATTAAAAAGTTTTCAATTAAACTGAAAATGCTTCATTAGTTTGTGTTTGTTTAGTACATTCGATGATTCAACAAATTTTAAATAATATTTTGGTTCATATTAATACAAAAAAATCTGGTCTATGGTTTTGGTCAGCCAGCTCGCGAATATGTATCCTCCGACTGCACAGTATGATTTTCTTCTTGTTTACGTCTTTTTAGTTCGTTTATTAAGCAGTCGGGTTTTTTTTAAAGATAGGCTCGCGTTTGATCACTATCTCACCTGACGGTAAGCGATGATGTGATCGACGGTGAAGCACGCTTGCCTAGAAGTAACCTATTCACTCTTAACTTAAAGATCCCCAAGTTCAAGCTATCAGGAAACACAGACTCTGGCAGGGAATTCCACTCCTAAGCTGTACGGACAATGAAAGTATTCGCAAAACGCTTTGTGCGTGTGGGTGGGAGCCTACCATGTACTGATGGCGCATCGCAGTTGTGTGTTGTTCGTTCTCAATTAAGATTTTTTAACCAGCACAAAGTCTGGATTTGGAAAACAAACATAATTCGGAATGTAAGTCGTACCTGTAAATAATACGAAAGTTGCCGAAGGGTGGCTTTACTCAGTCCTACGTAACTCCACTCTTTGATGACACTGTCGCTTCGCATACCGCCCCAGGTCTGAGAAGGTCCACCGGTCTAGTTAATCGCCCTGATGCCGTGTACTGTGGCCGGTCGATTAAATGCGCAGGTTCCCACGTGGCGTAGGCGGGCGTTAAGTTAAGATCAACTCGATTAGCGTTCTATTGTTACGAGAATATTGCTCGCTCTCGTACCGCGTGGGACGACCAATGCTAATGGGGCAAAGAGTATGCGACAGACAGGCTGTTAAATCAATATCTCCATTCATCATTCCAGCCGAAAGACGTCCACTGTTGAACATAGGCCTCACACAAGTGTCGCCCTGTACGTATCGCATCCAGCGCACTCTACCAACGCAGCGTCTTCCTGTTCGCGGTCGCCACTCCAGAACTTTATTATTATATCAATATGCTTTGGGTTAATAACGCTGTTACAACCTATAACAACACAGTCATGACAACACAACTGTACATTTAATGTATAAACAAAAAACGGCTTCTATCTCGTCTTTGTTTAGGTAACTGTTTTTGAGATCATCCGGAGTTTGAAAAACTCATGTGCATATTTTTAACCTTTTGGTATCGTTATTACCTACTTATATTTAATTTTATACGGGTGAACGTCTGGCAGAAAAGGCCGCAAAAAGAAACACGAATATTTTTGATTACTGTATATTTAGTTGGGGTTACCTGCTGGATCAACTTCGCGTAATATTCACTATACTTTTATTCACGGTCGGATAACCAGCACACCCTGCTGTGGGCGAGGTCGGAGTGTCCCCTCTGCACTAACATCATTGACCTCGGTCTATGCTTCCCGCGGAGGTCAGTGCCCCGCTTCACAGTAATCTACCTGTCACTCACTCACTTTCCAAACTTTACATCCATTCAGATCCGTTCAGCACTTGCTTCAACCGATTAAATACTAGTATTAAACTAGAGAATGCTTTCGTCATCATTATTTGCATTTCAGAGTTTCCCATACAAACTTTAAAACACTTTTTGATGAGATTTTTAACCGGCTTCAAAGAAGGAGGAGATTCTCGATTCGACTGAATGTTTTTTTTGTGTGTATTTACAGCGATATCTTCCTCAATTTGCAAACCGATTTTGATGTTTATTTTATGTAATCAGTGTATCTAATAAGGGGCCGTAACGTCACTCACATCATCAGCCTATTAATGTTCCCACTGCTGGGACACCTAGGCCTCCTCTCTGTGAGAGGGGATGGGCCGTAATCCACCACGCGGGCCCAGTGCGGGTTGGTGGATGTCACATGTCTTCGAATTTTTAGTTCTAGGACATGCCGGTGTCCTCACGATGTTTGCCTTCACGGTTTTCAGAGCAGTGGTGATGAAATAATTTACACAAAGTAAAGCGCCTGCCTGGGCTCGAACCCACAACCTACAACTTGTAAGTCGCGGCCGATACCACTGCCCACGAGCACCTGTAACAAGACTAATTGAGACTTTTTGCAAATCACCGTATTATTTTCTCTTTAAAAAAGAATACAGTCAGCCATTTTCTGTATTCTGAATTTAAAGTTTGAAAACACATTCGAAAGTGACAGTTATGATACAAAGGCGGGAGACTTTTTGTTTTCAGACATAAACTGAGACAATATGGCGCGTGGCGTGTTCAACGTTTTCACGCTGAGAGTATTGTGAGCTCATTAGCATGTTAGCGAGATGAAGTCGTTAGAAACAGTACCTGCCTTGTCTTCGGGCTTTAAAAACAAACACACAGACACGACAAATTACCTATTTTTTTAACGGTTGAAAAATAACACTTCACCTGTTGAAGATAGGTGTTAGCTAAAGTAGAAACACCGAAACAAACTCAGAGGTCAAAGTCTTTTTTTAAAGTCCATTCAATTAAAACTATATCTTTACTACTGATATTATTAAGCTGAAGGGTTTGTCTGTTTGAACACGCTTATCTCAGGAACTACTGGTTGGAATTGAAAAAATATTTTTGTGTTGGATAGTCCATTTATCGAGGAAAGTTATAGGCTATATAATATCACGCTACGAACAATAGAAGCGGAGTATAAATGAAAGATGTTGCAAAAACGGCCAATAATATTCCTTTTTAAAAGCTTCTGTTGCGTGCGCTGCGTAAACGGTTTAAGACGACGACTAACGCCAACGACCTTGAGGGAACAAAACGCGCACTCGTTTCACACCCGCGCGACCCATAATTTAGTAGTTTTTTGTATTTTCCTTATTAAACTATGACTTTAAAAAAAAGCTTCAGATTAAAATGTAGATAATTAAATTATCATGATGTCGATTTCATTAAAATACGCCCAGCAATTTTTGTTATACGAATAAAACTCAAAATTTTCTTAGATCAAATTATTAAGAAAATGGTCTAAGGTAACATATAATTTTCCCAAAAAATTACGACTAGCCGTTTAGACGTGATTCTCATTTTAAAATCAGCTACTCAAGGGAATCGGCGCCTTAAGTTACGCAACAATCATGTACATGTGTAGGGTAGGTAAGGTAGGGTAGGTAGGGTAGATGGGTTGGTAGGTAGCCAGTTGATGGGAGCGAAGCCACGTGGGACAGCTAGTCCAATCATAATATGAGAACCATGTAGGTAGTCTTTTGAGAAAAAACCACACAGATTTGAATGGATCTGTCCAGATAGTGGAAGCATGTGTCAGTTATCGACCTGAGAAAGCTGAAGTATTCCTAAACCTCCAAGTGTCGTATTAACAGTCGTGTACTAATAACTCACTGAGACTTGCCCTGATTTCGCGGGGATAACAACGTCCTCGCAGAGAGGAAGCCTGCATCCCAGCAGTAAGCTTATGCATAATTAGCCGATGATGTGCCCATTGCTGGGACACAGGCCTCCTTTCTATGAGAGAGAGTGGGCCGCCACCACGGGTGTCTTCGAATTTTAGTTCTATACTCCATTTGCGATAACATTAGATGTTTAAATTAGCCCAGTTTTCAGCCCGTTCAACCGATTTTGACTTCTATTGCGTTGGTGACACGACAAATAATAGCTGTAGCAAACGGTTTTGGTAACAGGTTTATGCTTTTTATGTCATCCTTATGCTTACAGGATAGAACTCAAAATCGGTTAAACGGACTGTAAAAAGATTTGGAGACATGTCTAATGTTATTTCAAATGGAGTTTTGGTTGCCTCACTATGTTTTCCTTCACCGTTTTGAGTGCAGTGGTGATGCAATACATAAATTATACAAAGTAATGCGCCTGCTTGCTGCTGACTTCTAAGTCGAGGCTGTACACACTGGGCCACCACTGTTTCACCCTGCAGTTTCTTACTGCTTATCACTAGATTCTTCAGCAGTGTCCAAAATAATGTTTTGTGCAACCGACAAACCCATAATAACGACATAATTTACAAATGGCTGCGACATCCCACCATTCAATTGTCTACACATCCATCCTTGGCGGTCTGCAGCACATTGTATTCGCATCATTTTCTTACCTTCACGGCAAGGCTTCTTCTGACCGCCATGCGCCACCGGTAAACGTTTCTTCCGGTAGTTATGTGCACTGTGGGAATATCGCCAGCTATTCAGAGTATGTCGATACTGACATACTCACTGGTACATTCATTACTAAGAGAGAAATCAAAATTATTGCAAATTACGTCTCACGCACGCACAAACCGTTTTGGTAATAAATACTTTTATTGTGCGCGCTGGAGTGAAGCCAGTACAGCCGGAGTGTTTTCCCTGATTCTCTAAGCTACAAAAAAAGACCCCCAATCTTGAAGTAAAGAGTGATCAGGTGAGATATTGATCTAACGCAAGCGTATAAAAAACACAGGCCAAGTGTTGGTCTGACTCGCGCACAGAGGGTTCCGTATAAACAGCTAAATTTACTAAAATAAAAAATAACATTTAAAGCACCGAACATTGCTCTAACGAAGGGACAAAATTAAATGTTCCGTTCGAAAACTGTTGTCCCCATACATCAATATAAAGGGTCTTTCAACAAGGACGGGTCGATGTTAAAATTGAATAAAACAAGATGTGTGTGAGATATTAACGAAATTTATTTTTTATTTAAAAGGCCTATTTATGCCATTATGGATGGAATATGACATCGTTCAAATGTCCGCCGAGGTTTCGTATGGTGGCACGAATCCGAGAGGTCCAATTTTTAATGACTCTGCTGCATAGATCCGGCTGAATCCGAGCGATGGCCTGCGTTATGTTGGCTTTCAGGGCAACGGTCGAATGTAGTTTATTGGCATAACCTGCGCCTTCAGAAAACCCCACAAGAAAAAGTCTAGTGGAACTGTAACTCTACCCTCAAACCGTTCTTGCAGAATGTCGATTGTGTCGTTCGCTGTTTGGCAAGTAGCGCCATCTTGCTGGAACCACATGTCGTTCACGTCCATATTGTTCAATTCAAGCCAAAAGAAATTGTTTATCATTGATCTGTAGCGCTCGCTCGATCTATGCAGCAGAGTCATTAAAAATTGGACCTCTCGGATTCGTGCCACCATACGAAGCGGACATTTGAACGATGTCATATTCCATCCATAATGGCATAAATGGGCCTTTTAAATAAAAAATAAATTTCGTTAATATCTCACACACATCTTGTTTTATTCAATTTTAACATCGACCCGTCCTTGTTGAAAGACCCTTTACATTTTTTTTACTTTCTCAATTACATTTTATAAGTTGGTCGACTATTACTCGATTGTAAACTTGTAAAGCCTACTTAGCTGTGAACAACCATTTAGTGGCAGGGGAGGGAGGACACTTGACTCTAACAAAAATTAGCAATTTAAAGCTTAATTTTACGCAAACGGATCCTTGACTCGACAAATGGTTTTCACAGACTTGAAATATTTTTGAATGGCCTATCCTACGATACCCTACACTATGGGCTAGACGAGGAAACATAAAGCATCCCCACTTTACTTGTACAGGACCCTAAAAAAAACTTAGTGGGCCATTTATCTAATTTCTCGCAGAACGGTTGGTTATAGCGCCAAGTTCCGGAATGCTAATTGTGTACACCGAAGGAAAGCCTCACTCGTAGATCTACTAAATCCGACAGATAGATGTGACAAGAAGGTCTAGGCACAGTGTCAACATGGCGATGTTTGAAATGCCAACATCTATGACCAACTGTGAACATCTTGCCACTAAAAATGATGTTGACATCAGCAATGGCTCAGCTCTCGTCGTGTGTCCGAAAGTTGGCGAGTCAACCGTGGACCGGTCACAATGTTTGCATGGGCGCGGCTCTTATGTCACACGCACTTTCTAAACTTATACAAGTGTGTACTCTCTGTCTCGTATGAGACACGCCAAAATGTTGTAGTCATTTCCAATGCCTTGTTATTGAAAAATACATAATTATCAGGCGTCAGGCGGAGATGTTCTTCAAATTAACAACCTACAACCGGGGCCGCGGGGGTTCTTTAAGTTAAGAGTGAAAGGTTACTTGTAGGCAAGCGTGCATCACCGTCGACCACATCATCGCCTACCTTTTTAACCGACTTTCCAAAAAGGATGAAGTTCTATGTTTAACATATGATCGACATGTGTTTGTACAAAACAAATTAGAAAAAGAAAATACCGAGATATACGTCGTTTATTGAAGAGTTATGTTGTATATCTCATCAGATCTTCACCAAATTTATCGGACTCGCGCAGGATGGGTTCCGTACCATTATCACAAAAACGGCAAAAAAATCACGTTTGTTGTATGGGAAAAAAAAAATATATTTATAAATATACATTTTTTTTTTTTTTTTTTTTTTACTTAAATATTTATTTTATTCTGTTTTTGTTTTAGTATTTGTTGTTATAGCGGCAACAGAAATACATCATCTGTGAAAATTTCAACTGTCTAGCTACCACGGTTCATGAGATACAGCCTGGTGACAGACAGACAGACAGACATACATACAGTGGAGTCTTAGTAATAGGGTCCCGTTTTTACCCTTTGAGTACGAAACCCTAAATAGATGGTCACCCATCCACAAACTGACCTCGGCAAGCGTTGCTTAACCTTGAAGATCCACCCGTGCAGCTGTTATTCTAGATACTCTGAACCATCACGAATTTATAATCACAACACGCACTTACATTAATTTGTACAATAAATAAAAAGTAAGTAGCAATAAATTCATCACACCAATTAGGAGCGCGTAAGTAACAATTATAAAAATAATAACCGCAACAAAACTCCAAACGTTTTCCCGCGCTCCCATCGCATTCCGGGCCGCGGCGGGTGCTTAACCTCACGCACGCGGTCAAGGACGCTGCATTAAGTAATGTTATCTAATACGTTTTGTATTCATTGTCTGTCCGTGCGTATGTAGTGTACGTGCATTGAGTTTAAGTAGCAGTTTGTACTATAAGTGAATCAATCTGCCTGGGGAATTACTACTGCCATACATATTAACTGCGGTCTGTCTACTGGTCGGTCTACTGGTCTTGCGGTTCGTGGAGTCCAGAGGCCATAGACAAGTAAAATTCTTTCATCACAAACGTGGCGATAGTGATTGGAAATAGAGTCTGGCCAACGAAAGTGTGATCTGAAAAACGCGGCAAATTAAAAAAATCCTAATGTGGTATCACCAACTATACCTCTAGTTAAAAGTTTTGATACTTGTATTATTTGTATTTATTATAATTTATTTTATTGATTTATTGGCTCCGTTTGGTGAAGTGTGACGGAGCCGTGACTGTCATGGATGTGAGTTAAAAAAGAGTGTGTAGATTTATTTATTAGTATGTACATAATATTAACCCACTTAACATTTAATTTATTAATTACTTAATCATAATACTCAAAATAATAGTCCAAAAATTCAACCTCTAAGTATTCATCTGTATCTGAATCATCATCTACACTTATATAAATTTTTCCAATACTTCTTCTGTTATGTGATCTCTTTGTTTATATTTATTTGCCACATTTATTACATGGTCCGTCAATTTTTCCAGTCTTCTGCAGTTATTCGGCCAAATGAGGAACATTGAAACATAAACATAAAAAAAGGTATCATGATATCGTAAATATATAACAATCAGCCAACATGGATCAAGATTACCAAGTCATACTAACAATCGCAATCACAGACAATACACAGATTAATAATGTTGCCATACCCCAACTTTGAAAATACCCCAGATCACGCTTTCGTTGGCCAGACTCTATGTAAAAATTGTATGTTATTGTCAACCACTATCGAAAGGACAATGGCAGAAGTTCATGCATTGTTTTAGCTGAGATTAAATTTCTACGTCATTAAATGAAAAATATCTATTTTAACATCGGTCATGTTCACAATTAGTATGTGCAAGAATTTTTGTTCGAGAACGCCGAAAATAATGGAGTCATGAACTTTTATAGGTGTGTTTAATAGGTAATATTATTCAATTTCGTGGCAGTAAAAGGGCAATATCGTATTAGTATTTTCTTTATCTAGTTATTTCAGCATGAAATGTAAAATATACTAAATGTGACTTTGACGTTTATCAATAACCATGCTATATTTTTTTAGACTCGAATACTAGTTTGTTTGCCTATTATTAATTGAAAGTTATTAATTCATTTATGTCTACTACTCTATAGTATTCTTATCTACCAGCAAGAAACTCCTACATTAGACATAAACTGTATTGTAAATTCATTTACTTCATTTTATTATAACAACAAACAGGTACAATAGTGATATACTTTCTACAGTCAATAGTTGTCACTTGGCAGAATAAGTGTAAAATGGCAACACTGAGCTATTGAAAGTTAACGAAAAAATCAAATAACTTTATTTTATATTTTTTTTATCCGTGGTGAACCAAATAATGTTATACTTTGAAAAAAACGTGGACAATAAATGGAATTTATTTCATACTAGCTGACCCGGCAAACTTTGTTTTGCCATAAAAACACCTAATATGCATCTACCCTACCTACCCTACCCTACCTACCATACCCTACACTACCTACCCTACCCTACCTACCCTACCCTACCCTACCTACCCTACTTACCCTACCTACCCTACCATACCTACCCTACCCTACCTACCCTACCCTACCTACCCTACCCTACCTACCCTACCCTACCTACCCTACACTACCTACCCTACCCTACCCTACCTACCCTACCCTAATTTTCCATTTTTTTTTTTTTTTTTGTAAATCTAAACCATTCTCGAATCTCCACGAACACACACAAAAAATTTCATCAAAATCGGTCCAGTCGTTTAGGAGGAGTTCAGTCACATACACACGCACACAAGAAATATATATATTAAGATAACCCACTTTCAGACGCTCAAATTTTAGTCAGCTAAGATTTCGGCAAGGTTCTTTTACGTGATCAATCCCTTACTTTTGGCATTTCGTCCATCGCCATCTCGCTGAAATTGAATAACACTTGTCTACGGCCTCAGGATAGGATTACTAGATTTGACAAAGTATTTTTCAGATGCTATTAGTAGGTCCAACAACCATCCAACCAACCTGGCGTGGCTGAATACTGGTCAAAACATATTTAAATTTGGAATCATCGATTCGACGAAGAAGAAGACTATAACCTGGGGATCAGATCGCGACCCCGGTGAGTACCATACCTCTGCCTACCCTCCAGACGCTAGCAGCGTGAAGCAAGGCTGCTGTTAGAAACCTAGCGGGTCATAGCTCACGAACATTCCTCTGCACATACTCGTATACTCAGCTATACAGTCGCGGCGACCCCGGTGACTTTCACACACATGAAAGTAAAACTCGTTTGGCCACAGACCAAGTCGCAGATGAGTCACCTCGAGAAGGCAGTCTTTAATTTGTTGTTGAAATAACCTCTGTTTGTGAGAGAAGAGATGAACAAGTAAAATTTAAAAAACTCCCGATTTTAATTTTCATACGATGTATAACATACCTAGTAGCAGACACGGTCCAATCGACAATCTATCGAAACACACAACAATGACACGATATCTTGCGAAAAAATCCAGATTCAAAGAGTAAAATGCAAATAACTTTTGAACGGCTAAACCGATTTTATTCAAACTTCACCCTCGACGAAGTCACCTCTCAAAAACAAACAACTAAATCAAAATCGGTTCTTCCTTTTAGAAACTATGATGCCACAGGCATACACAGATACACACGTCAAACTTAACACCCCTCTTTTTCCGCTGGGGTTTAAACATGGTAATAAGAGATGGCACAAGTCTGTCCTCGCCATTTCAAGGGCAAGTTCAAGGTTTTAGTAAGATTATAACGACACTTGATGTCGCTTGGAGGCACCGGCAGCGTAAACCATTGTGTATTTTTAGCAGGTGGCACAATCTCTGAGAAGAAATACCAGAACACACTAGAGGTCATGGTCTTTCTTACAATAGAATTCTTATATACGATTTGAGTCTCACAATTTGTGCAATGTGTGGAATGACCTTTTTAACCGACTTAGCAAAGAGGAGGAGGTTCTATGTTCGACTTTGTTTTTTTTTCTGTTTTTCACCGATATCTCCGTCAATTGTGGACCGATTTTGAAAATTCTTTTTTTGTTTGAAATAATATGTTTTGAAATAAATTCCATTTTAATTTGGTGATGATCTGATGAAGAACTTCGGAGATATACCACAGAACTCTTCAATAAATAACGGCATATCTCTCGGGATTGCTGCAATCACATGTTTGTTTATTGTTTATATCATTTCATAAAATAATATCACGCCAGTACGCTCTAAAGGGGTACGCAGATGTGTACAGTTCACCTTGGTACACTCTCATTTCACCGGTTATGTTCAGTTTCAATATTCGGGTAATCTATTCTGGCATCATGTTGACCTTACTTAACTACTTGCCTAGTAAGTAGGTACAACTAAAAAGTGAAAAATAAATAAACTTTTTTACAAAAAAATTCTACCGACTTCCAAATAAGAAAACTACAAAGTGAAAAATAACTATTTTTGGAAGTCGGTGTCCATAACGCAAAAAATGGGTACCTACCAAAGACACCAACTAGTTTAATTATTTGTTTTGTTTAATTTTAAGGTGTTTTTGTTTTTAATGCCAATAAACACATTTTTCTTTCTTTCTTTTCTGTTCTTTCTTTCCCTTCTTCCTTTTCTTTTCTTTCTTTCTTTCTTTTCATTATTTCTCTTGCCGACCTGAGGACGTGAATATTGACTACAGAGTTCACTCTGTAGTCAATAGTCACGGCTTGAGCCCGGTAGATGGCAAACAGAATTGGCCCCCTAAACAGAATTTGTCAAATGTTGATATTCTCTCTGCCTTACCCTTGGCGGAATACAGCCGTGAGTTATGTCATCATCAGCCTTTATAATGTTCCCACGGCTGGGACACAGGCCTACTCTCTGTGAGAGAGACTGGGCCGTAATCCACCACGCGGGCCCAGTGCGGGTTGGTGAATGTCACATGTCTTCGAATTTTTGTTTCTTGGACGCCGGTTTCTCACGATGTTTTCCTTCACCGTTTTGAGAGCAGTGGTGGTGAAATAATTTACACAAAGTAAAGCGCCTGCCTGGGCTCGTACCCACGACCTACAACTTTTAAGTCGCCGCCGACACCACTAACTGCACTAGTGAGTTATGTAGGCGACCACAAATTTACTTTATTCTTTATTGTACACTGAAATTGTAACACAGCTCATACATAATAACCGTTATATAATAAATGTATCAAGCCTATAAAACCCGAGTAACAGACGTAAATAATTTGTGGTCGTTGTGGCCAATTATTATGTTTATGCAGCCATTACATAATCTTTGCCAATTACTGGCGTATGATTGCGCTTGACCACTATCTCGCCTGATGGTAAGCGATGATGTGGTCGACGGTGAAGCACGCTTGCCTAAAAGTAACCTATTCACTCTTCACTTAAAGACCTTTAGGTTGTCTGGCAGGAAATTCTATTCCTTATTAAATAAATAAATCTAATTATATGACAAGATTGTATGTACTTATCGTGTCAAAAGGTAGATCAGTGATCTTACTATGCTGATTAGTTATCGGCACCGGACATCATTCGAAATTTATACAAATGCCTAATTATGTCTCATTGAGCTGTAAAAACTCTACAAAACAAAAATAAACATTTTCTTTCATGGGTTAGTAAAGTTATTTGTTTTAAGTGGGATGTTAAATGAAAATTAGTTTTTTTTCCGTCAGGTAGATTAATAATAATTTATTCATTAAAACATATTTTTATAAATCAAGCTGTTTTCTTATTCTTCTCAGCAAACCCTTTCATTTGATACCAATATCATGGTAGTGTACAAAAAATCACTAGTCCACCATCTTGGGCCGTCCGCCATGTTGGATTTAGAATGACGTCACTCAACTAACCATGCATTGTTATGTGTAAGCAAAATTTCATCTTAATCGGTGGAGGATAACTGCTTTAAAATTCTGTTGCAAGATTTGACCCGAACACACTTACATACTTGCAAGTTAATTAAAAGCTTGTAAAAAATATTGGACACGTAGGTATTTTTTCTTTTGACACGTACATAAAGTGACGACGGCATAATGCGTTGAAATATCTTGTGACGTCACGCCGTATACTGACTCAGTGACGTCACAAACCCCCATTCCTGAATTTTGATGAGCTATATCTTTGTCAATTTCCATTGATTTGGTAAAGCATAAAATACGTGTCCAATATTATTTGATAATCTCACTGACGGACTAAATAGAATTATATTTTTTCTACCTAGGAAACATCCCTATTGTGTGTGAAAAAGCACGCTTGGTTTTCAAACAGACACTTGCGTTTTCTAGTTAGTTGTATGTATGTGGTGTCGAGCGCTTCAAGTTCCAACTTATTATAATGTAACTTTCATTCAAATTCTCGCTTCATCATCGTGTTTGGAACCTTTCTCCAGATGTGTAGTGTTTGGCTCGGCGGCTTTTACAAGTACAATCTAATATTTATTTTATTTATAACTGTTGGTCTATTGGTTGCGAGTACTACCGCCAGTTGTGTATTTATCCTTAGGCCAAGAGGGCCATGGACCGGGCCGGTTGGCTGCGAGGCGCGGCGTTTTAATTTTTTTGGTCTTATAATAAATATGGGACGGTAAATCACAACTGGCCTGGGCGCCAAATCTTTAAATAATCTCATACAAAAACAGCACCGAACCGTGCCTTGCGCATCGGAAAGCCAACTTCAGGGCGGCCCAGAAATTTGGCGAGAACTATAATAAGTTTCAACTAAAGAATACATTCTAACTCACGCCTTTTGCCCGTGGGGGTAGGCAGAAACTAGAGAACGCCAACTGCTACGATTCTTACATACTACTTTTGTTTCGAATACATGTTGTGTAATTTAGGGTACCTTTAGCATGAGCCAAAATTGTACCTTAACATACCCAGGCTCATAACCGACGTGCATGTATGACTAGATGTATGAACGTAAGCAAAGCTAAAGTAAACTTCTTCTGAAAAAACTGAAAATCTCATACAAAAACAGCACCGTTTCGAGCCTCGCGCATGCGGAAAGCCAACTTGAGGGCGGCCCAGAAGTTTGGCGAGCATTAATATGTAAGGATCGTAGTTAGCAGGTGGCGTTCTATAATTTCTGCTTACCCTCATGCGAAAAAGGCGTGAATTTATTGTCTGTAATATAGGTATCTCTGCGTACCTGTTTCTTGAAAAACACGCGTAATATTGAATGTCAAATAACTCGTAAATGGGCGCGGCCGGCGGGCGGTCCACAGTCGTGAGAGTAAAACCTTACGCAACGCAAATATGCGGGCGAAACCGCGAGTAAAAGTTGTCCGGCCCATTCGATATGATATCTTCGTAATTGTTAGCTTTGTTACGTAAAGTCTAGAACAGGTAGGTTAGATACACATTATATAATCCTAAAATTTATCTTTTCTTAATTATTATTAGGGTCGGGTTCCAGTCTAAACGGATTCAGCTGAGTACCAGTGGTTTACATGAAGCGACTGCTTATCTGATCACCACAATCCAGTAACTGGGTAGCTCGATACCCTTGGCAAGACTGGTGTCAGATCTCAGGCTTCTGACTACCCGTAACGACTGTCAAAGATCTTCAAATGACAGCCGGGCTTAACGTGCTTGCCGAGGCACGGAGGAATCTCGGTTTGTAGATACCCATCCATTGACCGACCTCGCACGCGTTTGTAGTGTTTTAAGAGAGAGCCCGAATTTTGTGAGTTTGTTCCTACCTTTATAAGGAAACCAGGATCTGATGATGGGATTCTGGAGAAATAGAGAGACCTCCTCAAATATTTTAGGCATATATATAACGATTTTGTTATTTTCATCAATAATGTAATCTTGCTCTCAGAAAGTATCATTTGGTGAAGTGGAATTGATGAAAAAGACCACAATGGCCACTTGAACTCCGAAATAAAACAATGTTATCCTAGTCGTGTTTGGGCTTCTTGGAATCGTCATGAGATGTACAATTGTCTATAAATGATTTTCATGTTAATCGGAGGTACCTACCAAAACTAAAAAGAGGAAAATAAAAAACTTTTTAACAAAAAATCAAACTGACTTCCAAAACCAAACACTTCAAAGAGTAAAAATTGCTTTCTTTTCCGAAGTCGGTGTCTTTTGTACCCATTGTTGTCCGTTATTCGACACCGACGACGGTTTGATTTTTATCATATTTATTCCAGATGATTATAGGCTACAAATTATTATGACCAAAGCCGGGACGGGCCACTAGTCTGGTTATATGCAGGTACAGTTATAATGATAGCTCTGTTACGTAAAATCGAGAACTGTTGGTTAGATACGCAGAATATAATATAATGGTTGATACAGCGTGAAATATTCCATAAGTGTGATTATTTACGGTAATCATACAAACTATCTATTATAACAGGTGAAATTATTCGTAAGAAGTTATCTCTAATCTCTGGAACTATACTGTGATTTTTTATTTCGTGGACTAAACTGACAGCTGCTATTGACCTTATTTTTTTAAATGTTGCAAGCGCGGAGCATAGTGTTGTCGGTAAGGCTCAATCATAAGTGATTCATCGAATCGATGTGACATGACTGCTCAATTTATTTTTACTAATTGGTGTAAATAAATGTTTTATGAATATAAACGTAATATATTTAAATATAACAGTATTCATACACATAGTACATGCACTTTGATTGTGTTAAATATGAAATCAACAATAAAATAAATGCAATCGATAAAATTAAGTCTGACATAAATGAGTAAAAACTAAATATGGGCCGCTAGTTTCTAAACAAATTATATATATATTTTACGTGATGAAATAGTTTCATTTTCGATCTACTTCGATTTTCGATTAACTTTCGATCACTCAGGATAGTTAGGGTACGACACTATTTTAATGTAACGATAAAGTGATAACCCCCCAAATGTCAGTTTAGTCCACGAAATAAAAAATCACATTATAATTCGATTACGAAATTAATTTACTGATAGCTACATTATTGTTGAATATTACTCATTTCCTTTTTAAATCGACTGCACAAATATTTCTTATTCTCTGGTTCTCAATTCGGATGTATCCATTTTTTTTACAAGATTTTATTTAACTTGCAATGTATGTATGTTTGTATGTATGTAAGTGTGTTCGGGTCAAATTTTGAAATTTAATTTTAAAGCAGTTATCCTCCACCGATTATGATGAAATTTTGAATACACATAACAATGCATGGTTAGTTGAGTGACGTCATTCTAAATCCAACATGGCGGACGGCCCAAGATGGTGGACTAGTGATTTTTTGTACACTACCATGATATTGGTATCAAATGAAAGGGTTTGCTGAGAAGAATAAGAAAACAGCTTGATTTATAAAAATATGTTTTAATGAATAAATTATTATTAATCTACCTGACGGAAAAAAAACTAATTTTCATTTAACATCCCACTTAAAACAAATAACTTTACTAACCCATGAAAGAAAATGTTTATTTTTGTTTTGTAGAGTTTTTACAGCTCAATGAGACATAATTAGGCATTTGTATAAATTTCGAATGATGTCCGGTGCCGATAACTAATCAGCATAGTAAGATCACTGATCTACCTTTTGACACGATAAGTACATACAATCTTGTCATATAATTAGATTTATTTATTTAATAAGGAATAGAATTTCCTGCCAGACAACCTAAAGGTCTTTAAGTGAAGAGTGAATAGGTTACTTTTAGGCAAGCGTGCTTCACCGTCGACCACATCATCGCTTACCATCAGGCGAGATAGTGGTCAAGCGCAATCATACGCCAGTAATTGGCAAAGATTATGTAATGGCTGCATAAACATAATAATTGGCCACAACGACCACAAATTATTTACGTCTGTTACTCGGGTTTTATAGGCTTGATACATTTATTATATAACGGTTATTATGTATGAGCTGTGTTACAATTTCAGTGTACAATAAAGAATAAAGTAAATTTGTGGTCGCCTACATAACTCACTAGTGCAGTTAGTGGTGTCGGCGGCGACTTAAAAGTTGTAGGTCGTAAACTAAACAGTTTGGATGACAATGCATGGTTAGTTAAGTGACGTCATTCTAAATCCAATAAGGTGGACGGCCCAAGATGGCGGACTAGTTATTTTTTGTGCACGGCCATGATAAGGGTATCAAATGAAAGGTTTTTCTGAGAAGAATACGACAACAACCTTGTTTTAAAAATTAATGAATAAATTATTTAATGTATGTTCGGGCATAACTCCGTCTATGTATAGACGGATTTGCAATATTGATGTCTTCGAATTGTTGGTTCTAGGACATGCCGGTTTCCTAACGATGTTTTCCTTCACCGTTTTTATTTTCACCGTCTATTAATACTGTAATTAGAATAAATGATTTAACTTTCGGGAAACAAAAGCCACTTTTAGTGACGAAAAAATGCAGGGATTGATTTTTTTTTGCTACAAACCTGGTATTTACAGAGGTGTTCATTTCATAACATTGCATAGTGGTACATGTTTCACCGGCATGCAAAATCAAATTTAAATTTAATGAAATTTTTACATAAATGTTCAATTACATTATTAAAAAAATTAAATATTATTTCAATCATTATATTACATCTAATTAACCTAAATAATTACTTAAACCTATATTTAGATACCAGATCAAGAGAAAAAAAATACAGGGACATTTTACAAAAAAAATCGTGAATTGAGTAAAAACATTCCTGCAACAATCACTTTCGTAGTGCCGACCAAAATTTTTTGAAGGGTATTTAGCATTGAAGCATTATAAATTAGGGGAGCCATGTAGATACAACTCTTTCGGAAGAGTTGCAACTTAGGAACAGGTATCTCGAAATCCAAATGTGCAGCTTTCCTCTTATTTGTATTATCCCTTCGTTCAAATAATACAAGATTAGATCTCAGAAACTTGACAATTTCAAAGATATATATATGCAGATATGCAGGGTACTGTCAAAAGGTTATGTGACTTAAATATAGGCCTACACGAATCAGACCATTCCATATTAAAAATTGCGCGGATACATTATATTAATATTTTGTATGAAGGAAGCTACGGCAGTGCGCCTCCGAAAAAAAAACAATTGTACTAAGAGATTACTGTTATGTAGTTTTGTTACGTAAAACGGCTAACTATAACTGTTATTATTATGATATTACCTTGCTATAAGTAAGTTAGACACACAAAACATAACAGTTGATACGCGCGAAATGTTTGAACATGTGTAGTAAAAGTATTGTGATTATTTATGGTTATCATTTAAATTATTATAAAGAGGTGTAACAGTTGGTCTATATGTTAGAAAGTAAGCTCTGGAACTGATACGATTACGAACTTTTATGCAGAGATTGGTAGCTATTTTAAGACTGTTATTTTTAACACGCTTTTATTAGCTTGCTATGTATCTATGTAGGCCTTCTAAATTTCTAGATGCTTGTTAACATTTGTTAACATTTTTTTAAAAGATCAACCGTGGAGATTCTTGCCGTTTCTTCTCCATAGGAAATGACCAACCCGAACCGTGCAAAAGCCGACGTATTATAAGTGCCCATGTAAGCCTAAGTGAAATAAAAAAAAAAAAAAGATTTTTATGTAAGGGAATCTTTTAACGTGTTAATTTAAATTAAGAACACCCGATCCGCAGAAGACGCGCCGACGCCCGGCGCGTCTTCTGCGGATCGGGTGAGCGGATGAGATCTCCCTCTCCCACTCCGCAGCCTCCTTCTGCGAGACGACTGTTTCGCAGAAGGATACCACCACGTCCCAGGACTCCTCGCTGCCGACCATAGACTCGACTACGGCCGGCAGCGACAGGTCACTGCCTACTTCTGAGATGAGGGCACGGCGTGGCTCCCCCCAGGCGGCACACTCTGCCAGCGTATGTCGCGCCGTGTCCTCCCGGCAGTCGACGCAGTGGTGACTCCGGGCGTCCGGCTGTTTATGCGACACAGGTACTTTCCAAAGCAACCATGCCCCGAGAGCACCTGCGTCACCCGAAACGACAGAGAGCCGTGCCTCGGCTGTGTGGTCACTGCCTCAACCAGAAAAGATTGCACCATTACATTTAGTAACTTTCAGTTCAAAAAATTTGTTTGATTCAGACATATGGAACCCTAAAATTGTTTGTTTCAACAGATAATTAATCTTTGTTACGTAAAATGGCGAGCTGTAAGTAAGGTAACATAACATAATATTTGATACGCGTGAAGTATTAGACGACGAGTAGTCAAATTGCGATTATTTCCGCACATCTCACTTTCTAAGCGGTGTTACATCATTTTATGTGAGGATCTTCGAATTCACTTACTGGCTTTAGCTCGCGACTTCGTCTGCGTACCATTAGTATACTTCGAATAGCCTATTTTTAGGGTTCCGTACCCAAATGGTAAAAACGGGACCCTATTACTAAGACTCCACTGTCTGTCTGTCTGTCACCAGGCTGTATCTCATGAACCGTAATAGCTAAACAGTTGAAATATTCACAGATGATTTATTTCTGTTGCCGCTATAACAACAAATACTAAAAACAGAATAAAATAAAGTCAAGAGCAAACACATAACAAACAAAAAAAAAGCTCACATAAAACATACGTGATTGTTTTGCCGTTTTTTGCGATAATGGTACGGAACCCTTCGTGCGCAATTCCGACTCGCACTCGGCCGGATTTGTTTATATTGCGCAGTAATATTGCAGGTGGGTGGGCCGCCTTACTTTTGTTCACCATAAAACTTCTATCCCCCTTCCCACCCCCTTGCGGATGATTGCCGGCATAAATACTATCTTCTATACTTCCAAGGGTCTCAAAGTATCTCCATACGAAATTTCATCTGAATCGGTTCAGCGGTTTAAGCGTGAAAGGTATTAACAGACGGACAGACAGAGTAACTTTCGCATTTTAAATATTAGCATAGTTTAATTAGTACGCATTGATACTTTGCGTGAATCGACGCGCATTTTGTATGAAAACAGATACGTAATTATGCAATCAATATTCATATGCGTGGGAATCGAATAGTTTTTGTGTTTATCGATGTGTGTTATGATGAAAATGATTGTAATGAGGTATGAATCATCAGTCATGGTCTTGTTGAGAGGATGAATGAAAGGCGACTAGTAAGGTCTTACAGCACAAATAAAGGAAAAATTAAAAAAGAAAAAAATTAAAATCAAAAGGTTACCCTTTAATTTTCAACTTTTTACATACATAGTTGACGCCACCCTCGGTACGGAACCCTTCGTGCGCGAGTCCAACTCGCACATGGCCGGTTTTTTGCTTGCGCCTTTATAATATAGACTAGTTGACCCGGCAAACTTTGTTTTGCCATAAAAACACCAAACATTCATCTACCCTACCTACCCTACACTACCTACCCTACCCTACCTACTCTACCTATCCTACCCTACCTACCCTATCTACCCTTCCTACCCTATCCTACTCTACCTACCCTACACTACCTACCTTACCCTACCTATCCTACCTACCCTACCCTACCTACCCTACCCTACCTACCCTACCTACCCTACCCTACCCTACCTTCCCTACCCTATCTTCCCTTATCCTAACAATAACAAACACAACAAAAAAAGAATAAGCGAAGTCAGTCCAGCCGTTCACGCGTGATGCCGTGACTAACGGAAATAGGGATTCATTTTTATATATATAGATATACTGTACCTACATTATTACAAATATCGATAGGAATTGTTTCACTACATAAGCATTTTGAATGAAAATTCGAAAAGAAAAAATATTGCGGTATCATTTCTGTTCATAGACCATACCTAATGCACCACTTCTGTCTAACCTTCGTGAATAACAAGCATGATGTCATTTTGAAATAAAAACCGTATGCCATTGAGAATATTTTCGAACACAGTTAACACTCGTTACGTAACACAAGTTTGAGTTCTCAACGAGTTGCGTTCAGAAAGTAAGTGAAAGCAGATGACCCGCCGCTGAGAGTCAATGATGAGAATATGTATGGGACAGATGCGAGAACTGTGCCTACGAGGGACGAACCTCTGTGAGGGAATCCGCTGGTTCTTCCAAATGGAATTCTTTATTAACCCCCGACGAAAAATGAGGGGTGTTTTAAGTTTGACGTATATCTGTGTGTCTGTATGTGGCATCATAGCGCCTAAACGGATGAACCGATTTCGATTTAGTTTTTTTTTATTGAAAGGTGATTTTGCCGAGAGTGTTCTTAGCTATGTTTGAATAAAATCGGTTTAGCTGTTCAAAAGTTATTCGCATTTTACTGTTTGAATCTGGATTTTTTCGCAAGATATCTTGCCATTATTACGTGTTTCGATAGATTGTCGATTGAAGCGTGTCTGCTACTAGGTATATTATATGTAGTTTAAAAAGCATGAAATAAAAATTAAAATCGATTGTTTTTTAAATTTGTAATTTTATCTTGTTACAAGCTTTTATTTAACTTGCAATGTATGTATGTAAGTGTGTTCGGGTCACATCTTGCAACTGAATTTTAAAGCAGTTATCCTCCACCGATTAAGATGAAATTTTGCATACACGTTCAGTTTGGATGACAATGCATGGTTAGCTAAGTGACGTCATTCTAAATCCAATACGGTGGACGGCCCAAGATGGCGGACTAGTTATTTTTTGTTCACTGCCATGATATGGATATCAAATGAAAGTGTTTGCTGAGAAGAATACGAAAGAAGCTTGTTTTATACTATAAACTTATAACACCTTTTTTTCCGTCGGGGGTTAAAAACTACTACTCTCGATGAAGCTTTCATTGCCGTTATCAATTGGAGATAACGGTAATGAAGATCGCACAAAGAGGCATTTTCGTTTAATATTAGATTCGCTAATGAATACTACTGACACTCAAGGTGCTAATTATATTGACATTTATTATACGGTATTAAGAGTAGTGGTGGCCCAGTGGTATCGGCCGCGACTTACAAGTTGTAGGTCGTGGGATCGAGCCCAGGCAGGCGCTTTACTTTGTGTAAATTATTTCATCACCACTGCTCTCAAAACAGTGAAGGAAAACATCGTGAGGAAACCGGCATGTCCTAGAACCAAAAATTCGAAGACATGTGACATACACCAACCCGCACTGGGCCCGCGTGGTGGATTACGGCCCATTCCCTCTCACAGAGAGGAGGCCTGTGTCCCAGCAGTGGGAACATTAATAGGCTGATGATGTGATGTGATACGGTATTAAACGAACACAACAAAACCACGCCCATCGTAATATGATCATACATGATTGCTAGTAAAGCAGCTTATTAAATACTTACACAGGCATTTGACCTCGGTCGCGGTAAGTGGTAGGCTTTCTGCGGTTAGTGACGCGGGTAGCATCCGGTAACTATGGACTTGCATCTTTGCCTAGTCTACCAAAGTAAAGATCTAACTTGTTCCGGGTCTTAAGTGTTTTGTGCAGTTAAGGAAATGTTATGTTTGATGTTTGTTTGATGTTATGTTTGTGCATCTTGAATTGCCAAACTAAAGTGGCAGTGCTCGCTGAATGGATTGCCGAAAAGTTCTGGAGTAGCGACCGCGAACTGGAAGACGTTGCGTTGTAAGGCCTCCCTCTAGGTGGACAAATGACCCAGCTTAGGCTGCGGGAGTCTGGTGGATGCGAAACGCACATGAACGATCAGTGTGGCAACGCTTGGGGGAGGCCTATGTCCAGCACTGGACAACTTTCGGTTGAAATGATTATGATGAATGATGAAACCTCATCTTCTTCTTAGCGAGTCGATGATAAGCACAGGCTCTTCTTAGTTTCCCTTGTCAGGCCTTGTCTTAGGCCACGACAACGTGTGCCCAGGTGTAAGGCTCTCCGATGGTTCGATCAAATGATCAGGACGATTAATAAACTGCATGCACCTACAGTTTGGTAGGCAGATATTATTGCCTCGAGCAGTCAAGCAAAATGTAAATAAAAAAAGTTAATTAAAAATATCAAAAAACCCGACTGCTTGAAAAGCGAACTAAAAAGACGTAAACAAGAAGAAAATCATGCTGTGCAGTCGGAGGATACATATTTGCGAGCTGGCTGACCATAACCAGATATATCCTCCGACTGCACAGCATGATTTTCTTCTTGTTTACGTCTTTTTAGTTCGCTTTTCAAGCAGTCGGGTTTTTTGATATTTTTAATTAACTTTTTTTATTTTTAACTTTTAAGTTATATTTTTTTCGAATTAGGTACATTTAAACATATAAGTGTCATACATTTTTGAAATCACCTCTTAAACCCCTTAATTTTGATACCCCACACGATAGGTTTGGAAGAAAAAAAATATTTGGGCCCCCACAATATGTCGCCCAAGAACCGCCATTTTCCTATTTTACAATTTTAATGTAGCCAGTGACACTCGCAGGGTTAAGACGAATCGATTGACGTAAGAACCATCAAAATCGGCCCACGCGTTTGGTCTCTAGAACGCCACATAGGAACAAACATACATACATACATACATACATACTTACATACATACATACTTACATACATAGACTGATAAACACATTACCCTCCTTCGGCAGTCGGGTAAAAAACCGGCCAAGTGCGTGTCGGACTCGCGCACGAAGTGTTCCGTACCATTATCGCAAAAAACGGCCAAAAATCACGTTTGTTGTATGGGAGCCCCCCTTAATTTATTTTATTTTTATTTAATAATTATTATTGTTTGAAGTGAATATACAATTAAATATTCTGTGAATATTTCAAGCGTCTACCTGTTGCCGTTATTAATATCGAGCAAAAAACGGCAAAAAAATCACGTTTGTTGTATGGGAGCCCCCCTTAAATATTTATTTTATACTGTTTTTAGTATTTGTTGTTATAGCGGCAATAGAAATACATCATCTGTGAAAATTTCAACTCACGGTTCATGAGATACAGCCTGGTGACAGACGGACAGACAGACAGACGGATCGCGGAGTCTTAGTAATAGGGTCCCGTTTTTACCCTATTTAAGTCGCTTTGTTTAGCCATGTATTTTAACTAGGTATGTAACCTAGCTTTGATGTATTTTATTTGAAAATTATTCGTTTATACTACACCTGCTCGGAAAGTACCTTGATACTTTATCAAATTTACGGTAGAAAGTACGTCATTGCAGATCGAACAAATATGCGGCGAGAAAACGCATCTGAGCGGGAGAGAAAAGTGTATGAAAATCCATTTCTTACGTGGTTTTTCTTTTTTAATTTTGGGTAAGACTATGCGCTGGTAACCTAAATATCAAAAGCCAAAAAGTTTTTACAGTGAGTTTTTATCTCCAAGTTCGCAAAATGACACTGGCCACTAGCTGTGTGTTGGATGGTGTCAAACAATTTGAAAAAAGAACATGTGAAAATTGCAGACGCCATTGGCGCCATTTTCAATTTGTGTACAATTTCAATATAAATTTCAATTAGTAAAGATTTAGTTTTTTATTTTCCTCGTAGGTGTAGTATAAAGCACTATGTATCACTCGAGAGAAAGTGCGATTCCCGATCTCGGGTGTTTTAAAGCCCTCGCCTACGGCACGGGCTTCAAACGACACCCTCGACGGTAATCGGTCACTTTCTCCTCTCGGTGAACAATGTACTATTCCAACGTTGTGTATTTGAGATTTTTGTGACAATTAAAGTCAATCGCAGTTAGAAGCTGTTGCTGCATTTCGAACATTGTCTCAAAAACTTGTCGGAAATCTATGTTTTATTGGTTATTTCATGGCCCGTGGCCTACACAAAGTAGCCATTACATCTGAGAAAGCCTGTCCCAAAGTTGTGTAATCTTTCAAAAAAGATAAATTGTGTAAAAGTTTAAAATGGCAGTTGTCCTGTTCATCTTTGAAGGTTAAAACCTTAAGGTCAGGCAGTTAAAATTAACTCGTGTGTTGCACAAGACTTAACTGCAATGACCAGGCGTAAATATGACTAATCGAACTTGAGAGAGAGACTGTCACACTGTAGTGACAAAGTCTCACGGACGAAGACGAACTATTTCCTGACTTGATATTCCATAGCATACGTAAACATATTTAACAGTTTAGAGGCGTATTATGAATTCCCTGCCAGAGTTAGTGTTGCCTGATAGCTAGACTTTGGAGACCTCTAAGTCAAGAGTGAATAGGTTACTTCTAGGAGCCCTCTTTCTGTCACTCACGTGTCCGTCTGTCCGTCATCTGTCACAAAATGTTGTTCCGAAGAATTTTTGACTTCCCATTAACCTATGAACTTGTGGTGATAACGTTATTATTTTCTTTATTCAATAAATTGCTTTTAAAAATTATAAATATGTGTTTAAAAAAAAAAAAATCAACAGAACTCTTCAGCAATGACGGCAAACCTTTTGGGATTGCTGCAATCGCATGTCTTTTATTGTACATTCCTTTAGAACTATCCCATTAGGTACCACAACTAAAAAGTGAAAAATAAAAACCTATCTTAGAAAAAAATACAACCGACTTCCAAAACACTACAAAGTGAAAAATTACTTCAATTTCGCATTTTCGTTTCTAAGTTTTTTTGACACCGACTGAAGTTGTTGACTGTAGTATTTTTACCTGATTGCAAGGAAAGGGTTATGTTTTTCGCGCGTACATACAAGAGTATGTATGTAATATTCTTTATTACCTCATATCTATCAAACCGCTTGATGGATATTATTTATTATATAATTAAGACATCGTTAGATACGTCTTGACCGCCACATTTATTATTGTTCAAATCCCAATTTTTTTTAACTTCCAAACCCGTCGAGTGGGGTTTTAAGAGGTAATTACAAAAATATATACCAATTATATGTTTAAAAGTAATACGAAAAAAAATGCTAACTAAAAAGTTGTCAACAAAAAAAAACAAAAACCCGACTGCTTCAGACGCGAACTAAAAAGCTGTAAACAAGAAAAAATCATGGTGTGTAGTCGGAAGATCAGGGGATCAGCCAGCTCGTGAATATGTATCCTCCGACTGCACAGCATGATTTTTCTTGTTTACAGCTTTTTAGTTCGCTTCTGAAACAGTCGGGTTTTTGACTGTGATTGTACTACTTAGAGGTGCACCACTGCCTACTCCTCCGACACATACAAGCGAGATGTTTCATCAATAAAATACACGTTTTATTTTCGAACGTCTAAAGGCTCGGCCAACCTTTCAACCAGAGACAAGTGAGATGAGACAACTTTCTTGTTTACCACTCGTGTTCAAGCCGGGCATCGAACCCGCACCTGTGCAGTGAAAGTTGATCTGATCATCTCACTCCGATGTAGGCGGCACATTCAATAAATCAATATTACATTACGTACTTCCTTCTGTAACAATCATCACGACTTTTACCTCCAAAAGAGTAGGCAGAGGTATACCTCTATAGTACCAACATTTAATAAGTTTATGGTCCATGTAATTTGTCTATAACGACGACACGGTTGGCGTAGTGGTTGAGCGATCGGCTGCTGCATTGCTTGCCGCGGGTTCAATTCCCGCACGCAACAAATATTTATATGGCCTGCAGATAGTTGTGTGTGGCGGTCTGGATGTTTGTGTGTGTGAGTTTATATTTGTAAACGCACTCACAATACAGGAGAAATGCAAAGTTTAAAAAAAAACCGGCCAAGTGCGAGTCGGACTCGCGCACGAAGGATTCCGTACCATTATCGAAAAAAACGGCACAATAATCACGTTTGTTGTATGGGAGCCCCACTTAAATATTTATTTTATTCTGTTTTTAGTATTTTTTGTTATAGCGGCAACAGAAATACATCATATGTGAAAATTTTAACTGTCTAGCTATCACGGTTCATGAGACACAGCCTGGTGACAGACGGACAGACAGACAGACAGATGGATCGTGGAGTCTTAGTAATAGGGTCCCATTTTTACCCTGTGGGTACGGACTACGGCACCCTAAAAAGTAACCCTTATGGTGCGACTCAGTCTCTGTCCGTATGTCACAGCTGGATATCTCATGAACTACTAAAGCTATAAACTTGAAATTTGAAATAGTTTTGATGACGTTTTCCCAACTATTTTGCGAATAAGAAAGAAATAAAAACATAGTTTGCAGCACTAATTTTTGTGTTTGCAACAAAAATACACTGTATTTAGATTCAGACTCGTTATTGTTCGCTAGGGCCCTTTACATTACGACGATATTGGTGTAGGTTAAACGGGGTTACATTGAGATGTGGGGTAACTTTGATTATAATTTTATTTTTTAGGTTTTTAAAGCTAACTCCGTGAAAACGGAACGCACCACAATTTTCTTTAAAAAATTTGCAACCCTGATATGTCAGCCATGTTTTGCATCAACCTCAACGCAAGAATAAGTTTACTTGTTGCAGAAAAAATATTTTGAATTGTTCAGTTTGAATTAATTAAAAATACATTGTAAATTGGGGTTACTTTATATTGCAATGAAAAAACATTGGAGTATCAAAGTTACCCCATTTTTATTTTAGCGTTCATAGGCTAGATTTTTTTTTATTTTCTCCCAAATTATGGGGAAAAAAATTGGTAATAAGGTATATACACTCCTACATTATTATTGTTTCTAGTTTAAGGAGCGAGGTCTCCTAGCACAGGTATTTATTATACTTAAAAGGAGGCCTCTATGTAAGATTATATATTGTAGAAGTTTGTAAAGTTAATTGAATAAAAAAAATAAAAAATAAAAAATTAAATTATATAATTTTTTTTGTGAAGTTTGAACACTGCATTTTTTTCATATTTTTCAAAATATAATTGAAACAGTTATGTCAATTTTAATTTCAATATTAATCAATTTAACCTCCTAACACACCGACACCACGTACATTTAATTTTGTGAAAATTCGGCAGATGTCGCAACAGTGCTAGTGTAACAAACAATTCGTTCTCTACGCCATATAAAAACGTATTGTTTGTCCGAATGTGTTACAAAGACGAAGCTTTCTACTGTACGACAAATATTAACAAGAGGAGACAGCTGGTTACCAGACGGACGGAATTGCGACACATTACGTGACGAACAAGGTTTCCTTCATCCTTATGAAATATTCGCACAAATATTCGCACTAAAACTATATTAATCTTAACTAGGTAATACTACAAAGCGAGTCCGAATTTTTCGAGTTTGTTCTCACGTAAATGATAAATGTTTTTTTTTCTAATCATATGTTGTTTTGTACAAACACTTGTACATGTAGAACATATTTTTTATAAAAAAAAACTTTTTTACAAAAAAATACTACCGACTTCCTACCTATAACGCTAGAATAGATTACCCGAATATCATGAAACTTGAACATAACCGGTGAAATGAGAGTACCAACGAGAACTTTACACATCTGCCTACCTTTAGAGCGTAATGGCGTGATGTTATGTTATGAAATGGTATAAACAATAAACAGACATGCGATTGCAGCAATCCCGAAATATATATTTATTGAAGAGTTCTGTTGTTTATCTCCGAAGTTCTTCACCACATATTCACCAAATTAAAATGGGACCATTTCGAAACATATGCTTTTAAACAAAAAAAGAATTTTCAGAATCGGTCCACAATTGACGGAGAAATCGGTGAAGATACTCTACCAAGTGAAAAATAACTTTTACTTCGGTGTCTTTGGTACTTATTGCTTTTCGGTTTTCGACACCGACTTCAGAAAATAAAGTTATCTCTCACCACTTGCTCTTGAGACTTGGTGAAGTTAACAAAACCTCCTCCTTTTGGGAAGTTAATTAAAAATAAATGGATGTCATATTAACTGTCGATGTAATATATAGTATGAGCTTTTGTATTTCAATAAGTTCTCCTTAGTTATGCTATGTTTTATTAAATTGTATGTTTTTGTTTGTTACAGATCTCCCGACGGAGAGCGGTAAGGCACACGCTATTATACCATAATAAAAAATAAATAAAAATAAAAAATAAAAAAGCCTTTTATTTCTTACTAATTTTTTTTACAAAAAAATCTAGAATATTATTATGAACACTTAACTACTAATATGTTAAACTATCTAAAATAAATAAAAATATTAATTTGACTATGCTAGTAAGAACCCCTCGTTCTCGAAGGTGAAGGCCTCCTCTAGAGACTTCCATGTTTCCCTATTTTTCGCTGTCTCCATCCAGTTTACGCCAGCCACTTTTATAATATCGTCAGCCCACCGGGCAGCTGGTCTACCTCTTTTCCTAATGCCATGTGGTCCTTTCCAGAATGTGATCCTGTAATTCCAACGGTTGTCTGTCAATCTGGCTATGTGACCAGCCCAACGCCATTTGAGCTTTTTACAGTGGTATAGGGCATCCGTAACCTTTGTTCTTTTCCTTATATTTTTATGTGCGATTTTTTGAATTCTTCTTATTTTCAATAAACTCCTCTCCATACCTCTTTGACATGATCTGATTTTGGATTTCATTTGATAAGTAAGCTTCCAAGTTTGGCTAGCATAGGTTAATGAAGGCAATATACAGGTATCCATAACTTTTTGCTTAACAATGATTGGCATGTCACTTTTCATAATTTCTTTCAGACTCCAAAATTTTTTCCAAGCATTTGAGATTCTCCTGTCTATTTCTTGTTGGTTTCTCTGTTTTTGAAAAGAAATTTGCTTACCGAGATATATATAGCTGTCGACATACTCTAGCGCTTCATTTATTAGGTATACTGGATGTTTATTTGAGTTCGACATAATTTTGGTTTTACTGCGGTTAATTGCTAGGCCTACCTTTTGACTTGCGTCGTTTAGGGCGTTCATCATTGACTGCAGCTCGGTTGTATTTTCTGACAGCAAAACAATGTCGTCGGCGAATCTTAAATGGCTAATATAGTGACCATTAATATTTAGTCCAACCTTTTCCCAATTCATTTGTCCAATGACTTGTTGTAGTACGGCTATAAATATTGTTGGAGAGATGACATCTCCTTGCCTTACTCCTCTTCTGATTGGTATGGAAGATCCGGTTTTTTCCAGTTTAATCCTACTGTTACAATTTTGATACAAATTTTGTAGAACTTTCAGATATGCTGAATCAATATTTTGCTCTTGTAGAGACTCCCATATTGAGTGATGGTACAGAGAATCAAAAGCTTTTTGATAGTCGATAAATATTAGGTAGAGCGGCCTGTGAAATTCTTGGTATTTATCTATGAGCATTTCGATAGAGTGGATATGATCCACAGTAGAAAAACCTCTCCTGAACCCTGCCTGCTCTACGGGTTGGTGCATTTCAACAGTGCTTCTGATTCTCTTTTCTAGAATTGAAGAAAATAATTTGTATATTGAAGATAGCAGACTAATTGGTCGATAGTTACTAATATTATTTGGGTCTCCTTTTTTATACAGTAGGATAATATCCGATTCGGTCCATTGTTTTGGTATATTTGCCGATTTTAGAACCAAGTTAAAGAGCTGTGTTAGAGGACCTGCTAGATAGTGATCTCCCAGTTTCAGGACTTCGTTGGTTATTTTATCTGGTCCTGGGCTTTTTTCATGCTTCAGCTTTGCAATTCCCTTCATTACTTCAGCTTCATCAATATCTTGTATATCGGAAGATGTGTTTCCCGGTATAGTACGAGCTGGCTCATTATTTTCACACCTGTATAGATTTCTATAAAAATTAGTTGCGACTTGAAGTATTTCGTTTCTATTGCAAGTTGTTTTATTTGAGGCTTTTAGTCCTTCTATCCAAGTCTTATGTGATCTCAATTCTTTGTTAGCTCTCTTTAAGCTGCCAGACTGTAATACATTTTTTTCTATGGTATTCTTACGATGGGTGTTGTAATCATACTGTATATATTTGCTAGTAAGTTTGTCGAGAGCTTTAAGCTCGTTTTTCATACTTCGTGTTTTTGGTTTAATTTTTTGGAGGTTTTGCCGTCTAGACATTAGTTTCTTAGTACTATCAGAAAAAATACTATTGTGTTTTGTAGCGGTATGAGCTTTTTTGAGACCATTGTCAATTGCAGAAACAATGGTATCATTAAGTTCTTGTACTGTACAGTTTAGATTCGAAGTCGTATGTTCTAAACTCTCTTTTAGTGCTTCCTTATATGTTTGTATTTCTTCCTCATTTTTCAAAGAACTTTTAGCATTATTTCCGTAGCTTTTCCTATTCTTCTTTGACGGCTGCAGCTTAAAAGTCGCTCTTACCAATCTATGATCACTAGGATATTTGACATTGATCACTTGCATGTCATGGGCGTTTTTTTGGAGATTATACCATACCATCACTTAATTAGGTTGTATAATGCTTGTGGTGATCTAGTAGCAGACGCTCTAGACCAGTGATTTTCAAACTGGGGGCGCGCCACAATGTGGGGGCGGGACAACATATAAAGAGGTTAAAAGGTTGTGAGTCTGGGGGGTGAGTGAATAGTCCTCCATCGCCCGCGTACATCACGATGGCCGCGAGAGCACGCTTTGGAAATAAAAATATATTTACAATAAAATTATTCTTCCAAATAAAAACACTACAAAATGAAAATTAACTTCAATGTCGGAAGTCGGTGTTCCTGTTTTCGTTTCTTCTTAAGAAATTTATGTAACTAAATACAAACACAATTAAAAAACAGGCCAAGTGCGAGCCGGACTCGCGCACGGAGGCTTCCGTACCCAGAGTGACTTACAAGTTTTCGCGAAAATCTAAATTTGCCAATATTTTTTTATTTTTTGACTCAGGGCCTTGATTTTTGTACACCTAATAGGGACTATAGACCTCAGTATCTGGTATTAATTTCAACTTGCTAGGTTCACCCGTTCCTCAGAAAATTGGTGGTGACACACGGTCAGACAGACGGACAAGAGAGTGATCTTGTAAGGGTTCCTTTTTTTACTTCATACTATTACTTTATTTATTACTATTTTCATTGTAGGCGTGACCAAAAAAAGTTTGGGAAGCCCTGCTCTAGACAAATATTCTAGAAGTGTAATTCAAACAGCGATGGCTATGGTAAAAATACTAAAATGTAAGAACCCCAAGCATTAACAAAATGTCATTTGATCAATCTATTACCCAGGTCATTCGGGGAGTTCAGGCTTGATGCACGCACATGCGCAGTGGTATGACACGGAAGTTCGGAAGCATTATCTCGCCGCACTACTCCCGATTGTAAACGAAAGCGGGGAACTGGTTTATTGTCAGCTAGTGAGGGGAAACTATCGATACATTTAGCGATATCGAGCGTGAGGCTGAGAGCTTTTGTTTGTTAGTTAGACTCATATCTCCTAATCTCGTTGTAAAACTCATGAAGAATTCAACGAGATTGTGGAGAAGTAAGTTATCTAGGGGACCACAAATGATCCCGCTTATTCGCGGCTCCTCAACAATATGCGAACTGGGGCCTTACTATGACGTGTCAAACCTATCGTGAATCCACTGTGTGAGACGGAGCTATACGTACCAGACAAAGGCCTATCCCTTTCTCACAGCGGAATCATGATAGTTTTGATACGTCAGAGTACCGCCCCTGGGATTTCAAAGCGTATGCCATCTCATGACTTGTTGATTATTTGTTCATTTAAACTTCCTAAATAACTCCAAATTTTATAAAGAAGTAAACATTTGTGGGCGTCCAAGCAGAAAAGGTCCAGGGGGTCCACCATAAGCTCTTAGAGCAAGGTTATTTTGAGTGTGCGTAAGGGACAGATGTATATTAGTTTTTTTTTAGTTAGTTTTTTTATTTGACTTGTATACATCTGTCTCTTTTTCACAGACGAATCATGATAGTTTTGACACATCATGGTACGGGGGCAGTTCTTGGGATTTAGTTTTCGAGATGTACGCAGTTTTGTAAAGTTGCCCTCATACAAACAAGTACAGTTTCAACATCAAATCTATACTAATATTATAAAGCTGAAGAGCTTGTTTGTTTGTTTGAACGCGCTAATCTCAGGCACTACTGGTTAGAATTGAAAAAATATTTTTGAGTTGGATAGTTAATTTATCGAGGAAGGTTATAGGCTATATAACATCACGCTACGACCAATAGGAGCGGAGCACAAATTAAAAATGTTGCTAAAACTGGCAAAATTATTCCTTTTATTAGAGCTTCCGTTGCGTGCGCTGCGTAAGCGGTTAAAGTTACGCAACATTCATGTATGTAGGGTAGGTAGGGTAGGGTAGGTAGGTAGCCAGTTGACGGAAGCGAAGCCGCGTGGGACAGCTAGTCTCTGATATTAAAAATGTGCCAGTATTTGAATATTTTTTCAATCCATATTATCAATTGACTATTCTAGATTTGGAATCTAGTCGTCTTAACTCAATACCCCACTACTGGACCCTTTTTGCTTGGACTCCCACATATTTATTGATGGTGGTGTCTAAAAATACTATCTGATTACAAAAAATCTTCACTTTTAGAAAGGTACTCAGCACTAAGAGTTAGATAGTTAATTCGAAAAAATTAACCGCGATAAATTAGTTGAAAATCAAATTATGTGATAATAAATTAGTCTATAATGCTAATCGTATGCCAGACTTGGTGAAATGAATTATGAACGTTTATCCATAGTTTATCTATGTTCAGCAGTGCAGCTGTTCAAATATATGTGACTTTTTAAAATTCATAATTATGTACTTTCTAATTTTATCTTGGGTGGCAACGGTGAAGGAACACATCGTGAGGAAACTTGGACTTTGTACTTTATCTTTGTCTTTGTATGTCAGTCTAAAATAGCCAAGTCAGAGGCCAGTGGAGTTCCCAGAGCCGACTTTATTAACTCTGTCAACAGAGGTGGCCACATCCGCACGTGAGAGATGTTAAAAATGATTATTAAATGCAGGGGCGTAGCTACCGCCGTATCTGCCGTATCAATTATACGGGGCCTCTGGGCCACGAGGGACCCCGACGTGAATTATGTGAGTTATTGCTGATAAAATTCAATAGACTTGCATCCAGTTTTCCGGAGGTAATAACAGCATGCTATTTATCCCTTCCAGTTACAACCGCACCTGCTGAAAGAAGTTTATCAAAATTAAAACTGATAAAAAATTACCTAAGAACTTCGATGGGACATGAACGCCAGACCTGTCACTATTGTCCATAGAGGCAGAAACTGTAGAAAAACTAAAGTCACCATCAGCTATAAATGATTTAATATATCAGTTTGCCGGAAAAAGGCAAGGAGAGTGTATATTTAATTTGAATTGTTTGTAAAAATTTTGGTAAAAGTGACAGATAGATAATTGTGATGAATAAATATTTCTTTTCATTTTATGCAAACATTTTTTTTTTCTTTTATGAGAAATCTTTTCCCTTCATAAGGGCCCCCAAACAAATTTTTATACGGGGCCCCGCCAAGGCACGATACGCCACTGATTAAATGCTTCTAGTATTTCAGAAGTAAGTACCTATTAAGGGAATGCACCGACAACAGACTGTGTTCTAGACTAGACTAGGCCTAAATCATTTAAAGATAAGAACGTGTTTAGAATAATCATTGTTTTTGTAACAGCAAATGAGAGGCTCATATATCTAGGAATAGGTGACAGACCAGGGGGGTGACCATAAGCTCTAGAATAAGGTTATTTTGAGATCGAGTAAGTGACAGATGTATACAAGTCGTATACATCTGTCCCTTACACACACTCAAAATAACCTTACTCTAAGAGCTTATGGTCACCCCCTTGACATGAAATAATTATACTCAAACCATCACAGAACATACATAATCGATTTAAAAGAGAAAACTATTAAATTTAAATATTAAAAGGATCAATCAAGATATCACTTTTATGGATTTGAATACATTATTTAGTATTTATTCATAACATGCTGATTTAAAAATAGATATAATCAGGTACCGGTTTCTGCTAGCTAATCTAGAATCTAGTCAGTCAATTTATTTATCTGTCGTGAAATCTTATATAAGCCGTTTTAAATGTATTGATGAAATTTCGTTTATTGCCATAATGAACACGAAAATAACCCGGCCAAGTGCGAGTCTGCTTCGCGCACGAAGGGTTTTGTACCAGTAGCGCTAAAACGGCAATAAAATCACGTTTGTTGTATGCGAGCACCACTTAAATATTTATTTTATTCTGTTTTTAGTATTTATTGTTAAACTGTCTAGCTATCACGGTTTTTAAGATACAGCCTGGTGACAGACAGACGGACAGTGGAGTCTTAGTAATAGAGTCCCGTTTTTACCCTTTGAGTACGGATCCCTAAAAATAATTATCTTTCCCCGCGGCTTCGCATCTGTAGGCTATTCTACAGCAATGTGGTTTTTCTGGATTAGAAATAGCGAATGGCAGAGACGCCCACAAACAAACAGTTTAACTTCTTCATGATTTTCATCATCATCATTATTAGCGATTTAATGTTCCCACTGCTGGGACACATGCCTCCTCTCTGTGAAAGAGGGAATGGGCCTTAATCCACCACGCGGGCCCAGTGCGGGTTGGTGAATGGCACATGTCTTCGAATGTTTGGATCTAGGACATGCCGGTTTCCTCACGATGTTTTCCTTCACCATTTTTAGGGCAGTGGTGATGAAATAATTTACACAAAGTAATGGGCCTGTTTGGGTTCAAAACCACGATTCACCACTTTTCATCCAGAGATTACCCTCCACAAACAAACAATTTTACTGCTTTATAATATTAGTTTACATGAATTCGTTCAATTACTCAAAAATCCAATAAGAAGTAGGTACCTAAGTATAGATAGTTCAACTAATCTGTGCGCGCGGCGCCTAGAGTGCGTGTGCTTGTAATACATTATGAATTTGTGTGGCAGTGACGCGGCAGTCGTCGTCCGGGCAAACAACCACGTGAACGTTACCCTAACAGGAAAGTGACTCCTAGAGTGATATGAGTGGAACGTATACTTAGTGCGTAATCTGCTATGTATGTGCGCCACATAAAAAATAAGTGCGGGTCGTAGTTTTTGAAAAAAATGGAAAAAGCGATTCCTGCTAGGGTAACGTTGTTCCAGCAGGAAAATTCTAAACGAATGATCGGAATGAGAAATATTGTGCATGGGCAGAGAGCTTATAGTTGTGCAAAAATGTGCGCCGAAAATATAAGTGGTGCGTCATCAGGTTTTCGAGATATTGCATTTCCTGCTGGAGTAACGTTTTGAAGAATCGTGTATCTCTAAAACCACTGTACGTGCGCCTGTAGAATAAACATACACGAGTAGCTCTTGATATGTGCGTATTTGTGCCGGAATTAGATTTTAGGAAATATTTATAATTTTCAAGTAAATGCGCTTTTTAGAAAACCCGAAAAAAGTTCGCTGCGCCTAAATGAGAAAACGTATAAGCTCGCTGAAAACTGTATTCAGTCCATCTTGACGCTTGTAATAACCATAAAAAGTTTCAGAAGCATACATGCTTGCGTTATCGAATAATATTGCTAAAAGTCAAAACGAGGTTGTCATAACTTTGACGGCAAAATACAAGAAACTGACTCAACCCAAGATAGGTAGGTTTAAACCACAAGTATGTGCGTT
The DNA here is from genome assembly GCA_945859665.1 of Anorthoa munda. NCBI lineage: Eukaryota > Metazoa > Arthropoda > Insecta > Lepidoptera > Noctuidae > Anorthoa > Anorthoa munda. Next base: position 33,999,047 of record OX243895.1, on the reverse strand, counting down.
TAGTCAAAAATATATAGTGAAAATATTCAGCTTGGAATGTTTCTTATTTAGTAGATTTAATGAAAAAGCTAAACATATAAACAAAGGCTGGTTATCCGACCAAATTCGAATGACTACGAAAAAGCGACGGATTCATACATATCGATGACCTTCTTAATTGGACGTATTAAACCTAAGCTGTTGTCCGTACAGTCGGGTTCAAACGTTTGTTTTCTATGACCTAATTTTGGGGACTAATTTAAAAAATACATTAAATGCACCTTGTGACCATAACAAATGAAAGAGCTTGTTGATGTAGAAATCATTATTTTTATTCTCTTAATTTTGTTTCTTAAAGTAATTATGGCATCAAATCACAGATCAAATTACAAACCTATTAATATTAGAAAACAGTTCAATCAAATTATTTGTACCTTGTGTAGTCATTATTATTTAAAATCACATATTTGTTTTTCATTTACTTAAGTACTAAAATACAAACAGCAAAATTGGCTTTTTATTTATAAACTGTATCTGTAGGTTCTTTTTTGTAGTCGGTATTCATCCCACATATCTTGAAGGTTTTTTTTTAAAAACAGCCGCCATCTATTTTTTGGTCTCTAAAGTACTTTTTTCTATTAATATTATAAAGGCAAATGTCTGGATGTGTCCACAAAATACCGAATATGTTTTAATGAAATTTGGAATAAAGAAGATGGGTTATAACTTGGCACTACTTTTTCTAATGTACTTACCTAAACAAGTGCAAAGTCACGGAAACAGCTAGTAGAATATAATCCAATAACAAGTAAATTTTTCTATAACTTTTTTACCTCAGTGTACTCAGGCACAACACGTTACAACCGGTTCGTGAGTAAAGTTAAGAAGGTCATCGATATGTATGAATCCGTCGCTTTTTCGTAGTCATTCGAATTTGGTCGGATAACCAGCCTTTGTTTACATGTTTAGCTTTTTCATTAAATCTACTAAATAAGAAACATTCTAAGCTGAATATTTTCACTATATAATTTTGACTAAACGCACATACTTGTGGTTTACACCTACCTATCTTGGGTTGAGTCAGTTTCTTGTATTTTGCTGTCAAAGTTATGACAACATCGTTTTGACTTTTAGCAATATTATTCGATAACGCAAGCATGTATGCTTTTGAAACTTTTTATGTTTATTACAAGCGTCAAGATGGACTGAATACAGTTTTCAGTGAGCTTATACGTTTTCTCATTTAGGCGCTGCGAACTTTTTTCGGGTTTTCTAAAAAGCGCATTTACTTCAAAATTATAAATATTTCCTAAAATCTAATTCCGGCACAAATACGCACATATCAAGAGCTACTCGTGTATGTTTATTCTACAGGCGCACGTACAGTGGTTTTAGAGATACACGATTCTTCAAAACGTTACTCCAGCAGGAAATGCAATATCTCGAAAACCTGATGACGCACCACTTATATTTTCGGCGCACATTTTTGCACAACTATAAGCTCTCTGCCCATGCACAATATTTCTCATTCCGATCATTCGTTTAGAATTTTCCTGCTGGAACAACGTTACCCTAGCAGGAATCGTTTTTTCCGTTTTTTTCAAAAACTACGACCCGCACTTATTTTTTATGTGGCGCACATACATAGCAGATTACGCACTAAGTATACGTTCCACTCATATCACTCTAGGAGTCACTTTCCTGTTGGGGTAACGTTCACAACAACCACACATGCTTACCCACAAATAGCGCCGCGCGCAAAGATGAGTTGAGCTATCTTGTATTCATTATCGACATCTATGCGCACATCCCTATCAATCTATAGAACAGAGTACTTCCCATCTTACTCGGATGCGCCCGATTTTTTCTCCAATCGCCATTGTCTGTGATTACGAAACAATAGACAATCATAGAGTCAGATTATAGAGCAGACACGTTCTTATAGTCTATGGGAATGGGGAATATACGGCAAGTAATGAGTGTGGCAGGAAGGAACGAGATGTTGACGAGTTTTTACTTAATCAATCGCTTACAATTACCTCGAAACTATACGAGCCAGATTCCTATTAGTTTTGATTCCATATAACTCATTCCATCATAGGTCTCATAGTTGGGGATCCTTGCAAAGGTGAGACGGTACTTCACGTCTGAACAGCTGCTCAAATTGTATAAAGCGCAAGTTCGGTCATGCATGGAGTACTGCTCTCACCTCTGGGATGGATCTGCCTAATATCAACTTGATGCACTTGAGTCGATTGACAAACAGGCCAAGAGGCTTATCGGCAACGATGCACTGGTCGCCTCAAAGCTCCAGAGCCTTGAACATCAACGCCAAGTGGCCAGTCTGTCGGTTTTTTATCGGTTACATTTCGTGCGATGGAACTGCGCCTCCTCCACCTAGCCCTTTCCATTAACGGTCAACAAGACGTACGGCGATGCGCCATCAGTACATGGTGCACAACCATCCATACGCACCATACGTTTTGGGAATACTTTCATTGTGCGTACAGCTAAGGATTGGAATTCCCTGCCGGAGTCTTTGTTTCCCGATAGCTACAACCTAGGGGTATTTAAGTCACTGCGGCCCTGGCACAAGCAACTGAACTGAAGGAACACGGGTGGGTTTTAGTCAGTAAAAGTCTGACACGCTCTCCCGCTTCACCCAGAGCGGGAGAAGTCATTGGATGATTTTCCAAACAAAAAAAAAGGTGTCTTTAGGTGTCAAGAGTGAATAGACAAGCGTGCTTCACCGTCGACCACATCATCGCTTACCGTCAGGTGAGATAGTGGTCAAGCACGAGTCTATCTATTAATACAAAGAGATACTCCGCAAATAACAGTGAACATCACAGATGCCATTAACTTTGATTCGAGCTAAGAGTATGAATAATAATGTATGATCTAGAGGTCTGACGGGGTCTTGAGTTCGATGCCCAGGTTAGGGAAAGGGTTATTAAGTTAAATGTAGCAGTGGAGTTTGATCAGGCATTACGCCTGTATCCGTAAGAACTCTAGAACTCTCTCTCTCTCTTTTGGAAATACTTTCATTATGCGTACAGCTAAGGAGTGGAATTCCCTGCCGGAGTCCGTCCGTGTATTTCCTGATAGCCACAACCTGGGAGTCTTTAAGTCAAGAGTGAATAGTTTTCTTCTAGGTAAGCGTGCTTCACCGTCGACCACATCATCGCTTACCATCAGGTGTGATGGTGGTCAAGCGTGAGCCTATAAATAATAAACAAAGAAAAGCTGCTCTTTCGGGTATTCTACAGGATGGTATGTACATTTAATATCTGGTATGACCGGAATTCCTTGTCTAAAACCATACGGATGTTTACTCTAAGCCTTTAGGCAATATTTATGCCGGCATAATCTCTCCGCGTCTCAGGCAAAAGGCACGCGTGCGTGAAAACACTTTCTAATATAAATTGCATAAATGTTATAATAATATAATAATAAATGAGTTCATTACGCTTAGATTTAGATAGGTGGGTACAGACACCGGTGAAGCACGATTGCCTAGAAGTAACCTATTCACTCTTCAAGTGACATTTTATCATCGAAACCGTCTAGCAATTGTAAAAATGACAAAAATGTATCGGAATGCAAGCGCTATCCAAATGTCCCGCGATGACGATGCTCGAAATGCCAAAATGTAAGGGATTGACATTTCGTTTCATCATCGCTTACGTCCAATGACACTTGGCTAGAGACTCGTGACAGTCTGTCAATGATCGACTGTCGATATGGCAAAATCTAAGAAAGTAGCCCCTTTAGGCGCGATTGGTCCAATTCGCGATTGGCCCAATGCCCCTTATTCGCGATTGGTCTCGTTCGCGGTTGGTCCAAGTCACGTTTGGCCCAATTCACCTTATTCGAGATTGGTCCAGTTCGCGGTTGATCCAAGTCGCGTTTGGCCCAATTCACCTTATTCGAGATTGGTACAACTACTTTGGGTTTGAATTCAAAAATTTTAGGCCGGAGTGAGTTTTAAATTTTGCGTTAATGTCACACATATTTATTCGCATCACTGTACATAGCAAGCAAGCGCACGTTGAATAAATAAGATCTACAAATGATCTATGTCTCATGATCTATAGATCGTGATCTACGGAAAGTAAAAGTTGTGAGATGAATGAAAGCTTCGCGTTTGTTGTTACATGCGGGTTTGTTTGCGGTTGAAAAGTTTACTTTGCTGATATATCAGACCATAGAAATAGTAAATGATTTCTTAATGTCCATGTAGTAGACTATCTGGCGAAATAATCGGCTGGTGCGCTACGTGTCGCGGTTTCGATTCCCGCACGGAACAAAATTTGTATGGCCTACAGATAATTGTTGCGGATCTGGGTGTCTTGTGTATGTGAGTTTAAATGTTTGTAAACACACCCACGATACAGGACGAAATTCCTAGTGTGGGGCAACGCTTCTTTTTTAAAGAAAAAATAAAATTAAAATAAACTCTGTCCGATTTGTGAGCTTCGGGCATAAATCTTCATTTTCCGACAGCCTTTTCTTTCCCAACTATGCTGTTTTCCGCTTCCAGACCAGATACAGCTGGATACTATAGTACCTCTCACAGAGTGAACTCCTATCCTACCTCAACAAATTTCACGACCTTGTAACTGATATCCCTTGGTAAGACTGATTGCCAAACTTTCAGGCCCCTCACATCAAGCAACATCGGCAAACCTGAAATAAGTATTTAAAGTTGTATATTTGTCAAACTCGATTTAAGCCTGAAGACCCATAAATTTAGAATTTTATACTATATCTACCTATGTAAAACCTATCAAACGTTGACATAAAATTATGGTTCGGTCTTAATTCCAAATATTCAAATCAGAAACCGACTCATAACCTTCAGTCGGCTTATAATTACAAGGCATCTTCGGGGAATTTCTCAGTAGACTGCTTGCCTTCAATCCAGTACAGACTGTACCCGGTTGAAGCACACAAGCACTAGCACGCACAAGCTCGCACTCTTTAACAGGGTACTTGAACATAACTGGCGTTTGGATGTACTATATAGATGCACCTCTGCTGTCCTTTCGGAGAATATTGGCGTGATGTTACATGTTCTTACAGTATATTCTCGTATGCTTCCAGGTGTACCTGCTCCTCTTGGTGCTGTGCTCATCAGCCGCGGCGGAAGAGACACCTCCAGGACTAGTCAGCAAGGACAGCGAGCATGACCTGCAGGCGGAGGCCACACAGTCAGGTAGGACACATCATCATCATCAGCCTATTAATGTTCCCACTGCTGGGCCACTGGCCTCCTCTCTGTGAGAGGGAATGGGCCGTAATCCACCACGCGGGCCCAGTGCGGGTTGGTGGATGTCACATGTTTTCAAATTATTGGTTTTAGGCCATGCCGGTGTTCCCTCACGATGTTTTCCTTCACCGTTTTGAGAGCAGTGGTGATGAAATATAATAATTTACACTAAGTAAAGTGCCTGCTTGGGCTCGAATCCACGACCTACAACTTGTAAGTCACGGCCGATACCACAGGGCCACCACTGCTCACACACACTGGGACACAACATACTCTTTAAATATATTCTTGTACTTACATAATGTTAGGTGGTTACCGCTGCTTGTGAACATCTGTCATATGTAGCTCTCCCAGAGACAAAGTTGAAATCGTTTCATGTGCCTTAAATTACCCGTTAATTTTAAACTGGAACAAAGCAACCACTTAGTGGCAGAAATAGAACTTTCTTCATAAACAGTTACGCTGCTGGTTAGATACTACTCTCTACTCTAATGTCTCTCTGATGGTGGTGCATGTGTTGGAGCATTCGGTTCCCTTCATGATGGTTGAGCTGAGTGGTGCCGATCCATGCGTCATGTTCGTGAACGGGCGCCTTCAGTTGGGATTGGTCATAACTTTGCTGCCTCGGCCTGTTATTATATTTTTTTTAATGTTTGTTACTCTAGACGCTTTTATGTAAACGTCTTTTTAAATCGTTCTCGTCAATCGTTCATATATGTATTACTTCATCATGAATGATGTAACCAAATACTTGTAATTAAAACTGATGGAAAAGAATGTCAGTGGAGTTTCTTACAAATTCTTCTCCATTGAGACCTACTGACGCTTGTGAATCTGCAACTAGAGTCATATCTTTTTTTATTTGTTTGTCAATTCAAAAGTACCTCAAAGGTTTATTTGAAATAAATTACTTGTATTTTTTTTGAGCACCTTCCATAAATATCTAATTTCTTCGTAATCCTAGACTACCATAAATAAACTTCATGAATTCTTACTGCAGTACCTAATACCCGGCTCAACTTAATTAATTTAATTGAATGGCACAGAATTACAGAAATATGAATGATTGTCATAATTTTGTCGATAGACAGTCACTACACGCCCATGGCAGCGGCGGCCCTAGCTCTTGATCAGGGTAGAGCAAGCTTGTCTTTCAGTTTCAGCGCCCTTAGGTCAACGCTTTCGCTTAACGTAAATGCTCCTTCGGTTTTATAATTCCCAAAAACCAACTATTAAATACTGCAAATATCAACACTGCTCTTGAGCCTTTCAAAAGGCGCCATCATAATTTTAAATTGCGCTGGAAATTGTATTTCGCATTTGTTTTCCTCTTGGCATCAGGCGCCTAGCACGACCGCTCTACGCTCGACCCCAGGCCGGCACTGGCCCGTGGTAACAATATAACTAACAATAAGATCCCCCTTATTTCATAGCTATAAGAGCGACACTGACATGCAGCTGACCAAAGTCATACCACGACTACATGTAAATAACACTTAAAACACGGTGTTCAAGACCTTCTTGCCGCGAATATCCTGTTTCGCCGCATCATTGTTTGTTGGGACAATCCCCGCGCACTATTCCCAAACCACTGCATCTTCTGAAAGCCAGAATCAACAGTGGCAACCAACAGAAACACGCCGAGGCAATGAAGCTCGAGGTCCCGGAAAATGATTTGTTTTAGGCTTTGCCATAGAGCGTTATCAGAACCTGAACTGGAAAAATCAAATGCGCCCGTTATATGGGGTTGGTTAGCATGAATTCAATTCGTGTGACGGTGTATTGCAGGAGGTGCGGCGCAGAAGCGTGAGGCGTCGCTGTCGAACTCGTACGGCGAGCCGCTGCCGCCCGACGCGTACGGACCGCCCAAGGATCTACACAACAATAGTGAGTAATCTGCCTGGCTGTTTTGTATCGGTTACATTTCGGGGAACGTGCAATATATGTTCCATCATCGGCCTACAAGACGTACGGCGATGTGCCGATGTATATGGTGGACATGCCATCCAAACGCACGAATCGTTTTGGAAATACTTTCATTGTGCGTACAGCTAATGAGTAGAATTCCCTGCCGCAGTCTGTGTTTCCTAATAGCAACAACCTAGGGGTGTTTAAGTCGAGATTGAATAGGTTACTTCTAGACAAGCGTGCTTCACCGTCGAACACATCATCGCTTACCATCAGGTGAGATAGTGGTCAAGCGCGAAACTAACAATTATAAAAAAATAAAATTATTAAGAAGGCCGTGGAGTTACTAAACATTCTCCTCCATACAGGGGGTGAACATAAGCTCTTAGAGTACCTATATGACTTGTATACATCTTTTCCTCACGCACACTCAAAATAACCTTACTCTAAGAACTTACTCACCTCCCAGATCTACGCATTTGAACGTGAAATTTAGCTTCTCTTTTTGAGCTGGCTGATTCCTTGAGAATGTAAAAGAGAGAATGCTTATTGAGAAGCTTTGTGTTTTGGGTTTAATTTACTGTCTACTTCGGGATCGTCTCCCGTCTTGTGAAAATGGGTATAATCATTAGTACGAATAGGAGCCCAAATATATTTAACTTTTATTAAATTAAATAGAGAAAATGGAAGCTTCAATTGATCATCATTATTCACAAATATACTGTACCTAACTATAATTTACTCTTAACTACTTAACGTACCTGGCAAGTCATTTTGCGAATTACATCATTTGTATAGTCTACGACTGTTTGTTATGATGTAAGTCTCGTTTACATATTTTCAGTTCATTCTACTTTCTACATAATCTTGTGAGTACACTTTTTAAGCAGTCGTGTTTTTTTTATATACCTTTTTTTCTAAAGTTGTCTTTCTATCCTTTCCAGTCCAAGACCTGCCGCACCCGGTACCCGCCGCAGTGTACGGCGTGCCCGACCAACTAGTCTTCAACAGCGGCCCACTGTCGCCGCCCCCCGGGGCATACGGCCCCCCCGCACCCGTTAACTTCCCCTCACAACAGTACCACGGCCCCCCACCGCCGCCACAACACCGACCCAAACCTAACTACGGTCCTCCAAAACCTGTCTACGGTCCCCCGAAACCTGTCTACGGTCCTCCGAAATACAACCCTCCAAAGCCGTTGTACGGTCCTCCTAAGAAGACTTATGGACCACCAAAGCAGAGCCTACCAAAACCTACGTATGGAGTGCCATTCAAACCTCCAAAGATAACGCTGAACAAGCCGATATTCAGTCCTCCAAAACCTGTGTATGGTCCTCCGAAAATTAACTACAGTCCTCCAAAGATTAACTACGGTCCTCCAAATATTAACTACGGTCCTCCAAATATTAACTATGGTCCTCCAATCAGAGACGTTCAGTCGTTACCCCTGCCGGAGTTACCGCAAGTGTCTCTACCTCCAAATCTACCTAATCTACCTCCGCTAGACAATAATAACCTGGATTTCGGTCTGAACTTACCTGCTCCTATATACGGGACTCCTTTGGTATCTTTGCCGGTGGATTTAAAACCGAATTTCCCCATACCAAGCGACACGTACGGTCCGCCAGGACATGTGCTAGGACCAATTGGACCTAACGACCAGCTAGTGCTACAAAACATTGGAGGATTTGGAGGTGGAGGTCATTATGGCCCCCCGCAGCCAGACCCCAACCCTCAGCCCCCACACCCCGGCATCCCCGCCCCCCCGACGCCGCCCCATGTGCTGTACGACGGCTGGAAGCCCATCCCTGGAGTGTCCAAGCCCGTCGGACAGATAAGCGAGCAGTATGGACCGCCGCCACAGACGCAAGAGATTCACATCAACTTGGACCAACCTTTGCCAAATGTTGACCAACACCATCAGTTCACTTCGGGCAGCAACACATTCTTGTCAGGAAACAACCAGTTTTCATCTGACAGTCACCAATTTTCGGATAATCACCAATTCTCTTCTGGAAACCAGCAATTCTCTTCTGGAAACCAGCAGTTTTCTTCTGGAAACCAGCAGGTTTCTTCTGGAAACCAGCAGTTTTCTTCTGGAGCTCAGATAACTACAGGTATATAATTTCAGTAATTTCTTTCATCAAACCCCAATTTCTGAATTAAGAATTTGAAGTTGAAACGGTTAAACTCTACTTCAGCCTGAAAATCTTCGACATTAAAATTGAATTGTATACACCCTTAACAACAAAATACACAAATAGAGGGTGTAAATGCGAAAGTGTGAATCTGTTACATTTTATGCCTAAACAGCTGTACAGATTTTGATGAAACTTGTCCGATGGATAGACCATATATTTTAAGCCGAAATTTTACTTTCCCTTGGGATATTAAAAGCCACAATAAAAATGCACGTTTGTTCTGGTGTCTGTGATAAATAATCTTTCTTTCCTTTCATCCTTCCAGGCTACGCAAATGTCCACCAAGATGCCCTCGCTAACATAGATTTGAACGCTATCGTCGGCGGAGACTCCAACCACATCGACCAGTCTAAGACCGTCTTCGAGGCTCACTACACTGAGAACAACCATGGACAACCTGACCTCTCCATACAAACTCTACCAGGAAAGCCTTTCGACACATACGGGGCACCGCCGATAGAGTCCTTATCTAACGGTCCCTACCCTGGGACGACACGACAGCAGGGGGCTAAGGGTCTGGTGGCTCCATCAGGACAGTACGGCGTCCCTCCCGGCAGTCAGTACGGGGCCCCTCCCCGCCATGTGCCTGGTCTCCCTCTAGCATACGGGCAGCATTCTGGCGGAGGGCATTCAGGAGGCAGCACTCCGAGACATCCAATAAAATTCCGTGACTCCGTACCATCGGGGTTATTTACCCACATCGCCCACACGACACAACACAAAGACGCCCATGCTGTAGACCACATCCACCACGGACCAGCCTACCTCCCCCCACCTATCAGAGACATCAAGGATGTCAACGCACACACTGGAACCGTTTCCCTTTCCATCGAACCTACCAGTCTATACAGCTTACCGCACTCAGGGAACCCTATATCCTTCCAGCAGGTACAACAGACTCCTTCCAATCTCTACGGATCTCCCTACGATTCTTACTCTGCCCCTCTTCTGACTGTAGGAGTTGGAGATCACATAACTTCTGGGTCTAACACCAACGCAGTAACTTCTACAATAGATGGTACGGTTCTAGCCAACCTGTCGAACTTAGATGCAGCTGCGATTCTGAAGCACTGTCCGTATCATGAAGCTATTTTAAAGGCAGCTCAAGCTGGGGAAAAGATTCCTGTAGATTTGGCGACCAGCTATGTGAACAGTTTAAGCAGTCTTGGAACGACATTGAATAAGTCCTCAAACACAGTGACGATACCAGACTCGTTCATACAACCCACGAATAAGAGAGAGAGTTACAGTATACAGAAGTCAAAGTCTTTGAAAGAGAAGCACGCGATCAAAGATGAGAGGCTGCAGTATGTGAGCGATCAGATACAGAAGACTTCTGAACGGATCAGAGACTTGAACGAAGAAGCAAAGCAGTTGCAACAGAAGATAGTGTCGACCAGTCAGAACATACACTCGGACGCTCAGAGCTCTCCTAGTCAGGTAGGTTCCTACTCTGTGCAGATACAGTCTTCTAACGGAGGCAAGTCTTCTGTTCCCCATGATCAATTACTCTCAGGCGACTTACTGCAGAGTATCCTACAAGCTATTGACGACCCCTCAAAACCCCAACAACAGTCACGTCAGCAACAGCAACAACAACAATTCACAAATCAACAGCAAAACGTACAACAGCAACAGCAAAACCAACAGCAACAATTCTCACAGCAACAGCAAAACGTGCAACTACAACAGATAACTCAGCAACAGGCGCAACAGGTGCCTCAGCAACAACAACAGCAAGTTTCCCAACATCAGTTCACCCAGGCGCAACAACAGCAATTCGCGCAGCAACAACACTCGTTCTCTCAACAATCGCAACAACAGTTGTCACAACAACAACTACCAAACGATAAATATCAGAATAAATTCAACTCGAATGTTAATTTACAGTCGTTTAGTGATGGATTAGTTCTTCCAGCAGGTTATGAGCCGATAGACCATACGAAGTCCGGTGATCAAGTAACGCAAGGTTCCCAACAAGTGAAACATATACACACACATAACTGTGACTTGAAAACTGAAGGGTCTTCTAAACATGAGGTGGTGGTTCCTCCTCCAGCTCCCGAAGACATGAAGTCTATAGATAAAGATGACAATGAAGTCGCGATATACTTCGGAGATAAGGGCGAAGGTGTCACGGAGATCTCTGTGGCCACCAGCATCAGTGAGGCCGATGCGTAGTGTGGCTCTAGTCTTGTCGCGGCCATATATGTACAGTCAAATGTCACCGTGAACTGAGCGTGAAATGAACTGTGTGAAGTGAGTAAATTGACAGATGACTTCACCTATTTTTTCACGGTGAGATAGTTACAGAATAACACTACAGGATTGGCTCTGATCTGGTGTATATCGAACTACCCGCATTTGTACCTAAAATAGAAATCTTTATGAGTTAGCTTATAATACTAACTCAATTGTTAGCAAGTATCTAGAAAACTTATAGCAAAGCAAAAGACAGACAACTATTTATGTCTTTATTAAATGTGTAATTTATCACGAAAATCATATAAATGAGGGTAAAACGATTTATGCCAAAAGAGCCTATTTCACTGTCCAGATAACAATATAACTTTATATTGAAAAGCTAAACACTTCACTAAAGTCTTATTCAAAAAAATCTCTGAACTGACTAGCACGAATAAAGCAACGATAATAATATCAGCTTGTTAGTGTCCCACTGCTGGGCAAATGTCTCTTCTCATACAGAGAAGGCAAGAGCATTGATCACCACGCTTGCTCTATGCAAAATTCTCTATAGAGAGAATTTTAATGAAGACTCTGTTTAGAAGACTGCTTACCTGCCAGTTCAAACATTTTTAGCTAGGACTACTAGATTTTACTTCATAAATATTGGGCCAGTATATTTAAGTGGAAGGGTCTGGCAAAAAATCCAAATAATAATGTATTTAAAATAGCCCTAGTCGTTATTTTAATACAGTCTGACGTCAACTCCATCCGCCATCTTGGTACGATTCGTCCATAGAGAATAAATGTAATCTATGGATTTGCCATCATGTAAAAACGATTTTATTTAGTTTTAATTAGAAATCATGTGAACATCGAGTCAGTTCATGTTTCATGTACTTTACAATAACTTATTTATATTAATTTATATTTAAAATTACTTTTAAGATAATAAAAATATCCAGTATTTTCGGGAATGTAAAAGGTATTTTTTTTATAAAAAGAGGCTATTTTATCGCATTTTGTATCTATGGGAAGTGAGTGAACTCTATGGTTGATACAAAATAGCGTTTTGAGTCAAAAACAATAGTTTTGAGCACAAATAGTTACATTTATAAATACATAAATGTTGTATTTGTGCTAGCAAAACATTTAACTTTAAAATATAATCCGATGTATCGATACAAAACGGTAGAAACCAGAAAAAGTCATACAGGATAACTTTAAATTTTTTGACAATATTTTAAGAGGTGAAAATACTCTTGAATACCATGAAATCAACTGTTCAGTACATAAAAGTTCGATAAAATGTAGAGAACAGAAGATTTTGAGTTACATGGTTAAGAGTTTTTCACCCTCTGAAAGATTGACAATAAATGAGTTGTATTTAGTGTCCGTATGATTGTATGTACAATTTATTTAATTATTATTTATTAGTCGCGGTTGTAAATGTTAAAGTTGTGCATGTTACTGATTTAATAAAAATGTACATAATTTACTTGGAGTTTTATTGTGTCTTCATTTCCCAATTGAAGCAGTATTGAGGAGAGGGCTCTAAGTTGTCTGATACATTTATGTGCTGATATATTCATACTGCTACTTACAAGGAGCAAAACTACTCACCTACTTTCACTATAGCACCAAACCTAAAAAAGCCAAAAAACAGTCGGTCAATCTATCTTGGTCCACACAACTCGGGAAAATGTAAAGTTTGATCCCATTTCATAAGTACCTCCTGAAATTAATAAATATTACCATTTGCTAATGACTTATGTCACACTGAATACTGATATTATAAAAAGGTAAAGTTTGTGAGTTTGTGACGTTGTAGGGGGTAATCTCTGGATCTACTGAACCGATTTTGAAAATTCTTTCATCTGTAGAAAGCTACATTATTCCTGAATGTCATAGGCTATAACATGTTTTCAAAAACATTAGAGATCCTTATGAAAATTGCAATATTGTAACCCAAAGTAGCAAAATGTTGCCTATAAAATTCATTCTTTGGCGTGCGCTGAGAAAACTATTACACATAATACATAAAAATTACTAGGTAGCTAGGAAGTGTAGATAGGGTAGGTAGCTTAGGGTAGAGTAGGTAAGGTAGGTAGTTAGCCAGTTGACGGGAGCGAAGCCGCGGTGGTCAGCTAATAATAGAATATACCGGGTGACTACGAATCCATGCAAAAGGAAACCAGAAATAATACAATGTATTTTTTTTGTTGGATAGAGAAATCACAGCGAGGAAAATATGATTTACATATGAAATAAAACATTTGGGCGCACGGTTGGCGCAGTGGTTGAGCGATTGACTGCTGCGCTGCGCGTCGCGGGTTCGATTCCCGCACGGACCAAATATTTGTATGGTCTACAGATAGTTGTTTCGGCTATGGGTGTTGTGTATGTGAGTTTATATGTTTGTAAACGCACCCACGATACAGGAAGAAATTCCTAGCGAGGGGAATTAAAAAAAAAAAAAAACAATGTTAAAGTACTTTAAAAAAAAATGAAATTTATTTTCTGAAAATACATTATGTTGTTGGTATTACGTTCAGACATTACAGTTATATATGACACTTAACATATAACATACATACTATACTATAAATAGTACATCAAGAATAATCGAAATCTAATTAAAATGCTAAAAATCCATCAGTTCTGTGGCCTAAACTCACTGTAATGGGTTTTTCTTTACTTGGTCAATTTGGTAAACAAACCTGCTACGAAAATCATGTTTCGGCAAAAATTACAGTTTTATCATCCCGTTTCTGGAACGTAAATTATCGAAGCGTCACATATTATGTCATTGGCTGCTGAAAACTTGCGCGATTGACAAATTGTCACACTATCTATTTCGATAAATTTCTTTCCAGAAACGAGGACATGGAAATATTGTAAAAACAAACCATTTTTTTTGTGCGTGTGCGCCTTTTGTCGACGTTTTATAAGTGCCCATGTAGGCCTATGTGAAATAAAAAACATTTGATTTTGATTTTGGGAGTTAATTGTTCTATGAAATACACACAGACTCCTTGCCAATTGAAAATTGCCTGTTAATGATCGAAATCTATGCTTCGAGCTTGAGTTTTCGATTTTCAACCATGAGTCAAGTAAAATAAAACCCATTACAGGGAGAGGACCTTCTTAACAATACGAGCCCTATCCAAAAAATACTTCTTTCTTAATCAACCTCTAAGCTTAAGCCTAGTAAAAGCGACATATATAAACGATAACAATGAAAACTCCAAAATGTTTGAGATAACAGCCGCTACTTAAGTTTGCCCTAATCGGCGGCACGAACTATTTTGTGGCCGGGGTTAAATGCAGGCTATCTCATCCGACAACACATACGAAAGCTATGATGAGCAGTAAGAAGCTAGTGCGCGTACGAATACACACTCATGGTATAAAAATAATAAATGGAAGATGATTTAGAACGAAAAGGAGCTCGTGAAATTTTATAAACAAACCTTTGATAGTATAAGTATCATCAAAAAACTACTGAATGTATTTGTTAAAAATAAAATTATTTGAATTTTTTAACTGCTAATCTATCCTTGTATGGTGACTGTTTTGCAATTTTCCTTCTTTTTATGGTATTTATTACCGCCCAAAGATGCGTTGAAATAAGTGTTGGAATATGGAACTGCCGACGCTCATAACTTTCAAATACACGTTTTTTTTTACTTTTTTGTTTCCATACAGGGCTAGATAATGATAAGACAAATTGATATAATTTTTTATTTTGAGCTTATACCGTCAAACAGTGAAGTAATCGCCATACTACGTTTGAATGGAAGAATGACTGACTAGTGCAACCTTAAGAGTTGTAGGCGCTTTACTTTGTGTAAATTATTTCATCACCACTGCTCTCAAAATGTCGAAGGAAAACATCGTGAGGAAAAACGGCATGTCTTAATTAACTAAAAAATTTAAACTTTATATTTATTATGATTTATTTTTATCCGTTTTGAACCAGCCCAATTATACTTTAAAAAACGTAGACAATTAATAGAATTTCTTTCGTATATAACTCACTTTCAGACGTTACTGTGCTACATCCGTATAATATATTCTTATATACTAGTATCTACTGCTACTTATCGTGTAAACATACATTTAAAAAAATAACTGATGCGTATCTATTACAAAGTGTGCATCCTCCTAGGGTGAGTTTACCAAGTGGGCGTGGATGGCCAAATTGGAAACTATATTTTATTATTAGAATTATTCGTTAAAAAAAATATTTTTTATTACAAGTTTTTTTCGTATTCATCTTAGTAAACCCTTTCATTTGATACCCATATCATGGCAGTGCACAAAAAATAACTAGTCCGCCATCTTGGACCGTCCGCCATATAGGATTTATATTGACGTCACTTAACTAACCATGCATTTTCATCCAAACTAAACGTGTATGCAAAATTTCATTTTAATCGTTGGAGGATAACTGCTTTAAAATTCATACACATAATAAATTGCAAATTAAATAAAAGCTTGTAAAAAGTGGTATTTCCTTAAATTTAACGTATGTCAACACTTCCCAGAATTTAATCCTTATTAGAAACACTCCTGCTGTAATGATACAGCGTGTTTTATTTTTCAAAATCAACGGATTCGATTCCTGGATAGGAAAATTGATTTTTCAGAAATCCAATGATGCAGTTTTATTTTTCACCAAAATCGGCCTCGTGACTCATTTGAGTGTTTTTAGCTATTCCTCATAGTCTCTGATTTGGTCATCCACGCCCCCTAGGAAAACTGACCATGTATTTTGCTCGGCCCAGCATATCCTCCCTTCCATACATCTCTGTCAGCCCTCACGCGTCATCCCTCACCCAGGTCTCACCCTTAACTGTTAATACCATTCTAAATCCGACTACTGTAAGATTAACCCCTACCTTACATACAATAGGTACATACAAGGTGACTTTTAATCCGTTGACAATATCACAGAGGATGAAAATTCTCATAAATTTGAACAATTTTTACTATGGGACTAACATTGAAATCACGATAAAGCAGGTATTCTGTACATTTTGTCGAGTTACGCTAAAGTTGAGTATAAACTAGAGCATTTACTTGCAACAGAACATCGAGCTAACGCCATTTACATCAAGTGTCATTTTCGAAGTGCGGTTAAATACGGCGAATGCTCGATGTTCTGTTACAAGTAAATGCTCTATACTGTGATTTTTAATTTCGTAGACTAAACTGACAGCTGCCAATGACCTTATTTTTTTTAATGTTGCAAGCGCGGAGCATAGTGTTGTAGGTAAGGCTCAATCATAAGTGATTCATCGAATCGAAGTGACATGACGCCTCAATTTAATTTTACTAATTTTTTAATTTTACTAATTTTAAAATTTTACTTTTAAATTTGTAAATAAATGTTTTAAACGTAATAAATTTAAATATAACAGTATTCATACACATAGTACATACAATTTTATTGTGTTAAATATGAAATCAACAATAAAATAAATGCGATCGATAAAATGAAGTCTGACATAAATGAGTAGAAACTTAATAATGGCCGCTAAATGTCTTAACAAATGAATTTTTTAACCGTGATTTTCGATCAACTTTCGATCATTCAGGATAGTCAGGATACGACACTATTTTTATGTAACGATAAAGTGACAACCCTCCAAATGTCAGTTTAGTCTACAAAATAAAAAATCAGAGTATAGCCTATACTCACCTTAA
Source organism: Anorthoa munda (assembly GCA_945859665.1). NCBI lineage: Eukaryota > Metazoa > Arthropoda > Insecta > Lepidoptera > Noctuidae > Anorthoa > Anorthoa munda. Next base: position 33,981,791 of record OX243895.1, on the reverse strand, counting down.
CTTAAATGTACTTAACAGATGATTTAGTATTTTATATTTCAGAGTAAATGAAGCAAATCGATTATGTTCGTTTCGTTCGTTGTAAGTTTAGGTATGTTTCAGAGTGTATTTTTCTACCCGCTATCTGACAAATGAGATGCAGCGGAATACCAGTGTATTCACTATTCACGGTTGGACTGGGCTAAACGGTTACGTTTCAGAGTTGATCCCTTATTAAAAGTTGTTCATACTCATGAGTAAGTTCGCACCCTGCAAGATTACCAAAGAATAAGGCCAGTATTCCGGTTACTCAAACTCAAAATTGGCCACACCTACAAATCAAAAGCCAACCAATCACAACTCTCAATAGAGCAATTAGAGCCCAGTAGCCGCAGACGTTACTGTATCGAAAGCATGTATGTATGTTCCTTATAGACCCCGAAACGGCTGGACCGATTTTAATAAAATTTTCAGAGAATCTTTAGATTGAATCCTGTAAAGTTTGGTGGCGATCGGAGCATTTTTTTAAACTTTGAACGCGGGCAGAAGCTAGTTCTTTCTAAACGAAAAATGTAGTAAGTATTGAATGAAAAAGTCCAAGTTAGCAAGTACGAGTACGTTCCAAGTACATTCTAACACAACTAAATTCCACAGATTTTGTATTAAAAGAATTCAGTAACGTCTGGGGCATTTAGGATCTTGGACTTGAGCACGTACGTTAATGTAAAATAAAACAAGCCAACCAATCACAACTGTCCATGTCCAGTTTGACATGAGTTGAGTATGAGGAACCGGAATACGGGTCGCATTCATTCAATCAAGTTACCCTATTCTATCCAAACAGTACTCGACCGATTCGCACAACACCAATTCCACAGAACACAGAGCACCGAGGCGGGCACTGCCAGACACGACATGGTCAAAACACACCATACAAACCGAGCGTGTTAGGGTACGTTTACACAAAACATCCGTTTTTAACGGATCCGTCGCTATTGGAGGTGATGTTCGCACCGCATTTACAGTACCGTTTTAACGGATCCGTCGCTATTGGAGGTGATGTTCGCACCGCATTTACAGTACCGTTTTAACGGATCCGTCGCTATTGGAGGTGATGTTCGCACCGCATTTACAGTACCGTTTTAACGGATCCGCCGATATTGGAGGTGATGTTCGCACCGCATTTACAGTACCGTTTTAACGGATCCGTCGCTATTGGAGGTGATGTTCGCACCGCATTTACAGTACCGTTTTAACGGATCCGCCGATATTGGAGGTGATGTTCGCACCGCATTTACGGAACCCCTTTAACGGATCCATCGCTACTGGGGGTAATGTTCACACCAACCAACTTTCTACAAGGATGGACGTCCGATAAAACGGATCAGTATTTTAATACTGTTGTGTTTGTGAAATCGCTCATTATAAAATAAAAGCGTTAACGATGAAGCGGACCTGTAAACGGACCTCTATTTGATCGAGCACTTACTCATAGGTCCGTAGCAATTTAGACCAAACTTTTGCTCAGAGCACAATGCGGAGGTACGAATATTGTGCTAAATACGTTTTTAGAATGAAGTTCCTTAACGCGGCTTGCGGTAGATTCGGGCGAAAATGTAACGTCACATAACGTCACATAAGATTTTTGCGTTATACCTCCTCCATATCTCCCTCCCTTTCTTTTCTCTCAGAGTATCTTCAATTTTAGGTCTCCTGACGACACACATGCAAGATTTTGTGATTTAGTTCGTATGTGGCATTAGAGCCCATAGATGCCACTACAGATTAAATGGCGTCCTCAGTTGACACGACATCGTTCTCTGTGACATTAGCTACCCTGACCATCCATACAACCAGAGATTTAACCCCCGCGTATTTACAATACAATACATAATATACAACAATCTCAGAATGACTACATTGACTTATATTCTAATAGTATATTGGTACCAGATACATGGAGAATATTGTGACGTTTACGATATAGGGGACAAATACTTGTTGCAAGCGACATGTAGCGTTAGAGATGACACGTTTGGCGCAGTGGTTGAGCGATCGGCTGCTGCGCTGTGTGTCGCAAGTTCCATTCTCTCTCGGTACAAATATTTGTATGGCCCACAGATGGTTATTCTGGTTGTTTTGGTTATGTATGAGATCCATTCTTAATATTATAAATGCAAAAGTAACTCTGTCTGTTACCTTTTTACGATAAAACGGCTGAACCGATTTAGATGAAAGAACAATGGCAGGTGTCCATACATTGTTTTAGCTGAGATTAAATTCAAAAGTCTTTAAATGAAAAATATCTGGTTTAACTCAGGGTGATGTTCTGAATTAGTTTGTGCAAGAATTTTTGTTCGAGAATGTAGAGAATAGTAGATATTCAGTCATAAACTTTTGTAGGTTATGTCTGGATAACTTTTAAATAATGTGTTTAATAGGTAATATTATTCAATTTCGTGGAAGTAAAAGGGGAATATCGCATTAGTATTTCCCTTACCTAGTTATTTTAGCATGAAATGTGTAGTATACTCTTTGGAAAGCTTAGATAAAGTACCTATAGATTAAGCCTTAAAATGAGCTTGATTGATAGAGCGAGATAGCTAATTGGCAGCTCCATGTAAATAATAAGGACAAAAGATTATTTTTTGTCTTTGTCACCGTGGCCGGTTTCTGTTGTTTGTCAAACTCTAATACAATGGCAGGTTTGATAAACAAACTCGGTTTTGTTTGATTTTCTGTGATTTCGTGGTATTACGTGTTAATTGAGACAAGGAATTTGGGTTATTTATAGATAACAAGTGTCAGTGCGATGGTGGGTTGTAGTGTTCTTGTTCTTGTTGTAACACCAGAACTAACTATTGTTGTCTCATGTGCGGCCACGCCAGTGCTTAATCTATAGGTACTTTATCTAAGTTGGAAAGAGTATATTTATTTAAACTAAGTGACTTTGACGTGTATCAAAAGGTTGTTGTCAACAAGCAAGCTATATTTTTTTTAGACTTGGGTACTAGTCTTTTTGCCAATCATTAATTGAGAGTAATTCATTTATTTCTACTACACTACAATATTCTTACCTACCTGCAAGGAACATCTACACTTCCACATAAACTGTATTGTTAACTCATTTACTGCAATAAATACAATAATGATATTATTACTTAATATAGTTACTACTTGTCACTTAGCAGATAAAATATATAATGGCAACACTACGCTAAAGAAATGAACTAAAAAATCAAATAACTTTTTATTTATTATGTTTGTTTTTAATCTATTTTGGACCAGGCCTAATTATACTTTAAAAAACATAGACAATGAATAGAATGTCTTTCGTATATAACTCACTTTCAGACGCTCAAATTTAAGTCAGCTAAAATTTCGCCATTGTTCTTTGATTTGGTCACAAATTATATGATACATCTGTATGCTAGTATAGTTGTCGGCACGTAACTTGGCAAGAGTCGTTAGATGCGCACAAATCATTTTTTAGGTCTTTCTGGTTACCCGCGCGGGACGCGGGGAGAGTTTAGCACCGCTCCGAGCTCGCGATTGGTTAGTCAGTTGACACAAGGATCGACTGACCAATCGCGTCGCGTCCACGTTCCGTTCGTTCTATACGGTGGTTGGTCAGTTCGCGCTTTATGCGCGAACTTACTCCCACTACGTCAAAACCTTGCCAAGTTACATGCCGGGGACTATATTATATTATCTGTGGTATGGTGATAGTTGGAGGCCCTGGGAAGTACAAAATATATATTTTTATCCCGATAGCGTGTTCCCTTGAGATGATAAAACACTTTTTACGCGGGCGAAACCGCATGCAGATGCTATTTTTTTTTATTAAATTGCAACAAGTTTTCGTCCAAATATACTTAATAATAAACATCAAAAACACAGAGAATCTACCCATTAAATGTAACTTCATAATGCAGTTTCAATTTATATAGCTCTACTTACTAAATTATTTTAAAATAAAACAGTGCTTGTGTATATATATTCATAAAATATCGATTAAATTGAGAATTAATATTCATTTTGAGATCTACCTTAGAATTACGAATCAAATTAGAATAGCTAGCGAAACATCGCAGACATATCTGAACACGATTAATCTGCCTTTCTGTCTAACTGTTACCAGCATTTTACATGGTGCGACCGTCACCCAGTTACTGGGTTGTGGAGGTCATCCACAACCCAGTAACTGGGTGATACAAACCTGGACTTATAGTTTGAAATCGCCCACCCGTCTTGAACGCACGTGGTTATAAATGCTTGTGCCTTCTCTGTATGAGAAGAGACGTTTGCCCAGCTGTGGGACACTTAAAGACTGGTATTATTAAAAACTGTAAAATTTTGGTCGTTACAATTCTGTGAAAGTTTGATACGGTATATGAAACAGTATCAATAACAAAAGACAAAATAAAATAAAAATGTGCAAAAAATTCGTTGTTCCCGAAGTCGGTGTTGCAAAATGAAAAACCGACTTCCGATATCGACATTGTTTCATCCACCGGATCCCCACCACGGAATTAAAATGAGCAAAATTTAACGATGTATACTGTTAAGATATTGAAATTCATCACGTGTGCGAAGTTTCGCAAACTATTGTAACTTGAGTTACAATATTTTATACAAGCCTGATTAGTTTCAATCTGAGGCTCTACACAAATGTCATTATATCAGCGAAGGCTATGTTCGAAATGCCAAAATATAAGGGACTGATCATCTTACTAATATTATAAATGCTAAAGTTTGGATGTATATTTGTTACTCAATCACGCCAGACAAACTGAACGGATCTGGTTGAAATTTGGCACAGATATACATTATATATTGTGGTTTTTAATTTCGTAGACTAAAATGACCTTATTTTTTGAGCATAGTGTTGTAGGTAAGACTCAATCATAAGTGATTCATCGAATCGACGTGACATGACACCTCGATTTAATTTTACAAATGTTTTATTAATATAAACATACATACATATTGAAATATTACAGTATAAATACACATCAAACAAACTTTTACTGTAATAAATAAAAAATCAACAATAAAATAAATGCGATCAGTAGAATTAAGTCTGACATAAATGAGTAAAAATTAAAAGCCTGGTGACAGACATACAGACAGACGGACCGTGGAGTCTTAGCAATAGGGTCCCGTTTTTACCCTTTGGATACGTAGATAGTTTCACAAATGTATTTTTTTTGCTGTGAGATAGTTCCATTTTCGATCACTCAGGATACGACACTATTTTGTTATTAAGTCTACGAAATTAAAATCAGAGATTAGTATGAAATTGGGCATTACTTCTCATCCCGGTATAAAGCTCACTTGTCTAGAGCGTCAATAGCTACCAGGTTTGTACGCGGGTGCTATGCCTATGTATGATAAACATAATTATCGAGGTTAAACAGACACTTATAAAGTACAGAATGGTAAACATTTACTCGAATGAACTACAATAGTGGTGAACATACACGTACACTAGGCAGTCTGTGGCACATTGTGTGACTCGGGCGGCGGTACCGGCAGCTCTATCTGTCGAGTGGCCGTGGGACGACTGCGGCCCAGCTGTGGACAAAAATAAGCGGTTAGTATAGTGGTTCGAAAACTGGCAGGCGCTTTAGTTTCTAGCAATAATTTCATCATCACTGCTCTAAAAACGGTGAAGGAAAACATCGTGAGGAAACCGGCATTTCCTAGAACCAAAACATTCGAAGACATGTGACATTCGACAACCCGCACTGGGCCCGCGTGCTGGATTATGGCAGAAACATACTTATTTTTTCTTTTTAACCGACTTCCCAAAAAGAAGGAGGTTTCTCAATTCGACCGTATATATGTTTCTTTTTTATGTGTGTTCGCGGATAACTTCGTCGTTTATGTACCGATTTTGATGATTCTATTTTTGTTGGAAAGGAGATATCACAAGAGTGGTACCATGATAAGCAAACCAGGATCTGATGATGGCATCCCAGAGAAATCGAGGGATCTCCTCAAATATTAAAGGCATACATATAGCGAATTTGGTATTTTTATCAACAATGCAATTATTTACACTCAGAAAGTGTCATTTGGTGAAATAGAACTGATAAAGAAGACCATATATGGCCACTGGAACTCCTTAAAGTATGTCACGGGTATAAGATAATATATCGAATAACTAACTGACTATGATGAAGCAAAAACTTATAAATAAATGATACTGATGAAAATGGTAACATCGAACTGATCTGATGATGAAGCCGGAAGATAGGCACTGGAACTCCGAAATAAAACAATGGATCCTAGTCGTGTTTGGGCTTATTGCAATCGTCATACTTTGGCTATAAATGATTTTCATGATATTTGGAGGTACCTACCAAACTAAAAAAGAGATAAATAAAAAACTTTTTAACAAAAAAATCAAACTGACTTCCAAAACAAAATACTACAAAGCGAAAAATAGCTTTCTTTTACGAAGTCGGTGTTGAAAAAGAAAAATGGAAAACAATAGGTACCTACCAAAGCCCGACTTCGGAAAAGAAAGTTATTTTTCGCTTTGTAGTATTTTGTTTTGGAAGTCGGTTTGATTTTTGACGCATTCGGTTACAACACTCGTTGTGATAAGATGTAGGCTTTAACAGGTTCGTATGAATGGTGTATCCCGCGCCACGACAAATCACAGTAATGTGCAGGCAGCTTTTCGGCCCATCCCCTCTCAAATAGAGGGAGCCAGTTACCCAGCAGTGGGAACTTTGTGATAATGATGACAGTATACTCCATCTTTAACTACGGCTCGGGAAAGTAGCCGCTAAGCAAGGTCGATCGTGACAACTTTCGAGATGTGTTGATGGTGAAAGATGCTTCAAATACCGTGGAGTGTGCATCCCGCACAAACGAGTCTATCGTTCGGCAACTGAACATCAAGGCCAGGGTCTCCTCAACCTGCCTACGAACAATCCTGGAGTTTCTCGAAAAGACGGTCATAACCGTCTGCGCAGCTGCAGGGCATCTGATGATTTCTGGTAAGGTCGATGGCAGAAAACTAAGGTCGCAGCCCTATCAGATGGTCTGACCAAATCCGTGCAACGCTGAACAATCTATCTATACTATAATATTATAAAGAAGAAAATTTTTTTTGTTTGTTTGTACCGAATAGGCTCCGAAACTATTGGACCGATTTAAAAAATTCTTTCACCAATAGAAAGCTACATTATTCCTGAGTGACATAGGCTATTTTGTAATCCCGAAATCGGGTCCTGTGGGGTGGTCCCCGGGAGCGAAGCCGCGGGGAACAGCTAGTTATAATTATAATGACTACCTTGGCGTTGAGATGCACCAGCTTGTTGTGATTGTACAAGGCGGCCTCGTAGCCGAAGGTAGACGCGCACTGGGAACACTTGAAGGGACGTTCACCGGTGTGAGAGCGCAGGTGGCCTTCCAGCGTCTTCTTAGTCTGGAACATATTAAGTGTATTTTGATTTTGTAAACAAGCTTTTTGATTTGAAAGTTACGTAATGTAATATCACTTGCTAAAACCAATGAGCTCAAACACGATGCTGAATTGTCTTATCTGCTTGAAGAGTTGCTATGGCCATCTTACAGCTCCATCATGAGACCAACCCTATTTTGGTTGATGATCCCATAGTAAATTATTTTACAATGCGTGTCCTCGAAAAGAGCGTTTTCCAAGCAGCCAAACTGTGCGGAAAGTGTCACTTTTTTTCACTAGTGCTTGTTACTTTTCTGTTTATTTTTAATTTTTAACTCCAACGTCAGCCCGTCGCATAGAGTTTTTATTATTTGAACAAAGTTTAAAAAAATAGTTAAGTCCAGATTAGATTCACATAAAAGGTAAAATAAAACTAATATTTACTTCATTAAAGGCGTTTTTAATTACTCTAGATTTAGATTTTGATCAATAAATTATTAATTTTAAATATTCATTAAATATGTTTGGCAGAACGTATATTTTGCTCGTGCCGTTTTGTTACGACGTGACAGCTATTTGCACATGCGCAGTAGATATGCCCGAGGAACTATTAGTTAATCTGTGGTTATGCTGAGTGCGCTTGAATAAGCCCGCCAATTTATTAATTTTTGCTTGGTTCAGATATATTTTTGTTATTTTCGCGCACAGTGCATATTAAAATGTTGTATGATACACGTACGTAAGATGATTTCCGACTCGTGAATAAAAATGCTACAAATCGGAAATCATTCATAGTAAAATAACTTTTAATTTTTATAGCACACTTTTACTTTTTAATTTACTGGCGCGTATGGGCTCATTGATTTAATGTAGAAAAGAAGTCTGCATTTGTCTATGGAAGCGCGCGCTGTGCAGTCATGCGCAATGAGAATCTAAATTGCTCGCCATACACATATTTTTTCCGTTTCTACTTTTGTTTTATTTCAACTGTATGAGTGAAGATAAAGTAGTGTATGCAACGGCATATAATTAGGTATTAAAACACTCGCGTGTTATTATTATCACATTCGGCTTCGCCTCATGTGATATACCCACGCTAGTGTTTTAATAACCCCTATTATATGACCATTGCATAAACTACTATCATATCGTAATGACCTAGTAGTTAAGATCTCGCCTCTCGTGCTTGAGATTGTGGGTTTAAACCTGGGCAAGTACCAATGTGGCTTTTTTAATTTATATTTATTTTCTAAGTTTATCTAGGACATCGCCGACAACGGTGAATTTCTTTTACAGTTGTCAACGATGTCCAAGATAGATCGTGAGGCAACTTAGGTTTTTAGTTAGGGCCTACTGTCCACGGAAGCGTAGCTTCATAGACGCTTCAAAATATACCGTGTCTATCAGGCTTACCGCGTACGTTAATTTTATTTATTTGGCTCACCAACAATTGCATACACTGATACAAAGATATGAGATACATCCAATATACATATAGACTAGTGTACCAATCTCTTAAGGGTAAGCACATCATGCATTACTGCCGATTGACATTGGGCGTCTATTTACTATTATATAAGTTCTTATACTCATCCAATTTCAAGCAGGTACACATGATTATGCTAACATAATATCAAATCAAAATCAAAGTTAAAACATATCAAAATACAATTAAAACATGATTAAAACATAAATTAAAATCTAAATTTATTTTTTAGTCGTTTACAATCATTCCAACAAATGCCGCTGTCCTTGCCGCCATTTTTACAAAAATGAACACGTGCATCTACCTAATGTACACCCCGGCGTTGGACATGCAGTACGGCAGGCGACAAGTCTGCAAGCGCGACCGATGTAAGCCGCAAACTGGCGTACATCAAGCGTATGGTGACTAATACACGTTTATGAAACGACGCATCCGTGGACAGTAGGTCTAAGTTAGTGCTTCATTGGTGTAATCATTGCTGCGGGTTCCAGTGCGAGGACAAACAAACTCACCATGTAAGTCTTCCCGCAGGCGTCGCACACGTGGTTCCGGACGGCGCGACCGTTGCGGTGCACCATGCGCGTGTGCGTGCGCAGCACCGGCCGGGACGCGCACGCCTGCAACACGGAGCGAGCGTTATACACGCCGCAGGCTGCGGAGTGCAGTGGCCTATGGTGACACACACATACACTCACGTAAAGTACAGTGTGTCACCGACACGAGGACTACCATGGATTCAGTACATGATTCTAAACCCCCTAAGTTAGAATTTTTCGTTGGCTTTATCAACATTTTTGATAACCAAACTATTAATATGTCGCATCAAGGCTGGCCGATAGATGCAAACCATCGGGAAGTCAGGTGTGATGTATGTGTATGAAGTACCTAAGTACCTTCATAATATTATTAATAAGTTTAGGTTAAGAACATGTGGGTAGGGCTACAACTGTAGTAAATTTATGTGATCGTCTGTCAGTCGGAATATACGTGTAACCGTGATCAGCTGTTTTATTTTCTGGCTCCGTATCCCGACACCCCGACACTCCCAAGTACTTCAGTATTCCCTTAGGTTAAAACATCGTGTGTGGGCAGGTCGGTGGATACAATCGTGAAAATGAAATCACACAAGTTATTCGAAGTTTATTCTAATAGACACAGTTACAATCCTTTCTCACTAATATTACGGATCGGCAGTGATTCTACGACGTCTTAGCTCTAAGGCTGTCAGTACTCAACTGCCATATTCTGCTGTCCGCACCACGCAAGTGGTTAGAAAAGCGCACCAATGCGTAGTTGTTCTTGATTTGCCGCCAGGGGCGTACTTGTTATTTGTTTTGGCGTCCGTACTATTGACTATAGCCGACAAATACATATGTTCACAAAAAACAGCAATGTAAATTAAACTCTAAATCATTACCCACCAGCTGATTTCCTAAAATTTACGAGTGAAGTCAACACCGCCGGCTGGTACCTACACGCGCTCTTACCTGAACTCTATAATATTCATTAACTAACACAAAATGAGACTAAAGGTTCGCTCATGCTTTACCTGATATTAAATTCCTAATTCGGACTCTCTATTTATAATATAAATTTAGAAAAAAATATTTTTCCTAAAGAATAACTGTAAAACTTAAATCACACTTAATATTATAACGGTGAAAGTCTGTGAGTGTGTTTGTATGTTTGTTATTTCTTCACGCTCAAACGCCTGGACGGATCTAGATGAAATTTGACACAGGGATAGACTATATTCTAGAATAGCACATAGTATACTTTTTATCCCGGGAATATGTTCCCTCGGGATAACATTCGACATACACGCGGGCGAAGCCGCTGGTAGAAGCTGGTTAAAAATATTGTGTACAGAGAAAATGATCATATACTCACAAAGTTACAACCAGGCACGGTGCAGGAGATGGGTGTAGCCTTCAAATGTACGGCCAGGTTGTGTTCTTCTAGGCGGGACGCCTTCATGAACTTTTTGTTGCACAGCGGACACGCGTACCTGCACACACTCTCATATTAATACTTACTTGGATCATTGAAGAGCTCGTGGGTTTGTAACAACAGCCGCGCGGGTCGATGTTCAAGCTCGCGCCGTGAATGGGTGACCATTTTAAGGCGCGTATCGACTTCGCGCTCCAAGAGGACGAACAACAACAAATGGCTACCATTTTGGACCGCGCGCCAATGTGTTTGTTGGAACGCTCGAACTTAGAGCGGCCCGTTCCATCTAGAGTCGGTTTTTTAACGCGCATCAAAGGAAGCTCAGTTGTGACGCGCGCGCCAGTTGAGACGGACGTGATATTATTTTGTGTGTTCGTTGCGTTCCGAGCGATGACAACGACGAATTTTTTTCACTTTTCATCTGTTTACATTCTTGTGAAGTTTTTGATTGTGTCTTCAACCGCTTCATACTGCATATCTATCATAAGTTTCACTCCATACCGCATCCTATTTCAGTACAACTCTTTCATCCACCAACGCACTTTACGTTTATGTTTTTTCTTCTGTAGGTATAATTCTGTGAATTACTATAAACGCTGCATCTGTTCGTGCACTGGAACAGTTCTCACGTGCGCCATGCGCGTTCCGCGGCACGCACTGTCGGCGCAGGGGTGCATGGCATGCGCGCCAACAGCGCATAATGGATACGCAGCTAACATAGCGTTTTCCTCCGTGCCTTGATGCGCGCGTTAAGCTGTTGGTCCTGACTATCATCTGTAGATATTTGAAAGTTGTTACGACACTAGCCACCAGTCTTGCCATGGCATATCGTATTGCTCAGTAACTCGAGTTGTGAAGGTCAGTTAGGCACTTTACTGAAAATGTGTGTTTTGTCCGTCAGGTAGATTAATTAAAAATATTGGACACGTATTTTTTCTTTAAACGCATAATCATATAGTGACGACGATATAACGCGTTGAAATATCGTGTTACGTCACGCCGTTAGTACACTTTATACTGACATAGTGACGTCACAATCACAAGCCCCCCACTCCTGAACTTTGATGCGCTTTAACTTTGTAATTTTTTATTGATTTGGTAAAGCAAAAAATACGTGTCCAATATTATTTGATAATCTCACTGACGGACTATAATTTTTTTAAATAGAATTATAATTTTTCTACCCAGGAAACATCCCTAAAGCTTTGGCGAGGTCGCAAAAGATTCAAGTCATTTGAGCCTTACGCATGTTTCATCGCAGCAAAAACATATTGTGTTTTATATGTGACACCACATCAGATATCTGTGTACGACACAAGTAAGTAAAACAAGCTGTCTGCCTTTTATGTCTGACCGGATAAAGCTGACTACCTGTATTTTACATGACGTTACTTTTTATCTGACTTCCACGTACCAATAAATGCAAACACTATATTGTTGGAATGCTGGACGCACGGGACCGGTCAATGTGGCGACGCTTGGGGGATGCCTATGTCCAGCAATGGACGTCTCGGAGATGGAGAATGATGAGGAGTGTGTACTCACTTGAGCTTCGCGGGGTCTATGTGCTTGAGGCTGTACTTCATGTGCTGTGTGTACGACATGCGGTTCTTGAAAGTCAGGTCGCACTGCAACAGAACATCAGTATTTTTAACCGACATGCCAAAAACGAGGAGGTCGCAAAATAATCGTCGAATATAATCAAGTGTGTGGCTGTGATTCCAAAACACCCGCTTACCACGATCAATATACCCGCAGGCGTATTATGTATCTTTTGCAAGAGCAAAACAATAGCGATCAAACGCTTTATATCATAAAAGTCGGATTTAGCTGCAGTGTAGGGAGGGTAGGTCCTACACAATCGTTTGCTAATCACTCGCTGTTTGTCAAATGCACTTATTCAAGTAAAGTCAATATTTATTTCAACTAGGCCAATAAGCGGCACTTTTGAACGTCAAACAATAATAAATCTAAATTAAAAATGTAAAAGTAATAAAATAAAATATTGAAACAAAAACCGCCAACAACCCTAAAACTTTTGTTTTGAAGAGAAATTATTGCGCAACAATCGCTATCATTTTTCTCTTGCAAAAGATACGTAATAAGCCTGCCAAATGACCTGACGCGTTATCGCAGATCCGGCTCGAAGGACCAAAAAAGTGTATACTGAGGTCTAAACACCGAAGTCGGTACACCTTGTCCAAGTGTACGATGTTTGTTCAGTACACTTGTGAATGACGGAAAACGGGGGATGATGAATGAAACCACCCGTGTTGAGTTTCTAATCACTGACTTATTTTATTTTACTTAGCCAGTTCACTAAATTAATTAATTAATTTATCCTCGCACTGGAACACCTTGCAGCATCAAAACAAATGAAGCACAAACTTCTAATAAACTGACTATAAGACTTATAAGATTTCCTCACGATGGTTTTATTCACCGCGTTGTCAGCGATGTCCAAGATATTTTTAGAAAGTACATATGAATTGCAAAAATGAAAGATCGCGCGTACGCAAACGCTGATAACACTTACGTTGTGATTGTGCAGTTTAACCGTACATCCGGTCTGTGATTTTGACTCCAAGAATGCTTTATTCCGTTGCTTGCTAGCTGATATTATTATATCATTACTTTAGAGCTGGGGGAGGCCTATGTCCAGCAGTGAACGTCTTTCTGCTGAAATGATGATGATGACTTTAGAGCAGTGGTGGCCCAGTGGTAACGATCGTGGATGCCAACACAGGCAGGCGCTTTACTTTGTGTAAATGAATTCATCACCACTGCTTTAAAAACGGTGAAGGAAAACATCGTGAGGAAACCGACACGTCATAAAACCAAAAATTCGAAGACATGTGACATCTACCAACCCGCACTGGGCCCACTCACTCTCTGTGTCCCAGCAGTGGGCACGTTAAAGGCTGATGAGGATGTAACGTACCTCGACGCAGTAGAGATGCGCGGGCGCATCGTGTGTAACTAGATGCACTTCCATGGCCTTCTTGAACAGAAACCGCTTGTCGCACCGAGGGCACGCGTACTCCTTCGAGCCCGCGTGGATGCTGGAAACATTCATAAAAAATAACATAACGTTTATAATTGTAACATTAATTTATAAAAAAAAAAACATTATCTCTGGATTGTGATCTAATATTGATTTGATAGTGATCTCATAGCCGTGTTACTATCCAAACAAAGACAGAAATAGTCGCCTTCCACCTAAGTTATACTTCAAATACACTTAATTAGTGGATTGAACTATGACGTGTTACTCTCCAACCAACTAACGGAAAACCAGTGTACGAAGTCACCGACGATCCGTACGTATGTGGCGAAGCTTGGGGGAGGCCTATGTCCAGCAGTGGACGTCTCTGAAATGATAATGATGATGATGACGATGAATAGACAAGCCATAGACCCCTATAATAATACTCACAAGAGATGCGTCCGTAGCGACGTCCTGTCCCGGAAGCTCTTGGCACACAGCTCGCACTTCTGTCGCTCGCCGTGGTTCTTCATATGGTTGCGGAGCTTCGCGAATGATCTGAAATATACGTCATGTTACATTGTAACGTTGTACTATGTGTATCAACGTAAATACTTTCAGATAGGATAATGAGTCTGCACGCGACAACTGGGCGCCACACATACATCTGTATACTCACGGCTGTGTGTCCCCGCACACTCTGCACGTGTGTGTGGGCGCGGCTGCACCATGCTCTCGCGCCACGTGGTCGGCCGCCACGTCTGCACGCGACGACGTGGCGCCACACATACATCTGTATACTCACGGCTGTGTGTCCCCGCACACTCTGCACGTGTGTGGGCGCGGCTGCACCATGCTCTCGCGCCACGTGGTCGGCCGCCACGTCTGCACGCGACGACGTGGCGCCACACATACATCTGTATACTCACGGCTGTGTGTCCCCGCACACTCTGCACGTGTGTGTGGGCGCGGCTGCACCATGCTCTCGCGCCACGTGGTCGGCCGCCACGTCTGCACGCGACGACGTGGCGCCACACATACATCTGTATACTCACGGCTGTGTGTCCCCGCACACTCTGCACGTGTGTGTGGGCGCGGCTGCACCATGCTCTCGCGCCACGTGGTCGGCCGCCACGTCTGCACGCGAGGCCGTGGCGCCACACATACATCTGTATACTCACGGCTGTGTGACCCCGCACACTCTGCACGTGTGTGTGGGCGCGGCTGCACCATGCTCTCGCGCCACGTGGTCGGCCGCCACGTCTGCACGCGAGGCCGTGGCGCCACACATACATCTGTATACTCACGGCTGTGTGTCCCCGCACACTCTGCACGTGTGTGTGGGCGCGGCTGCACCATGCTCTCGCGCCACGTGGTCGGCCGCCACGTCTGCACGCGACGACGTGGCGCCACACATACATCTGTATACTCACGGCTGTGTGTCCCCGCACACTCTGCACGTGTGTGTGGGCGCGGCTGCACCATGCTCTCGCGCCACGTGGTCGGCCGCCACGTCTGCACGCGAGGCCGTGGCGCCACACATACATCTGTATACTCACGGCTGTGTGACCCCGCACACTCTGCACGTGTGTGTGGGCGCGGCTGCACCATGCTCTCGCGCCACGTGGTCGGCCGCCACGTCTGCACGCGAGGCCGTGGCGCCACACATACATCTGTATACTCACGGCTGTGTGTCCCCGCACACTCTGCACGTGTGTGTGGGCGCAGCTGCACCATGCTCTCGCGCCACGTAGTCGGCCGCCACGTCTGCACGCGACGACGTGGCGCCACACATACATCTGTATACTCACGGCTGTGTGTCCCCGCACACTCTGCACGTGTGTGGGCGCGGCTGCACCATGCTCTCGCGCCACGTGGTCGGCCGCCACGTCTGCACGCGACGACGTGGCGCCACACATACATCTGAATACTCACGGCTGTGTGTCCCCGCACACTCTGCACGTGTGTGTGGGCGCGGCTGCACCATGCTCTCGCGCCACGTGGTCGGCCGCCACGTCTGCACGCGACGACGTGGCGCCACACATACATCTGTATACTCACGGCTGTGTGTCCCCGCACACTCTGCACGTGTGTGTGGGTGCGGCTGCACCATGCTCTCGCGCCACGTGGTCGGCCGCCACGTCTGCACGCGAGGCCGTGGCGCCACACATACATCTGTATACTCACGGCTGTGTGTCCCCGCACACTCTGCACGTGTGTGTGGGCGCGGCTGCACCATGCTCTCGCGCCACGTGGTCGGCCGCCACGTCTGCACGCGAGGCCGTGGCGCCACACATACATCTGTATACTCACGGCTGTGTGTCCCCGCACACTCTGCACGTGTGTGTGGGCGCGGCTGCACCATGCTCTCGCGCCACGTGGTCGGCCGCCACGTCTGCACGCGAGCCGTGGCGCCACACATACATCTGTATACTCACGGCTGTGTGTCCCCGCACACTCTGCACGTGTGTGTGGGCGCGGCTGCACCATGCTCTCGCGCCACGTGGTCGGCCGCCACGTCTGCACGCGAGGCCGTGGCGCCACACATACATCTGTATACTCACGGCTGTGTGTCCCCGCACACTCTGCACGTGTGTGTGGGCGCGGCTGCACCATGCTCTCGCGCCACGTGGTCGGCCGCCACGTCTGCACGCGAGGCCGTGGCGCCACACATACATCTGTATACTCACGGCTGTGTGTCCCCGCACACTCTGCACGTGTGTGTGGGCGCGGCTGCACCATGCTCTCGCGCCACGTGGTCGGCCGCCACGTCTGCACGCGAGGCCGTGGCGCCACACATACATCTGTATACTCACGGCTGTGTGTCCCCGCACACTCTGCACGTGTGTGTGGGCGCGGCTGCACCATGCTCTCGCGCCACGTGGTCGGCCGCCACGTCTGCACGCGAGGCCGTGGCGCCACACATACATCTGTATACTCACGGCTGTGTGTCCCCGCACACTCTGCACGTGTGTGTGGGCGCGGCTGCACCATGCTCTCGCGCCACGTGGTCGGCCGCCACGTCTGCACGCGAGGCCGTGGCGCCACACATACATCTGTATACTCACGGCTGTGTGTCCCCGCACACTCTGCACGTGTGTGTGGGCGCGGCTGCACCATGCTCTCGCGCCACGTGGTCGGCCGCCACGTCTGCACGCGAGGCCGTGGCGCCACACATACATCTGTATACTCACGGCTGTGTGTCCCCGCACACTCTGCACGTGTGTGTGGGCGCGGCTGCACCATGCTCTCGCGCCACGTGGTCGGCCGCCACGTCTGCACGCGAGGCCGTGGCGCCACACATACATCTGTATACTCACGGCTGTGTGTCCCCGCACACTCTGCACGTGTGTGTGGGCGCGGCTGCACCATGCTCTCGCGCCACGTGGTCGGCCGCCACGTCTGCACGCGAGGCCGTGGCGCCACACATACATCTGTATACTCACGGGTGTGTGTCCCCGCACACTCTGCACGTGTGTGTGGGTGCGGCTGCACCATGCTCTCGCGCCACGTGGTCGGCCGCCACGTCTGCACGCGAGGCCGTGGCGCCACACATACATCTGTATACTCACGGGTGTGTGTCCCCGCACACTCTGCACGTGTGTGTGGGTGCGGCTGCACCATGCTCTCGCGCCACGTGGTCGGCCGCCACGTCTGCACGCGAGGCCGTGGCGCCACACATACATCTGTATACTCACGGCTGTGTGTCCCCGCACACTCTGCACGTGTGTGTGGGCGCGGCTGCACCATGCTCTCGCGCCACGTGGTCGGCCGCCACGTCTGCACGCGAGGCCGTGGCGCCACACATACAACATCGCCACCTGACCCGATGCCTCCTACGATGCGCACACAGCGAGTGAGAATCCTTACAGCGCACCGCGCATACCGAACACACTAACTCGCCCGCACTCTGTAACAAACAACGTACTGAAATATTATATTGATAGGAGAAGAAAATCAAAGAAACAATTGATGGGCTATGTGAAAGATGGTATGACGAAGATAACAGACAATAATAGACAAGAAGACATGCTGCATCTATCTTTTTAGGGTTCCGTACCCAAAGGGTTCAAAAGGAGCCCTATTGCTGCCACTCACGTGTCTGTCTGAGGTATCGTTGTTTAGAGCTCATTGAGCAGTTAAATGCTGTATTTAATGTTTAAAAAAATATTGGAAAACAAAGGAATGAGAAGCCAACAAAGTCAGCTATCAATAAGTAATCTTGACAAGAACAAATAAAAAAGGTTCACAGAGGGCGCAGTCTGCCGCTGCCCTTATTTTGAAAATTATAATGTACAACCAGCTTTGTAGAAGGTTGAGAAGAAGAAGTGTCCATGGTATGTTATGTCTATGGCTTAAGAAAATACATTGGACAGACAGATATCAGTTCAGATGAAAATGTCAGAGAATAAAATATTCTAAGATTTTACAAATTAGCGGTATAAAATAAGTTGAGGATGTTAAAACAATCGGAGATAACTAAAAGTATGCTTTTCAGGTGCTAACATTATCAAAGAATATATAAAAGTGAGTCACATGAGTTGATACAATTTTAAAAGATAAAAAGGTGTGGTTTGTATAGTATTATAAAACGTAAATAGACTAAAAGATGTGGTTCTGTACTGCAGAATACCACAGCATCTGTATGCTAGTATTATATTATCTGTGCCCGAGAGTTCAACCTACTTCTGCACATGTAGTTACAAGTACATACCACGTCGTGTTTCTTCATATGGTTGGTGAGCTTGAAGCGATGGTTGAACCCCAGCACGCAGTCGTGACAGCGGTACTCGTGTCTGGTGAATGTGATACTGCTGAGGGCCTGCTGTCGCTCGCGTTCCACCTGACACCAAACAACACAATCATCAGCCTTTTAATGTTCCCACTGCTGGGACACAGGCTTCCTATCACAGAGAGGGAGTGGGCCGAGTGCGGGTTGGTAGATGTCACATGTCTTTGAATATTTTGTTCTAGGACATGCCGGTTTCCTCACGATGTTTTCCTTGAGAGAAGAGGTGATGGTATAATTTACACAAAGTAAAGCGCCTGCCTGGGTTCGAACCAAAGGGCCACCACTGTGCTAACAAATCAATATTCCTGCTAGATTTACCTTACAAACTACAGTGTAATACTTTGTAACGCTCAAGATTACCAATTAATTGATTTTTTTGGACTTGCTAAGGAAACGTAAATATTCTTCTGCCGGAGTCTGTTTTCTGATAGCTACAACCTAGGGGTCTTTAAGTCAAGAGTGAACAGGTTACTTCTAGGCAAGCGTGACACACCGAGCACATCATAAGATGTGACTTCAACCGGTGTGTTCACCACAAGATGAGCTTGTTGGTAACAAGTGCTAGCTGAGTGTAAGGTCTTGCATTCGTTAATAAGGGGACTGTTATTCAGCAGTGGGCAGGGCACATGACAGAACAGATGGTCGATAAGGCCGAAAAGTTCTGGAGTGGCGACAAGTACCGGAAGACGTTGCGTTAGGAGGCGTGGAGTGTGCACCTGGTTAAGGTTGCGCGAATCAGGTGGATGCGAAACACACGGGACCGGTCGAATTGGCGACGCTTGGGGGAAGCCTATGTCCAGCAGTGGACGTCATTCGTCTGAAGTGATGGTAACGCTAATGATGATATAGGACAGTGTACCTCCTCCCAGCTCAACACTAACATCTCCAGCTGTCCGGGCGCCACATTGAGGCGTTGCAGCTTGTTCCTGACGCGCAGGTTGTCCACCACGCCGGCTGGCTTCTCTCGCTTGGGTGCTGGGTGCTTGCGACGGTCGATTTTAGGAGATGCTGCAAAAAAATATTAAAACAAGCTTAAATGGACTGAAAAGTACAAAAGAGCCCAAACACGATGGTGCTTTCTTATCTGGTTGAGGAGTTGCTATGGCCACTTTCCGGCTCCATAATGAGACCAGCTCCATAGTAACAAATTATTTCAATGCTTCCAAAGTTACATTGGGGAGAGAAGCTAGGGTAAGTTGTGGTGGGAATCGCTGTTTGTGAGAACAGCATTACCTATAAAGTGCCAAAAATACCGTCTGCTGTACTCGTGGTGGAGTACCGTAACAAGCACAGCCCTAGCCAGTCCGAGTCATTAAGTCCCCGTCATTCTCCCCGGGACCTGCTGAAACCGCGCCGCCGCGCGTCCACCACCCCGAGTTGCAGCTGAGCTAACGGATGCAGGGCGAAGGGCGAATATTCTGCGCCTTAAAACAGTATCGACTTACTAGGGATGATACCCGAAAAAAAACCCGGGCAAATCCGTAGGCTCTAAAGCGGCAGCCCCGCTAGCGGATTAAGGCACAGTGGGATTAAAGAAACCGAAACAGTAAAAAACCGGACCGATACCCTACCGACGACTTTTGGCTTTAAAACACGGACACGAATTGCTTTTTGGAATGTGAGAACGCTTAGCGATGACAGTAGACTAGCCCAAGCAGAAGCAGTAATGCTAAATTACAACCTGCAAACGGCTTCGGTGGGCTGAGAACGTCCGGGGGCTTGACTTTGCTGTATTCTGGTAAAGAAAGTGAGGAAGATGTGCGCGAGTATGGCGTAGGGCTCCTCCTTTCTAATGCAGCTAAGAATAGCCTCCTGGACTGGAAGCCGATCTCAGACCGAATCATGTACGCCCGTTTTTACTCGAGAGCCCGGAAGATCTCCATCGTACAATGCTACGCCCCAACTAATGCATCACCAGAGGATACCAAAGAAGATTTCTACAACGCCCTCAACGCCACCATTAGGAGCATCAAGAAGCAAGATATCATGAAGATGTCATGGGGGACCTGAATGCAAAGGTTGTGAGCGTTAACACTAATCGCGAACGGCACATGGGTACGCAGGGGCTTGGAGTCTGTAATCAGAACGAAGACCGATTTGTCGAGTTTTGCCAGAACCACGACCTGACCATTGGAGGAACATTATTTATACATGGCGACCACCACAAGTACACGTGAAACTCACCCGATGGAGTCACCAAGAACCAGATTGACCACCTTGCCATTAGCGCTAAATGGCGTTCTTCATTGCTCGATGTCCGAAACCGCAGGGGCGCCGATATTGATAGGGCCCACCATCTGGTAGTTGCTGATATCCGACTTAAGGTTGCAGTGGCCCGTGCGGCTGGAGGACTCGGCAAGATCGGAAGGAATTTAGACGTGAGCAAACTGCGTGACCCGGGCATCCGTAAAACGTTCCAACTTGAGCTACGTAATCGTTTTTCGGGACTTGATACCGGTTCGGACTCATTGGACGAGAAGTGGAAACGCATCAAAGTGGCCTATACAGAAACCAGCTCCGTCGCTCTAGGACACAAACCGACTCATTCTCACGAAGACTGGATGTCACAGCACACTTGGAGCCTGATCGAAGACAGAAGAAACCTTCATCTAAGATTGTTTGAGACCCGTAATGACGCCATGCGACCTAAACATGCAATACCGTCAGAAACGCAGAGAAAACTATCGCAGCACCCGCAAAGATAGGAGGCAGTGGGCTGATGATATTGCTGATCGTGCTCTACAAGCTGCAAACACCGGTAACCTGAAGGAATTGTATAAAGCTACCAAAACCTTGGCAGGTAACAGCAAATATAAGAAGAAGCCGCTCAAGTCAAAGGACGGTCAGCTCATAGTGACGTCGGAAGGGCAGCTCTTACGCTGGCGTAATCACTTTAAGGAGGTCTTCTGTTTGTCTGCTACATCAACACCTGACGCGCTGCAAGTCAGTTCTATACCTTCCCGGCCTCTCGACATCGACACGGAACCACCGTCAGCTTCGGAAGTTGCAAGAGCAGTCCTCTCTTTGAAGACTGGCAAAGCACCAGGACTCGACCTGATTACTGCGGAAATGCTACAAGCTGGCTTATCCTCCGCCGTCAATGTTCTGACGCCTCTCATTGAGAGGATATGGGCCACCGAAGAGCTTCCGGACAAGTGGAACAAGGGTCTTTTGATAACTGTACCCAAGAAGGGAGATCTTAGTCAATGCGATAACTAGAGAGGTATTACGTTGCTCTCAATTCCCTCGAAGGTTTTCTGCAAGATTATCCTGGATAGGTTATCGAAAGCCGTAGATCCTCTCCTACGCAAAGAGCAGGCTGGTTTCCGCGCGAACCGCTCGTGCACGGATCAGATCAACACTCTCCGTATCATTTTAGAACAGGCATCAGAATGGCAGAGGGAGATCTATCTCACCTTTGTCGATTTCGAAAACGTATTTGTTACGCTGAAGTGGTCCAGCATCTGGTCCCGCCTACTGGACATTGGAGTGCCACCGAAAATTGTCCGTCTCTTGGAGAGTTTATACAAGAATCCAGGTGTCCGGCAAGGCTGTCTCCTTTCACCGCTCCTCTTTTTAGTCGTTCTTGACGGGATTTTGCTTCGCTTTTTCGACAACAACTGCGGGATAGAGTGGGGATTATCCAACCTCTTAGAGGACTTGGATTACGCCGATGACCTATGCCTGCTGAGTCATACCCACGCTGACATGCAAGCTAAACTGAAATATTTAAGTCAGGAAGCGGCAGAAACGGGACTAAAAATAAACACCCGGAAAACCCAAGAGATGAGATCTGGTGTGAAGAATACTTCACCGTTGCTGATTGACACGGAGGCAGTGGAACGCGTCCACAAGTTATCTCGGTAGCGTCGTGTCAGAGACTGGTGGTAGTGAAGAGGACATCGCGTCAAGGATAGCCAAAGCACGAGCTACCTTCGCGCAGCTGAGACCAGTTTGGTAATCGCGGAAACTGACCAGAAGGATTAAACTCAAAATCTTCGGGTCAAATCCGTGCTGCTTTACGGGTGCGAAACGTGGAAGGTCACAAAAGGCATCTCACGCCAGATCCAAGTCGTCGTCAACCGCTGTCTTCGTCGCATACTCGGCATTTACTGGCGAGACCATCACCAACGTAGAGCTGTTGGAGCAATGCCACGAGAGCCCCATCGATCGCCAGATCAAGCGTCGCAAGTGGAGTTGAATTGGCCAGACGCTGCGAAAGGATTCTGATCATATACCGAGGCAAGCGCTGGATTGAAATCCCCAAGGCAAAAGAAAGCGTGGCCGTCCCCGTCAAACCTGGCGTCGCACCGTGTTGGCGGAAGCGACGAGCATCGGTATGACGTGGAGCGAGGTGAAACGTGAAGCTCAGGATCGATCGCGATGGAGGACTACTGTGTACGCCCCTTGCCCCATCCAGGGGACGTAGGACATTAAGTAAGTCAAAGTTACATAAGTAGGCCAAGTTTTAACTTAGCGGATGCCAGGAAGTGCTTGAAAAATGGATTACTAGTTGCCAGACACACATACAAAAGCAAAGAGTTAAAAAAAAGTAACATCATTGACGGACCAGAGATGCGAGCTGTGGACGAACAAAAGTCTCACTCCCCCACAATTCATCACTCCTCCGTCCATCACGACGACACGTTTGGCGCAGTGGTTGATTTCTATGGCCTACAGATAGTTGTTCCGACTCTGGGTGTAAATAAGTTTAAATGTTTGTGAACGCGCCCACAATACTGGAGAAATTCCTAATATTAGGCCACGTCAAAAAAAAAAGAGAACAACTACTTCAAGTACATCTGCCACCTGGACACGAACTGCAATGGCCAATCTGGAAACCTCTATGCCGATTGCGGGCCCAGGTTGGTCGCTCCAGACACCCTGGTCTCCATGACCCATCCCAAACACAGTGTCAGTGTGGAGCCACAGTTCACAGGATATGAACCACATCCTTTCCTGCCCAGCATGCACAACCACTTCCACCTTGAACGAGGCTATCCAGGGGACTGACCATAACCTCTTAGATCAAGGTTATTTCCAGAGTGTATAAGGGACAGATGTAAATGACTTGTATATATCTGTCCCTTTTTTACAGTCGAACCATTATAATTTTGACAGGTCATGGTACGGGGTCAGTTAGGTGGCCACATTTTGATCGGACAAAATTTGAGTCATATCGAAACGCATAGAACAAGATGACGCAGCTATCTATAGATGTGACGTCACTTACCATCGTCCTCCTTCTTCCTCTTCTGCCCTCTCTTCTTGCCCCTTTCTTCTCGTCTCTTCTTGTTCTTCAGCGGCTCGTCGTCAGAAGCGTCGAAGTCTTCTTCTGCGCCTTTCTTACGGCTAGGCTTACTTCTAACTTTTAACTTTAACTTGTTTGGTGATATGAGATCTGGCTTTAATACTGTCTGTAATAGAAAAATTAAATTAAATATGATAATATTTTTAAAACAAGCTTTTAATGGAGTACGATGGACGAATACGTATCCAATGAACCCAAACACGATGGTGCAATAGCCACTTTCCGGCTCCATCATGAGGTGTTTGTGAAATAATTAGGCACTATGGAGCTGGCTCCATCATGAGCTGTAAGTTTATTGTAAGTCCAGTAACGTCTTCTTGTATCTGTGCCTCTGGCAAAAAATTTGCTATGTATAAGTTTGTATAAAAGTTAGTGCGAATAAATAATTAGAAATCTTGCTCCATCTAAACGTTTATATTATTTCCTTCCCTGCTCTGAACAGGAGTTACATAGATACTAGCCAATAACGAATATTCGAGTACCAGTAGACTTACGGGAGATAGAAGTTAGGCATACCCTGGGTTTCTGCGTCAAGAATTTATAATTGAGAACTTGTGAATTAAACTTTAACATGAAAATGGCAATTAAGAAATCGGGGTTTAGGTATCTAGTCAGTTAAACAATGCACCACCATTTTTTGACTGGTAGAGATTAGATAATGATTAAATCATTAAGTCCGCTATTGTGCCTTTGTGCGTGAAGTCTAATAAATAAAACACTAAGGGCTGATTTTTCAACAGTCTGTTATAGTCATCGGCACGTAACTTGGCAAGAGTCGTTAGATGCGCATGCGAAGTCGTTTTTTAGGTCTCCTTGGTAAAGAAGCGGTGCGCGAGGTACAAGGTCGCGCCGATCCGAGCGCGCGATTGGTGGCTCAGTCGACCCTTGCCTCCCGCACCGCGTCCTTCCCCTCCGTTCGCTCCCGATTACACTTGCGTGCACGAAAGTTGTACCCTTTGATTTTGTCGAGTTTTTGTTAAAATTTTGTAATTTTTTTGTTATGAGTAGTTGTTATTTTTTTAAATTTTAATACTAATATTACATATTAATATCATTTTAATAGGACACATAATGTTTAATATTAACATCTTTTTAGAATATTTTTTTTAACTGTATATTTTTTATTTATAACACCTAATAAACTTCACGAATTCCTCTTCTTTATTTAACTTTTAAACATACATGATTCAAAATAAATGATGGCCATAACCATTGAAAAATGACAAGAAATAAAAGTGACCACTTTTTTGTAGCAATAAGTATACGATGCGCGAACTTACCCCCACTACGCCAAAACCTTGCCAAGTTACGTGCCGATGACTATAACTTTTAACAGATGAACAAAAATGACCGTTTGACATATTTTCTATACAAACCGCCATTTACATTCCTCAGTTAAAAGTTATCAGACTATCGAAAAATCGGGCCTTAATCACACATACCGTGTAATCGTCATCACCCGCACCATCGTCCGCACACAAGTCCCCCTCCAGCGTATTCTCAACCTTGATAAACGCGAGGGGGCCCAGCAGCAGACACTCTCATTAGTGGCTATGAACTGGTCCGAACCGGTTCTTACCGGTTCAGAATCTAATCACACATACCGTGTAATCGTCATCACCCGCACCATCGTCCGCAAACAAGTCCCCCTCCAGCGTATCCTCAACCTTGATAAACGCGAGGGGGCCCAGCAGCAGACACTCTCTCTTTAGTGTCTATGAACTGGTCCGAACCGGTTCTTACCGGTTCAGAATCTAATCATACATACCGTGTAATCGTCATCACCCGCACCATCGTCCGCAAACAAGTCCCCCTCCAGCGTATCCTCAACCTTGATAAACGCGAGGGGGCCGAGCAGCAGACACTCTCTCTCTTTAGTGGCTATGAACTGGTCCGAACCGGTTCTTACCGGTTCAGAATCTAATCATACATACCGTGTAATCGTCATCACCCGCACCATCGTCCGCACACAAGTCCCCCTCCAGCGTATCCTCAAACTTGATAAACGCGAGGGGGCCGAGCAGCAGACACTCTCTATCTTAGTAGCTATGAACTGGTGCGAACTGGTTGTTACCGGCTCAGAAGATCGTCATACATACCGTGTAATCGTCATCACCCGCACCATCGTCCACACACAAGTCCCACTCCAGCGCATCCTCAACCTTGATAAACGCAAGGGGGCCGAGCAGCAGACACTCTCTCTCTTTAGTGGCTATGAACTGGTCCGAACCGGTTGTTACCGGTTCAGAAGATCGTCATACATACCGTGTAATCGTCATCACCCGCACCATCGTCCGCACACAAGTCCCCCTCCAGCGTATCCTCAACCTTGATAAACGCGAGGGGGGCGAGCAGCAGACTGTCGCTACGGGGTACTCTCTTAGTGGCTATGAACTGAGGTGAACCGGTTGGATCCGGTTCCAATGTGGGTGAATACTTTGGTGAAGTGTTACGGTGTGGTTTGAGCTGGAAATTGACAAAATGTTTAAGTTATTTATTTGAAAGAAATAAAGAAACAGTTTTTTGAGCCAGGCACAACGCATACCAAGGTAAAACTTAAATTCTAGAGTCGTCACAATCTAAGAAGTCGGTTGAAGAAAAATAATTACGTCGTAGTTACATAATGATATCAAAAGTCCATACAAAAGTCATTTCGTAACTGTTATTATGTAATATTGTTTTTTTTTTAATTTATTTTTTATAATCTTGTCTAAATGATCATATTTCAAAACTAATTTCTTAGGCAATGTGTTACATAATTAATAGACAAGGTAGTGCAGAATAGTAGTTTATGCAATGGATATATAATAGGGGTTATTAAAACACGAGCGTAGGTTTATCAAATGAGGCGAAGCCGAATTTGATAATAATATTACGCGAGTGTTTTAATACCTAATTATAAGCCGTTGCATACACTACTTTATCTTCACTCATACAGTTGAAATAAAACAAAAGTGGAAAGGGAAAAATATTTGATATGGCGGGCAATTTAGATTCTCATTGCGCAGCGCGCTCATCCACAGACAATGAAACTTCTTTACTACAGCCCATACGCGCCAGAAAATTAAAAAGTAAAAGTGTGCTATAAAAATTAAAAAGTTATTTTATGATGCAGTTGTTTGAAAATCGAAGGAAAATGTTGAACTGTAATGGTTTTTTTTTTTTATTTTACCTATCTACGAATATAAAGTACGTGTTTATACAATATTTTTTGAATTCGTATTTGGGACATTACGTTGTGAGTGTAGATAAAACGTATTATATAACTCGACTATAAAGCATTAGACTTGTCTCGAGGCGAGTCATGTTTCCTGACACAGGCTTGATTCGTTCGAACACTGTAGGGCGATCTAAATTCGCCCTCGACCCTCATTCCCCAAAGACTTTCGCCTCTAATCCTGCGTAGTGAGCTACAAGCTTCTTATTTAGGAAGATTCAGATTTCCGACCAACGAGAAGGTTTTTTGATCGTCATCGTGGAGTCTAAAGCTGGGAACAAATTATCGGACGCGACTTACTGCCGCGACTGATATGTGTGCACAGTTGTTTGGGACGCAGCTTGCAGACGCGTCCGAGCATCCACAGACAATAAAGCTTATGAACGAACGAAGAACGAAGATTATGTTGACGTAGAAACATGTCGAGTATAGAGAAAGTGAGGACGCAATTATCTGCTGCGAACACACTCGATAAGTTTTTATTCATTTTTTATTTATAACCTCGCACGAGTCGCACGCATGTGCGAGATATCGCGTATTCTGAGTTGTCGTGACGCCGGGACGCGTCCCGCACCCCGTGCACACCGTCCGCGGACGTTTTCGGCTGACACAAACATTTAGAGGGCCAGATCTCTATCGGACGTCCGAACGCCCAAGGTCACGTCCGCGACTTACGTACGATAGTTTGCACAATGTAATGTACATTAAAGTCGCGGCTGTCAGTCGCGTCTATCGTTTTTGACACTTTTTACACCTGAATAAATAAACGATCAAAAGTACTTTAAGTAAAAAATTGCAGCTACATTTCATGCAGACAGACGCTTTATTATTAATTATATTAATCATAATATCGTTAATCACAAATAACTTTTTAATTGTTAATCACGATTAACTTTTTAATCGTTAATCAGATTTACTTTTTGTCAACACTGGTTATGAATACATGCTAATCTTAATAATCGATATAGCTTGTATCACGTCCAGATAACGGACTTGAGTTTGTCTTAATATCGGACATAGACTCGTCTTCGTTCTCGACTTGATTTCTGAATAAGGAAATTGAAGTTAGCCAAACTTTACTTTCGCCTGAAAATCTGGACAACTTTGGCAAACACTCCATTCAGAAACCGGCCCATAGGCTTATCTTAATTCACACATGTCTCTTATGCTCACAGAGTGACCCGTTGGCGGCCCCTGGGTCATCTCACTAACTCCGATTTAGTAGCTAACCCGGGTCCATTGAGTATGTCATGTTTTATAAGTTTTTAAGCTGACATGGTCACAATCATTAGAATTAATATTTGTTTCGGGATATTTACCATGTATATTTTGATTTTGGTTGAGAGCTCGATATGTCATGTTTTAATTTAACCTTGTGTTAGCAACTACTTAAGTTTGCGTTAAGTTTCCGACGCAAGTAGGCCTTAGCGTATTTGTAGAGAAATAAAATTGGGGCAATCTCGTTTCATGATTGCTTCTTAATTTCCTTTCCCTGGGTAGAGTACTAAACGTTCACAACAATTACAAAGTGGATTAGTGTGTCTCGGTACATGGCGGCAAAACAAACTGACAAATGTACTGAATTTAACTTCAATATTCTAAGCAATTACTAGAGCTTGGCAAAGTCGTACGTAACACTCCAATGTTCCGCGGGCGCGGGGGACGTAATGCAGCGGGGGATTTAAAACGTGTGCGCGGGCGATCAGCTGACGGGCGCGTCGTTAGCGTCGCGTCATTTGCCCCGCGCGGACCATGGAAGTGTCATGCACAAATTTGCCAAGCAATAATTTGTTTGACTATATATATCACTAAAATATAGAAACATTCAGAAAAAAATACAAAGGTGATTCAAAAAAACAAGAATTATGTGAATATTGCGTAAAAGGCGATGTTCTACAGACATAAATATATGTCCAGTCAAGGATCAAAAGTGCAGTCGTACTCAACGAAAACTAAAATGTCTAAAGCATTTTTACCCAACTGCCGAAGGAGGGTAATGTGTTTATCAGTCTACGTATGTATGTATATTTGTTCCTATGTGGCGTTCTAGATACCAAACGCATGGGCCGATTTTGAAGGTTCTTACGTCAATTGATTCGTTTTAACTAGAGGAGTTGGGTCGAGATAGTTGTTCCACTGCATGCAGGCCGGCCTGACTCGCGCTGTTATGAACGTATCGGGAGACTGGTCGCGGAGGGTAGCGGGATCCGAGGCACGGTGCGCCGCTGGCAGACCGCAGGTAGGTTTTTTTTTTATAATAATTATTTATTTATTCATCAAGCCATACAAAAAATGTTTACAAATAAGAATTACACGAAAAGGTGAAATACAAATGATGGAACCCTGACTTCCAAATTAGGCGGATGCCTGTATCTTAGAAGTCAGTGTCCCTCCAGGAAAGAAAATTACAAATATTTTTAATAGAGCATGCATGCACTTAGAATTTTCACACAAAAATAGTCAAAGTCATTGCAGAAAATAGAGTCAAAAACTAAATCTAAGTTAACCTTAAATTAACAAAAGTTGGGGGCCCAAGTAGTGTGCCAGCCACACATGAAAGGCTAGGAAAGGCACATGAAAAGCCCGGAATGCGCCATCGTGCTGGTTGGCGACCAGACGAGAGTGCCCGATGGACATTCCTGGGGAGGCTCGGGCGTCCCCGCAGTCTCCAGACCAGTCCCCCAATGATGGCGTCCTATCGGCGCGTGTCTGTAGGTTGCAAGCGTGGAACCTCATCTCATTTCCTTCTCCTCTCCCTCCTTTTCACTCACAATAAGAATGCCTAGGAACAAGAGAAAAAAAGCTGAACAGCGGCAGCACTCACTCTCACATAAGGTGTACCTCAGCAACATCCGAGGTCTGCACTCTAACCTTGGCGCAGTCCATCACCACTTTTGTCCCATACGGAGACGCAGATTGGATGTCAGACGTGGCGTACCTATCTTACCCAGGGTTTACCCTGGAGCACATGTTCAAGCTACGCGCTGGTGTATGCATGTACGCCCGGGACAACATCTGCTATCGGCGTCGCCGTGACCTTGAAGACTCAAATTACTCAGTGCTATGGGCCCTGGTGGACACAGGTCTGGATAAGATCATCTATGCCTGTGTCTACCGATCGCATAGCGGTGATCTGGAGACAAACAGGCTTACACAGTACCTGAGTAAGGCGGCAGATGTGGATCTAGTCAGTTTCAATGCTGCTAAGATCCAGGTGTGTCTTTTTTCCGTAAAAAAGAGCCTATTTCACTAGGCTCCATCTTTCCGTGGTGTAACCGTGGCGATAACGGACCATCTCGACCTTCTTGGTGTTACGTTAACATCGACCCTCAATTTTGGTCCATTCATTGAGGCAAAGGCTCAGTTGGCTGCAAAAAAGTTGGGGATCCTTGCAAAGGTGAGACGGTACTTCACGCCTGAACAGCTGCTCAAATTGTATAAAGCGCAAGTTCGGTCATGCATGGAGTAACTGCTCTTACCTCTGGGATGGATCTGCCAAATATCAACACTTGATGCACTTGAGTCGATTGACAAACGGGCCAAGAGGCTTATCGGCAACGATGCACTGGTCACCTCAAAGCTCCAGAGCCTTGAACATCGACGCCAAGTGGCCAGTCTGTCGGTTTTTTATCGGTTACATTTCGGGGAGTGTGCGATGGAACTACACAATTTGATTCCGCCTAGCCCTTTCCATCACCGGACAACAAGACGTACGGCAATGCGCCACCGGTACATGGTGGACATCCCACCCATACGTACAAAGCGTTTTGCAAATACTTTCATTGTACGCACAGCTAAGGAGTGGAATTCCCTGCCGGAGTCTTTGTTTCCCGATAGCTACAACCATGGGGTCTTTAAGTCAAGAGTGAATAGGTTACTTCTAGGCAAGCGTGCTTCACCGTCGACCACTTCATCGCTTACCATCAGGAGAGAAAGTGGTCAAACGCGAGCCTATGGATGACAAACAACAAACAAGGGTGTTTGTATGAATTTCTACAGTTTGTAAGTTGGATTCGTGGCATTTTAGATTTACGCTGTTGGTTGATAAAAACAATTTATGTATTTATTGGTTTTTGGAAATTCTACCCCTAAGGAGGTGAAAAGTTGGAAAGAACAATGGCAAGTGCCCATACATTGTTTTAGCTGAGATTAAATTCGAAAGTCTTTAAATGAAAAATATCTGGTTTAACTCAGGGTGATGTTCTGAATTAGTTTGTGCAAGAATTTTTGTTCGAGAATGTAGAGAATAATAGATATTCAGTCATAAACTTTTGTAGGTTATGTCTGGGTAACTTTTAATAATGTGTTTAATAGGTAATATTATTCAATTTCGTGGAAGTAAAAGGGGAATATCGCATTAGTATTTCCCTTACCTAGTTATTTTAGCATGAAATGTTTAGTATACTCTTTGGAAAGAGTATATTTATTTAAACTAAGTGACTTTAACGTGTATCAAAAGGTTGTCGTCAACAACCAAGCTATATTTTTTTTAGACTTGGGTACTAGTCTTTTTGTCAATCATTAATTGAAAGTAATTCATTTATTTCTACTACACTACAATATTCTTACCTACCTGCAAGGAACATCTACACTTAGACATAAACTGTATTATTAACTCATTTACTGCAATAAATACAATAATGATATTATTACTTAATATAGTTACTACTTGTCACTTAGCAGATAAAATAAATAATGGCAACACTATGCTAAAGAAATAAACTAAAAAATCAAATAACTTTTTATTTTATTATGTTTTTTTTTAATCTATTTTGGGCCAGGCCTAATTATACTTAAAAAACATAGACAATTAATAGAATGTCTTTCGTATATAACTCACTTTCAGACGCTCAAATTTAAGTCAGCTAAAATTTCGCCATGGTTCTTTGTTGGGCTTATATATCTGAAACTTGGCATAAATATTAAATACTAACCTAATTAAATAGTAAAGGTTTTCATTAGTAGATTTCTAGATAAACTCCTAAAAGACTATTTAGGCTTAAGATGTTAAAGATTTTTTGTTAACCGACTTCAAAAAAAGGAGGAGGTTCGCAATTCGTCGGAATCTTTTATGTTTCTTTTTTTATGTGTGTTCCCCGATTACTCAAAGACGCCTAGACCGATTTGGAAAATTCTTCTTTTGTTTATAAGGGTATACTTCCCAGTTGGTCCCATAGTCATCAGGTCAGTATCTGATGATGAGATCTAGGAGAAATCGAGCGAACTCCTCAAATATTATAGGCATTCATATAGCAATTATGCTATTTTCATCAACAATGCAATCATTTGCACTCAGAAAGTATCATTTGGTGAAATGAAACTGGTGAAGAAGACCACAGATGGCCAATAGAACTCCTTAATGCTAAGTATGTCATGGGGTATGAGATATTTCGAATAGTTAAACGACTATGATGAAGCAAATACTTATATACTTATAAATAAATAGTACTGATGAAAATGGTATCATCGAACTGATCTGATGATGAAGCCGGCAGGTAGGCACTGGAACTCCGAAATAAAACAATGTATACTAGTCGTGTATGGGCTTATTGGAATCGTCATGAGATGATCTTTGGCTATATATGATTTTTATAGCAATTGGAGGTACCTAACAAAACTAAAAAGAGATAAATAAAAAACTTTTTAACAAAAAAACAAACCGACTTCCAAAAAAAAACTGCAATGCCGAAAAATAACTTTCTTTTCCGAAGTCGGTGTCGAAACACGGAAAACAATAGGTACCAAAGACACCGACTTCGGAAAAGAAAGTTATTTTTCGTTTTGCAGTGTTTTTTGAAAGTCGGTTTGTTTTTTTTTATTGATTTAATTCATATTTTAATGAAGTAGGTCAACAAAATGAGGTCAAAGTGACAACAGGTGCATAAAGGCACAGAGAACAATCAATACATCGCCAATGCCATTAGCTGACGCTTTAGACAAATGCCTAAGCGTCAACGAGTCTACCAAGAGTTATGAGAATAGGTACCAAAGACACCGACTTCGGAAAAGAAAGTTATTTTTCGCTTTGCAGTTTTTTTTTGGAAGTCGTTTTGTTTTTTTTATAATAATTTTATTGTACAGAGCTTTTTTTATGATGTAGGGGAGCACTAAGGAGGGCTTTTTGTAAATTCAATTTTAAGGAGGTGAACTAAAAAAACATCTGTAGGATAAAATACGGATCACGCGGTCGAAGTCGCCGGCGATGTGCTAGTTCTTACATAAATATTTTATTAGACTTTTTTTTTTGGTAGAGTACGACTGCACTGCACTTTTGACCTTTGGCAGTCTATATAACACTTCTTTATGCATGCCCTGCCCTGATATCTTAACTAATATTATAAAGAGACAGATCGAATTCTGTGTTTGTTCAGACGTTTAGGGTAATCTCTGGTACCACTACACTTATTTGAAAACATCTTTCACCATGGAAGGTACATTATTCCAGACGGTTATAGGCTATAAATTATTACAACCCAGGCAAAGCCGGGGCGGGCCACTAGTTAATATTTTTTTTCTTTTTGACTTCTTAACATGCAGGCATGCAGCTCAGAAAAATTAAAAAAAAACTGTTTAAGACAGTCAGAACATCGAATTGAAGAAATTTTATAACATGATTGTCAGTGTGACCGCTCTGAGACCCATAATGATGCTTGCTAGAGGACAAGCTGGCAGGATTTTTGAGCAAACATATTCAGGGCGAAGAGTTGACAGACGCGAAGATGCAAAAAAAAAAAAAACGGTCTAGCTAGGTTTCATTTTTAGAAAACGTCGTTTTATCTATTTTCACCCGAGCAGAGCTCGGTAGGTAGGTACTATGTCATAAATAGGCCTATCTGAATAACTTAGGAGCTTTCCCTAAATCTGGGACCTTTTAAAAATTGTCTAAATCGAAGTTTTATTTTGATCAAAGGGCTCCCAATAATAATTGAAACTTTGAGATATAATCTCAGTGAGCTCTCAGCAAGCCGCACCTACACAGCTATCATCTTTTCTCCCAGAATATGTTTGCTCAAAACTCTGCCAGCTCGCTCTATGGCTGTGTGACCTTACTTGTAACTACCCACCGCTCAGTACCGATGCACACTCCACTCCAGTACGTACCAGGCTCCGTAGATGCGCCGCGGGCAGAGCCCCCCCCCGCTCTAGGCAGGAGCGCCCGCATGCGCCGCCCTCTAGGCCGCCAATAGCGCCCGCAAACGAGTGCTATTGGTATTCGGACGCCGCGCGGGCAACGTCTATAACACAGACAGGTATAAAAGTCAGTATGAATTGCGGTCTTATACGGCCGCTGAGGGTGACGGGGATCACATGAATTCATGCGGGCCAAACCTGGCTGGGGTTGCGTGACGAAATACGAAAGTACTCCAGCGCCCCGGCTAGAGGTAGCTGAAGAACACCGCGTGGTCGTTTAGAGTCTGACAGTCCCCGCCGCTCACAGGGCGGTGGACATCCATAAAGATTTCCACACGTTAAAAAGAAGATATAAAGTCAGTACCTACAGTGATCAAACGATTCATGGGCTACCACAATGCTTTCCCGGAAAATGTACGGCGACACAGGCGAAGATGGCGGTGCGAACTTTACACCTACAGGACTGGTCTACACATGCCCAAAACCGGGTGAAATGGGAAGAATAAAGAGAGTCCTTTGCCCTGCAATGGGATAATTCCATTCGAGAACAATCATTATTCGAAATTACGTTCGTGATCCGCGAGTGGGAATCGCCCGTGCATTTGTTTGTTTATATATTTCGCGCGCAGCGAGCTGTCGGGAGCGTGTCTGTTTGTCTGCCGGGAGTCCGGTCCAGATCGCATCGGTTGTCTCTAATAATTATATATATTTTCCCCTATAACCCCCGGCCGAACACGGGATTGAACGAGACCAGGAGCCTACCACGGGGCAAATGTAAGTGTAGATGTAGGTTGTGTAGGCTTGTAGAATTTGTAGGATTACCACCTTCCAGCTATACGGGAATCGGTATCTCAAAAAACAAACCCCTGGTTAACCGCTGCCGCGTAACGTGGTTTCGCGGATATAGACCTTGTAGGATCCAAAAATCGCAACATTGCTCATGGGCCCCAGTGTCGCCTCTTGGCTTGTGATCCGCAGGCCTGTATTCAACATTTAAAACAATAATAATAGTGTGCTGACGTGTACAGCGAGGCTCAAACTTGAACTGCAGTGGCCTATAAAGAAAGCACTCAATCGATTGCGTACCCAGATAGACCGCAGCAAACACAATTTGGCGAAATGGGGTTTATAGACTCGCCTACCATTGGTGCCCCTGTGCAGAATATGGCACACATGCTGGAGTGCCTAGAGTGCCCCAAATGTCCATACAACTGCACTTTAGAAGACCTAATGAACACCAGTGACGCTGCTATTGGCGTGGCAGCCTACTGGTCCCAAATTTTTAAAGAGTTTCCCATCGACTCGAACACAAAAGGGAAGGATTTTTTTCAGTCTCTTTAGGTTTGTCCCCTAACAGGCGCTGAACAGACGGGGTTCCAGAGTCGAGTGGTCTTTGAAGAGGTCACAGGATTCTAGGGTGATCTCCACAAATCAACCAACAATCAACCAAATCCCACACTGCCTGGTCTTTTCCCCAAAAGTCCAGACGCCTGTTGAAGGTTCCTCCCCGTTAACAAAAAAAAAGGTATTTTCATGAATAAAATAAGGAATAGAGGATTAGTAGTATATATTGCTGCAGGGTTGTCTGGCAATATCCAGCCGCAGTTAGCTAAATAAATTGTAATTAATGTTTGTTAATTCGTATGACAAATATTTCAAAAATTCAAGAAAGTTTCGAGCTCGATTCGCTCGCTCTTGCATCCTACAGTCCGATATTACAGGATCTTTTTTGCATAAGTCGACAAAGCAACTGTTATTTCTGTAAGAATGGTCAAATTATCCGAGGCGGGGCGATAAAATGTTCAAGCTCGCTTCGCTCACTTCTGCATTTAAAATTCAAATTCAACCTTTAAGGGGGTGAATTAAAATGTCATCTGTAGGATAAACTACGGATCACGCACCGTGCTATTACTTGTCAACGCCATCATGATTCAGCTGTGAAAGAGGGACAGTGCTCTTCGTCTCTCTCTCATAGTGGAACTATGGTAGTTTTGTCACATCAGGGTTAGGGCTCACAGATTGCAAAGAATACCACAACGATTACAATTCGTAGTACGCGCTTAGCTAACAGAAACTCATTTAGGCCACCCTGTGTTATCTTACTACTACTGGGGTAGCTAACCCGGACCCATTATATATGACATATTTTAATTTAACCTCGTGTGATTACTAACTCTTATGGTTTTTGACACAAGTAAGGCCTAAGAGAAGCTTAAATATATAAAAAGGTAAATGGGGGTGTAATGGGGGACTGTACCATATTTGGTACATAAGGAAAAAATACATACCAAAAAAAACTAGTTATATCAAATCAGACTTTTATTCTCCATCTCTAGTGAAACATTAAAAAAAACCTACATACTTTTTCCTTATGTACCATAATATGCATACAAAAAAAACTAGTTATATCAAATCACTTTTATTCTCCATTTCTTGTGAAACAATAAAAAATATCTACATACATAAACTTAAAAAATAACATCAGGCTTGTATTATCCGATGGGTTAGACAAGGTCAACTAAAATATACCAACATTATGTTAAATATTCTATATGGATACCAATAATTAATATAATTAATAATACCAATGATTTTTATTCGCGCGATTTTTTTCCGCCCATTCTGCGACCTATGGAATTGTATGAAGCTGCTCGCATTGAGGTAAAAAAATCGTGCGGAAATAATTCCGCAATAAATCTGTGTTTTGCCACAGAACCACCGCACCGCGGCGCGAATTTAATTCGCTCGAATATTTTGAGCTCAATGATCGGGTGGAAAGAGATTGCCCGCCATAACACATATTTTTTCAGTGTATGCAACGGCATATAATTAGGTATTAAAACACTCGCGTGTTAATATTATCATATTCGGCTTCGCCTCATGTGATAAACCCATGCTCGTGTTTTAATAAGCCCTATTATATGACCATTGCATAAACTACTATTATAAGTTACTATAGTTTTATTGTTTAATGTTGAAGATATTATCCAGTTTGTAAAAGTTAATACATATCTTATAAACTTTGAAAGGTAGCCTATAAAGTGTTCTCTGTTCATTTGTGATAATGTGTCTTAGGGTAAGTACACTTTGTATATTTTTTTATGTTAAATAAAGATCTTTGAAAATGATAAAATAAAATGATAATGCCGCCAGATAGAAAATACATGGAGGCGCCGCGATGTTCTATACATACGTGTGAAATATCGTTTTGTTTCATTCTTTATAATGTAGTAATCGTATTTGACAAAAGAGACAACAATATTTCAGTTGTTGCTCATTATGGCAACATTTTGTTATGACGTAGTGACAGTGTAGGTAGGTGCCATATCCGCCATATTAGGTGAAGAATTTTGTGGTTGTGTTCGTGGTAGTCCTGCTGTCAAATGGTTGTTTCCTTTTTACCCGACTGCCGAAGGAGGGTAATGTGTTTATCAGTCTATGTATGTATGTATGTATGTATGTATGTATGTATGTATGTAAGTATGTATGTATGTATGTATGTATGTATGTATGTATGTATGTATGTATGTTTGTTCCTATGTGGCGTTCTAGAGACCAAACGCGTTGGCCGATTTTGAAGATTCTTACGTCAATCGATTCGTCTTAATCCTGCGAGTGTCACTGGCTACATTAAAATTGGAAAAAACAAAAATGGCGGATTTTGGGCGCCATTTTGTGGGGACAAAATTTTTTTTTTTCTTCCAAACCCATCGTGTGGGGTATCAAAATAAAGGATTTTAAGAGGCGATTTTAAAAATATATAACACTTATATGTTTAAATGTACCTATTTCAAAAAAAAAGTAACTAAAAAGTTGTAAATAAAAAAGTTAATTAAAAAAATCAAAATACCCGACTGCTTAAAAAGCAAACTAAAAAGACGTAAACAAGAAGAAAATCATGCTGTGCAGTCGGAGGATACATCTGGTTTTGGTCCGCCAGCTCGCGAATTTGTATCCTCCGACTGCACAGCATGATTTTCTTCTTGTTTACGTCTTTTTAGTTTGCTTTTTAAGCAGTCGGGTATTTTGATTTTTTTAATTAACTTTTTTTTGTATTCTTGAAATTTGTGAGTGTGTGTGTTCCGTGATTGACACAACCATCGGCAGCCATTTTAAGTTACATTTTAAGGTTTAGGTAGGCACGTTTTTTTTGTAGGTGTTTCCAGTCCATACTATTTAATATGTCTATGCATTGTACCCGTATAAGGAATTTTATCACAATTATAACTTCGGCTACGTTTCGGTCGAAATACTGCGGAAATACGAATGAGTAGGGAAGGGGGGAGGATCAGGGTCGCTACGGCCGACCATTTTCCATAACCATTAGCAGCGTTGTGACCATCATGTCGCTGATCCGAAGCATGTTTTCGTACGATCTAGCTTGTGCAAGATAGTTCCTATTATATCCTGCTTCAATAAGTTAGTATACTTTACTTTAATAAAATAAATAGTTACCTATTGTTTTTTTTTTTTAAACAAGCTTTTTTCGTATTCTTTGCAGCAAACCCTTTCATTTGATACCCCTATCATGGCAGTGCACAAGAAATAACTAGTCCACCATCCTGGGCCGTCCGCCATATTGGATTTAGAATGACGTCACTTATCTAACCATGCATTGTCATCCAAACTAAACGTGTACATACATACATACAGTGCAAGCTAATTAAAATCTTTTTACAAAAAGCTTTGTCTTATAGTAATTACAGTATCCATCTGTATACATATTCAAGTTAAATGTATTTTAATATTGTTTTTTTTTGCTCTGGGTTTGACTCTAGTCTAGGTCAGAGGTGACAGAGACATAGTTGACGATGGAGTGAGCTTACCCAGAAGAAGCCTGTTCACTCTAACTTTGAAGAGATTTGATTTATTATACGTTGTACAATCCCCGGCACGTAAGTTGGCAAGGTTCGTTAGATGCGCAGAAGTCGTTTTTTAGGTATCTTTGGTAGTGAAGCGGGGCGCGGGGAACGTTTATCTCCGTTCCGAGCGCGCGATTGGTTGGTCAATTGACACAAGGATCGAGTGACCAATCGTGTCGCGTCCACGTTCCGTTCGCTTTATGGTGGTTGGTCAATTCGCGGCATATGCGCGAACTAACCCCCCACCACGCCAAAACCTTGCCAAC
Source organism: Anorthoa munda (assembly GCA_945859665.1). Lineage (NCBI taxonomy): Eukaryota > Metazoa > Arthropoda > Insecta > Lepidoptera > Noctuidae > Anorthoa > Anorthoa munda. The sequence goes on along the minus strand of OX243895.1, from coordinate 33,942,391 downwards.
TTACGTGGCGGGCACTATATCCTATCTTATTCCAGTACCTTTTATATAAAACAGTTTATTGCTAATATTCGTATTTTTATTTTAGTTTTTTTAGTAATTGTTTATCTATCATAATCAATTTATTTATTTAAGTATACATGTATAACTTTACAGGTCACACCTAAGGTGTTATACAATTATTATTATTATTATATTCTTTATTGCACACCATAAAAAATTACATACAGAAAAAAAATTATAAACAAAGTGTACAATGGGCGGTCTTATCGCACAGGGCAATCTCTTACAGACAACCTTTGGATGGACTGAACAATAGGAGAAGAATTAAGGGCAGTCAGTGTACAATAGATATAAATAATATAACTTACTTATACATAAAAACATAACATACATACATACTATACTACATATCTAATATACTAATAAATATTGAATATATGAAAGGGAAAGGAAAAGACTAAAAAATTATAATGAAAGGTAATGCTCCTTTACCAATTTTTTAAACGTTGGCAGTGTTTGTGCGCGTCTTATTTCTATAGGTAATACATTCCACAATCGAACTGCTTGAATTGTAAAAGATTTGTCAAAGAAGGAAGTGGAATGCATACGAACACTCAATTTCAAATTCTCCGATGATCTCAAGGACTTAGAATGGGTGTCACAGAGGAACTGA